>CM056997.1:117352181-118552181 GCA_029891345.1 Dryococelus australis
AATTTGATTCTTGATTTGAGTTAAAACAATCCAAGTATTTATTATTTGCTTTAACATATTGCTTACAACATTGTGATATTCCACCTCTAATTCCTTTTTCAATCATTAAAATCATATCATAATTGTGTAATAAATCTAGTGGTTTGTTTAGTCATTTTTGACAATGCATCCCATGATAAACCTGGTGCTGTAAAATACCATGGAGGATCTAAATCATAAGAATTTATACATATATTTCTAAAATTTTCGAATATATCTGCTAACAATAATACATCACTTTTAAAATATAAATCATGGCATTCACCAAGAGTTGGAATATTAAATTGGTTCCATGTGCGTTTTGCATGCTCAAAATCTGCGTCAGTTATATCAGATCCATTAAATTTATTGTAAAATTCATTCTTAGGTGGAAGTTCTGTTTCTTCAAATTTTTACCAACTATCCATATAATCATATGGATAAACACCTTTTTTAATAACTAAGATCCATATTCTTTTGGAAAATGTTTTTGTGTGTTTAATTTGATCATTACATAAATTAGATGATAATTTATCTAAACTATTGACCATAAATTTAAACGTGTCTATAAATCTCATTTTTAAATTTTATGTTTTTTATTCCCAAAAGTTATAAACTTTTCTTCATTATTTGCAATTAAATCTATATTTTTTTCATCATACCCTAGCTCTTTAATAAATAAATGAGCATCATGCCCAGCTAAATTATGGACATAAATTGGTACATAATTGGGTAATTTTAATTCTAAATTAAAATTATTACATACTGGTTTAATGAATTTTCCACGTACGTGATCATGATGCACTTTTTTTTAATCGTCCTTCGTATATTCACTTTCACATACAGCACATTTTTTAAAATTTACTATATTATAATGTTTCTTGTTTTGTTAATGGATACATTCGTTTTATTTGTGAATATATTTCACCAGTTTCTTCTACTTTTCCTTTTTCCGTTAGGGTCTTCTAGGGACCATGAACCAATTTCAATGCATTTGGGCTTCAATATACTACTGAAGGGTTATAAACACCATAATTAGATACAATATAATAACAGAAACCAAATGCTTCATTAATTGATATTTCATTGTGAATATGATTTATCATTCAATTTTAAATCATTGTTATTTATTTGTTCATTTGTAAGTTTATATATTTCTGAAGTGCTTATAAAAACCATGATCAATATCATCCTCTGTTAAAAGCTTAACTGTTGATACTTCCTTTAATATTGATTCAAAATCTGCATATGTTGTGAAAGGAACCTTCATTGTATGTTTGTAATTTTTAAATTTTAAATGCTCTCCTTTCGAGGGTTAGTGATTATTACTGCTTCATTTTTAGAACAGTCTTCTGTATGTTTATTAAAATTCTTTTCAGAATAAAATAATTGAGACATATATATATATATATATATATATATATATAAAGTATTACCATTATGTTTAGTTTTTTGTGCAGAAAGCAGCTTCGATAAATCTTTTACCCAACAATAATATGAATTTGTATCATCTTTGAAATTAAGTAAATTTATGTTTTTCCTTTTTATTTTTTGTGAGTTTTAGTGGATATACTGTGGACTTATCGTCAATTGAGTATATCTGTATCAATTTGATTTTGCTATTTTTGGGTATATCATAAAATTTTAATCGGATATTCAGATTTATTTATTACTTTATCAATATTAAGCCCAACATTTTTATATTTAGTAAGTCTTTGCGGATCTTTTTCTACTGGAAACAAAGTAGATTTTATTGCCCAAAGAAAACATTTTTATCATCAATTTTATCATTTATGCATGCTTTTTTATTCTTAATAACTTCTGGTAGTTAAATATACGATGCAGCATTTAATGGATTATACTTATTCATTGCTAATTGTAATCCAAATTCTATCTAAAGCCCACCCCGAACTTCTTTGAAAATCAGTTAATTTTGTAAGTATTTCTTGTATTACGAATTTATAATTTTTTTTAAATATCTCCAGCATTCAATAGTTTATAATTAGGTGATTGAAATGGAAACAATTGTACTTGATTATTTTCTTGCTTATTAAAATCAGCGTATAATTTAATACTGGTTTTCACACGTCTAAATATTTTAAGATTATTGTGTATTATCTCAAATATCTTATTTTTGATGAAGTGAAAAAATAAATTGGATGTACTAAATTAAAAATATTTTGAATGTTATATATTAATATCCTACTTTTAAAAGGTTTATTAACTAAGTAATTTTTGTTGCTTCTTTTTTTTGTTAACAAAATAATTATTATAAAATGGAAATACTTCATTTAATTCTTTTTTATCTTCGGGATATAATTCATTTATAACGTCAGCTAAAGGCAAATTTTGCAAAATTATCTTTGTTCTTTTTATCTGTTTTCTTTTTCTCCGCTCATCTATAACCCGTTGCATAAAACATGGTACAAGAGCTCTAATTAGATCATTTTTCCTTAGTCTAGTTATATATTTTATTTAAAAATATCTAGCAATATGTCTCGACTTCCTCACTCTCACATCGTTCAATTTAGCTGTCATATAAGCCTCCATTTTTCATAGTTATATTTATAAGAGAGAAAAATTACAAATAAAAATTAAAAACAACTGTACTGAATAAATAAAAGTGCTTGAATTACTGGGAAACCGTATTTTACTTCTTGTTATGACTATAGTTCTTCACATAATCACAAAAACATTTTTTTTACACATAATTGAGTATTTGTCCTTACTATTTATTCTAAGAGAAAATAATTTAATAGATTTATTCTCATTACACACTTTACATGTTTTTGTTGGATAATTATAATGATTTTCGTTTAAATTATGCAATGCTGTATTGTGCAATTGAATATATTTATCCTTTTTGAGAGATGTATTATAAACATATTTTCCACATTCGCACATTACTATCTTTTTTAAATTCATAACGACTTCTATCATATTCACCATAACATTTTTTACAGATGTTAAAATGTTTATCTTTTGTATGTTTATGTAGTGCAAAATTTTAAATGTTTAATACTTTGCCACACTTTTTACATCGCTTGTTATTATTTTCCATTTTGAGCATAGTTTCTGTTTTATTTATTAAGAAAAATATTTTATTAAGAGGGAAAATATTTTTTTTAATTTCAGTTTTTCCAGTCTTATTAAATTTGTTTCCTTTTAAATAACACAAACAAAAAATGGACGCTCTGCTCAACAAGTTGAACAATTCATATGACCTCGAAATTGATAAATGGTGTGAAGCTACATAATTTCAAATTTATGAATCTCAGTTTGGCAAAAAAATTAATTGCGTTCTAGATGGTAAGTTTAAAATTTCATTACCAGATCGTTATGCAAAGATAATTGATGAAAATAGCTTAAAAATGATGAATGAGAGGCGAGATTATATCGCATATAAAGGTTTAAAAGAAATGAAAAATGGAAAAACTATGTATGATTTAGAATTTTCTTAAAAATGTAAATATTCTATTGTTTTATTTATCAATTATCTTTTTCGTATTTCACTTCGAGTTTAGCTTAAATTAGCTTGATTTTTGCATAATTTTGCTTGTTTTACCTTGTGTCTAATCCTGCACACTCATTTTTGAAAAAAAAAAAAAAAAAACCCTGCTTAAATTTTCTTGTTTTTTTTTTTTGCTTAAAACTGCTTGTTTTTGAGATCTCCTTTTTAAAAAGCTTAAATTTAACCGTAAAATACCTTGATTTTGGCTTTAATTTACATTACTTTCACGATTTTTTTTCCATCGAATTTCAGATTTTGTGTTTTTAACTTTTTCCTGTACTTTTAGACGAAATAACCCTATTTAATGTACTGCCTTTTTTGTTGTAATTTTAGAAGAAATAACCCCCAAAAAGTGTGCTGCGCCAGCTCTCTCGTGCGCTCTCTCTCTCTCTTTCTCTCTCTCTTTCTCTCTTTCTCTCTTTCTCTCTCTCTTTCTCGCTTTCTCTCCCTCCCTCCCTCCCTCCCTCCCTTCCTCCCTCTTCGTATAACGTCGTAGAGTCCTGCATTTCGATCCCTGTTCCCAAACAAATTTTTTTCCCGGTGGTGTTTCTCAGGTGTTTAATGTGGTGGACACTACCATGTGGGGGATTTCTCTGGGTGTTCTTATCTCCTCTCTAATCTTCATTCCAATTCACCATCCAGGTTTTCACCACATCCGTTGGGGTCGCTGTAGCGCTCGCCTTCCACCTAGGCGAACCGGGTTCGATTCCCGGCGGGGTCGTGCCCGAACGATGCCGCTTGCCGGCGGGTTTTCTCGGAGAGATCCCGCTTCCTCCGCTCCTGCATTCCTTCTCTGATCCATACTCTACTCGCTTCACCCTCATCGGTTCTCAAGGCAGTAATGTTTAGAGTCGCCTAAACGTCTCCACTCTCCACCCCATTCGTTTACCAGGCGCGCCAGAAACGATACATCTCTTTCCTTCGTGGGCAACCGGCGTGGTTTAGCTTTAGTCTCGTCTCCCCAATTATCACAGTTTGCTTCAAATCGCCAGTACTTTGACATGGAGAAAGCTGACACTCCTTTTCGTTCCACAAAATGTTAAGATGCATGACAAAGCAAGCGACGAGCAGGCTATGGAAGTGTTGAAAAATAATTTCATCTCCTGGGAAACCAGAACTGTGTACGAGCGAACGTTGTCTTGTCGGAGGAAACCAGCTCGTGCGTACTCGGCCAGGGAAAGGTAACACATGAAGCAGCAGATTGTGCTCATCGTACCTGTGTGCATTCAGTGACCCTTGTTTCATTACCAACGGTGAATGCCGATCATATGCGAGGGTACTTGTGCCGCTGGTCAGCAAAGCTGTGATTTTAGCTGTCACCTGCAGTTCTTCAGACTCGGGAATGGTAGTTTCCCGTTTCCAAAGAAAAGCTCGCTTCGGTGCTAAAGATAGTACGTCGTCAGTTCGTATCATTACACGTTGCCGTCTGCCGGCACCATTGCAAACTAAGATGACTGCTTTGAGGAGTTAATGGTAGAACAAGTAAATCTCGGGTTCGCAAATTTGTCTGGGAATGCTTCTGGTTGCGATACGTTCCTCCAGAGAAGCTGCCACATGATGTTTGATGGTGAACAACGAAGCTCCGACTTTGTTCTTGGTTGCCTGACAAATCAAACTGATATTTTCCTGGTGGTGTGTGGGGTTGTCCAGAACCGCTTCTCCATCCACGATCTAATTGTGAAGTTCCGATTGCTTAAACGACGAACCGTTCAGCGCGCCGCGTCGTCCACACCACTTCTCGCAGCTTTACTAAACGCTGTTCACGATAAAGTGAGCACTTTTGAGATCAGCCGTAGAAAAAGTCACTGCTCCTGCATTCATACATTTTAACCGGTGCACTGAGTGACATACGCCCAGTAAAGTTGGTAACTGTGGATGGGATGTAGTTCCATATCTTAACGTCGAATAGAATTTGTTAGGTAATCATTTGTGATAACTTATATATTATTTCTTTCGTTTTATGCTTCTTTAATGCACCGGAGTGTAAAAATGAGCAAATTTTAAAAATATTTACTTTTCTAATCATTTCACAGTTTCACTTGACCGACGCATAAATAAAGTTCTAAGACCCGTGGAAACGTTAATTTTACATGAGGCGGAAGAATACACAACGTGCATACAAGTATATCTCCAGCGGGGCATTCAAAAGTGCTCATTTTATCGTGAACAGCCTATATCAAGATTCTCTTAAAACCACGTCAGTTATTTGTACAGCCGTCTCGTACATGCATATCGCATTTATTTAAAGCCTGATTACGTGTCACAGCTCTTACGCTGCCCCGAAACCTTATATACGTCACTCGACGAACGACAGCAGCGCCCTCATACGACCTATTTGCATTTGCGATCGCACTAAACTTATTCGTCTGCGTTATCAGCTATGTGTTATTGCACTAAATTTCGCGGCCAGCGAAAGTTATCTACATTATGCGCAAATTTTTATGTAAAAGAGTGTATTTTATGGGACTATAATTTAAAACCTTCCTTACGTTCGTGTATTGAATGAGATCTGGAATAAATTGCTCCACATACAAATTATATTGGAACAACAAATTTAATTCGTGTGCGTTCCAGTAATTGTAATATAATTAAAGAGTTGGGGGGGGGGGGGTGTCTTGGGTCATATCTCCAGGGTATCCTTGAATACATTAGTGATAGGTACGGCTACACTATTACCACATACATTATTGGCTCCGAACGTGAAGGATGGAGTTTAAAATACAGGTTCTCCTATCGTTATACAGTTATAATGAAAGCGTGCGTGTGATTAGTCCACAGTAGTTTCTGCTCGGTTGTGTTAGGGCAACAGTATGGCCACCATCGGGGAAATTTACACTTGTAGCACGTGCACCCGAGCTAATCTAGTCCAGACATGAGCACAGGACAAATATTCATGTTCACTGAATAAAGCTAAGCGTTGTTAACGCAAACATCAAATCGCGCAAACATCAAATCGCGTCGAGGGTCTTTAACTGCCGTATCACTTGTATACCTTTGTCGTTGCGATAACAATGGAACAAATGCAACTTACGAAATCCTTGTCGCGGTAGTGGGTAATTATAGCTTACTACAAATACGAAAAAAAAGAAGAAAGAAAAGCCGTGAAGATTTATGGACAACGAAGCACAGCTGGCTGAAAATGCTCTAGACTAGATCTAATACACACGCTAAAAGAATGTCTTCAGTTTTTCATGTACCGAAAATGAATAACATTTTGATTCTACGCCACTCGCAGTCTCCGAACTAAAGCTCCATTTTGATAGACTTATTTGGAAAGTAAATTTTTAATAATTTAACAGTTTTGAGACTGCGATAGCAATCGCGGGAAGATTAGTTTAAGAAATTCACAATATTTGCTATATTTTCTTTTTAGCAGTTATGTGGCTGTAAGATAAGTTTATAAATAACCGAACGAGTTCATGAAAACTACAATTGCAGTTGCATATCGCGTGTCCGATATGTTTTTCTGTAGATTTTATTTTGATCGTTGTTTGTTCTCGTTTTAAAATTATTTTCCCAGTTGTAGGAACAGCATAATAAAGACATTACATTTTGAAATACCACACTTTACTCGTATGTAACATTTTATTTTTGAATAGATATGTATAATATAATGTATAAATTACACACTGACGTACTGAATTTGCAAGTGGTTTGTACTGTTCCAGTGACGGTCATTTTAAACAGTAACTAAGCGTATATGTTAAAACAGTTTTGGAATTCGACGCCATATTTGAGATCCAGTCTTCCATTTAAAATGAAATAGAATTTTAACCAGTTTACTGTCCGATACGATATTAAATATGCTTAATGTTGATTATTTTGGGTACATGACCGCCTCAGCACGCAACTTGCATCAGGCACTGTACGTGTAGCTTGCGCGTCGTCGTTGCGCTGTGAAAGTGTTAGCATTGACCACTGGACTAGCAAGTAACCTTCACTGCTGACGCGACGTTCGAATAACGATCACCTCGGTGATCAGGAACTATAGGCTGTTCACGGTAAAGTGAGCACTTTTGAGGCCGTATTTACATTTTCCTTTCAGCCGTTTTTTATCCTTTAACCACGTTTTTAAATATTGCCATGTGAATAAAAAAAATACAGTTGTATATTCCACCGTGCTCGAAAGTTAGCGTCTAAAGCTAAAATAAAATATATTTACTGACTATTATTCCAAATGAGAGGGCTTTGAAATGTGCTCACTTTACCGCCAATAGCCTATACATATGGAGCAGTAGTGAGTGAGCGGGCAGTCTGTAGGTTGTCGCCATAAACTAAAAATGAAGTAATTCGGTTATAGTATTCTGCGCATATCCTCAACATTAACTTGCCCATGGCAAATATAACTGTCTGTCGCATGGTCAACCGTGTTGGGCGAGTTTGTTTACATTTGAATTTTCAACAGACCGGTCCTTTTACATGAATAAAATACAATGACTAACTTCAGTAGTATATTCTAAAGGCTGTTAACGATAAAGTAAGCATTTTTAAAATGAACCTTTGAGAGAAGTCACTGCCCTCTGCTTGCAAATATTTTAACGGGCGCACTGAGTGACATTCGCCCTGTGAAGACGTTGGTAACGATGGAGGGAAAGTAGTTCCATGTCTTAACGTCAGCTAAAAAGTGTAAGGTAAACATTTGTGATAACATAAATAGTTTCTTTCCCATTCTGGTTTTTAAAATTCACGGTAGTGTAAAAATTAACAGATTGTAAAAAATCTTTACTTTCATAATAATTTCAATTTTACTTTATCGACGTATGAATAAAGTGATGAGGCTCATGTCGATGTTAACCTCACATAAGGCGGAAGAATATACATCGTGCATGCAAGTAGATCGTAAGCAGGGCTTTCAAAAGTGTTCATTTTACCGTGAACAGACTATAATTGCATTAAAACTAGGTTAGAGAAAGTGTACGAACAACTCAAAGCACTTGCTTACATTAACTGTGTCCTACCTCAAATCCCAGCCACCTTGTTTTTGACAATGTCATTGGCATGTAAGCAGATCAATGTTGGTACTCGGGAGGACGTTCTGTACAGCCAAAACGAGCACACTACCAAATTTTATTTTTATTCTGGTCGCCCTCCTGCGATCATGTTTTATATGTCGTTCACGGGTTAACTAAGCTCTTTTGAAATCAACCTTTAAAAAAAAGTCGCTGGCCCTATATCTGCATGTATTTTAATAGGCGTAGACTGATTGTAAGGCGCTCAGCTAAGTTGGTAACGCGGAAGGAAAGTAGTTCCACGTATTAACGTTTGTAAGTAATGGAATTATATATTTTGTTTAATTTTTTATGCACATAAGTGTAAAAAATAACAAATTCGCACGATATTTATTTTTATAATAATTTCACAGTTTCACTAGAGCAGCGCCTGAATAATGACGAGGATCACGGCTATGTTGGTTTTACGTGAATACACTAATGTGCGTACAGATTAATCTTAAGCAGGGCTTTCAAAAGAGCTCAGTTTACCGTGAACAGTTTGTACGGTTGTTTAGCTACTTTCATAAATCCCACTTAATTTTGTAAACTTTTTTCCTTATGGTGTCAGCAGTCTGACATAATCTCCGGGAGAGGGTTACTCCCCCTCCCCGCTTTTATCGGAAAACAACTACGACTCCCTCTCCCTGGATGGATTTTACTAAACAAGTGTACTAATTTGTGAAAGAAAAAAAACAATCGGAAAAATAAAATGCCTTAAAAGAAACGGGGAGTGTTGAGTGCCGGCCATAGCTTATTAAATTTCTAAATTGTTTGTTTTGTTGGCACCTTGTAATCCCAGTCCCTTTGCTTGGAATTGTACACGGATTGCCGAACTTTGATATTGGGCAATGTACTAAAATATGAGTTATTAGTCGGACATTTGTCTTTTAGGCGGTCATCAATAGAATAACTCTATTGACGTGAGGTTGGGGCAGCTGGAGGAATGATTGCCGCATAGGAAACTTGAGTACGTGTAAAATACCCCATACCGTTTTATACGCGTGTCTAACACGGTAGAAAAATATCCGGCTCTAAGACGTCGGAGATCGAACTGTGGACAATCTGTGAGATGTCATCTTTGACTCACTTAATGAATAGAGTCTATAACGGATATATTGGGGAAAATATAAATCAAAGATAGTCCCTCACTGTCGCAATGCTATTGTAATGTTTGTAGTGTACAACTTGCCCCGTTTTGAGTCGTCGGAAAGGATGGAGAGAGAAAAAAAGGGGGGGGGGGTGGCATTTCATCAATATTGATAAACGAATTAGATAGTATTGCGTCAGTGTTTTTTTTTATACAGGAAAGTACTTAGCTCTCGTTTCCTTTACGTTTCAAGTTTAGTTCGCTTAAGTAAATTGTAACAAAATTGATGTGTGTTCACTTTTCACAGTTCAGTTTTCTAGCACCTGACTCTTTACTCTGACCTGCTTTAAATGCCCAAGGTTATACACAATCCGATAAACTAGCAAGGCTAGTAATATCCTTGTGTTATGATCGGCGCGCCCATCCCACAGCACAGAGTTTTTAAATAACAAGACTTTCACTTAAAAATATAATGTTTTGTGCGTTAAGGATTTTAGGGGAGACAGGCGGATACGAAATTAATTGAAACACGTGTAAAATGTATTGCCGTAAGGAATTTTATTGAATCAAATCGGCGAGGGATGCAAAACTCCCACATACTTTTTCTAGTCATGATTATCCATTGTCTGTTGTGTAAGGAATGATATATATGGGGAACTGACACTAATTTAGCTTCGTATATTTTATTTATGCGGGTAATTCGTGGTATCGAAAGACATTTTGAAGTGCTTCGAGCAGACAAACGTCCCCGACTCATTGTTTAGAGAATCATTTGGACAACACTTTAGATTGAATAAGAGGCAATGGTTAGGATTAAGACGTAGCTAGATCCGATACAGACCCGCAGATTATAAAATCTGTATTCAATAGCATTTTTAAAACTAAAGTTTTATTGAAACTGAAGGGGAAAATATTGCAAAGGAAAAATACACGAAGTATTGCATCGTGCGTACGACAGAACATTTTGTGTTATGTGGTACAACTTTGAATTCGTAACGCACGTGTGATTTTAAATGTGCACACATCCTCGTACAAAGTCTACACACAGGAATAAGTCGATGGAGTGCAGAAACATTTTTGTCTGTGGTATTGTTTTGGTATTGTTTCAGTGCCACTGGCAGTATGGGCTTCCAGATGTACAGAATCAAAGCATCGTTCGGTGTTTACGGAAAGAGCAAAGGAAATGTAGATTTGTTGGCATCAAAGTAAAAGAGCTCTTCAGGAAGTTTGCAGTTGCAAGTTTGATGACGGTTGCTGGTAAATCAAGTCACAGTGCTGAGACGTGTTTGTTAAGCAAATCCATCATCTGTTCATCCATCGTAAATATTTGTCTCTGCGTGCAATCCGGTGAAACCCGTACGTCCGGGTTAAATATAGCAAAACGTAACAGAAACTTTTGAGTCCGGGGTGTTTTGGGACTAGGTCGTTCTAAGATTGTCGACTAAGTAAGCTTACAGTTTGTCCTTAAGAGATAAAATTACGTTAGTTTTGTGTAGCGTAAACTTTGTTTGGTTCTTTTCTACTTTGGTTCCTGTTCCATAACGTTGCTCACTGTGTATGTATTGGGAACATGCCAATTTATATTATTTGTGATTCCGTCACGCTAGAGACCCAATTATAAATGCAAACGTGGATTTCTACAGTGTTTTCTTTCGAAAAAAGTAATGCTTTGCTTTTTAAGCTTTTTAATTTTTAATGTCAATTTTATTTTACAGGCACATAATTATTGCGTAGTCCAACTTGGTCAGACTTTAGATGTCATGGATTCGAGTCCCCATTAAGGTATAAAGTGTCGCACCTTGCCTCAGGGTATATTAGGTTAGCTTCACGGCATGAGGGAAGGAAATTTAAACATGCCACCTTCGTTTTTAAGGATTGCGTTAGTTGTTGGTGCCCATAATTTGACTGTTGTGTAGTAATAATCATAACGGAAACAGTTTCTATTAACAGTAAAAATTACTAGGCAGTAGTTCACAAGTGTTGAAAGTTGAGGTTTAGACTTCGGCTTGCCTTTATAATAAACCACTTTCAGCCTGTGCAGTTTTCTTTCTTTATATTGAGTGGATGTCAGTCATTCACTGCCAGTGCAATCTTTCACGTATCGTAAGCTTGTAGATTTCGATCTAGAACGGTATTCTTTTTGTGGTGACCGTTATTACTCTCATATTTGCCTGGATGACTTATGCTCGTCCCGAGATTATCAAAAATAATAGCTTCGTGTCGAAAATATTATATTTAAAATCACGCTTGTAGACAGCAAGTTTTCGTAGTCATGGCTTGTTTATAATGTATTAATTGTTATTACTTGATGTTAGCGTGTAAGAGTGACTGTTCGAAGTAGTAGAGTAGTGGCTGCAGTAATCCCATAAATCATGTTCTATGCAAGACAAGAGATTCACATAGACGACAGGTATTGTTGTACAGGATATTTCTACATTAGACCGACAGACTTGGGCTGCAGGTTAATCACGAATAAAAAATGTGAAGAACGCATAAACGAGCTATGGTATAAAGTGAATCGTAAGGGCGGTACACAACTTTGGTGTTGGACCTGAAGAACTAGTTTATTACAACTACTGGAGACGCAACACTGAGTGTCTGGCCAATGTGTAAAGTTTATTTGACGTGCGGGTTGATAATCTATCTTTTAAAT
The DNA here is from genome assembly GCA_029891345.1 of Dryococelus australis. NCBI lineage: Eukaryota > Metazoa > Arthropoda > Insecta > Phasmatodea > Phasmatidae > Dryococelus > Dryococelus australis. Next base: position 117,364,442 of record CM056997.1, read on the forward strand.
CCCAATTGTGCTACAGCGTCATGGACATAAGTCGAAATAACGACAGTAACCGTGATCATTCCATACCGCCCTGAGGATTCACTTTAGAACATAAGTCGTGTATATGTTTTCTCCTTTATTTTTCTCAGAAGTTAACTCGCAACCTATGTTTGTCGGTCTAATTTACACACACCCTGTGTTCGTTTCACAAATGCGCGTTTGTTACTGTTTCTCTACCGACATACTTGTTTTAAGTGCATGTTTTCATATGACGATGTGTTCTAAAATGCAGCCGGGTGTGGTTTATCGTACAGTAGTCTGTTTCCTCAAAAATACGTAACAAGCTGCAGTTTATTTTCACCTATGCAATGAAATTCCACTCCCTTAAAGTGTAGCAGGTTTAGTTACAGTAATATTCTCTTGTAATGTGAGAAAATAATTCCAAGCAGCTGGCATTAATGCTCTCGGGATTGGTTACTGTCTCCACCAACTGTTACTATTATAGTCCTTCAACCTGATGTAGGCAGTATATTAGTGTGTATGTTCAAAGCGTGGTAAGGTAAAACGCTATGGAATGTGTTCACTTCGCAGGAATAGAGGTACCTAGCAAACGTTAATTATTCCTCACGAACATCCGGGACTTAATCCTGGAACAACTTGATTATTTTGCTGAACCATCATCAGCAGTGTTACTAGAAACTTGATATAGGCTACATTCACGGTAAAGTGAGCACTTTTGAAAGCCCTTTCATTTGGAATAATAGTCAATAAATAAATTTTATTTTAACCTTAGACGTTAACTTTCGAGTGCGGTGGAATCTACACACTGTGTTATTACTTACATGGTAATATTTATTTTAAAATACCGTTAAAGTATGAAAAGAAGTAACAGGGCATCAGGTGCTCAGTTTACCGTGGACAGCGTTCCGTATGTTAGTGGTCCTCATTCGTTGCAGGTTTTTCACACGCTTGCTGGTGTCTATGAAGAACTCGGGGAAACTAAAGCATTGGCCGGCCGTGTTGTGTCGGAGAAAGTTTTGCGGACTGCATACTGCACGCAATATACAGACTGCGCCGTTTCTCGTCTGGTCGCATGAACTAAAGCGTGCAACTACTGCCTTAGCTTTCACCGGTATTGTCCGGTTCACGTACAGCGATCACAAAAATGATACATACCGTACATGTTTACCTTTCAGATTAGGTTCCTAACGATCTTATGTTTTCTCTTGACTGACGTGTGAATAGTCATTAGGCCCATGGTTATTTAAATTCTATATGTGGTGGAACCATACAAACGTGGAAAAAAGTGTTCGGTTAACCTGGAACAGCCTAATTTCTTATAAGATTGTAAGTGTTATGGTTATGTTGTGGAACCACCAGCAACTAAGAGATAAACTTCGAAGTTGACGCGGCTCTAAGTTACATGTTTAGTGACACACAAAACAAGCGAGCATTTTATGACCGCGACGACAGTTATGCTCATAATTAGGGTACACGAACACGCCATCCTACCATTCAGGAAAAAGGCTAGTAGTAGGCGGCTTGGCTTACTGCAACTGTTAAGTTCACTGCGTTACGAAACTAGTAATTAACCAGTAGGCGAGGCTCGCCTTCCACCAAGGCGAACCTGGTTCATTCCCCGGCCGGGTTACCGTATTTTCGCAAGTGGGAATCGTGCCGGACGATGCCTTTGGTTGGCGGGTTTTCTTGGGTATCTCCCGTTTCCCCCGCCCCCTTCTTTCCGGCGCAGCTCCATATTCACTTCAATCACCTTCATCGGCTCTCTAGACCTCGCTGTTAAGAGCCGCCCAAATCTCTTCACTCACCAGCAGGTGAGACCGAGAAATGCGTGATCAAACGTAATGTATTTTCTTATTGCCAGCATCTCGTCTCGCCCCTCCTCCGCCCCCTTCCCCCTTTCATTTTGCTATCTTGATTTGTGTACGCAGCGGGAATCTTAGATAATGCCCTTCAACCATCCTATGACTAGGAAATAGTTTCTTTTAATTACGCACGTGTCATTATTAATGTAGTTCGCAACGTTAGAAATCTAGAAATGATTCTATACTCCGTTTCGTATAACTTCAGTAAAATTGGACACGTTGTGACCAACCTACACAGCATATAAACACTAAACGCCCCATTTGCAAAGTACTGTGTCAGCTGATGATTGTTGCAGGATACATGCTACTATGTTGGCGGTCTTTGTGATGATTGTAGAAGAAAATAGTACTCGGCATAAAAAATTATAATGTAGAAATTTAACGATAATTACAGTAGTTATGGTTAAAATTATGCTCATAGACTAATGTACAATTTTTCTGAGTTATAGAGCAAGGGCTTTAAAAACATTTAGAAATATTATGGTAGAGCATGAGAGCATTGCGATTATGTGAAATGTCTCCACCCGCCCGGTGGAATGCCATTGCCACTGAGCGCTTTTCCGTCATAATTTATCTATATGCGAGAATTCCTTACTAGCGGTGTCTGAATGCTGTAAATGCACTTAATAATTCTTGTATTTGCATATATTATTAAATGTGGTTCGTCGTAGGTGCCTTTTTTTAAATTTTAGAACAGTCTCTTCAGTGAAAATGAGTTGTCGACACGTGTGCCGTTTTTTGAAAGGGTTTATTGTGTGCTGAGGTCCGCCATTTTCTGTTACCATCGCGAAGCGCTAGCGGAAAAGTTTTTACGTTGCAAAATTCTAATTTGTTGGTTTCAAGAAATTTCTCAAGTGTTTTGTTAATTGAATAAGTCAACAAAGAAATTATTTCGTATCAGTGGCCTACAAAAGTGATTTAGTGAAGCAATCCTCCAAAGCTCGCCACGTTTTTAGGAATTTCGAAGTAAACGGTAAGTTTGCGTGTTTTGTAAATAATGTTATCTTAATTTGTTGTTAGAATATTTGACATTTATTTGGTCTTTTAAAAACTTGATTTTACCCAAATTTATTTTATTGAAACTCTTAACGAATTTTTCGTAGGAAGTTAATTTGCTGAAAATTTTTACATTGTGCATTTCGCACATCGGTATTAACAGTGACGTATTTATTACGTTTTGTTCTTGCGGATGGTTTTCAAATGTACCTGGCCTAAATAAACTCCCTTATAGTGTAGTTCATTACCTATATAAAAAAAAAGTTGAGTATTTCTTGCATCGATACGAATAGCGACACATTGATCGCATTTAGTACTTTCGATGAAGTTAAAATTTTAGAGTTATAGCAAATTGAATGTTATTTCCGCACGAACAAATATTTTTCCACTGCATCGTCAAAACTGTGTAAGTTCCAATCGCCACTCTCTCATAAGAAGAACCGCAAAAACAATCACGTCTCAGAACCCTAACTAGTATATTATTTTATCATAACAAAAATAAAACAGCTGGAAATTAGCAGCCAGCTATAGTTGCTTAAGTACTGAACTGAAGTTGTCAGTCTCTCAATGCCTGTCCTTGATATCGTAGTTTGTTTACAAAGATCGTTTTATTCACCGATAGAACAGCTGTGGTTGAGGAATATATCTTGGCCGCATTTCTTTTCGAGAACTGTCTAAATTTACGGAAGTTATATGAAACAGAGTATATAAAGCATTTGAGATTGTGATAATCAGATGGTTCGTTCGAAGAAACTGGTTTTGGCCGGGGGGGGGGGGGGGGGGCTCTCTCTCTAAATGTACTTGTAATGTTTTTGAATAAAATTTAGGTTCCTTAAGAAGTCGATTGCCACCAAATTAAGCACATGCAAGATACATCACATTTTATGTAATTTATGAACAAATTTCACACATAAATACGGGTCGTTTTGTTATTGGGTGAGTAATTGTATGTAAGCGCAATAAAACAATTAAACATTATTTAATATAAAAATTTCTAAACGAATTTTACCGAATTTTCTTTTAGAAAAGTCTTGTAAGGCGTACGGTATTCCAGTAAAGTAGGTGTGCTTTTATGTGGTTTCTACCGGTATGTAAAAATATTTTTCGAGTTTAGTACTGTAGAGAGTTTTTTTCTAAAAAAAAAAAATTTAATTATATAATATAAAAGCATTTATGTATGCTGGGAAAATTAGTGCCAGAATTTTGTCCATAGTTCTCAATTTACGTAAATTTTTGTCCACATGCGGTAGACAAGAAGTACCTATGCCTTATACCTCAATGTGAACACACTTGGCAGGAAGCTTTGGAAATTTTTCACACCAGGTATTTAAAATGACCATTACCACTTGAAACATTTATAATGCTAGTGTATGCCAGCAGTGTTGAACGTTGGTTAAATTGTGTGTTGTGGCATTTTAGGTTTGATCAAGGCACGAGATGAATATATTTACTCCCTGGTAGTTTATTTTTCTGCTTGGGTTGGTAAACTTGTTGTCCTTAACAATAATGTTTTAGACTCCCGTGTTTCACTCCCCGCTTTTGTTCCACCAGTTGCTTGTTATTTCTGAATGGTCGACCTTAGCGTACTGTGTTGCATTCTGTTTGTCACGTTGCACGAGGTATAGTTCCTGAAAACTACAGTTTCAGTTTCATATTTTCATCAGGACGCACGTTATAAACTGTTTGTTGACTACACTAAACGTGGCTATTGTATACAAGAGGGAAATGAAGCAACAGCATTATTTCGTTGTAATCGAAATGCTAAACCAAACTGTGTTGTTTGAAGCTTTTACGTGATGCATAGAACTGCGGAAATGTTACACAGTTCGTGTGGTGCGAGTTGTTTCCTGTGTGGTGCGAGAACAGATTATTTCTTAAGGTTGCAGTTAGTAGGCCTAGTTAAAGGTTCCCGTGATCATGGTTGCCAACATTTGTGTTTGGCCTTAAAGTAACCAGTACCTCGAAAAAGTTTAGACATCGGTATGTTTTTATTCGTATATGGAAACGAAGGTTGATTTCTGTATTGTAAAATCAGGCAGTGTGAATTGTTTTCACTTCTCATCCGCTGAGAAAAACGGCTTCGTCACAGTAATTTCTGAAATTGATTTTTAGTTACGGGATATTTACTGTTAAGCTCGTGAGTATTTTGATTTCTGTGTTGCAAATTTTCAATACAAATTTGTAAGTGCTCATCGTTCGTAACTATTAATTTCGCAGTATGTTTTTATTGTGTTTTCATGTTAATACTACAAAATTTTAACTTATTTTAACTCTATTTTAATATTTAAACTTAAGTTGCTGATTAACTGAATTCCGTCACCCAGCGAAATCAGTGTCTAAGCAAATCCCAATAGTTTTCAACCAGTGTTAAATCAATTCCGTTTGGCGAAAAATGTGAAACTCATCAATTCGAATACTCGCTTGCGGTTATATTTTCGTGTGTTAGAAGTACAAGTTGAGAATCCGGATTCGCCGATTACAAGTTGAATCTGTTCGTCTAAAACGGAGTAACTGAATATCAGGAGTTTGGTTAATTTCTGTCTTACTGAATTCCGGCGGTGCAACGTACAATCACTCTTTGGAAAAGGCATGATAAAGTGCAGGGGCGAGGAAACTTTTTTGAATCCAGATCTCAACTTCGTGGTGAGGGCCACTATTACGTTTTTATTGCTGAGTGAGTTACCAGGTCCGAGATACTCGTGTCACGGGATAATCTTTTACGGCACGCCCTTACGTCTTATACCTTTGCTGGTCCCACATACATCAGGGTAATTTCAGGGTCGAAGTAATGTTCACATTTTTACTTTAAATTTCCAAAAATATACATTATTATCACGAGTAGATATATTTTGTTCCTTCGGGTGCAAGATTCATGATTCAGGCAGGAGCCATCAGTCATCTCGGTTGTCGAGATGGCCTGGGGCGGCCATGTGGGATGCCCCCCTCACTTCACCATTCACCTCGCGCCCCCTTTCTATTCCCCTACCCTTTGACAACAACATGTAACCAAAATTTAAATTTAAGAAATAATTATTTTATAAAAAAAATATTGGACCCATAGTTTGGATGATTTCTAATATATTTTTTTTGTTTCCTTTTGCATAGAAAAAATATCGAGAAAGCGGTCAACCACAGCAAATAATTGTTTATTGGTTGTTGTAAAAACTAAAGCGAAATTGTTTGTCATCACGAGGTTTATGACGTTCAACATTATTTGCATTACACTGGTTCCCCTCCCCAACCGATCCAATATCTCCTTCACCCAAAACGTATGCATCCGCAGGAACACTCCCCCTCCCCCGCACTTCTTTGGCTTGTTTATCGACTCTAAACATTTACCTACAACCACCCCACCCCTCCTACTTCCTTTCCATAGCACCTATATATACCAGCTTATAAAAGGCCTCGGGACGCAGTCTCCCGCCTGCTGCTGTCATCGTTATTACCTGCGCTAGTCGCTCGCTTTAAAGTGTGCGCGGTCTATTTCTCGTCCGGATTTTTTTTTTCTCATTACCAAGCAGCATATGTATGTATGTTGTACCACCGGTCAGAAAATAATTTCGGCAATCGTAGAGTATGAGGGGCTACGCTCGCTCGCAGCCCTCTATACGGAAAAATAACTCTAATTTCCCCCAAAACAGTTCCTGCTAACGTACACACACGATAAAGTTCGATACGTGTACGAGAGACTTCCAGCCTACCTGCAGCAGGACGAAGATATTCGTGACTGCCTACCGTGCAGGAAGTGCTTCGAAGGCTGCATCACGTCAGTTCCGGACACTCCACATTCCCGCGCCAGGTGCAAGGCACGGCATCGGGCAGCAACAGTAACCACCACCAACAACATCGCAGGCAACGCACAGTGAAAAAAAAAAAAAAAAAAAAAAACAATTAACTGGTCCTCAGACCAGACGACCACATACCTCTTGCAAGTGATCACATCGTATCTGCATCCCGGCACCAGCACTACCTTCACCATTGTTACATGCGACCAGAAGCCACCAGCCACCTCGGTTGTCGAGGCGGCCTTGGGCGGTCATGTTGTAATGGCAACCGACCATCGTATTTGACATTGACGACCTTGGCCCATGACCTTGACCCCCAAAATAAACTAAAAATCGAGGAACATAATTATAATGTTACTCTACTCCTCGCTCACCTCACTAACCATAATCTACAACCTCCCAGTCTCCACCCCCTACCAATCATGAAAAATCGATAAATATAGAAAAAATTCGAGGAACCTAGAATGTTAGTTACCCTACCCTACTCCTCGCTCACCCCACCCATCACCACTTCACCTCCTCCCCACCTCTTCTCCCAATTATAAAAAATCGAGAAATATCGAAAAAATCTAAATAAGTCTAAATCGAAAAACTTTAAAATCCTCACACTCATCCCATTACCCTCACCCCACCTCCTCTCACCACAACCCCCCCCCCCCTCCCAATGATAAAAAATATCGAGAAAATCGAAAAAAAAAAATTGATTCTAAAAATCGAACATGTTAACCTCACTCTCACCATACAATCTCTCTCCCCCCCCCCCCCTTCATCCTCGACCACATTACACTTACCAGTCATAAAAATCGAAAAAAACAATTGTAAGAATCGAAAGACACTAATAAAAGTGTACGAACATATTACATCACTAATGCAAATCACAATGTTGACTATTGGTGACCTTAACCTTGACTCGTTACCCCCACCCCCAAAAAATCAATAAAAATCGAATAAAATTTTTTTAAAATCAGGTATCCTAAACATTAGATCCCCTTCCCTTACTCACCCCATTTACCATCAACCCCTCTCGTGTCTCTTCCCAAAAACTAACGATTTGACTCTTGTAACAAAAATTATCCCTCCACTCATACCAGTTAATCGCATCTGCCCATTGGCAACTAAATTACGATTTTAAGACTTTTTTTTCCCAGTATTGGACACTATACAGTTCCTAGTTATTTCTTTTTTAGTATATACCAGCAGATAGCCCTCGCGTCGTACATTTCCAAACTCATTGATTCGGTGACAATGCATGCATTCTTCGTCTTGACTGGCCTCTGGTCCACGCGAATTTTTTATAGGCATCTATATGACCGTCACTACAAGTTGGCTGATATTGCGTGTGGAAGAGGAACTGCGGAGTCAAGTTTTGGGTGCAGGAACAATCAGTTGCGAGCTAAAGGTGGATGGTTGCCATAATGCAATTAGATGGATGGTGCATTGTAATGGCGACCAGCACACCACTATCCTGGACCATGGGAAAATGGTATGGCAGACCTTGTGCTCACCACTCGTGCGCGACACCTATCTAGAAACGACGTCGTGAATTGGCAGCCATCTTGAAAAGCTTTTGGCCATATACGAAGTGGCAGCTGTCCCGATCGCCAGTTCTCAGCCACGTCAGCAATTATGTCTTCCAGTTTGCATATGCGATGGTTGCAAGAAGTTTACCAGTATTGTGGCTACTAGCCGCTACAGCCAGCAGATTACCAGTTCGAAGTCGGTGACTACAGCGGTTCTGAAGAAGAGGAAATTGACCTGCTTCCCGATACTCTCTCGGTGGAAGATGTCGACCACAGTAAGCTCGATCCTAATTCGTGTTATGATTACGTCTATACAAGCCAACATTGTGTAGAATATGGCATCTGTTTTAAAGATGAGTGTGGTGATATTCGCAGCTTGAGTTATTTTTAAAAGTACAGTGGGAATATTCATTTCCGGCTCAGCTGGAATATATTTTCACCGCAAGACACCTCCCAGCTTATAGCAAGCGTCCTATGTGAGGATGAGCGCTACCTTAACCTTTGCAGTTTGCTCTGGTCGGACGAAATCGCCGAAAAGCATGGTAGTAAAGACATGGAAGAGGGGGGAAGGGGGCGACCTTTGATACACCTTGTGCATCACATTTGTGTTCTGTGTAGATAGACCAATTGCGATCTTGTGATAAATTCAAACCATCAATTTTGTTTCTCGCCAGTGCGATACATAAATGAAACGGTTACGTGTTCTACAATGTATGTAAAAGACAGAGCACTGGTTTGGATTCAGAGCATGTATGTTCGTCAAACCACGAAATAGTGTGGACGTGGAAGGCGAAGTTACCGGCAGCAAATCTAATTGCTTTGTTACTCTTAGTAAGATCATCCCAAGTTTCCTGTTTAACTGCTTGCCGAGATTGTGAAACGACTAACCACCGATTTCTAAGCTGGAGGCAGCATCGCCATTTTGTAACCATTTCTATATAAATCAGGCCCTGCTACATCTACGAGCATCCAGTTCGCGGAAAGACGGTACATCGCTGGCTTCTGTCCGGCAAGAACGCATCATTACTAAAACCTGGACTAAGTCGGGTTGACCATTAATACTGGTATGTAGCAAGCTCAAGGAGCATGAAGAGGTGTACGATGGTAATTTGCACTGGATCGGTGCTGAGAATCCCGACTCGTTCGAGCCTTGCCAGCAGGTGAGCGACTGTACCCCAGGCTACGGCAAGGTTACGTTTTTTAAATGTGCGACATCAAATTCCCATGCTCGCGTGACGACATGGTAGTTGCTGCAGTATGTCGAGACCAATCACTGTTGCATGCGCCAAACTGTGCGTCATCGACATTGGATCTTCATACCTCGAAGGCAGCCATTGTAGAAACATCTACGTCGAAGTTAGTAGACTCTGTCACTGCAGTGCAGCATCCTGTTGCTTTCAATTAATGAGCAGCCTCTCAGAGACCCCGCTCAAAAATCAATACTGTCCCGAACCCAGCTGCTCCCAGATGGGTAAACATCGACGAACATCTAAACGTGACATCAGTACCGATGACGCGGTGAATTTGCTGTTTCCGGAGGCAACCGGCATGCTTCCAGATGTGAGTGATTGTTTTTTCCAAAGCCAAACTTGTCTATTTTAAAATCCGTCCTCGGTCAGTTAATCTATGCACTGTGAAGTTTGTGCTGCTGCTGGACAAAATGGAAGGTACAGTTTTAAACGTCAAACAAATTTCTGTTTGTGTCTTTTCTTGTTAGGCTATGCATTTAACAATAGATATGAAATAATTAAAATGTGCAAATATTTAGTTTTTGTAATGTGTGTAATTATATAAATTTCTGGTTCATGTAAATAAGTTGTATGTATGAAACTTTCTAAAATCTTTTATTTATTTTGATCCCTGTGTCACAAGTACCAGTGTGCAGATTTAAGTTTGCATGCAAAAATGTACAAGTATTTAGACAAAATAGATAATTTACTTTAAATGTAATTTGTGGTTCAAACAAAAAAATATCATAGAAATAAATTACGTTTAAATAGGTTTCTTAGAGCATGTAATTACAGTGGCCATAAAATACCTACATACTCATACATAACAAACTAAGAAGTAAAATATAAATATTGCGCAGTATAGGGTGCGCTGTGTATAATAATGGCTTGGTAATTGCTCCACCTTCGCATCGCCTTGGGTTTTCTCCCTCTTCTACTTCTTTCCCTCCTCTATGGTATCCCCTCCTTTCTGAGCATGCACGTCCATGCTTCTTTGTCATTGGTTAAAGTGTAATTCTGAGGAGTAAGCCTTGTCGCCTATTTCGCTCTCGGCCACTTCTACTCCGACTAGCACTTAGCAATCACTTGTATTGATTCAGCTTCGGCCCCAGATATGGGACTTCTGTTGGAAGGTGCTACAGTGGTCATCAGGGTAGCAGACATGATTTATGAAATCGACGATGGCCGGAGGGTTAAGACAGGTGGGTTCGCCGTTTGATATAATATAATTAGTGTGTAAATAGTAACTGTGTTGCTTGGTTTTGTGTCTTTAGTTTAGCATTCTAAATTATTGTTTGTGAAGTGGTTGAGATTGGAAATTTAGTTTGTTTAGGTGTCTATAATTTGGTACGGATCCAAATAAACTCGTTTGTAAATAATTCTTAATAGTTTTTGCATATTTCAAGTTTGATATTTGCTGAGTTGAGTCGCCTGGAAAAGTGATGGTGCATTTGACCGGACCGAATCGACTCGCTTCAGCTTGTGCATTCCTTTGGCAAGCCACCTGCTCGTGTTTATGAATTTGGTAAAATATTTTAGAGATTTTTGTTTGTATTTTAAATGTATTATTCAAAGTCATTTTTATCTCTAGACTTTTATGGCCGTGTGGTGCCGTGGGGCGCTATTCTTAGATTTGCTCCGTGAGTTGGTGGAAGGCGTGAGCATTGTCTGGTACTCACGCCCGTGGGCTGTCTGGACATATTCCCAGATAGTCACAGAAAGCCATAGGCTCGAGCCCATAAAACGCGTCTGAAAAGTACCGATTTCCCTGCACCCCACAGACGAAGCTACAAATACTGGCCAATCGGAAATGGCCCAACTACAGTTCAAGTATTTTGTCACCAGCATTAAGCGAGAGCCGAGTTTTACCCCTTTTTGCCAGATTTTGTGGTATAGGTGGTAGAAGTATCTTCGTTATCTTAACATCTAAGAGAGCAACGAATCCATGTTTAAGTGCCCTGTCCTACATTGTACCTTCCTACTATAGCATCCTGCCAGCTTTTGTTTGCAAAATAAAGATTATCTTCGCATTGAGAGCACCGAAACATAAAACCAGATAAGCTTTAATAAGCATGGTCTGCAGATGGTATTTGACAGCGTCGGCCAATTTAAATTTCCAGTACATAGCATCCCAGATTATTTTGCTCACTGTAAACTAGAGAAAATTTTTGTGATCTCGCTGAGCTAGGCACAGAAAATAACTTTGGCATTTATTTTTGCAACTTAATATTTTTGATTTTTGAGAAGCAGTAACATTTTGAATACGTAATATATTTTTATTATTGACAATGACAAAATATGAGTGCGTTAGCATGGGATCAGTTTCAGCTAGGTACAGCCACTTTCAGCTGCAGTATTATTTTTATTGTGGTGTCACTTCGCTATGTATGATTGCCACCAGTTTCTTAAAGTAATTATTTCAGGAAATATTACAGCAAAATTATTTGATCAAAAACAGAATAAAAGTACTAATACCAAGCTAATACCCGTTTTCGACTTCTTTAATGTAGAGTTGAATTCCTTGGTGTCCCATTTTCTATTGAATTCGTACATGATATTTTTGCGTATTTGAATACTGATTCTGATTGGTCATGTACACAAATGGTGTATATAAGTGCTGGTCTGCAGAACGAAGCGTGAGATATGGGAAGTGGTTCTTCTAGTCGGCCTAAGCGTGGGCCGGGTAAATAACTCTACCTGGGTCTACCACACAGACATATTTATTTGCAATCGAATGCTTTTGTATCATTTTGCTACACCTAACACACGCGTGTACTGATTGTGGTCAACAATTAGAGATGTCATTTGAGTGAAGAACCTAGTAAAGGTCAACACTGCATCACACTCTCACTCATACGTAAGTAAGTAATTAAGAACAACAGTTATTCTACACAGTCTTGACATATATCAGCAGCTATCACGTCGTCACGCGAGCACGGAAGTTTGGTGTCGTCGCTTATGTAAAAAACGTAACACTTGACTTAGCCTGGAGTCGATTACCTACTGGAAAGTCTCGAACGAGTCGGGATTCTCAGCACCGATGCAGTGAAAATTATCATCGTACACCTCTTCATGCTCCTTGAGCTTGTTACCAGACCAATAACTATAGACAACGTAACTTAATCCAGGTTTTACGTAATGATGCGTTCTTATCGGATGGAAGCCAGTCATGTTGTCAGTCTGCTGCGAACTGGATGCTTGTCGGCGTAGCGGGACGTGATTTATATAGAACTGGTTACAAAATGACGATGCTGCTTACATCTTGGAAATCGGTTATGACGTCGTTTCACGATTTCGGCAAGCAGGAACCGTGTAATGGTCCGCTAAAAGTAACAAAACACATTTGCTGCTGGTAACTTTGCCTTCCATGTCTACTGTATATGTCGTCATCGATGGACAACACGCACACGTGCTCTGAATTCAAGCCAGTGCTCTGTTAATTACATACGTATTACTGAAAATTGTACCTGTTTCATTTACGTACCACACTGGCGAGAAACAGTATTTGATGTCTTGTATGTAGCACAAGGTAACAATTCGTTTCTGTACACAGAACACAAATGTGACTCATAAGGCGTGTCTAATGTCGGCATCCACCAACTCATGTTTTTACTACCATGCCTTTCGTGCCGTATACAGTTACAGCTTTTGCTCATTTCGTCCGACCAGAGCAAACTGCAAAGGTTAAGGTAGCGCTCATCCTCACATAGGACGCTTGCTATAAGCTGGGAGGTGTCTTGCGGTGAAAATATATTCCAGCTGAGCCGGAAATGAATATTCCCACTGTACTTTTAAAAATAACTCAAGCTGCGAATATCACCACACTCATCTTTAAAACAGATGCCATATTCTACACAGTGTTGGCTTGTATAGACGTAATCATAACACGAATTAGGATCGAGCTTACTGTGGTCGACATCTTCCACCGAGAGAGTATCGGGAAGCAGGTCAATTTCCTCTTCTTCAGAACCGCTGTAGTCACCGACTTCGAACTGGTAATCTGCTGGCTGTAGCGGCTAGTAGCCACAATACTGGTAAACTTCTTGCAACCATCGCATATGCAAACTGGAAGACATAATTGCTGACGTGGCTGAGAACTGGCGATCGGGACAGCTGCCACTTCGTATATGGCCAAAAGCTTTTCAAGATGGCTGCCAGTTCACGACGTCGTTTCTAGATAGGTGTCGCGCACGAGTGGTGAGCACAAGGTCTGCCATACCATTTTCCCATGGTCCAGGATAGTGGTGTGCTGGTCGCCATTACAATGCACCATCCATCTAATTGCATTATGGCAACCATCCACCTTTAGCTCGCAACTGATTGTTCCTGCACCCAAAACTTGACTCCGCAGTTCCTCTTCCACACGCAATATCAGCCAACTTGTAGTGACGGTCATATAGATGCCTATAAAAAATTCGCGTGGACCAGAGGCCAGTCAAGACGAAGAATGCATGCATTGTCACCGAATCAATGAGTTTGGAAATGTACGACGCGAGGGCTATCTGCTGGTATATACTAAAAAAGAAATAACTAGGAACTGTATAGTGTCCAATATTGGAAAAAAAGAAGTCTTAAAATCGTAATTTAGTGGCCAGTGGCCAGGTACTATTGATTGGCATGGTGTAGGTATAATTTTTGTGTAGTAAGGCAAATTATTAATTTTTGGGGAGGGAGGTGAATACGGGAAGGGAGGTCTAGTGTTATGTTACTCAATTTTGAAGAATTTTAAAATGTTTTTTATTAATTTTTGGTGTGCGATGGGTTATGGTAAAGGTCAAGGTCACCAACATTCAATATCGTGGTTGGATTCAGTGATGTAATATGCTCCTAAACTTTGATTAGTTTCTTTCAATTTTTTTACATAATTTTCCCGGTTTTTCGAGTTCAAATTTATTGAGGCCAAGTTCAATGTCACTAGCAACCAGCATGGGTGCCGGAGTCAGTGATGTGATATGTTGCTATACTTTTATTAGCGTGTATTTCGATTTTTACAATTGTTTTGTATATCTTTATGATGGCATGGTGAGTGCGAGGTTAACGTTATATGTTCCTTGATTTTTAGAATCATATTTTCGGTTTTCTGTGATTTTTGTCGATAGTTTTTATGATGTATAGGGCGTGGTGGGATGTGTGTAAGATTAACGTTATAAGTTATTAGATTGTTAAGAATTCCCCCCCCCCACCCCCCATTTTTTAACGATTTTGCTCGATTTTTTATTGGTTGGAGGGATTTTGGGGTAATGTTATGTGTGTGTGTTTGGGGGGGGGGGGGGTGAGAGTAGAGGCACGGTAGGGTAACAATATATGTTGCTTGATTTCTAGATTTTATTTTGATTAGTTAATTTTTTTGGGTTCAAGGTCAAGTTCATGGGCCAAGGCCGCCAATATCCAATACCGTGATCGTCTGCCATATCAACATGGCCGCCCCAGGCCGCCTTGACAACCGAGGTGGCTCCTGAATCATGAATCCTGCATCCGAAGGAACCAAACCTGTCTACTGTCACGTTTGAAAAATATTACAGAACACAAGTCTCAGATGAACCACACATGCAGTATCTCACAGGTCTAGGCAAGCCAATTAGTACCACAAAAATAGCCTTTATACATACGCTGCCACCCGTGCATTTTGTCGAATCTGTTATAAAACGTTTTGCAGCTCGCTTCGGTATGTTGGCGTGCCGTCTACAATGTAATGGTGTAAAGTTACATCGAGCCACTATAGTCGTGCTCGCGTGAGTGAGTGAAGAGATTTGGGCGGCTCTTAACACTGAGACCTTGAGATCCGATGAGCATGATTGAGGTTTGGAGCAGCGCCGTAATAAATGGGAGATCCCCTAGAATACCCGCCGACCAGTGGCATCGTCTGGCACGACTCTCACATGCGAAAATCCTGGAGTGACCCGGTCGGGGATTGAACCCGGTACGACTGGATGGGAGATGAGCAGGCTAATCGCTCAACCACCGCGGCCCCGCCATGCTCGCGGGCCGTGATTTCTCCATGTCTGCTCTAGTGTTTGTTTTATAACATGTTGGCAAGTAACGGTTTCCTTGCAGTTCGTGATTGGAAGTGAGAATATTTCATGAATGTTAAAGAAAACCGCTTGTAGTTACAATTGGAAATTCAACAGTCAAGTGGTGCTTTCTTCAAGCAGTTATATTTTAGTGTTTATAAGGCGACCTCGGCTGGCAAGGATTTGCGATATGCGGAAGAATAATTTCTGCCATTGTTGACATATCAGTGGAGTATGTAAGTTCATTTGCTGTTGATTTTGTTAGGAATTTCTTATTAAAGCAGTTTATTGATAAACAACTTCAAGTCGCTTTGCAGTGTCATATCAATAGCAGTTCACTGTCTTAGTTTCGTTGCAATATTCGTTCAGAGAACACAGCTTATGGCTGTTATATTTACTATTATCATTAGTATAATTTTCTGTGGCTTTTTAAAAATTTTCTAAAGTTTTTCAGCTTAGAAGGTTACGCACGTATTTAAACTCGGTATTGGCGTGAATTTTGTGATTTGTGACAGTGTGTGACACATTCCGCATGAGATACGGTTGAAGAACGTCGTGAAAAAAACGTATTATTCAAGCTGATTTTATTTTAAATTTTAGATTATGATAAAATTTCGCAAGGTAAATGTCATTTACAGTCAAAGTAAAGTTATAATTTGGTATCTGTTTCCTGTGTTTCCGTACTCTTGCATAATATTCCACTATACTGCTATTGAGAAAGTTCAGATGCTGTATGGTTTAACTGTTTTACTTAATCACTGCGACTTTGTGCTTAATGATGTTATTTACATACAGTTTAAATGTGACAGTTGTTACCGAGTACTAAGTACGCAAGGTCTTCTAAGCTCGAAATGTTTAACGGTAAGTTCGGAGACCGTATTTTGGTGGGTAACATAACGGAGCTGTTCCATTTCGTTTTCTGCATGTGGTTGTTTCATACAAATGAGTGCGATGGCTGTAACTGGCGCACTCGACCCACGCACTTGCACACGTTACGTGAGAAAAGGAAAAGTGACCAGCCAGCGCAGTAAAAGGCAATACTTGTTTTTGCGCCCTTTTTTCCTCTTTGTCACGCTTGAACTAGTCGACAGCGCCTGCGCGGGGCTCGTCTACTTAACCTCTTCCAACTTCAGCTAAGGCGAATACACTAATACTTTTTGAAGTTTAATTCGTTCTGTTTATGGGTGGCTTACGATATAGTGAGCACTCTCGAAATCAACCTTTGGGAAAAAAATCATTGTTCGTAACTGCGTACATTTTAACGTAAGCATTGACCACAGTACTCAGGGTAGAGATGGCAGTGTATTAGTAGACACAATACATCCGTACAAATAAAAATATCTTACAACACATTTTTATTTCGAATAGATTCGTAACTTCAATAGGTTGACGCATGGTTAAAGTTACTGGGTCCATTGTTTTATTTATTATTTCTTTCCTCTTTCCTATTCCCGTGTTCATATGCTCTGAATTCCGTGAATTCATGTGGCAGTTTGTGTCCTATTCCCATTTCCTGGTTAGTTTTCGTAAGTACCTTGAACTTCTTGGGTCGTGTTCGAATTGACCACTTAGTAAATTAGTATTTAGTATTGTTCAATTCGGACGCCGCCGAGAATCACTTGTTCAAAGATGGTTGCGATTTGGCAATTTAGTATTTTAGTAAGATTAGTTACGTATTGAAAATTAAATACTAAAATACCAAATACGCCATCCTTTTAGTGTGTTAATTCTGGTCACTAACCTTTTAGTAAACTAAATGTGAAAGTTCGAACACGGCCTTGAATTATGTGGTGTTTGTAACCTGCAATATAAAATAATTTCGTAATAAAGAAAACATGTAGGCCTATACATACAACATATTTATGTACAATTTTATCAATGAAGTGGTATATTTTATAAATTCTTTTTTTTTTTTGGTGTATTTCGTCGTTTCTAGTCGCAAGAAGTCTAACCTTTCCCGTAATATGCCTACCTAACAGTGTGTGTCTACATTTAATTAAAGTTGGTTATAATAACTTTAAACTTGAAGACATTTAGGCGATACTTTGCGATATTATGTAGCAATTTTTGAGCTTCGATTAATGCGTGGTATTATTTACGTAACTGTCGAGAACACTGTTTAAGAGTCGATACCTCGTTACGTATTTAATTCGTTTTTAACAAATAACTATATGAAATTGCTTTATAATACACGTGGAACATTCATCCTCTACTTTTAACATATTTACGCAGTTCCTCGACGTTTTGTTGAACCTTTCAATGTGTCCGGGCCAACATAAACAGTGAGCATTCCGAACTGCCACGAATAATCTCAATTTCGGTCATGAAAATTTGGATTCTGCATTAAATGCGTGAATGCAGTTTCATAAATTACGTTTACATCGGTTGGGTATTGTTTTGTTAGTATTCTGATAAATTACGTACCTACCTACCATGGAAACGTACTGTAAAAATTCTGATCAATTTGGTTCAACCACCAAGGTTTCAAGAGATCTATTTTCGGCATTCGTAACGTCATTGTAGCAAAACCGGCCATTTGATTGCACGCAGTGTGTATGTGTTAATACACATTACTTTGGGAGTAATTTGTGCTTTAAGTCGCATACTTTTATCAGTAGGAATTGTGATGCGTCAGGAAATATTGTCACGATTGTGTATGCAGGTGAATATTATTTTGTAATTACCTACTTAAGTAAAACAACGCGTCTTTTAAACGCTTTTAAGCACGCAGTTTTCCTTAGTTCCGCCTACAATGTTGTTAAAAATTTTTTTTGTCATTTAAGATTATATTACACTCTTTTCTAAGGTCGATTTCAAAACTGCTCATTTTATCGTGAACAGCCTTTAGTTATCGGTATGTAAGTCCTACTACTAAGTACAGTGGCAGGGAAGCATTGAAAAAAGCCTTGATGCGATCCCCGGCGGGGGTCAAGGATTTTTCTTGGCTAAACCGCTTCTGGTGCATATTTTGGATGCCGTAACTCCGGCCTGAACACACAACCAAAGCGTCTCTGAATACTCTCCCATGGGGGTTTGGTTTTTCGTTTGTGAATCAGGTTTTATCTTATTTACTCTTTCTTCAGAACATCATGCGGTGAGCACCCTCTGGATGGTTAGATCGGTGGTGAAATCAATCAGCATTTGATTCCTTCGTAGAGTGTAAATATAAATATGTTTAAATAAGAAATATTGTGCTTTGCGAACCCTTAAGGGCGCCGCTTATTTGTAGCTTTTTAGCGCGTTTGAGGCTCAGAAGCAAGCGAGAAATAAGGGCGACCGGGAGATGTGTAGGCCTACGTAGTGCCACATCACTCCTACGCGCAAGACTCCAACTGGCGTGCAGTGTTTCTGTCGTGCTACGTGTACCTTTGGTGCTTTAAGCAGCGACCATTTTGTTTTATTGATAGAAAATGTGAAGCAAATTTCAGTGCAGCTCCCTTCAATAGTTTTGCATGTTTCCAACCAGTTGATTATGAGATTCAGCAATGCGAAAAAGCCATTTTTAGACGTTGGAGGGCTCGGAAATAACATCGTATAGTATGAATAATGTATTGAGTGTATTATTCGTACCTCGCCTGAAGTGTGTTCTTTACATTCATCGGTGTAATGGGAACGTGCTTAGTGGTTTCGTAATATAACATGTATTTAGAACACATTGCAACGCAATTCAAGTGCCAGGTATTCTTAATTATCAAGGGCCCCGCCTGGCTGCCACAAATAGTGTGTTGGCAGAGATTTGGTAGAAAACACGCGATTTAAAAATGGTTGGATTTTTAATTGTGCTGTTAACACACGTGAAGCATTCAGTAACAATTCGTGCCCACGGTCAAGTTTCAAGTTCTCATTTCACCACCAAGGATTATTTACTTGGACGTGAAAATGACTAAAACTGGTGTTTTCAGAATCAGTTTTAGCTGCCAAGTTTTCTAACACAACTACTTAGAGTTGTACACTGAATACAGATAATATTGGGACAATTAATACTAGTTAATGTTTCCACTTTATTCTGTAGCTATTTTGTACATAAAACGATAAGATTATGATCTAGGTGTTTATTACTACAGACTGGTAACATAAATACAGCCATAACCTGTTAATGCAGTAAACTACGCCTATTAAGTAAAAATTATTTATAGCCTACAAAATTACACGTCAAAAAATATCGGGATAGTGGTTATATGTCTCTCTTCCGCACGACTTGAACTGCTTACCATAGGGAAGTGCACGCTGTAATCTAGCAGTTTTGCCTTCATCGTAAACAAGAGCGGTTCGCTAGGGAAATGGGGCGAAGAGGTAAGATTACTTATTTCGAGCAAAGGCAACTTATCTTCAATCACGAGAAATAGTTTAAATACTTCAAATGAAGAAACGTACTGTGATAAATGTAATCAAGAGATACAAATACGAGGATAGAATTGATTTAATTTCGCAATCTGGCCGTCCAAGAGCATTTACAGCTTGAGAAGAGAAGCGGATTATCAGGTGCGGGAAATCCCAGGTTAAGTGCTCAGAAATCATGTGCGAAGGTGAACGTAAGTGCAGGCAAGAAGGTAAATCCTCAGACAATAAGAAATGTGTTCAAAAGGGCAGGATTGAATGGTCGGGTCGCCCGACAAATAGTCATTTGTCAACGAACGAAATAGGAAGAGAATGATGTTCGCAAAATAATTTATTTGTAAAGATGAAGAGTGGTTGCAGAACGTAATATTTTCTGATGAGAGCACATGTAACGTCTTTGGTTCAGTTGGGAGGACACGGGTTTGGCGGAGACCAAATACAGAAATGAAAGTAAACAATCTCATACCTACAAAGGGGCCGTGGTGGCTGAGCGATTAGCACGCTTGCCTCCCACCAAGGCGAACCGGGTCCAATCCTCGGCCGGGTCACCGGATTTTCGCAAGTAGGAAACTTGCCGGACGAAGCCGTTGGTTGCGGGTTTTCTCGGGGATCTCCCATTTCCCCCGCCCCTTCGTTCCGGCGTTGCTCCATATTCACTTCAATCACCCTTATCGGCTCTCAAGACCTCGCTGTTAAGAGCCGCCCAAATCTCGTCACTCACCCATACCTACAGTCATACACGGTGGCGGAAGTATCATGGTATTGGGATGCATGGCGGCCACTGGGGTAGGAGAGTTGGTTTTGGTGAAGAGAACACCAACAAAACAATATACGTATAGGTTGTGCACTATAAAGTGAGCACTTTTTAAGGCCCCCCCCCCCAACAGGCATTAACTACTAATAAATATGTTTTATTGCAGTCTTAGACATTAACTTATAAAAGTGGTGAAAGTATACACCGTATTCATTAGCTACATGACAATACTGATATTAAAAAGTTGCTTAAACACAAAAAATAGCTTGGAAGCCAAATTCGGAAGGGCCTTAAAAAGTGCTCACTTTACCGTGAATGGCCTATAGACCGCCTGAAGAAATATCTCCATAAAAGTGCCGGGAAAGTAGGACTTGGGGACAAATTTATATTCATTGAAGACAATGATCCCAAAAATAACGCCGACGTCGTGCAGTTGTGGTTGCTGTACAATTGTACTATTCCATCTATCGCCGCATTCACCGGACTTGAATCCAATAAAGAATTTGTGGCACGAGTTCAATAGCAGAGACCGGTCTGAACCAGTTACATAAAAAGAACACCTTAAAAGGCGATTTCCAGACGAATGGGCTAACATCTCGGTGGAATATGCGAGAAAATTGGCTTATAGTTGCCAAATCGCCTTCCTGATGTCATAATGCTTAAAGGACATACTACTGAATATTACAATTAATTTCATGATACATAATAAGTTTTCATTATCCTCTGTTATCTATCGCAATACTTTGACACAAAACATATATAATTTTTTTGATTACGTCGATTATTTACAAGTTTATTTTGAATATGCGGTTTGTTTTGGAGACATTATTGTTCAGCACTATTGCCGGTAACAATATTATTCAAATATATCTCTGTCAAGACTCTGTAAACCAAACAATGTAAATAATACTGATTGTCCCAGTATTTTTTAATGTATAACTATTGTCCCAATATTTATTCGACGTGAAAAATGTGTAGGTTTTCAATATTTTTGACTTAATAGTCATAGTTTACTACATTAACAGATTATGGCTATGTTTATGGTAACGTTCTTTACTAATGAACACCTAGAACAATTAATTCTAGTTTTATGTACAAAATAGCTGCTTATTAAAGTAGAAACATGAACTAGTATTTACTGTCCCAATATAGTCGTATTTTTCAAGAAATCGTCCTAAATTTGAATCTGGAAGAAATAAATGAGAAATCCAATATGGTGAGTGACGTAGGCTCTTAAGTCCCATACCGTGCGCCTAATAACGAATTATAATGTTAAGAAGCTAGATGCATTACTAGTCCCCGGAACACTAGCATCTTCCGATTGCAGTGACAGTGGAGATTACCTTCCTCGGTACGAAGTGGGCAACTGGGGCATACTTCGCCGCGAGCTGATACTGTGTTGCCATTGTGTGCTTAAAAACTTCCGTCTCGCCTAAACTGGATCGCTGAATTATCCATCCGCGAAGTTCGCGCCGAGCTCTCAATAGCAGAACTTGACTTCGATGGCTAATGGCTGTTTTTTTTTGCCCGTCATCGGAAAAGGTTAACAGAGAAAGGCAACTGTACTTTCAGCCATGTTTGGAAAGTGCGTTTTACCAGTCGGATTTGTTACAAAAAGGACCGTACTTTGGAAGCAGACACTCTAATGGACTTTATTATACAATCCTCTGTTTAATTATGTATGACTTGGTTTTTGTTAGCCGTGCTTTGTCTTTCAACTAGCTAGATTTCCCTTTGAGGATTTAATGTTTTTATTTTTCGGTACTAAATTTATTTGGCTTTGGTTTTCTCCTGTAGTACATTTAAGTGTGTGACGCGTTATATAAATCACTCTTAAAAAGGAGCTTTCAGCGATACTGCTTTCATTAACGCAGTGATTGAGAGTTTTGCACATCTAACCGGATTTAAGGAATACGTTATTTCTAACCGGATTTAAGGAATACGTTATTTCTAACCGGATTTAAGGAATACGTTATTTATTTATTTCACGTTAACTTTCTTGCTAATAGAAGGCTTGTCCATTTGACAACCTAGGTCAACACCACGCCCATGTCAGTAGTGGGACTCGAATCCACGATCGAAGGGTTGGTGGACACACACTGGCCCACATGCCATCGGGACAGGTTTCTCTAGACGAGACGACCTTTGTGTGTGGGTGTCTATTTCTAGATCTTGATACAAGACGTCACATGGCCTCTCAAGACTTCGTTCGTCCAAATCTCTCAACTCTCTCGCCTTGTGGCGTAACGCAGTGACGTTGAAAAGCAATAAATGTGTACAGAGAAAGTGCTTGGTTTCCCCAAGTTTGGAGCCTGAAGTTTAGTTCGGCTACGGCGATGTGTGCGTTTTATGTATTAATAATCATTAAAATAGGGGGCCGCGATGGTTTAGTAGTCGGACTACTAGTCTTCTACCAAAGTAAACCCATGTTTCCGCACGTGGGAAACGTGGCGGACGTTGCCGTTGGCCAGTGGGTTTTCCCGGCGCATCCCGTTTATCCCATCCTTGCATTCCGCCGTTGCTCCATCTTCGCCTCATTTCACCCCCGCTGGAGCTCAAGACCCCAGTGTTATCGCCGATCAAACTTCGCAGCCCAACTTAACTCAGTCAGTAAAATATATTAATTTCGGAAGGGAGGGAGACGGTAGTTGTTGGTGGGATGCCGAATGTCGGGGTGGTTGAACGCCGGGTCGCTGGGTTATCGGGTCTGGGATTAATGAACCGTGTGGCACGACAAACCCCCTGATGGTTTGGAAGGGGGAGGGGGTGCATACCACGTCCTGTGGGCGGTGCTTTGCTGCCCGCGGCCCCAGTTTCGCGGAGCGGCCGTCTACAGTTGCGCCACCTTCGACGTTGCACAAAAGTCGCACACTGCAGCGGCCGGTCGGCGACCTTGCTGCACACACCACTGTGCGGCCGGCCAGTAGGTTCTCGGTGGCAAAAGAATAGGTGTCGGAAGGGAATGTTCTTAGATTGCACTGGCGTGGGCGAGCTACAGTAGCCGTAATTGTGGTAGACGTACCGTGACTGGCAACGCTGTAAGTGGCTGGGCTTGTTTGCGAAATAATTGTGAATTATCTGCGGGCTTCCCTCCGATCTGTGCGTCAAAGTCACCGAGCGTATTCGATCGTGCAGCTAGTATGCGCGTTTCGAGATCGAGCTTTTGTAGTCTTAAGTGAGGGCTTTCTTCCGTCTCTTCTTCAGTTGGGACCGCGGTGGTGTAGTGGTTAGACTGCTCGCCTCCTATTCTAGGCGAACCGGGTTCGATTTCCGTCTGGGTCGTCCCCGAATTTTCGCATGTGTTAATCGTGCCGGACGATGTCGCTGGTCGGCGGGTTTTCTAGGGGACTACCTGTTTCCTTCGCTCTTGCATTTCGGCACTGCCCCGTGCTCACGTCACTCTACCCTCAACGGCTCTAAAGATCTCAATTTTAAAAGCTGCCCAAATGTCTTCATTCACTCGGAATGATACATTTTTGCTGTAAACCACTCTTTTCTATCCCAAGAACATCGAAGCGTTCTAGGAAGCTTTATACACTAGGACGTTTATAATTGGGGTTTAAATTCTCACCCTCTTCATCACCCACTAAACGCATCACGGAAAGAATCAGTGACTGGTGGTGTATGATTTAGGCGCAGCAAGTGTTAGTTAAAAGACCGATGACGTGAAGTTGCAGAATTAAGGGTTCGCGGCGTTTTCAGTAAGGTCATTTGTCTAACATTCAATTCAGAAAGATTTGCTGAACTGCTGTCGATATATTATGTAAAATCTTTTGGTGTAGTGGTAGGTACTATTGGCTAATGAGCTCAGGGTCCCGAGTCTGATTCTTTGCCGGATGGGGGAGTTTACAGGAGTGAGAAAGTTTCCGTTTTGGTGCAGAGCGTAGTCTTTCCTCCTTGAATTGATCAAGATCAATGTCAAACCGCCGCAGAATAATCCACCGTACTGCACACTGGTTGGCCAAAATAGCCGTTTGACTTAAACACCCATCATCGTGTTGCGAGGACCCTACTAAATAAAAAATACATCAATGACAAAAGTTTTTTTGATGAGGGCTCGTGACGTGTGTGTCAAAAAACATATGCTTTGTTTTAATTGGCATTGCGGTCTCGTGAGAAGGGACGGACTGTACCAACCTTTAGGATGTACAGACGAACCATAATGAATTGAATGCGTTAAGTGGCCAATCCGTCTTTGACGTTTTTTTTTCATTCCACGAATTTAATTTGAACAGTTAAGGAAATATTAGTTATTTATTACGCGAGAATACTCTGTACATTAAATTAGACTGCGATAGAACTGTAATTTCTTTGAATATTTTCCAATTTTGTTAATTAGTATTCTCAAAATGCCCAAACAGGTTTCATTACAGAGCGATATTTCTTTGCATAAACACGAATAAAGTATGTGTTTTATAATTATTAATTTTAAAACTTCTCCTTAAAGATACTTTTTAACAATAATCTTTAAAAGTAATTTTTCTCACCCAAAACTTAAATTACTCTAAACTATTACTTTCAAACAAACTAAAACTTTATATTATCCAATATGTTTCTCGTTCCTCTCATTTAACATGGGAAAATGAGGTTATGCCGGTTTACATTCAGCGACAAAAAAAAAAAAAAACCGCAAGAGCACTTTTTTTAGGGATGCAGTTTTAATTATTTTATGTTATGCAGTGTTGATTAGCCTGCACCTCGAAACCCGTAGTGAGTTAAGTGGCAAGTTAGTTATTTCAGATGCAGCTGTTTTTGCGTTGATAAAGTATTTTCTTTTTTCGGAGACAGTTCAATTTCAGAGCCTCTTTTTTATAATTGTTTTCTCTTATTACGAAAAGTTGTTCCAAAAGTTTAGGATTATATAACCTCAGTGCATCATTTAATTTCAAAGTATTAAATCATTTTGGTGCCGGTATTTGCAAGTCAATTGGCATTTTCTGATGTGTAACGTCTGCGAGTTTCATTCGCACCTTTTCCAGCCTATAATCGACTATATATAATTTAATCTGCAAAATATTGATGCATTAAAAGTTAACTTTTGTATACTTGTTTATAATTTATTATTTAATTTAATTGAGTAATTTCGTAAGTCCTTAATATCTCGATTATTAACGAATTTATATCCTTCCACGATAGTTTAAAATTATCAACGCCATATATCCGATCACTTCATTCTACCTTTATTAAGTGTAACAACTTTGAAATGCTAGGTGCGTAAATGTGTTACTAATTTATGTTCAAGAAATTCGTTGTTAGATGTCGCACTTTAAAAACGACGTTCGGCTGTGGAATTGTTTTTTCTGTACATTTTTGCAAACTTAACTGGAGCATGTAAGTCACTGTGTCAGTTAAAATACATGCAGTTACATATAATGTTTTTTGCCATCTACATAAGTATAGGCTGTTCACGGTTAAATGAGCACTTTCGAAAGCCCTGTTTAAGATCTACTTGTATGAACGTTAGGTATTATTCCGCCTTATGTAAAATTAACATTGACATGGGCCTTATCACTTTATTCATGTGTTGGTCAAGTGAAACATTGGAATTAATAGAAGAGTAAAAAAAAAAAAAAGCCAAAGAAATAATTTTATGTTATCACAAATGGTTACCTAGCGCTTTTTAGTTGACGTTAAAATATGGAACTACTTTCCAGCCATCGTTACCATATTTACTGGTCTCACTTTATTGTGAAAACCCTTTAAGGTTTATTGTATTCAAGTTAGGCACGAAACGAGTTTTATCATGGGAGAGTTTCTCATAAGGGAAACTTCCGCCGCTAAGTGCGCAGTGTTCCAAAGAGGTCACTTTTAAATAAAATTTTAAATTACGTGAATACTAAAATTAATGGATTTAATTAGTTACGAAGTTGTTTTATATTTGATTTATTTTTATTGCAATTATCCTGTTTTTTAACGTAGATATCAGATTTAAATCTGGTATACATGCGAGACTAGCGCTTACCTAGTGGCGAAAATTTTTGGTTGCCAAACTTCTAACATTGACCTTCCCAAACTGAATAGAAGTATACTTGGAGGTGTCTGGCGCGTTTAAGACAGGGAAGCGCGGGAGCGATAAGGACTACACTGACACGCGCCTCTGATGTCCCTTCGCTCCTACGCAAGGCTTTGAACTGACGTGCAGTGTTCTCGTCGTGCTGCGTGCACCTATGCGACTTTACGCAGCGACCCTATCATTATATCTGTGGAAATTTTGCACCAAAGTTAAATGAAGGTCCCTATAATAGTTTTCCATGTTTCCAACCAGTATATTATGAGATACAGCTGTGTGAAAAAAAATTTTTTTTAATTATGTTGGAAGGCTCGGGAATAGTATTTATAATGCACATGACGTATTGAGTGCGTTATACGTACCTCGCCTGAAGTGTTTTTCTTTTCGTACGTTGGTATCGTGGGGATACGTTAAATTGTTTGGTAAAAAAACCGCGTATTTAAAACGCATTGCAACGCGTTTCAGGCCCCAGTGCGGGCAGGCGGCTGATCAGTGTTGTTGCACGATAGTATGGTACAGCGTACCGGAGGAAAGGGAGGCCGGCCGGCCAGGGCGTGGCTATGCGCGCGCGTGGCCGGCAACAGTGAAAGTGGCGCCGCAAGTAGTGCTGCGGCCTTGCTCGCGCCACTGCCGCGGGCGCACACCGTCTGCTCTAGCACAACTCCGCCAACGAATCTGTTTTATTCGCACACACTTTTTGCGAAACATTTAAATGTGCAAACCAATACGATGTTGGTTCCCTGTACTTTACAATTGCTTAATTTGTTTTATAAAGCGAATTTAGTGCACCTGCACTTACATATCGCCATCACCACCATAATCATCGTCGCCAACGTAATTATAATCATCATAGCCAGGTCGTCAGTCAATCAGTCGTCCATCCATCAATCATAAATATTACAAACATTGTCTCTGCATACTTTACTAGGCCATTGGAATACTACTACAGTTGTTTCTGTTCGTGTCCCTTTGTTTGAATTTTGAAGTTTTGTATTACGTAACGTTAAAGAACGACGCAAAGTTTGTGGGTTGGTAGTAATTTTTGAAGTGTGTAAACTCTTAACCGGAAGTGACAGTTCTGCTTAGTTCCCGGTTGATTGAACGCGTTGAAAGCCCTGATTAATTTTTGTCCTGTTGTCTGTTATTCGGCCGAATATATGCATAATAGCAATGCCGTGGACATGACGTGTAAGCTGTGAACTGTAAAATGAATAAATAAATACGTCTTTATTTATTAGATTTTTGCTCTAAAAAAATAATATATATTTCCTTATAAGACTTTGATTTGATTATTTTTATTCGCTGTCGAAATTATTTGTATATTTTAGTTTATGGCTATCTGAGAATAAAACGGTTATGGGGCTACATGTAGATATTTCCATATATATTGTAGCGTGTATATTATTACTCGCTCGCTGCTTCACATCCTGCGTGAGCGAGTGGAAATGAAGGATAGCAGTTATATGACAGCGGCGGCAGCAAGTCAATGGAATGTTTTGAATTACAGGCGCGTGCTAAACTAAGAATCACGTATCTGTTACTAAAAAGCGAGCCGACATGATAATGCTGTCGCGGCATGCGCTGCGGACCTAGGTTGTATTAAGTTTCTTCGTCTATCTGAGGAATTTTCTGGTTTACTGCCCTATATTCTGTCCGCATGACTCGGGGTACGTCGAACTTTCCAGGTCAAGGCCAGCATAGTCTAACCTGTGCGACGGGTCTCCGGGCCGGGAGTAGTAGTTGAATGGACGAGTGGCTGAATTTCAGTGACAGATGACGAGTGGTGGGAGAAGTGACCAGCAGAAGAGAAATCTGCGACTGCGAGTATCAAGCAGTGAAGGGTGCGGCTAGCAGTCTTGTCTATATGTCTAGATGCGTGAGTGTAATCCATCACAAATGATGGAAACAGACAGACTGAACGTGTGTTAATGGCGAGTATGAGTTAACTATAACGAAACAGCGATATTGAGGACGTTAATTAGAGTTAAAATAGTGTGCTCAGTGAGAAATAAAGAGTAAAGGTTGAGATGGATAATTTAATGCTGTACATAATAACTGTGAATAAAATAGTAATCAAATTTAGTTATTTTATTCTTATTAAGATATCCA
This sequence comes from Dryococelus australis, assembly GCA_029891345.1. NCBI lineage: Eukaryota > Metazoa > Arthropoda > Insecta > Phasmatodea > Phasmatidae > Dryococelus > Dryococelus australis. The sequence continues at coordinate 117,393,056 of CM056997.1, forward strand.
TCCCTCACGAACTCAGATACGCCCCTCAGGCATTCTTGTAACTATATTATTATTGATAGGCAATGCAGGTGTTCAAAACACTCGTAGTATTGTCTATAATATTAGAGTAGTCAGTGTTTTCGCTAAATTATTAGTTTCTTCAAAGGTTCTTTTCTAAAGCCACTGTTTAAATGTGATTCAGCGATGTATGCTATGAACTTTTCAAGATTTGTGCCATGAGCGCCTGACAATTAGACTTTCTTCCATTACCTAGGTTTCTTGGGCGACTGGCATTGATCTGTGCCATTTTGGATTTTTTTACATTACAGCTTAAGAGTTCAGAGTTGGTATTAGTTTTGACCACAGACAAGGCACAAGAAGTTTACTCTATACATTTCCTGGAGTCTGTATTGTTGTGCAGTTGCCCGAACAAAATAACCAGGGACACCCATTTTCACAGAAGTGTTACGCAGGTTATATTTAATTACCTTATACATGCTTACCAGCAGTTTGCCGTTGATTATTGGGTGTGTGGTACTTGGTGAGAAGACGTTGTGGTTTTTGACTAGGCCAATCAGAATTAGTTTTCCCCGATACTGAATGTTTGCGACTTCCTTAGGCATGAGGGAAGTGGGTGAAGAGATTTGGACGGCTCTTAACAGCGAGGTCTTGGGAGCCGATGAGGGTGATTGCCATGGGGATGGAGTGGTGCCTGAATGAAGGAGTGGGGAAACAGGAGATTCCGATAAAACCGCCGACCAGCGACATCGTCCGGGACGATTTCCACATGCGAAAATCCGCTGACCCGGCCTGGTATTGAATCCGGTTCGCCTTGGTGGGAGGCGAGCATGATATCCACTCGGCCACCGCGGCCCCGACATGTGCGGCCTAAGACGCGCAGAAGTTAAAACCATCCTACCGCCAAGGCCTTAACGCTGCGCTAGCGTGAGCCCTCACGATCCTCTCCCTGTACTTGGGGACAGGAAAATTTCGCATTTTAAACGACCTGTAGGTTAGACTCCATGCTTCTATGTATTTCCGAGCCTCAGCTTTGTGACCATTGGTTGCTGCTCTAGTGTGTAGACAGTTTTACCTGAGACCATGTGGTACGGGACTCGGTGCTTGTTTCCTCGCAAGTCTGTCATTGGCTCATAGTTCACTTGGGTGTGACTAATATACTGTGCTCCAATTACAAACGTAAATGAAATGCACATGTGTTCGAAGTCTAGCTTGTCCTAAAATGAATTCGCGAAATTTTCCAGTTCCTACCTATACTTATTCCTCGCGTTATGATCGTGGGATTCACGTTCGCCGTAAACATGCTGTGCAGACGCACTGCTCTGCTGGACCACACTACTCTGCTGGACCACTCGTGTGTTGTCGAGCAGTGGTCCGCTTCACGACACTTCAGTTAGGTCTTATCATGCTAATACCCGCTTCCCCATCACCCGAGGTGTCTGGCATGTGTATAGGCTATTCACGGTAAAGTGAGCACTTTTTGAAGCCATCTCATTTGGAATAGTCAGAAAGTATGTTTTATTGTACCCTTAGACGTTAACTTTCGAGTCCGGTGAAATATATAAACTGTTATTATTACTTACATCGCAATATTAATTGAAAAAATAGTGGAAGGATATAACAAAGGCTGATAGGAAAACAGTAACTAGGCCCTCAAGATTGCTCACTTTACCGTGAACAGCCTATAAGTAACATTTTTGCCCGCACATGCATAGTCTGTTCAGAACGTTTGCTCGGAGTCTTCGATTGTCAGAAAAGTAATTTATCGTAATATATTTTTAAGTAGGCTTTTTCATTGTAACGAAACGTATATGAGATGAAACAAATCAACTTTGAGATATATTCAGTGGTTTCTTGTACAGAATGTTGTGACTTTTGACAGTTATTTGCCTGGGCTCTGCCGCGTACTAAGTTTTTCGTTTTGACTAGAGGGAGGCCGTCAGGCCTCATAAAGAAGTGATCAAAGTGAACGTTTTGCTTACACCCAGCGTATCTTTCTGTTTCTAGGTTTTAAAGTGATGATTCTGTAGGCTGTTCGCAATTTAACCATTTTAATAAAATGGCAAAATATTTGTGCTCGTGAGCCATTCAGACTCGGATAAAAAATAAAGCCCCACACTATTATATATGCAACACTTGGTTGCTTTGAAAATACCGAATGGATGTACAGGAGAGTTCAATACGAAAGGGGGCAGGCAGCACTTCACTAGAAAATATTTTATCAATGACAGAACACGTGATTGAATAGAGTTCTGACCAAGTAACATATTTTACGCATCATACAAAAACTAGGCTTTAAAGAGCTTTTAATTGTTTGAACGTATCTACGTGCACTTTACTTGGGATGGCTGCTGTAGATATGGCTAAAATACGCGCGCGGCCGAGCTCGTTACCCGCTTGCGTGAAGTTTCAGCTCGTTACGTGCTAATTGTTACCTGGAGGGGTCATTGTAATCGTGGCCTATTAAATCTTCGGTGCGTTAAACGAGTAAAATTAACGAACTATAGTAAATTCCGACGTTTCCTGCATGCAGTACATGTGTTATACCTCGTGTTATACCTTCCGGGAAAGAAACGCTTCCCTTCCTGCACGAAGAGTAGTGTCTTCTTCCTACGGAAGGAAATTCTTCCTGCTTATCTGAGCGTGACGTAAACGTATACAAAGAAATCTTCCGCTAGAAGCGTCTGTAAAGTTGCTTCCGTAGTGTAGCTTGTGATCATCAAAAGAAAGTTAGTGGTCATTCTTACCACTTGGTTCCGTGTTACGTCGCGTCTCATGTAAAGTGACCAGACGCCTTGATTTTCGCAGGACAGATTTTTTTTTTTTGATGCGACAGGCCAAACAGTTCTGAAATGTACTTCTTTAGCAAAGCGTCCTGCCAAAAGTCATGTTATACACTTACTCAAAGAAGCACTGAAATTTTACATCACGTAGCAATTACTGGCACAATTTTTCTTACCAAGTTTTGCCAACATACTTATTTTCTCACTGGTTGTGTTAATGTTAATTATCGAGGTAATATTATAATTTACAGATAAATTGTAAGTAAAAACTCAATTTAATTAAAAACAAGGCAATTTTATGTTAACACAAGTATAAGACGCTTGTGATACATGGCATATTTAAGAAACAACCGAACATGTTATACATGGGGTGATTCTTATAATGTTTGATTCAGAAAGGGGGAAGAAACCGCGAATTGACTATAGCAGTGTGGGTAAGTGTTACTGAGAACTGGAAGATAAGGGAAGTATGCTTGTCGCGCACTGCTGGGCTGGGCTAATGAGCGAGGGGCAGGGTTGTCGTGCCATGCTGGTTGCGTCGCGGGCCGTGTCAGGAGCAGTGTGTCAGCGGTGCCGCCCCAGTTCCGCCGCGGGATAACGGGACCCCTGCCTCCGCGCCCTTGAGACGTGCTGCACCCCCCCCCCCCACCGTGCCTGTGTTAACTCAATCTCTTCCATTTTCTTCCGTGCGCCCGCCTGCCTCCTTGTACGTCGTCGTGCATGTCACATTTAATTTCAATTACATTTAGCGTTGCCAGAGATTCGGAAAGGAATGAGGATGTGTTCCGGAGACTGTGTTTTTGGCTCTCCCTAAATTAACGAAGCTCTAAACACTCATTTATATACCAGACATAGAGAATAATACATTGGTTGAATTGAGCCGAAATACTATACAACATTTAAAAATTCTTGCCTTTTGTGTGTGCCATAGCGAGTCTTTTTTGTTTAAAAGTAAGTTTTTTTAAAAATTTCAACAGTTTTCTTTATAAATGAAAAATAAAAACGAGTCATGTTTCTATAAATTAACCAAGCGTCTGTTTCATTCAACTTTCCATTCGACATTGGCAATTTTTTTACTTTGAAATACATATTTTTTCTTTTGGGATTTCAATTAAAACTTAATTAATTGAATAATTAGATTGCAGAGAGTGCATTTTGAAAAGAATTATCATTCCTTCAAATGATGCTATGGTAATTGACATATTATGTAATTGGATAAATTTTTGCTGGGCTGTGCAGTTCATCTTAACCATGAAACATTTAGAGTACTGTTAAGATAGACAGAAAATTGAACAAAATGTGGAAAGACTGTTCCAGTAAAACAGTAGATCTGTTATTACATTTAATGTGTATCTACCAAAAATTGTGTGTAAATTCAACTAACCTTTGTTTAGCATGAAACATTCAATTTTTTTTGTATCAGTTGGGTTTCATTGTAGTTAGGGTAAAGAAGTAATTAATTGGCGAACATTATTTCTATGTATTACATGCTGTAAATATAAATGATGTTTGTGCCATCACATTAATAATTTTTAAATTGTAATACTAATTTATTATATGCAGATGTACTGTTTATGATTTATTATGTACAGTCTATATTTGCAGCATAATACCATTACAAGTATGGGGTTAAATTTCTTGATTACTGATTTTGAATGATTGAGTTGATCTATCTGATTTCTTACTTTATGCATGTAATTAATTTTAAAATGTCACTGGGATAGTTATTTTTGCAACTCCACTAATTAGAATAAGTATTAATTACATTTTGAATTTCAGTAATTAGCACAGTTGTCTAATCGATTAGTTAGTCCTTTCCATCATTACACCTTTACCATTCCTTGGGATTGATAGCAGTTGCTATTTACTTCAAAGCAACTACATTTCTTATAAGCATACACACCAAAGTCTGTCATAACTTTGCTTTCACCACATATCGGCAGAACCATTTATACTTAAAGTACACTCTTCAAATTACTGCCACAGTTAATATTTGTGTTCAATAAGAAGGGAGTGCCATTGCATTCTTTTGCTAGAGTCCTCTGTACCATTCTGATGTTTTAATGGAGCACCACACATAGATATTGGTTAGGTGTTGGCATAGTGAGGTGCCAACAGCTGTAGTGCATGTGTAGGATTGACTACAGTGATATGACATTGCAGGAAAGGCAACACAGTGCGTATGATCATGTTTCAGCGCGCACAAATTTACAGAAAACAAGTTTTCCTGTGACAGACTTTGCCAGCCATTATTGTAGTTGACATTCAAAATTACAGATATTGTTGCAATTTTGTCAGTCAGTGGGCTTAGCCATGTTCGTTAAGGAATGGAGCTCCTAATTAAATAAAGGAATTAACTAATAATTTTCTAATTTATTTACAATAATTACAAAAAAATACTCTTGTCTCAATATCTCACAATAAATTGATATCTAGTGCTATTTACAATACAATCACCATTACCTCAAAGATATTAATGTAATTCAATAACTAAAATCATTGCCATTAAACAGTATTGAATTATTTTATAAATTATATGTGTATATTTGACAGTTCCAATGTTTACAATAAAGTCCATATCACATGTTCATACAGTCCCACCTCAATTTAATTGAGGTCCCACCATTTTGCAATGTTCTAGATTTCTCAGAGCGCCCTCATGCATAGCCCTCTAGTCCGTTCAGACATCAAACACCTCGTCTGCCGTTGTCTCGCAATCTCCCATCGTCCGTCCTCGTCTGTCCTCTTCACCGATGTCCCTTGTAGCACTCAACTTTGCGCGGTTACCGCACTTAACAAAGTACTTCTACCCAAGACTGCAGACCGTCCAGCTATGGCTGTATTTATAGTGTCATCGACGATCGCCCAGAAATGTCTCCAAATGTGGTATACCAAATGTGTTATCCTCAGAATATTCTTGCGCATCCTCTCAAGTCGTTGGATTCTCCAGCAGAAGGGAGGAGGGGCTGTGGTGTCAGCCAGGTCAGCTGTCAATCATTCGCGGCCGCCCGGCGACGGGACTGGGAGTGGGTCTGCTGGGGGTATGGTAGGAGAGCCTAGTCCACGCATAGTACCTGTGCTTCGTGTGTCAGTCGGCGGGTAACAATATTTACATAAATTGAAAAATAAAAACTTAAAATATTTGCAAAAGTGTTGAATTACATTCTTCTTAGTTTTTTTAGTTTGTGTCATAGCAATGTTAACTATTTATTTACCTTATTTTCATTTATGTCACTGTAGCACTGGTTCTTTCTGCATAGTTTTAAAAACCTTAAGTTTATTAAATGTGTTTCTAATTTGAATAGCATAACTTTTTCATATTTATTACTTAAGCTACCAGTGTAAGTCTTTTTCTAGTACATTTTATAATAGCTCTGAATAGTAGCATCAACAAATGCAAACATCACTCACATTATCTAACTATTTTTATTGTTATTAACTTTATTGGAGGAAGTGATTGTCTTGTACACTTTTTCAATCAGTTTCACATAAAAATATTGCGGCTGATACAGCAGGCAATGCACTTGAACCCTGGAAAGAATAATTACAGTATTTTCTTTTTATACTGAAAATAGTTTTGGATATTATTATCTAAAGGTAGTTACAGAGATTTTTGTGGTCATCCTTTGGGCAAATTGAGGTCTAAATTACACCTCTCTTGCTATTAGAAACACTGCACTGCCAAATCTGTCAGACTTCCATAAATTTTTCCTTTCAGTTGAATTTGGGACTAGTGAAAGATGTTTTCATTACCTTTAATTTATAAATTACTTAGGTCTATAAAAACTGGAAAAAATCTGTTTTTCATATAACTTTTGCACAATCACTGCTCAAATGTTAGCATGTGTAATTACTCTTGTTGGAAGTTTATTTTATTTTATTAGAAAATATTTTTGGTGGAAATGTTGCAGGAAGAATATGTGTTTGAGAATATAAAATGGACACCAATTGAATACTTCAATAACAAGATAGTTTGTGACTTGATAGAGAGCAAGAGGCCACCGGGATTGTTTTCTATAATGGATGATGTGTGTGCCACAATGCATGCTGTCTCTGAGGGAGTGGATCAGGATCTGAAGAAGGTACAGTTTATCAAAATTCTCAACACTATGCATTCTGGTGATGTTTTCATGTGTGTTTGCTGCAAAATAGTAAATGTCTGTTGTATCTATGGTTATGGTGACATAAACAGCAGTTGTTTTTTACAGCAACTCTAGAAGTTGGTCACCAATCCTCCTTGTGATGTAATTGAGGCAAAACCTAGCATGGAGAATCAACTGAATGTATATAGGAATCTGCAGTACCCCAAGAAAACTCAGACAGGATCATTTTTCCCACGTGGTAATAGTTCAGAACCTGATCAACCTCAAATTGCGTATGGATGGAAGGTGTGGCAAGCTGATGATTTAATCATCAGAAGCTAGTTATGTGCAAGGTTACATAGAAAGTTTAAAGCATTTAGTTTTCTCAATATTTCAAGGTTAGTTTGTTGTAGTGTGTCATTTGTATCTCTCCAGGTACTGCATGGGTTAGTGTTTTCATCCAAATACTCGTTGATTTAATCTAAGTGATGCTAAGTTACTATCAGGCTACAATCAAACAAGTGTTATCCTTATCTTGCATGAAATATACACCAACAGTGAATGTAGGTTTGTTTAATGGTATGAAAGAAATTTCATCTGTAAGGCGTTATAAACTTTCTTCAAGAGCCTTGACTAAGATCAAAGTCAATTCATAGCTGTCATTGTATAAACTTCAGACTCAAGCTACAGATTCAACTACTGCTCAAGTGGATGCATATTTAAAAAAATATGGTTCTTATACTTCAATAATACAAATTTACAAAGTGCTTTTCATATTAAATGGAAATATTGAAGTATAGTAGTGAGGAGTATTAGTTAATTTACTTCAAGTTACTGTGCTCGCCAGGTAATTCAATTATTAAAGTTTCTGTAGTTTATGGCAACTATATAGTTTTCTTTGCTCATACAATTATTTCTACACCTTCTGTAGAGTGATTTAAAATGCGTTTCATCAGCAGTCTTCGTTGAAAACAAGATTTGTACAGAAGAAACACATAATGTAATCTCCCACATAAACTGTGTTTATTAATGTCAAATAGTAGTGAATATAAACATATGTAGTTTAACCTCGTTTGACATAGAGGTATGAATTAATAACCATCCACAGTTTAATGTAAAATATGACCCCAAATTACCTGGTGCTGCTATCTGTTTCAGGCTTGATGGTGAAAAGAGGCCTGCTGAAGGTGGGATGCTTCTTAAGCGGCCTTTCCACTGCCTTGTTTGGTGAGCACGTCATATCCAATGTCATATTCAATGTCATATTTGGGGTGTCTGTAAAACTGTGAGCTGTTGAGAACCCTTGCTTGGTGTCTGTCAGGCCTGTGAAGGCAATGATCTTGGGGCTAACTGCCTCGTCCATGTGCGTGGAGATCAGAGGTAGACACAGCAACCGGTATTCAGTGTGGGAAGGGGTGGACAGTGGAAACAACTACCCATGCATCGTCTGAGTACTTAACGGGCAGGTGATATGACATTGCTCGCATTAACAAGTGCCAGTGGAAAGGCCGCTTACATTCGACAGTGTGTACATGCCGATCATTGTTGGAGATATTCTTGCTGTGTCATTGGAGATGTACATGTACTTGTATTTAAGTAATTCTTAGAAATGCTCATAAAGTGAATCAAAGGCTTATAAATATTGGTGCATGGACCTTTGTATCCTTTATATGTCCGACTTTATGTATATGTGGCAATATGTCCTGCACATGCTTGTGAAGGATATCAACAGTCTCAGCATTGGCACTTTACACCAGTGCCTTGAGGTGACTCTACACATAGGAGTCAATGGATTATCTTGTGGTTGGGTGGGCCATTCATGGGATATTCCATATCTAATCCAGTGGTTGGTATTCATGTTTTAGATGCCTGCAATAGTGTTTATAGAGGGTGTAAAGAGATAGTTTTGTTGAATGTTCGCAGTAAAACGAGATTGTTGTTTGTTTGCACTTATATTTGACTAAAAAACAGAAATGTGTGAACCTATAGGTGAATTGCATGAACTAATTGTTTAGGTCTGGGATTTTATATGCACATTTGTTGAATGTTTGGAAATTATTATGATCACAATGGTGTTCAACATTGTTTTGCAAAGTAAAAATTGAAAAATTTGTATAGCTATGCCAGTCTTCATTAAAACATATTAAAAAGTACATGACAGATGCATATGCAGCTCTGTAGTTATAAAGATTCACATCTTTTTGGGGAAAAAAAAAAATCTGATAACTACATTTTTGGGTTTACTGATTATTATTATATGTGCATGTTTGCATTACATTCATTTTTTCTACTTCAACAAACGGATGTTCATGAATCACTTTTCATTTGGCTGGGCTAGTAGGTGAATAATATTTTTGTCACCTGTTTACTATCCAGGTCTTTTTAAAGCTTTTGGTATTGTTAAATTTTGTTTTCTTATTACAATTATGTACCATAGCATTTGCATGTTTTACTCAATTCTTCACACTAATGGTTGACCAGTATTGTGTACCAACACACAGTAGAAGACTATTGCAGATATTGTCGCAACTCAATAATTTAACTAAAATTCGTGCAAATTTCTCACTATCAAGCAACAATTTTTTAATCTCTTCTTCAAACACGATTTGTCTCTTCAATTTCACCCCCAAAATCAAGATAATTTTACCACAAATCTGCGTTCTCAATTAAGCACACTTTTTTTTAAAAACATGCTTTGTTCATTCTTTGATCAGTGGTCCATTTTCAGGGTGAATGATGCTAAAATTAGGTCAAAAAGGCAAATGTTTATGAATATCATTACAAGAAAAGTATGAAAATTCATGGAATTTCATAAAAAATATGATTTTAGCTTGAAAATTAGTCTTTAAAGAACCACACACACAGAGTGAACACAAGTTGAAAACTGATTTTGATTGTGAGTTGTGCTTTGAAAAATTTGCTGGGGAATTAGATATTTGTTTGAATTTAGCTTGAAATTGGTTGAATTTTAGTTAAATTATTCAGTTCCACCAAGATCTGCTAGTCTTCTACTGATTTATAAAATGTGTGTACATATTTGAAAAAGACAAAAGGTTTACGAGCAAGCTAATGCTGCGCCAAGGACCTTATGTTTTTGGATTTACAGATATCTCTATCGTGCAAGGGACTCCGTTTTTAACTTTTCTGACCATATTTTAGAAACCCATCACCTCATCCACCGGCCGGCCTTTTTTTAAATTAATTTTTTTAGTGGAGAAGTGATAGATTTTTATTTTATTTTTTCTAGTACTCTCTCATATGCTGCAGGCGCCTTACACCATATAAGGAATACACACATTATTTTTGCATCAATACTCATATACAGAATATATGGGCAAGAGCAATTGAAATTGTTTTTGACCCAAATTTTGAATGGTTTGGTGATAATTTAATAGTGTGGGTGCCTTTTCACACAATTAAATCATCCTCTCAACTAGGGATCGAAACCCGAATCCCGAGTTACAAACCAACCACCCAACCACTGAACTAAAGTGGCTGGACGAGCGAGGCACCGATAAAAATGCTCTATGTGGTGAGCTACAATATTAATAATGGGAGTGTTCGATGCTTGGTGAGGAAATATAATTTATTCACTCTTGCTGTGTGAATTTTCAACTGTGTTCTCTGCGAGGAGATAATTTTTCGCATCTGCACTTGTCGAGAGCAGCGGGGCCGAGATATCAGCACAGCCTCTGATAACATATGCCCTGTTGTGGACAGAGCTCATCGACGGGGAAAACTTGCACCTCTGAGGTCAGAACACGCATCAGTTCAGTTGTGAACGAGAGTGTAATGCTTTTTTTTCTCACTAAGAAAGTGCGCTGAAGTTTAGTTGTGGACGAGAGAGCGGATAAGCTTTTCTCTATCACTACGAGAATGTACTGCAGTTCAGTAAACAAAGAAGATAAACTAATTTGTAAAAGTTATTGCTAGTTGCAGCTGCACAATTATACAAATATTGAATTCACAAGAGAAAGATAAAATATAAATTTTTTTATTTGATGTCTGTACTTCCCATTATTCATTTTTCTACTCAAATCTAATATTAAAACACCATAATTTTCGTCCCGGCAGTTGGCACATCTCTCTTTAGATTTCTCAAAACTCGTGTCTCCTCCAACAAAATTGCATTAAATATGTCTCAAATTTGTTTCATCGTGTTTAAAAATACACAGAAAATTGGTGTTATCTCGTACTAATTGCTTGGGGACTCTGGAATATGTTTGCACAAGATAAAAAACATCACTATTTTTATGCCGATTTCTAGTAAAATATTCGCGGACTACGTCTTGCTCATCCAATATTACATCATCAAAAATTACAAGAGAATTATTTTCACGTTGATCTAGTGAAACCATTTCACCATTGCTACTTAAAAAAGCCATTTTTTTTCATTTAATTTATTTGACATCGCTTCTAAATCGTCTTGTAATTCAATATATTTTGATTGATTCAAACTTTTAGAGCAAACATAGAGTTTATTGAAATTTAGCCATCCTGTCTTTTAAATAAAATTAATGATTAAATTTGTCTTCGTACAGTTGTTTGGCCCTACAATCAACAGTCTAATATTATTGGGCAATAACTCACCATTTTTTTTATTCTTGGAAGTTTCCCCAGAAATTAAAACACTAACACTCCAGTCAACTTTTTTCATTTGAATACAATATTTTTTGTAATAAATGGATAATAATAATGTTTTGAAGTTAACAAACAATAGTCTATTCTTAAGAAGAAACTTCACTATGATATAATTCATAAAGATAAATCATTTCATAAATTAGTTTTCATGCAAAATTTCTAACTCCAAATGTGGAGAGTAATACTATAACTACAATTGAAAAAATGAGTCCTGTTGTTGATAAAAAAATTCCATTATCACAAACCCCAGAGGTCAATATGATGTTGAATCTTTGAAAGAAGCTATAAATTCGATTGAGCCATTTTCAACAAACAAAATTGAAATAACAGACAATGTGAAAAATAGAATAACAATTAAAACCAAGTTTGATATTAAACTTTCATGATACTTTGTCTGGTATTCTAGGTTTTGAAAGAAAATTAACTATTGGAAAAGACAAAGTTGTCGTGGGCACTAAATTGCCTAATTTTAATCCATATAAAACAATCAATGTTCATTGTAACTTGGCATATGGCATGTTAAAAAAAATATGACGAATCTAACCACTTGAAGACCAATATAATTGCTAGTTTTCCACCAAATCTATGTTTGGGTTTAGAGACTGTTATTTATGAGCCCCCGTATAAAATTTTTTTATAGAAGAAACAATGAGCAATTTAATAACATTGTTCTAGAAATTAGATACAAAAATGGGAAATTAATTGGTTTTGATAGTTCTGATACCACCATTGTTTTGGAAATTAAAGAAGTTTAAAATATAAAACTTATCTTTCAGAAATAGGTGTAATGAATAATTTTTGTATAGCACGAAGTGTATATGATTCACTAACACCGAATTCAGCGTATGTTTTCAAATATTTTTCTTAATCATCTCATTAATAGAATATAAAATTTTTCTTTCAGAAATATGTGGTATGTAAAATGCATACCACCTCTAATTAATAAAATATAAAACTTTTCTTTTGGAAATAGGTGGGATGAAAAACTCATCCCCCCTCTCATTAATAAAATTATAAATGTTGATATCCATATGGCAGTGTATTTATTTTATTCTCTAGTATAATTCTCTTGTTATCACAAGAACTCAATGCAATTTTATTAACTTAGACAGTATGTATTTTGTATTTCTCGTTTCTTATCAAATTCATTGTTCTATATTGCATTTTCTCATAACACACACATTTCTTATAATCATCAAAATTAATTCTATTATTGATAACAAAGTTTTTCACACCTTTTGCTCTTTTGTTTTAGCTATCCTCAACTCTATATGCATACATCTTTGCTCGTAAACCAACAAATTATTTTAATTACATTGCCATTACACTCATCTTTCATTTTGCCTAAAATTTTTTTTATTTATTTGTGGCATGTTATAAATATTGTCTTTTGGAAAATCACTCATGTCAAATTGATCTAACATTGACTTCATGTCTTCATAAAAATCTTCTGTTTTAATGTTATAAAAATAAGAGTCGTATCCTGGAAACATAGTTCAATTTTGTCACCATATTTTGGTTTCATCACTTTATAATGGAAATCATACATAAATTCTTTCAAAATATTCAAAATGACCATGCCCACATATATTAGCTTATTAAATTTTACATTAGTTTTATTCATGTGAATAACTGCAAGATTCTCATTAAATATTGTACTTTTCTTAAAATTTGGTTCTACATTTAATTTTTCATAAATTTTTTCATTTGAAACTAGTTTTATATCAATTCTGTTAGTTATATTTACCATTGTTTTACGAAAGACAGAATTATTCATCAGTTTATAAAAGTCCTTTTCAAAATAATTTTTTGCATTAGTCCTCCTAATGTTGAAATCCATATACTTCTTCAAAAGATGAGATTGATTAAATGTCAATATTCTGTGTATTTTTGTAATCTTCAGTCCATTATTTAGGCACTGTTAGATTCATTGGTATCTGGAACTAACTTATTTTCTGGACAAACTTGATGATCTTTGTGTAAATTATGTAGTTCTTGTGGTTATTCTAAATCAATTTACAATATAAAACCAAACTCAGAATTGTTTTTCTTTTCACTCCAATAATCTAAATCATTTAATGCGTAGTACACCCACTCAAAACCTCCATATGGTAAATGCTGAGATATTGCTCAACCATATGAATTATTTGCATCGAGGCAAGCCTCAAACTCCTTTTTCACTCATTAAAATCATATCGTAATCATGTAATAAATCTAGTGGTTTAGTCATTTTGAACATTGCATCCCATGATAAACCTGGTGCTGTAAAATACCACGCAGGGTCTAGACCATAAGAATTTATACACGTGTGTTTAAAATTTTCGAATATTTCTGTTAACAATAGTACATCACTTTTTAAATATAAATCATGGTATTCACCAAGATTTTTAATATTAAATAGGTTCCATATATTTTTTGCATATTTGTATTCACCACATATACTATTTTTGTTTAATTTATTGTAAAAGTCACTCTTTGGAGGAAGTTGAGTTTCGTTAAATTTTTAAAAATTATCCATATAATCATAAGGGTAAACACCTTTTTTAATAATCAAATCTATTTTATCTTCTGGAAAATGTTTTTGTGTGTGTTTCATTTGTTCTTTAGTTAAATTAGATGATAATTTATCTAAACTACTAGTCATAAATTTGAATGTGTGTATAAACCTCATCTTCAAATTTTCTGTCCCCCCACCCCCAAAGTTGTAAACGTTTCTTCGTTATTCACAAATAAATCAATCTTTTTTTCATCATAGCCTAACTCTTTAATGAATAAGTGAGCATCATAACCAGCTAAGTTATGAGAAAAAATTGGTATGACATTTGGTAATTTAAATTGTAAATTACAATTGTTGCATGTTGGCTTAGTAAATTTTCCACTTATATGATCATCATGATGCATTTTTTTATCATCCTTAGAATATTCACACTCACATATAGTGAATTTTTTTGATTTCCTATATAATATTTGTTTTTTTTTGTTAGTGGGTGCATTGGTTTAATTTGAGAACATATTTCACCAATTTCTTCTACTTCCGTTTTTATTGATTGTATAAAAATGTTATGTGCATCTGGGATACGATATATAACTGGTGGCTTATATTCGCCATAAGCAGATACAATATAATAGCAAAAACCAGATGCATCATGTAGCTGACATTCCATAGTATATGATTCGTCATTCAACTTTAAATCAATGTTATTTATTTGCTCATTTGTTGTAAGTTTATAGTTTTCTTTGAGTATTTCTTTTAAAAACCATTATCAATATCGCCCTCTGTTAAAACTTAATATTTTTTGATTAAGTTAAATTTTTTTATTTCTCTTGGATTTGGTTTGGTGGTTGGAATTTTCTTCAATATTGACTCAAAATCTGCATATATTGCAAAAGAAACTTTCGTAGTGTGTGTTATATTTTTGAATTTTATTTGCTCACCTTTTGCAGGCAATATGTTCTTCACCGGTTCATTTTTGAACAATATTCTGTGTGTTTATTTAGTTTCTCTTGAGAATAAAAAAATTGAAGACTCGTATCGCAAATATAAATTTTACTTTCGTGTTTATTTTTTTATGCTGGAAGCAACTTCGATAAATCTTATATCCATGAATAATCCAAGTTTTCACCATTTTTAAAATAAAGTAAATTTATGTGATATTTTTGTAAGTTTTAGCGGATAAACATTGAATTTATCACCAATAAAGTAAACATTTATAGAAACATCAATTTGGTTTTCTATTTTTGGAATATCGTCAATTTTCATAGGATATTCATATTTATCTAATGCTTTCTCGATATTGAGACCCACATTTTTATATTTATATATTATTTGTGGGTCTTTTTCAGCAGGAAACAGTGCAGATTTTATTGCCCAAAGAAATCATTTTTGATCATTATTGTTTTTCACATTAATGTATGCTTTTTATTCTTTATCATTTCTGTAAGTTCAATATATGACGAGCCATTTAATGGATTATACTTATTTATTGCTATTTGCAACCCAATTATGCTATGTAAAGCTCAATCTGAGGTGCTTCTTTCAATGTTTTCTATTCCTGCAACTATTTCATTTGTTATTTGTTTGTAAATGTTTTAATGTCTGCCTCGTTCAATATTGTAAATGTGAGTGATTAAATGTTGTCAAATTTTTCTAATCTCGCCAGTTTTTCGGCTTCAAAAATGAGCAGTAAATTTAATGTTGGACTTTACAGCTCTTAAGTTTTATAAGTTGATAGCGCAATATGTTGAATAATTGTTGCTTTACCGATGCTAAAAACTTCTGGGCAACACTATATTAAAATTGTTTTCAATGTTGTATGTTAATAACCGGCATTTGAAAGCTTTCTCAACTTCGTATGTGTTATTTGTTTTTCTATTTCTGGTGTTTACATATACGCAATTGGAAAGGGAAAAATTTCCTTTAAAACCTTTTTATCTTTCCTATATATTATTTTGCTATTTGGAAGAGGTAAATTTATTAAGTTTTTTCCTTTGTTCATTTTTAATTATTGGCATAAGAGCTGTAATTAAATTAGCTGTTCTTAAATTGTATATATTTTTTTTGTTAAAGCTTTTAGCTTTTGATTTTAATTACAGAACTGTTAAATCATTTAGATTCTCGATGGGATTTTTAGAATTGTATTCTCTTTCTTGAATAACATTTGCAATAAGATCATCTTTATGTAATTTATATGATTTTCTTATTTTTAATTCTTTACCTATAATTCCCAACTCGTGCAATTTCTTTTTTCTCTCATTTCACCCATTAGGTTGCTAGTCTCCATATTTATATATAATAAATTTTCTTATAGTAAAAATTTATGAAGTCGGCATTTTACTATTTTTATGTTTTTTTAGACAATGGTTATATATAAATTTTCCGCATTCGTATTGCACTTTCTCTCTTTTTGACTCGTAATGTCGTTTAGCAGATTCGGTATGACATTTTTTGCAAGTGTTAAAATGCTTATCTATTGTGTTTTTGTGAGATGCAAAGTCGTAGATAGATTTATTCTCCCTGCATATTATGCTGGTCTTGCTTGAAGAATCACATTGTAAAATTTCATAAGTATTGTGCAATCTAGTATTGTTGTGCTTTAGAAATTTACCTTGCAAACAGATGTTCCACTTTTGCAAAGTACTACCTCTTTTTTAACACAGTGGCTTCTAGAATATTCATTGTAACATTTTTTACTGGTGTTAATGTGTTTATCTTTTGTGTGTTTATGTGATAGAAAACATTCAATGTTTAAAACTTTTCATTTTTTACAGTGCTTGCTTATACTATTTTCCATTTTTATTTATAAAGAAACCAATTTTATTAAGAAAAAGAAAAAAATCAACATTTTTATATAAATGATATTCATTAATAAACATGGTAAATATTTTTTATATTTTTGGCTAGCACTGTTTCAGTGCTATCCAAGAAAATTTGCACAAACAAAAATTTAAAAGTTGAAGCTCTGCTAATTTTTAAAAAATTTATTAATTTTTGCTCTAGATATTCACCCATTTCTCGAAGTTCATAACTGTCGTCAGTGTTATCTAAGAGTGATAATTGTAAGCTTTGTAAATTTGAATGAAATTTGTGAATTTAATTTTTGAGATCTTCAGATGCTTTATCTAATTTGAGATGGTGGACCATCACACTCTTTTAAAATATTGGACTAACTGCAAGGAAATATAGGTGAAGACATGTTTATTTATAAAGAAACAAAGTTGTTAAAAAGAATAAAGGAATTTTTTACTAATGCTAGAATTGATTTATATTTTCCAGATATAAAATTAGCTATTGAGTGGGACGAATTCGACCAGAGAGATAGAAATATTAATTAAGAAATAGAGGCAAAAGTATATAGACACACATTAAATTGCAAATTTATATGGTTTACGCCTGATGAAATAAGTTTTGATATAGCTGAAGCGGTTAATCATATTTTTGTTCATATAATTAAAAATATTAAAACAAAAATATTTCCATTCACACTAGTCCATTCCCGATTGGAAGCGACTTATGAAAATCAACCTTTAAAAAAACACTCTAGACAGGTCACCTGTTTTTTCAATAAACTGTATTCCGCACTGTAGTTAGCTTTAGATTACTGTATTAGTGAATAAATGAACCTTTACCTTAATATCTTATATAACTTGTAATATTTATTTCTTATTTAAATATGAATCTACAACAGCGACTGCACAGACGTGTTTGCAGTGATTGGTAAGAAATAGTTCACAGTTAAAATATTAATTTAAACTGGTTTTTTAGTATACTATTTGTAAATTAAACGGTGCCTATCGAAATATTTAAGTAGCCCCGATGGTAACATACCTCATTTTTACAGTTTTATCGAGCGAGAAATCAACTGAAAAACTCTCTCTTTCACACTCGGGAAATTTCACTTCCCTAGTAAGCAGTGATATTATACATGTTTTCTATTGTAGCATATTTCATACTTATTACAGCAAAATAATGATTTTTGAATTTGTAATTTACAACTTAAAAGGAATTTTAATGTTTGAATATGTATTTAAATATATTTAGATAGATGGTGGGGTAGTTACCTAGTGAAGTTGGCAGACGTGGCGAGCCATGACATGGCGTGTTGCTTTTTGTCAAACTAAACGTAAATTATTCTTACTACGAAAAATACTTCAAATTAATACATCACGTTTTTAGACGTTGTGTTTTTTAAACCTACGTAAGCAAGTTACGTTATTGTGATAAATCTGTGTTTCCATGGCAGTCTGCAGTAATAAATATATGTGACGCGTGTTTCGTTAATCATTGTGTGTGTGAAATGGCGTGCCTTTGTGCATCGTGGTCGATACGCTGGCCCTGTGTTTGGGTGGTTTCAAATATTTGATTTAAATGTGAAATGTTTTTATGACAGTTATTTATTTACATCCACGTCTGTTTATTTATCACAATGTTGTACCTTTGCCCTAAGGGGTTTGAAACACAGTCGTGTAACGTAATTTGCCACAATCCCAGAAGAAAAATACTAAGCCCAGCCCGATAAATTTTGATAAACCTAATAAACAGTAAGTAGCAATACATAGAAATATGAGCAGAATAAAAGTTATACACTTATTTGTGTGAATGTTCACTGCTATCTTTTGAAGTTTGTGTGTCAAAAATGAGCAACACTAGTTGCGTGCTTGAATTTAATGTGCCTTTTTTGCTGGTTGTTCCTTCGTTTTAATATTTATTCCAACTAAGGCTGTCTTTTTAAAAAAATGACCCAACACATATCAATAACAAAAGGATAATTACAATTAGTACAGCCCTTTACCTCGCAGTTGTAACAGTGTTAAACACAGTCACTGCAAAATACTAACGTGCATTACATGTATTGAGCTATGTCGTGGAAAACAAATATGTTAATGTAAACTAACTGTAAGAACTGTCTTCAATTCAGGCATTTTTAAAATGTCACAAAGCTGACCTAAATAATTTTAAAATTCCTAAACTGTGAATATTCATACAGAATGGTTTTTGGAATATGACAGAATTCTTTGAAAAGCCTTGAACGGTAAACAACACATTTAACAGGTATAAAAGTAGAAGTCACATTTCAATGTTTATTTTTAGGTGTAGCGAGAGTATAGGAGCACATGTACACACACAATGACATGTAAACATTGATTTTGACAGATGCTACATGGCAGTCACACGGTAATGTTTGTTTACATTTGGTGGAAGGATACGAAACTGGCCTGCAAGTAGATATTCAGCAGGGCTCCGAGTAAGTTGCTTCCAATGGGGAATGGACTATACATCTGTTTTATTAATCCAAGAGTTGTGAGAATTATCAAAACCCAACCCCTGTACATAAATTTATTCCCTTTAGTGTTTGAAACTTTTTCGACCAAATATTCATCAGGATAGTTTTCATAATTTCGTATTCATAAAAACTACCTATTTTCTTCTCCTTTTGTATCTTTTAATTTGTAAGTTTGTATATCAAAATTTAAATCTTTACAAATAGTAAACAATTCTGTTGACCAATTAGCAGTATAACCTTTTTCAAAAAAATATTTGTAACTTTATATTGTGGTTTAGTAAACACAAAATTTGTTTGCAATAAATTTCTTAATTTTTTTTTCTTAATTGATTTCAATCGACTTCATACTAATAGTGCTGTGCTTGTGTGTTGTCTTTCACTAATTCATCCAATATATTTGTCCATTTATAATTGCCATTGAAATCAAATTTTTTCCACATATTTTTTAAAGTTTGATTAAATCTTTCAGTAACGCTAGCTTTTGATTCAGAACATAAAGAAAAATTATTTATATAATACTTTTCCATAAGTTCTTTAAATATCTTATTATAAAATTCCGAGCCATTGTCACTTTGTAAATTGTTTAGTTTTCTTTCCATCAAAATATTTTCTAAAGCATTTGCTACATCTGTCGCTGTTTTATCTTTGATTAGTAAAGCAACAGTCAATTTTGAAAAAAACATCAATAATTGTCATATATATTTATAGCCTTTATTTATGCGAGTTATACCTTTCAAATTTCCAGTATCCATTTCTAAAAGATCAATTTGCCACAAATCACCATTGCCATACGAAATAACTTTTCTTCTCGGGAAATTTTTTAGTGCAGGTTTATATAATTCATTGATTAGTCCTTGTCTCACATTAAGCAATTTTATTTATTTATTTATTTTTTAAAGAATGTTCATTTTTTAGAATTGCACAATGAGCATATACTTTTCTGTACTAATCTCCCATTTGTTGTATTTTCATTTCTGATATTTTTAGTGACTTTCTTGCACTCAAACATCATGTGTTCTCCATTTAATAAATATGTAAATAAATAAATAAATATATATATATATAATCTTTGTATTTCATGTATATTCCTATTGCAACTGCCTCTCCATCAGCATGAAGAGATGTATTATTATTTTATTTTAAAAGTTAAAATATCACCTTTTTTAACATAAACGGGCTTGCTCTAATCAGTTTTTGTATTGCTCTTGAAAATGGCCAGATTATTATCAAACATGAGAATATCCATAACTATTTTATACGTACAATCCATCAAAAAAGTAAAGAAAATTTGATTATTATCTAAGTGAAAAACATTAGTCATTTTATTCCACTCTGCATGTAAATAAAATATATGAGAGTGGTTTAAATTTTGTAATTTAACATCTAATTCTTTATCAGAAGCTGCTTTGATTTTTTCAACTTTCAAATCAAATGTATGGCAATAATTCAAAATTACTTTGTTGAAATCTTGCAATTTATAGGTTATTTCTTTATCGAGATATCTTTTATTGACGTCATCTTTGCCATCCACAGGTTCAGCCGTATTATTAATTCTGTGATTTTGAATAGAAACCTATTCTGTTGTGTAAACAAAAACTTTACTTATTTGATCTCTTTAAGCAGAAATTCAATGGTATTATATTTTAAATCTACACATGTTTTTAAATCTTCAGCAATATTATCAAAGTTTTTATTTAAAGATTCGATTAATGGTTTCCGAAAAATATCTGTCATTTAATAACATATAAATTATATCGCTAAACTTAAATTCTCTTAAAAAATGTGTAAAACAATTAAACATAAATGTCCACAGATAACATGATTAAAATTTTGAACTAATTTGTTAAATTATTAGGAATATTACCACCAAATGAGTCAAAATAATAAAATCATTATTTTCTTTAAAATAGCAAACCCAATGAGTACCAGGATTTGTTGAAATATTTAAATTAACCTCGGCGCACTAATTTTTTAGCATATTTTTTGGTAGTTGGTTAGTCATATAAACATTTCTAAAAATTTTAATATTACATTTTTTTTTTACATATTTTTCAATATCGATATTGGATAATGGAGCTATTATTTTTTTGGCCTTCTCTTTTTTTGCAACTACACCACTTCCAGCTTTTTTTTCCATTGCTAAATTGTGTTTGTTCTTTTAATTCTTTTTTATTATATTTAGTTTGTTCAACAGAATTATATATTGAATTAGCTACTCCTGCTAAAGCACCACTGCCATTTAAAGCTGCAACTATGAGAGGGATAGTTCCTCTATGATGTAAACCATTGCCTGTTTTTTCTTCAAATACTTTTTTAAGTATTGGCAATGCCAAGGTTAGCAAGAAACGTTTGCATTCTTTTAATTTTTCGCTCAAGTTGATCTTTTGTTAAAAATTTATACCCCAATCTCTTAATTGATCAATGGGTATATAGAAAACTAAGCTTTCTATCTTCGTTTATAAGTTATGTCTTAATTCTATATATATAGGCACGCACACACATACTCACATATTCATATATTTTAATTCCAAAACCTAATTTTCTTTTTGTAAACATTGTTGAGGCAACAGCTGCAGAAGTAACTTTTACTCCAATTTGAGTATCTTTATTTAACATTATTTCTTTTTCTGCCTTTTGTAAAATTTTACCAGCTTCATTCCTATAGTCTAAATTTTTGTGATCTCTATAAGCAATATCATGAAATTTACAAGCTTCATCTAATTTATTCACTCCTGCATCTCCTCTTTCTAATCTTTCATTTAATGTTATAAATGGCCCAAAGTAATTATAACCTTGCAAATGCATTTCGGGCAAATTTTAATTGTTTAGTGCCCAGTTTATAAGGCTTTTGCCATAGTGTTCAGAATGCCAAAATGAGTCCAGAATAACATTTTAAACTCTTATTAGATGTGGAATTCCTTTCGTGGCATTACCAACAGTCAAAAAATTTATTGTTTAGCATATTCATAATGTTTACTTTTTCATTGTAAAAATTTTTATATCCAACATTTTCTTGACTCTGAATAACTAATAATATGTTAATTAATTTTCTAACATTGTCCATCCAAATATATTCTGTTGGAAAATTATTATATTTTTTGTACCTTCTCCAGATCTAGGACAATTCGTAAAATTCCCACTTTCTGCTGTGTTTGGTGCTGATATTGATCCTCTTATATAATAATTATAAAGTGACTTCAATAGATTTGCATACTTCCAACTTCTATTTGAGTTTATGGGTTTTTTAGGATTATATTCTTGGAATGCAGCATTGGTTAATGAAACAATTTCTGTGTAATTTTTATAGTTATTATCGGTGAATTCATGTTCAAGATCTTGTGTTTTTTTTGTTAGCAAATTAGAAAGTCCTTGTGTTAATGTTGAGGCCGGCTAACAGCCTGCGGCGCTAGAGCCCATGACGGTGCTCACAATGCACGTGTCATGTGTCCTGCACGTGCGCAAAGAGGCCAATAATTTTGAACTTTCATAAAAATGTTATTTTTCAATGTAAAATGTGTTCTATTGTATTTGCAGTGTGTAATATGTCTTAAAATGTTTTAAAGTGTATGTTACTATTTTAAAATTGTTTGGGTATAAAATTCAAAGTGCTCGCTGCGCCGAGATTAAGAACACTTAATATTCTGCAAGAACGCAGTCATAAACACACTAAAATAATATTGAAATTCATTAGAAAATTATAAAAATGTGAAACAATATTTAAGTCAATTTGTGCCATTTTATTTTCAATAAAAATATTTTACTCTGCGTGCATAGCACTTCCGCTTATGTGAACCCCGTAGGCGGCTATGGTAGGTCCGTGTGACGCTCGTATCTGGACAGTCTGTCGAGGAGAGCTGGCGAGGTAAGACATTGTCACGTATGCACTACAACTTTTGTTCACTGATTGTTTCTGTAGTCAATTTAGTATACCAGTTAACCTTTGCTTGCATACTTTTTGCCAGACATTTTCCCCAGCATTATGCTTCCGCTTTATTAATTTATTATGCCCTTGTGACATTTTTAACTTAATTGAAGAGGAGGAGGAGAAGTCTGAGAGGTCACGCGACTCGCGCAACTTGAATTAGGTGCCATCTGCCTGTGTTTGTGGCATTTCATTGTAACTTGTGCATTATTGCTACACACAATTTTAAGGATTTTGTTTTTATGTATGTATTTGAGGGTAATTTTCATGTTTGAATATTTTTTGGCAACATCACGTATAACCACGTGGCTGACCCACTTCAAGTATATGTATACCCCATCATTGCATTTTGAGAGCTTATTTATGTAAAATCGTATGTGCAACAATTTATTTCAGAGTTCTATGTTAATTTGATTCAGGGTTCAA
This sequence comes from Dryococelus australis, assembly GCA_029891345.1. Classification (NCBI taxonomy): domain Eukaryota; kingdom Metazoa; phylum Arthropoda; class Insecta; order Phasmatodea; family Phasmatidae; genus Dryococelus; species Dryococelus australis. The sequence goes on from CM056997.1 coordinate 117,416,688, forward strand.
CGTATTTTTCACGTAAATTGATGCTTTTTGTACTTGACCATGCTGTGACGTTAATGTTTGATTTTACCACCATCAGGCATGTTACATGCCTGTAACCACTGAAATCGTAAAGAGAATAATTTTCTCAGCAAGAATAATATTTTGTCTGAATTTAGTTTGCTGTTTCCACTATGAAATATTGCAATTTCACTTGCACCACATGGTCCACTACAAACTTCATCCAGCGGCATCCACGCCATTTTAGCCTGTTTTCACATATGTTTGTGTTTATTGTGAATATTCATCTCGTGACCCATTTTGTTTCATGTATCATTTAGGGGTTTATGTAATTTTGTAATTATTGTACGGTACAATTATTCCCGTCCTTGCCGGCGCTGTGTATAGGCCGTCACCACACTGCCCATGTGCTGGACGGCGAGCCTCGACGAGTTTGCATTAGTGATGCCGAGTAATCACATGTATTAATATGTATCAAGGGTTTCATTTGTAATTTACCATGTCCTGTCTTCAGGAAAACCATCTGTCCACCTTAGCGGCTGTCGGCCCTCTTCCCTTGTGAAGGCTGTGCTTTCACGCACCTCGGTGAGATCATCCATCTAGGCGTGCACTAGAGTAAAAGTGTTTATTTCAAGTAATGTTTAGTAAAAATTTTACTATTGCCTGTGTGTTTGTAAGTGGACCCACAGCATCCCTGAGAACCCTGAGTTTCAATAGTGCGGTGATTGGGAAGCACCGATGGTGCCCAAATGGCCAGTAAGTATTTGTCATCGTTCGTCTTGTCTCTCACCTGATGGCATCAGTGTATATTCTTTGCCTTTAACAGATAGTTTATCATTATTTATCTTTACTTCTGTATCTCCAATTTAAAATTTATGCCCATCTCCTTGTAAAACATATTGTGTTTTAAAAACAAGTTTTTTTTAGAAATTTCTGCCCGAGTTTTATAACAGAATCCAGATGCGTCAATTTTTTTATGGGTACAATGCTCATTCGCTCTTCTACAGTAGGTAATTTTGGGAATAATTCTCTTTCAGTAGAATTTTCTTCTGGTGTCGGTGGATATTCTAAATTATTTGCAGCAATAGGTACTAGTGCTGTTATTAAATTTTTGTTTTCTTCACTTCTACTTTTTTGCCAATATTTTGTAATTCATGAATTAGTGGTAGATCTTTAATTTTTTTAATTTTTTTTTCCAAATTCTACCTCATGATTCTTTTTATAATTTCTATACTTCTCGATGAGCAATTTCACTCGAGAAACACCCTGTGAATCCTTCATTTATATAAAAAAATTTTTTACATATAAATGAGTTATAAAAAAATTGAGAGTTTTGAGAGACTAATGTTCCCCCCAACTGATCAAAACTAAGGGGAATTTAAATGTTTACAATAATAGAATAGAGTTTGATATTCCCATAAGAGATGGCTTTTCTTTTCCAAACGATTTATGTTTTGGAAGAATATTGCCTACTAAAAAGAGAAAAAAACTGGAGATAAGGCAAAATACGAAAAATTAGATAATATTGTATATTTGTGAATCTAAAAAAGCAGATGGTTCGGTTGATAAAAGCTATGCTGATCCAGGTAAAATTGTTATTGAAAAATTAGAAATTTTGTGGCCTATTGTTGAATACGAAGCTAACACATCAATTGCAATTAAAGAAAAAATTAATAACAATCCTAAAATTCATATTGGTTTTAAGTATTGAATATTTATAAAAAGAAATCCCTGCTGTGACAACTGTTTTTAATTTTGATATACAAGATCAGTTTAATAATTTGCAATTTAACATGCCTGATTTTGTAATTGTGGGTTTCCAAATTAATAGAAAAATTCGCCCTGAGCAATATGTGTACGCTTCAATATTTGATCATTGTAATGTGAGAGATTTTTTTTTTAATGATAGAAATGAAATTTTTCGTAAGGAAAATTGTAGTCTAGATATTGAAAATGATCTTTGTCTGAAAATGTTTCATGGATTTTAATGATTTAAAAAATTCAAGTACAAAATTAGATACTGTATATAGAAATAATGAACTTTTATTATAAGCCAACTACAAACTATCATGGCGATATTAATTATTATTCATTTTGGGGGCGAAGACCTTTATATATTATTCACTGCCTGTATAGAAAAATAGCAGCAGTTAAAGATAAAACAAATATAAAAATTAGTGTAGCTTTTAAAAAAGCTGTTGGGGCTAATACAATTTGTAATGTTGTTTTATTAGCCAACAAAATTTAACTTATGATTATTTATTTATTTGTGTGTGTGTGTGAATGTGTGAATGTGTGTGTGTGAATGTGTTAATTTTATTAAATGGATAATGTAAATGATTTTACAGAAACAGTGTTTCGATATTTTAATACATTTTTTTAGATATTTGGTTGAGTTGTTTTATCGAATAAAAAATAATTTTTTTAAAATGTAAGTAGAATTTTTTTCTTTTGTGTTAATATGTACATTTTTGTTTTTTTTTTTTTTAAATAAAAATCAGTGAAGACTGTTGCAGATATTGGCGTAACTCGATAATTTAACTAAAATGCGTGCAAACTTCTCACTTTCAAGCAACACTTTTTTAATCTCTTCTTCAAACACGATTAGTCTCAGAAAATTTGACCCAAATCTGCGTTCTCAATTAAGTACACTTTTTTTTTAAAACATACTATGTTCACTCTTTGATCGGTGGTTCATTTTCAGGGTGAATGATGCTAAAATTAGGTCAAGTAGGCAAATATTCACAAATAATATCACAAGAAAAGTATGAAAATTCTTGGAATGCCATCAAAAATATAATTTTGCTCGAAAATTAGTATTTAAAGAACCAAACACAAAGAGTGAACACAAGTTGGAAACTGATTTTGATTGTAAGTTGCACTTTGAAAAATTTGACAGAGAATTGGATATTTGTATGAATTTAGCTTGAAATTGGTTGAAGTTTATTTAAATTTTTCAGTTGGCCAATATCTGCGAAAGATTTGACGTGGGGATTAGAAATTTGTTTGAATTTAGCGTGAAATTGGTTGCATTTTAGTTAAATTGATTTGTGCCAAGATCTGCTATGTTCTTCTACTACACACTATACCTTGCCTTGATACAAATAATTTGTAAGGTATTGCTTGATACAGCAGAACTGAATTATATTTGTTTGATCAAATTGCTTATTTAATGGGAATAAACATTTACACAATGTCAGCTGAAATCATCCATTTTAATAAACATTAAATTTCATTTTACTGCAGTCAATCATATCAGCAAAGACATTTTATACCCTCTATATTACGTAGTACATATTTCCGCATCTATGTGTGTGCCACTTTGCTCAGAAACGCCAATAGGTGGCATCCAGATTAAAGCCCTTATTCTAGTGTCACTGCCATCATTCATATGCACTGCATCACCTCATGTTTGCATTTGTGCACATTCATACATGTTTGTGTGCACATGTGCATGTGAGAGCCTTCAAGCACCTAGCAGCAGACATACTTAACAGCAAGCAAAGTAACTTTCGAATTTTTTTGTCATCATTGTTATCCTACCCTAATAGTATTGTAGAATGTTTGCATGCTGGCTTGTGCAGCAAATGACGACCACAGCTGGCTCCAATCAGCACTATCAGGAGTGCAAGGAAGGGTTTGTGATCCACCACTATGCTGGGATGGTTGCATATGATGTTGAAGGCTTCTGTGACCGCAACAGAGATCTGCTGTTTCCTGACCTGGTGGAGCTTGTGCAGAGCAGTGACAAGTGAGTGTTTATATTTAGTAGAACTTAACAATCACTGGTTTGGGCTATACAGCTGACTCGCTAATGATGTTATTAATTTTTGTGGTTCTCAGCATCTCATTAATTTTTTTCTTTACACTTCTTATTTCATCTAGATGCTGAGCATAATGCCCATCTGATATTTGTGACAGATCTTCATTAGTCAATTTTGGATGATAACAGGAACAGTTAACTTACCTAACATATTTAAATATTTTATGTAGTCCTTATTGTTTTCCAACAATTTAGCTAAGGAAATTAGCGTAAGATTTAATTAATTAAAATGTCTGATTTTCTGTTATCATACACTTAAAAATATTTTATTTTTGCTATTCAACCGGAAAAAGTCACTGATACTGAATAGGACCAGCATGTTTTGTTTTGCTTTTTGTACAGGAAATTGGTTTTAAAAGTTTGCCAACCAACATATAATCATCAGCAAATGCTTTCTATTTGTAACATATTTCAACTGTTAGTGTAGGAGAATGTTTTAAGTGTGAAGTTATGTTGACAACACTGCAAGCACTAGTATATGTTCTTAGTTACCTGCTACTAAACTTTCCTGTTCAGTACAAGAGTTCATTTTTATTTTATAAAACAATAGACTAAGATGCACTATCTTATTTCACACATTGTTTTACGCAAGTTTAGTTAGTTAAAAAGTGTGATATTAAGTATACTGGCAGTATTTAGTATCCTTTGACAATATGGCTGCTGTTAGAGTTAGTTACTGTCTTCAATAGCTTTGAAATTTAATTTAGCAAAATTTTTTTTAGCCAATTAGTGTCATCTTTTAATTGTTATAATTAATTTGTGCTTGTAATTAAATTCTTTTGACTGATCCATCAAGATTTACGTGAAGACATTGTCGTATGCCAACATGCTGCGCTGTGAGAATGAGTGCTGTATGGATGACTTTGCCCCATCTACGAGCCACGTGCGCTTAGGGGTGAAATATATAAGCAGCAAACCAAATTAAATGTATTGAGCTAAGAAAGCCCATGAGCCTGGGTAGCAGGTTACATCATTGTAAATTACGTGTGTAATTACAATACCCATTGCTCGTCCAGATTTATGCATGCAAAAGGCATCCCCACAATTAAAATTAATATTATGAGAATTCTGCTAATAACAGATTAGCCCTGGAAGAAGTTACTACAGCCTCGAGAGATGGCAGCACCTCCGTGGTCGTGCGACTTCATGCCCGGGCCACCTAAGGAACAGGGGTTTTAATTTGGCGTCCTCTCCACGCGGAGCGATAAGAAATGAGCAGCGCTCTAGCACCCCTGATAACCCGCCCCCGTGTTGGAAGGCTACGCTACTCCAATGCACCCTGGAGATCTCCAGAGATGAGAAAAATTAGTATAAAAGGAGGTCCAGCAGCATGGACCAGCAGTTACATCGGGGCTCCCCGGCCGAGAGGTACACGAGCCACCCCCAGTCTGCCAAGACTCGAGTCTGTCCAAGATTCCAAGCTACCTTGAGTCTGGCAAAGAATCTCCTTACCTACCTTAACCCAGCTTACTTTGAGTCTGCTAAAGACTCCTCTCTCTTACCTATCCTCAGTCTGCCCAAGACTTTCTGCAACCTCAGTCTGGTAAAGACTTTTCCTGTCAGTCCGACTAAGGACACCACTCTAATCCTACCTTAATGTATCCTTTGAGTGTCTGGCCAAAGACTCTGCTGAAAGGCTCCAGTGAAGTCTGCAAATGACTCTATCTCATTTCCACAACCTCCACTGAAGATCAGCCGACTTCAGCCATGTGTGAGATAGCTATGCTTCATCAGGTAACCTTCTCCTTAAACCCTGGTATCCTCTTACCCCAGTCTAATTCCTGTGACTTCGTGGTAATGAGCCAGTGCATTATTGAGTACCTGTCCTGAGTAACTTCAAAATAATTAACATGTGGTAAGTTGCGTGGTTATAGCTTTGTAAGAATTTTATAGCCACTGTAAAATTGCGTGTGTATAATTTCTTGTCCCGAGGATTTTATTTCTCCCTTTCCAGGCACGCCTTCGCCTGAATTATTACTTACGTAATCCCTGTATTATTTAAAGTGTTAAGCTTAGGCAGATTTAATCAATTACCAATTGTAATTTTTCTTGGAATAGCCAAGACTCTCCAGGGCGAAATCCCCACAAATCATCAAATTAATCAAATTTAATTACTTGTGTTCCATTCTTTGTAGTTGGTCATCTTGTATCTCCTCTATTTTTGTACTGGTGTGTGAACCCAGTAGACAGATGTTCAGTAGAAAGGAAGATGTGCAAAGCAGACAGTGACGCAAGGAACTAGTACTTTAGTTCAAGCCACAGTAAATTCTACATCCGAGGACAAACCTCGCCCAGCGTATTATGATTACGTTCCACGACAGATTTCCCCTTTTGTACCACTTGAAATCACCACCCTGTTGGATCACCTTCTTGGTTCCAATTGGCCAGGATACCCAACAACTGAGTACGAAGATCAGATCAATTTACTTACCTTAGAGGATTGTACTACTTTCTGTGACACCCCAGCTAGTCATCCGGCTAAAACAACTAGCATGTCAAACTCCAGTCTGGGAGACTTAATTAGAGTGTCATATCCGGAAGGCACCATACTTCCGAAATTCTGTTCCATTAAGCTAGCCTCTGGGAAAGTTGTATGGGTTCGACTCCCGTTCCAACCAGACAACCGACCCCACATAGCACCACCACCTCTCGATTTTGTTCTTACATGTCAACCCATGCATCCCATTAAAATCTCCTCTGCCAGAACACACACCCCCACCTCTAGGACCAACTAATCACCATCTCATTCCATTCACCCAGGATCGCTGGCATCCTGCATATTGGCGACCCTTACAGCGAGGAGGATAGAGCTCCCTGGACGTGCAGCCACATCCATTCACCTCACTCTGGGGTTTGACTCCTCACAAGCCCTTAGTAAACCTCCCACCAATGGCATATTGTTTACCGCCCCATCCAGACACACGGAAGCGGTAAACCTCATATTAACTGCCCAGGTAGGCCCAACTAGGCTTGGAAAAGGAGTCAACGTAATTCCCCTACCATCTAAGATAGGCACCCCCAGTAGCACACGTGTCAACGTGTTGTTGTGTCATGTTGTTTCTAGAGGAACTGTTTTGTGTAATTCTGCAAGTATATTGTAATTTTTGTCAATTTTATAGCATCAGTAAACACACAAACTTAACAAGTTGACTGTTATCCTGACAATGAGCTATTACACATTACACCAAAGGGACAGTGCACCACCTTTGTGTGCCCTCAATTTTATTATATTTTGTATCAGAAATTTTTCATACAAGATGTTAACAACACACCTGTTTTTGCAGTGATATAATTTATATCAATTATAAATGGAATGTTATGATTTAAAGGCCAATTTAACCAAAAATAAGGTATGTATACTTTAACTTTTGTGATACATGACGTATTTTTTTCAGAGGTTCTATTAAAGTGTGACGATACTGCGAATAGACTATAAGAGTTGACCTGTGTAAGTTGCGTGTTGATGCACAGCAACATTGCATGTTGAAGAATACGTCTTGTCTCTTATCTGCTGCAATAATGCCAGGTTATTTTTAATAGAATGACAGGGTTGCCAATCATGTTACTATTAGTGTGCTTTGAAAAAATATGTAAAAAAATCATGGTATTTCTGTATCTACATATAATTATTAATGGGAAGGAATGAAATGTAATTTTTTCTTGTATGTTTAAGCTAACCAATAAATCAAGGGATGTATATGCTACAAAAGAAAGAAATTTGAGGATAAATTAAATGTCTTAAAACCTGTGTGTTGTAGGTGGTATTTACTGTGATGCAACCCCTACTAAAATTACAGCAATTTTTCCAGGTGTAAGTTTTGAGTGTGAAACTATTGGAAGTATTTATTTAGCCAATTGGTATTACTTCATTTCTTGAAAACATTTTTTTGTTATTGTAGGTACTAGGCATTCAGGATGCTGATTGGAAGAGGTGTAATATTTATTTTCATAATGGAAAACATTGCACTTTTATATACAGCAATACAACCTTAACATATCTGAAGGGATTCTTACACTGTAACCATTTAAATAAGAAAAATATACCAAAACAGATGTAACTTGTGTTCCCAGCGTATCGGGCAAAAATTGTAAAAACTAATTTGGTTGAAAATGGTTTTTAGTTTTAGAGCACTATAGTTAAAATAGGTACTTTAATTCAGTTCCTGCAATGAGTTTGTTCACTTTATTTGAAAAATTATTTGTATGTTCTCATATTGTTTCTGGTTTTAGTACATTTATTCGGAGCCTTTTCCCAGACCAAGTGAACACAAATTCTAAATCTCGACCAACAACAGCAGGAAGCAAAATACGGTCACAGGCAAACGTGTTAGTTGAGGAATTAATGAAGTGTACTCCACATTACATCCGGTAAGTTAATATTGGAAATCTTTGCATTTCCATCATTGTACGGTTATGAGGACTAGTTTGACAATTTTCTCTGCAAGCATATATCAAGTTAGAAAGTTAGAACTTCTGCCTTTCCAGGTGTATCAAACCAAATGAGACGAAGAAGCCTCGAGACTGGGAGGACCAGCGAGTGAGGCATCAGGTGGAGTATCTCGGGCTCAAGGAGAACATCAGAGTCCGCAGAGCAGGGTTTGCTTATCGGCGGCCATTTAGGAAGTTCCTGCAGAGGTGAACACATTTACACATTTCCGACATGTTGATTAGAGTATTCTTTTCTTTCAAATATAATCTTCTATTTATTATGTAATTTTCATATTAAATGACCTTGTGTAGCTTGTTAAAGTTTGCAGGCTTCCGCGGCCGTTGTCTGCATGTTTTAGCATTATGCATTATAGCCAACATCAGTCGTTTTTTCCAACAGACGATGACTTGGCTGTAACGCACTAGCCAATAATATACATTCTGTACCTTATGTAGCTGCATTATACAAGTACAATTTTCAAGTAAAAGAGTTTTGGAACTCGACTGTAACATTTGGCTGGACTCAATCTCCTTCAAATGTTATTTTTATTGGAATATTAATTAAAGGCGGTCACAAAGTTCTAACTAAATTAACTAAATGTACATCTAAAAACAACACACATCTTGCACAGGATTTTAACTTTGAACCTTATGGTTTGATGATAAGGCCTTAGCAACTTCTGCCATGGAAATTGCTTTTGGTCTAGCAGTCCCTCTTTTGACCTTGTAAAAATCATCCTAACATCATCATCATGTGATGACTAGTTGAAAATTGTCCAGTACAACCTTAGATTTGTAATGGAATTTTTTCTCAGAAATCACCTCGGTAGCTTCTTAGTGTTTAGAAGTTGGGCAATGCCACAAAGGGCTAAATATGGCGAGTGTAGAGGCTTGGGGGATGATTTGCATATCACCTGTTGAAACCAGAATTGATCTCATGGTATGTGTGAGTGGTTTCATTGTGGTGATATAAGAAATTTTTGGTGCTGTGCAGCAGTTTTGAACATTCCAAAATGTTGCAGGAGAACAGCTTCCTTGCTGTAAAACAGATATATTATTTATAGCACTTGTAACTTGTGCATTTAATAGGAGTAAATGTGTGCTTTTCCACTGCAGAAATTGCGGTTTTGTCACTGAATCATCACTGCATACATTACCGAAATCACCTTTATTGACTCTGGGAGTAAAAGCTGGGGCCACCTTGCTGTTTCATGTAAACCCTGGTACATACATCCCAGTCTCATGGCTCATAAAAAGTGTTGCTTCTCCTTTTGATTTGTAGTAAAGAATATGGGAATATACACAGTCAAATAACATTATTATAACCCCCTTTCTCAGCACGGACAGCAGCTAGACGAGCTGGCAGTAACTCAGGCAGGTGCTCCACGGGTATCCGGAGTCATTCTGTCTGCAGTGTGTCCTACAACTGTTGAAGGGTGCGTAGCGGAGAAGAAGGTGGCAAACATGACGATTGAGGCGTTCCCACAGATGTTTAATTGGATTGAGATTGGGGCTGTTTGGGGGCCAGAAAAGAACTTTGAAGTCATGATCGTGCTCTTTCAGCCATGTGCGGACACTTCTAGCTGTTTGTCAGAGTGCATTATCGCTGGAATATCCCATTCTCCTGAGGAAATACAATCATCATGTACAGGTGAACATGATCACAGAGGAGGCTACGTGCTGTAGATGATACTTCCATTAAGTGGTCATAATGAGATTCAACTGTGTATTTGTGAAAAACTAGTTGAGATTTTACTTTCTTGTACAGAATATTGTGTGCCACACTTAACACTGGCAGATATATTTCCTTTCTGCCTGCTACTTAGCCCTTGCGTTTGCTTTCTTCATGGAATTGTTAATTTCCTTTTATTACAATTACAGTTGGTGCAACAAATTAGACAACTGTCGCTACAGAATATAAATATGTATTCATTCTGTAAGGTACTTTGATTTGTTCTGCCTAAGCCAGAAGTTTGTCTTTAGTTAGTATTGAACCTGTGTTATTAATATCAACAGGTGAACAAAAAATGAGCACGTAATGCACTGGTTCAGAGATTCCTCCAGAGATCAATCCATTTTGCATATCTGGAATAGTTAACCTTTATTTTTGTCTATTGTGACATACCTACAGGAAACACTAATACCCAAATTCCCAGCTGTAAACCGAAACTGAAATTAATTGTATTAAATTCTGAAAACCAAACTATTTTCTTGAGAAAGTGCAGCGATCCCTAGGTGTTATCAACATGATTGTCACTTTCTGTAGGTTTTCCATAAATTTTCTAAACTGTGGACACGTTTGTCATGCATTACAGCTGAGAGAAACTTGCTCAATTCACCACAATATGCTTGTTTCTCTGTTAATGATCAATACCCTCGAGTGTCGCAGACCATGAGCACACAGCAAAATAAGAGCATGTCTGCTGGAAAAATGTAAAATGGTTAAAACTGAATTAGCGATCCCAAGGTGTATCTGCCACATGTTACCAACAATACCACTTAAACTCTGGAAGTTCCCATTCCCGTAAAAAATTGGGGTAAGTCAGTACTAGAGCTTGAAAACCCGGTTCCCAAACCCTCCGAAAAAATTGTACTATGTGAGAGTGACCAGCCGAGAAGCTTAATCTGCTGAACTTCAAGATATTGAGTAATTATTTTAGTTTTAAACTATTTATTTTTTTCCAAAGGAAAGAAGAACCTACTGCTTGTATGTCTGCATTAGTGTGTACATGTCCATTGGTGTGTGTCTCATTCTCTGCCCTTGCCCCCCCCCCCCCCCTTCCCCATTTTCGCTGCCTCATCCCTCTTGGCCCTTGCCCCCTTCATCCCTGCCTTGCCCCTCTTGCCATCTTCCCCTGCTTCTGCTGATCCCCCTTTGCCCCTGCGCCCACTAGTTCTTTGTCAATATCTGTGCACCAAATTTCACTAAACTTGGTATATTTGTAGTACTTGGAAAGGTCACCCAACTGTGTTTCAAACATTCTGGATGCTTATTTACAAAGTGGTAAACATTTAAGATTTTTGCGTGCTGTCATATTTCAGGAACGATTTTAACAAGTTGGGTCAAAGCCATTTTTCTCGATTCTGAATCTCAAATCGGAATCCACCCTTCGAAGCTGCATCTTGTTCGTTACCCCAAAAAAAAGTGCATCTGCAAATTATAACTATTTGGGTAACACAGCCAATTAAATATGTGTTTACTCAAAAAAAAACAATTACAATGCCATCTGAGTTACGTGAACATAACATTTTTTAAAACGCTGTACTATATAAGCATACAAGTATGGGTGGCTGAACCAGGGGGGTCATGTGACCCCCTAATAATCTGCTGTAAGGGTGAGTTTCTCAGAAGAAATAATAAACCTTCCCAAAAATCATGACTTTTGTTGTTAAATTAATACTGTATGTAAAGACAAATTTGAGTATTATATACAATATGCTTCTAGTAGAAAGGTGCAGTATTTCTAGAATTTTTATTATCTGATATTTGTATATAAATAATATCAGTTAAGATGTTAAAATTTAAAAAAAAGTTAATGATTACGTTAGATTTTGAGTACGCATCAATAAGTTGGTAAGAATTTTTCTGCGATACTTTGATGCTTGCTAATATTAATTTAAAATTAAAACATGTGAGATTATTTTTGTATTGACCCTTGACTCTCAAATAACAAACACCTTCCTCCTGCCCCTACTTACAAATTTTTGTAAAGGAACACAAACCTCTAAACATGCTCAGGGTCAAGACGATTATACTTTTTGTCACACATGGTTCCTGCTATGCTGAACAATTGTTTGGAGAACACAGTTGTTAGCGGTGAACCCAAAAATTTTTTAGTTAGTCTTTATAGTATTGGAAAATGCATAGTCTGTTCGAGATGTGAAATAGAAGTTCTGAAACCTTTGTTTTCAACTACAGCAAACTGCTGATTATTTAAACATATCATCTCTCCAATCTGTCTTGTGATAGACTCACGCTTTGGATCACCTAGATCATAAGTGTAGGTTGTAATTTTTGCGTGCTTTTGTGATTTTCATGCTTATAGAGAGAAGCTACTAGACTCTCTTGCCTCGAGAAGACACTACTTTCAACACTTGTTCCCTCCTCAGGATCATCCATGCATTTACTAACATCAGTCTTGGCGTGTGATGGTGCTTTCACCAGATGTGGATGTAACTGTAAATGTTTAATTAAAGCACTTGCCAAACAACTTTTGCCACCATGTGAAATTTTTGAACAATATTTACAAACAGCATATTTTGGGTCTAATGCACATGTAGAAAAATGTTCCCACACTCTTACATTCTGGTGCTGCCTCATACTCTCTCTACTCGCTTCGTGTTCATCTGCTTTCCAGACCCTGGTGTGGAGTCGTAACACACACATGCACTCACGCGTGCACGTCTAGGGGCCGCAGTGACTGAGTGCTTAGACTCTCCATTCACCAAGATGAACGAAGTTTAATCCCTGACTAGGTCATCCCCGGATTTTCGCAAGTGGAAATTGTGTCGGACGATGCTGCTGATCGGCTGGTTTTCTCAGGGATCTCCCGTTTCCCCCAACTTTGTATTCTGGTGTTGCTCCATTCACCCTTGGACAGTCATATTTCAGTAAATTGTAAACATATTACTACCACATTTTGTATGCAAATAGTATTAAGGAAAGTGACTCGAAGTTTTGAAAACTCATCTGTTATATTCAAAGCAGCTGTCTGATTCATGCAGTTTGACATATCTCTTGCACCTTTAAACTCGTATAACTTGAGCATATTGGAGTTCTGACTGTGTGAAGTAAGTTAACTCAGTATTTTGGAAGGTATTGCTTTAAAAATTTGCTATAGGATGACACATGTTAGGAATTACTCAACCAATTGCAATCAGTTGATGTAAAATTTATATGTATACTCTACTTACATTTTTTTAAAAAACATATATGAGCCTCATACATATCTAGTATTTTCAGCACGTCATCAAAATTACTTGCATGTGTAGATACAAGTCGACAGTTTATTCTGGTAATTTCTTGTCAAAAATAAATAATCACTCAGTATAGAATTACTGTTGTTAAATACTTTTTATACATTTATTATCCGTCAGTGAATTCAGCCCAATAAGATTTTGTAGGGGCTGCACATTATTGAAGTTAAAATTACATTGTTTTAATGAACTTAGAACTCCCCACTTATATTTTAGTGCCACAGGAAAAGTACAAACTTCACCCCTTCCATATTATCATTATAACCTAACACAGTCGTATGCTATGTTTATGGATTGAAGAACCTCAAAAATTTTTTTTCCTGGTGTTTATTTGTGTGTGTTTAGGTATGCCATTCTTACCAAAGAGACGTGGCCTCATTGGAATGGAAATGAGAAAGATGGTATTGAAAAAATAGTAAGCAGCGTCAACCTTGACAAGAGTCAGTACCAGCTAGGGAAAACCAAAATCTTCATCAAGGCTCCTGAGTCTGTAAGTTTGTTTAAAGCAGGAATATTATCCTGCTTTAACGATTTTAATGACATGTTTGGTACTATTGATGTTCTTTGACATTTTAAATGAGGTTCAGTTAACTAAAAATTCACTTGGATTAATGGCTTTACTTTGAATACTATACTTCAACCTTAGCTATAGTTGAAAACCTGTTGATTGTAATCTGTGTATTTAAGGTACAGATTACGATAAATGAATGGCATATGGTGAAAATGAATGTGAAAGTGTTTATTGTATGTACTATAAAATTGTCTTAAAATGCAATATTACTTTAGTTGCATGTAACATGAAAGTTTCTTTCTACCCAAAGTTCTTAAGAAATATTGAGCATGGGGAACGCCACCGAGGAGTATAAATAAAGGGGCACACCAGGGCTCTTGACCAATCTTCAAGCAATTGACGTCTGTCCTGTTCCTTCACCGTACTACCAGGTGCTGCGGGAACCATCAGCTCCTACCTTGGTCTTCATCGCGCACTAGTGGTGCCGAAGACTTAACTTCTCCTCGACTCTTCACTGCACCCTCCGGGGGGCCGAAGATCGTACCACTCTCTGCTCTTCACTGAAGAATGTCTTACATCACCATAACACTGAGACACGTACCGGTCCCTTCAGGACAACAGTCGTAGCGCTAGGGAAAGTCTGAATTGTTTTGATAGCCACTTTACTGCCTACCCTGTTAGTCTAGGATTAGGTAGCCTTCACCTGTCTTAACTGTAGGGTGTTCTATTTCTGCTAAGCTTGTGTGGATAGGAAGTAGTACATTCAGTATCACTGTTTCTGTCAAAATAAATACACACAGTCTGACTCACTTAGGAATATCACTTCCGTAGTACTAATACCTTTCCTTGTAGATATCAGGCCCGCACGAGGGATGGCAGATGATCAGGGTTTTATTCGTCCCATAAAGACACCTCACACCAACCACAGAACAATCTTGGAAGGCCACCCTTTTTTGCACCCGGTGTAGTGTACGGTAGAGCCACGACACTAGGAGGTGCACGTATTTATCAGGATCGGCTTGTCAACTCTGAGGTTGCTCTTCCCATCGGGCACTAGCAGTTCCGGGAGGAGTACCTCTCTGGGTTTGGGGAGACCAACTCTAACGGAACTACACCCCATATTGAGACTGATGTCAATGCTGTGCAGCTCGACTAACTCCGTACCCCATGTGTTGGAGTTTGAGAGTAAGGTACGGCATTGGCAGGTGGCTGCAGTACACACACTGCTACTCATTGTACAAGTCAACTGCCCCACTTCGGCAAGGCCCGATTGTAGTGTTCTCTGTCTGCATGCCATTAAACCATGGTGGTGGTATTCGTAAGAGAGTGAAGCGGGGAAAAGGCTGCCTCTAAGTATCCACTAGGGCTTAAAAACCTTCTTGACGGGTTCGAGTTTCCTGACTGGTTCAGTCCACTAGAGCAGGCTGCAGTACTCCGCATACTCGCCATTCCAGCTGAACCAACCTATGAAATGGCCACGTTTGAGCTGCCTACTCAGATCACAGAGGGACTTTACCCAGTAGTTCAGGTCTACCTCAGTGGCCAAAAAAACCTCTCTAGGTTTCGCCAACCTGTGGTGGTTTTGGGGAATGCCACAGCAAACTGCCAACCACACCGACAGCCAAATCCCGCATGACAAGGCTGACCAGTTCACCTGGTTCGGGCAGCTCTTACCATTTAACCTGTCAAGCCTCAGTCAGCACAGCTGCAACTACCAGCCAAACGTCGCCCAGGTTTACCTGAACGAGTGGCCCAACCAAAACGAGTAGTAGTGTTTGCAGAGCCTGACTTTGTCCCGTGCCGACAACCCATCCGTCCAGTGCTATGCACAGGCAGAGCTCCTATCCCACGTCTGGATCAAGAATAATTACCAACCAGGTGTTTCTAGCCTAACACAGACCAAAACCAATTTGGTGTTGTGGCGAGACAACTGCCGCAGTCCGTCACGCGTCACACTTTTGAGAGCCATCAATGTAGTATTATGTAGGAGTAAACTTCATTAAAACTCCTGGCATCATAATACTGCTTTACCAATGAGTGAGTGAATGAGTTAGTGAAAAATTTGGGTGGCTCTAAACAGAGAAGTCTTGAAAGCCAATCACTACTTGGCTAATGAGTATAAAGATAGTTGACGTGGTAATGTGATGGACAACTCAACATATCTCTTTTGAATTAAGGTGATATTATATTTAATCACCAGTAGCTGGTGTGGAGTTCGCTGTAAGTTAATGTTATATCGCATATGTTCGATTTTTTGGTTCATTTTGCCATGTCCTGTACCTCTAATCAAGCTTTCCAAGGGTGTTAAAAAGGTGCAACAACAAAGAACATTAAAATCTTTCAAACTTCATATATGTTTAATTCAGGCAGACATTTGCCTTAACAGCTGAGCAAGAAAAAAATAATTGTGTTTATTGAACTTTTTTTAATGGACACGAGTTATTTTGCAAAGGAAAACCGTGGAGAATTATTGGCTTTAATTTTTTTTAACAAAATATATACTGTACAAATAGACTATATTTCAGGTACATGTAATAGTTTAAGAAAAGGATGTAAATTAATAACAAACAGTTTACTATATTGCTTAATATTTACATTTTCTAGAATTATTTAATATCTTACAAATTTTGTACTTAACTGAAAATATTCTTTTAGATGAACAAATATTTAAAGTGCCCGATACTGACACTCATAAATGAGTTAAATGATTTATATTTTAACAATTAGGATGGTGCTACAGGACTCAAACCCATTCTCTTGAATGCTTGACCTAAAAAGGTATTATTCTGGAGCTGCTTCCCGATGAGCATGCAGCTTACCCTGGCTCTGAAAGAGCCAAAACAAGGGTTCTGTTCTCAACGAAGAGCCTTACTTGTTAAGAATTTTCCTTGTTTCTATCAGATGTTGGAATTCAATTTTTGACCTGTGCAGGGGTCAATAAAATGTCTTATTTGATGACTTCATCACTGGTGGCACTGCAGTGCCTCCACTGTGCCAGTGTGTCTGCAAGTCATGGTGATGCTAGCGCTGCATGCTTTTTGAACTAAAAACACTCCCAGCAAGCATGGGTACATCTTGTGTCAGTTGCTCTGCTAGACATATGTGACGTAGTCACTAATGCTGGAACTCTATGCAGTGAAATAAGTTGGCCCAGTCAATAGCAGATATTCTGTTACGTAGCTGCCTCGCCCAAGGCATCACACGAATGATGGCTTTGTGCTCCCACAGCAAAGGTAGGACTCACATCACATAATATTTTCTTTAGAATATTGTGGTGTTAACGAGCTTTGTCTATAAATTTTCACCATTAAATTGACACATGACGCTTTTTCAGTAATGGATATTCGATGACTTCAATTCCATCCTTGGGTAAGTGTGCTTCGGAATTGGAAGTTGACATTTTCATATGTCCCGATGTAAGGTGAGGCTGTACTCTCTACTGTGTAGTTTGTATTATTAACTGGCCCACCATAGCAATGCTTAGATGTGAGTTCTTTTGTTTCCCGCTAGATAGCACCAGTAGGAGTATTTTTGGTCTTTGCTTTCCTTTCTTTCCCTTCCAGCTGGCTGGTGATGTCACAGTCATCGGTTATGCTTTCGCTACCTCATGCTCTGCGACCACCCCATGCCCTAGTGGCACCAGCCAATCAGCAGCTCGAATTAGTATAAAAGTAGAGAGCCTGCTTCTCTTGGCCAGTCTTCGTTGCTAGCGCTAGCCTCTTAGATTCTGACCAGATTGTTACTTCTACATTCCCAGCGGTAGTCGCTCAGGTTCTGACCACTCAACCTTCATTTAGATAGGGTGTTTTTCCAGTGCTTTCCTCTCGGAAAGTTAATTTGCGTAATTATGGACTCCCCGAAGCTTCGTACCTCGCTTACCCTTTCATTCCTGTAGTATACAGACATATGTACAGGTTGACCTTCCATTAAGTCCTTTTAAAGACTAATCGTGAACACGCCTTGTTAGTTTACCTAGCTTTGTGTCAGCCCAGAGCACAAAGTCGTTACACACGTACTATACGTCTCAACAATGCCAGAGAAGATTGTTTAGAAATTCTATGCTTTACACTTAGCATTATCCAGTGTATCACCGGTTGTCTCTACCGGCCCTTAGTGAGCTGTATGCTAGTTTTCCGGCCAAGAGTCTTGCAGTTGACCAGGAACTAAAGTGCCATTCACCACGTGTCTTTGTTACAAAAAATATACGTGGGCCAGCTTTTAACTGGTTTTATTTTCTGTACACTTAACCCCTTTCTGTAGTTACCTTTATGTAACAATACTGCAGGTGATCCCGGGAAATTTATTCAAACGAGCCAAAACAGAACTTTTTTCCACATACTCTGCTTGAATCAGTTTGTCAGGTCTGTGGTCATTGGCCTCTCTACTGCAGGATACCGTCAAGAGAGACAATCATTCCCTGAACTGGGAAGACTCTGTCAAGGGTACACACTCTTGTACGAGCTTGAACAGGTGAGGCCTGAACTTCAGGCGTGTACTGCACCATTGTGCCAGACGCAGGAATTAAGGTGTCCGCCAGGCTCTGACATGTGGTGTTTACTGGTAAACTGAACACATGGATCCTGTCGTATTGTTGCACTAGTAGAGGGTACGTCCAACTCCTGATGCTCTACTCCAAGCGGAGGGGACTCAAGGAGAAGGTGAGGCAGAGTTTCCTGCCTTCTGGCCATCAGCACGAGTTGTAGCCTGGTCTGGTCACATGTCTAGCTATTTTAGAATCAAGAGTACAGGCCCAGGTACTTATACACCTGCAGAACCCAGTTGAGTTTGAAATTCCTAGAGATCTGTTCGCCACTCTGGAGAAGCAAGGACCTACTGAGTACCCTTGGTGGGTAGTAGAGCACCTGAACCAGCCTGAACAGCCACACCAGCTATTGCATATCTGGTTCCAGCTGTTCTACAACCTACACCTCATCCATCACCATCGTTCACGCCTTTTAACAGTACTGTACCTACCTGTACTGTTCATAACAGTAATCCAGCTCATGCTATACATCGCCCAGGGTTCATTGTCAAACCGGTAGTACCTCAACGGAAAATCAGCTTACCTGTCCTGGACTTTGTGCCTTGCCACATAGCTACCAGGCCCGTCCTATATAACAGGATGGTTCCCGTTACCCATCAGGATTGTCCCCAGTTTATAGAAGCATCTGGTTTAACTCCTAGTCAAAGAGGTGGACATGACCTTTTACTGAGATGAGTATATATTCCCTGTACGCCAGGCATCAAAATGAATATTGTGTTGTGTTGCTAGGTGGACCGAAGTACGCAACCCATATTTATACAGGATGGAAGTACATGACCCGTATTTATACACGATGGAAGAAGTACACGACCCTTATTTGTACAGGATGGAAGAAGTACGTAACCCGTATTTATATGGGATGGAAGAAGTACGTAACCCGTATTTATATGGGATGGAAGAAGTACGTGAATCATATTTATAAGGGATGGAAGAAGTACGTGACCCGTATTTACCAGTGGCGATGCGTGCTATAATTTCATGGGCAAGCTACTGTGTGCAGGAAGCAGTACTCAACGCCACGTTGATCTCCCCAATAAAAGGAGTGGGGGGTCCGGGTGTCCTCCCCCGGGAAAATTTGTATTTCAAGGTGCAATGATACCATTTAAACATTTTTTCGTACCTAAATGTAAAATACACAGCTTGTAAAAATATTAATGTATATTAACATAAAATTTGCTTGAGTGAAACATATTACAAATATACCTTCATCAAACCCTGAACCTTGTCCACTCAAAATCAATATTATTTTAATACCAGTTGACAGTGAGATTTTTACATATGGAGCATTTTGTTTGTACAGAACTGTAGACAGGAAAAATGATTATTCGTTTGTGTAAAGATGGAAAGCAGTTTGGATCCATCTAGACCAAAATCAACTTTTTACCAAATTCTTTAAGAGACAGAAACAAATTTATGTGTACTTGAGAACGCTCGTGTTTTTGAACAGTATTGCACAGATTGTTAAGGTCACTATACCCAGTTGCAGTCCACTTGTTAACATCCTTTGAAAACAGTAAACATGGCCAGCAAAACAGTTTATTTAGGCTGTTACAACCAGCTAACCATGAGTGTTTTTCTGATAAAATGTTTTTTGAAAGTAACGTACAAAATTACCTTTCTTGCGTGTTGTCGTAATCGTGAGTTCAGGTGTCTGCTTACCCTCTTTTACGATGTCACATCTTTCTTGAAAAGTGAAAGCACTGCTGGAAATATGCTTCACTCCTAATCCACACACACCACACTTACATCCTACGTTTCTTTTGCACTCATTCTATCTACTCGGTTCTCAGTCTCACTAGATAATTTATATGTAGGGTATACATCGCGCACGAATATGTATAACATTCTCAGCACCAAAACTAAATTAAATAAAAACAAAATGATTCGTGTCACAAACTTGCCCATGCATCAATCTAGTTACTATAAATTACACCACGCCAGCTTCGGCTATGTCCGCTTCAGTTCGGTGAAGAAAGCACTACCATCATAGATTCTAACACAGGTTGATGCAGCCATAAGCCCCCGCCCCTCCCTGGGCGGTCTTCCTACCCTACCGCCTCTCCATTGGTCGGGAAACTATTGCAACCATCTACCTGCTGAAAATATTACTTACAGCGCTTTCAGACATCTTGGTTTTGCTAGCCAACGAGTTGTGTTCTTATAATGTACAGTATAGTTTCCTGAGTAGAATGTGTACTGCATGAGTGAAAAGTTAACTTAAAGTAAATATAAGTTAGAATTTAATATTTATTTTAAATATAAAATTGTCAGGAAACTGTGTGGGCAAGCACTGCTTGCCTTGCTTGCCCTAACGAGATGCCACTGCGGGATGGAAGAAGTACCAACCTGTATTTATACGGGATGGAAGAAATATGCAACCCATATTTATATAAGATGGATGAAGTATGCAACCCGTATTTATACATGATAGAAGTAGTATGCAACTCATATTTATGATAGAAGTAGTATGCAACTCATATTTATACAGGATAAGCAAATATCCTCATTTTAGAATTTTGGAAGATAACACAACCTGAAAAAATAAAGTGCTTACTTCACTTCTGTACAATTTGGCACAAAAGTATTTCTGTGGTAAATGATCCTACACATACAGAAAACTTTAGATTCTACTACCCTTCACAGTTCCTGGGAAAATGGTTGTTATTTCTAGGGGGTCTTAGAATCTAGGGTTTACTCTATATGGTTGTAGTATACCAAACATTTATGCAATTACTGGATGACACTTTGATTAGTATGAGTTTTTTAGAAGACATGATTTTGCAAACTCTTAAATATGAGTTTTTTAAGCATGATAGTGCTTTGCAATTTATCAACTGATGCTATTCCCTCTCACGAGAATTAAAATAACTTAATCCTGAGAGGTAGGGAGGCTGAATTCCCTCCTGAGACAGTAAAATTCAAGGTATCCTTGTGGTGAGGGGTAATTACTAGTGGAATGGTTGCCTGGCTGTGTCGTAGTTCTCCCCATGTTGGAAAGAAGTGTTTTGGTCCCTCTAAGCAGGTTATTCTAGACTGAAGAAGGAATCCAAACCCCAGAGTGAGGTTAATCAAATACGTCTCCTGTTCTGTGAGTTTGGTTATACTCACTGTGAAGACTGTAAAAAATGTTTGTGATGCCAGCAGTCAAAGGGGATGAAATGGAAATGAAAACCAGTTGAATGGAGTCAGAGGGCTCCGGCCGGCGAGTTCCTCTATAGGTAGCTGTCTTGTGGGGATGCGAGATGGTACAAATTTAGTAGAGGGAGTCACTATAGGGTGTCTGCTTATGGTTGATTGGAGGATGCGAATATTAATTACTTTACCAGCTGCTTTGCTACTTGGCATGTAGGAATCACGGGTCTTGGGTTTGGTGTGGGCGGAAGGGGTTGTAACAATTCTGCAATGGGTGGGTCTGGTTTGTAATACTCTAAATATTCTACTGAGTGACGAGCCACGCCATTCTTTGAAAGATTATCTCTACGCTGCCTTATCACCTCTCTTCTGAAAGGTGCAACGTCGCATACACAGGTCCCTACTTCAAATAAGGGTATAGGGGCAAGGTCAGAATTGTTTTTAATAAGCGGGTCTTCCCTTGTCAGAGTAGAATTTTCTCTCTGGGCTTTTAATTCTCTCTACCTTGCTGGGCATGCTGATCTTTTGAGTGTTCTTCTAAGTCCTTTGGTCTCATAGTCATAGGGTATCTCGACAAAGTAATTAAGTTGCCAAAATATAATCTGGTTCCACTAGGCTGTGTCCTCTCTTGTCTGGCTTTGTGCGGGCTGGGACAAGACTCAAGGATAAGAAATCAGCCTGTGGTCCCAGAGTTTTATCCCACTGAAGAGTGGGTGTCTGGGGGTCTTCCTGGATTAGTCCGGCCTTATTCAGGCTGGGGCTATCCAGAAATCTTCAGTGTGTTCCTCCCTCTCAGTTCAGGTAATAATGAGACGTGTTCACACCAAACTATGGTCCTTTTAACAAGCTACAGAAAAACCGCAAGATTCAGGCAATAGCTGGTACCTCCTGGATCTGGCCTTATTCAGGCTGAGGTCAAGGTTGTAGCTAGGGTGAGAGGCCTTAATAATGTGGAGTTCGAATCGCTGGCAGGTCAGGTGGACCATATAATCCCCAAATCCCTTGGTCTTATACAGGCTGATGAAAATCCAAGGAAATTAGATTAACGTATGCCTACTCAGTGAGTGAAATCATTATTGCCCTAGGACCATTGAAATTAATTATATAAAAAAATTAATTAATTTTAGTTTTAACCAATAATGACACTGGGAAATAATTCAACGCAAGACACACATAATTCAGAATAATACGCTTATTTATTTAATACATTGGGAAGGACATTGAGATGTGTAGCTCTGCACAATTAAAAAAAAAAATGAATATAAAAATTATGCAAATGACAGGCGAAGGCTACTGGCATAAATATGAATATATCAGGGTGAGCTAAATGTGCTAGTTCGGTAGAGCATGCCTAGCAGCCCAGGAGGGACGTTGTCACAACCTACTACCTTTGATATTGGTAGCGTCTACTCTCAAGTGGCTCAGTCCTTGCAGACTAGTGTCTGAGCAGTGCACTTACTCCCAAAGATTTACTCTGGTAATACCGGTGCAAGTGGCCTTGTGGTCAGTCCTGAGGTACTGGCTTAGTCTTACGCAGACTGAAGGTGCAGGACCTTGGCGCATGCCACTTATACCTATATACTATAAACGACTACAGCTCATCCCACGTGCTTCTACCAACTACAGGAAACAATTACCAGATGTCTAGCAGGATGTGTTCTCGCCAGAGACATGGAAGATACTTGGTTTCCCGGACTGTTCCTGGCCTACCCTTCTCTTTCTACTAAGTGTGTTTAAACACATGAAGGAACAAACCAAGCATGATGTGTTACGAATGCGTAGAGAGTGGGTTCAACTCAAACGCACTTCGAATACATGGTAAACAAAAAATATTTGAAGTGGCCATGCAACACATCAGCCCCCCCGACGCCTCCGGCAGACAGTATCACCACACCACCGAAGATAGCCTAGTGGCACTGAGCGCCTGAGGCAATATCACGAGCGCAGTAATTCTCCCACCCCTTGCACTCCAGGCAGACGTTACAAGGGCACTCCACACCTTCCACTCTGGGCTCCCGCACACTCCCCGGCCTTACACAGACTGGAGGACCAAAGAAACTCTGTGGATCTCGCACCTCCTTATATACCCGTAATTTCAGCTTGTGTGCTGTCAGAGGGGTGCAGGGGTTGCTTGCCCCTCTCCACAGGTTGGTTTATTCAGAGTTCAGCACTGCATCACCCTTTCCTTATCTCCCTTGTTAGAGGCTGATGATATTTTTATCACCTCTGCTCAAGGCTCTGGCGGCTGTGATGTCCTTGTAGAGAGGGTTCTGTGATCTTGCATCATCTCTTGGAACTCGCATCTCTGGCTTACTGGTGTCGATGGTTCCATCGTAAAATAAAATCTTGGAAGGGAGATATGGCAGCTTTGGTGAACAGTATAATTTCATAATTTATTTCCAGTGTGTGTAATCACCCATTAGGCTGGGAGTGATCCTGTAGGCACAACAATTATTGTTCTGCCGCTGTATGACTTCGCCACGAGCGTTCCAATCCTTTAGATGGGATGAAGCCAAAAAGTAAAGTGCACATCCTAGATGCGCAGGGATGCACCATACATCACAACTTCTGGGTTTTCGCAAATGGGAATTGTTCTTGACGATGCCATTGGTTGGAGGGTTTTTTCTGGATTCTTCAGTTTCCCTCGCCCTTGCAGTCCAGTGCTGCTCTATTCTCACTTAATTTCAACTTTGTTGGCTTTCAAGACCTCTGTAAGAGCCGCCAAAATCTCTCAACTTTCAACTCAACTCTAGAAACATTCCATGGACCTGTATTGGATACTGTGACTGAAAAGATAAAGCTTTGTGTGAAAGAAAAGCTGTATAAATAAATACAAATTGAGTTCTGTTACACTACTCAATCTAAGAAAATTAATTGTTCTGAACAGCAGTAGGTTAGAATTCATGAAACATCGTTTACATATTGAGCTGTATGACGTAATCAGGAAATGTATGTGGTAAATCGTAAATTTTCAAAGACAACTCAATTTGTTTCTTAAGCAATACATTTCATGTTCTCTTTCAGTTGTTCATGCTGGAAGATCAGCGAGAAAGAAAGTACAATTATTATGCCAGAGTCATTCAGAAAGCCTTCAAGAAATACTTTGCACGAAAACGGCAAAATAAGGAGAAAATGGATGCGGCAGGTAAAATATGTGTAGACAGATGTCGGTCAGTTTTTTCTGAAGTTATGTTTACTTTTGGATTTAAAAAGTTCAATCTAGAACATGTAAATTTAGTTATATTATACATATTTATTATTTTTTTTGTTCTGTAGAATATTGTGTTGACTTGCAGACTTGTTGTTTGGCAAGAAGCAACGTAGACACTTCTCCCTCAACCGCAACTTTGTGGGAGATTACATTGGAATGGATCTGCGCCCTATACTA
Organism: Dryococelus australis; assembly: GCA_029891345.1. Lineage (NCBI taxonomy): Eukaryota > Metazoa > Arthropoda > Insecta > Phasmatodea > Phasmatidae > Dryococelus > Dryococelus australis. Next base: position 117,441,487 of record CM056997.1, read on the forward strand.
CAGTTACTAGTTGGCCGTAGGGAGAAGGTGGTGTTCGCACAGGTGGTCAAGAAGTACGATCGTCGGTTCAAGGTACATAAAATTTTCATTAGAAATCCCAATGCTCTTGTTAAAAGGGACATGCTCAGTATATATGTTGTTTATTCATTTCAGTGTGTGAATTAATTTCTCGTAAGAATATGCAGAGTTGTTAAAAGTATAAAGTGTATAAAGTGGATTCTCTAAATGCTGTTTTTCAGGGGACTGCCAAATTTTCTTACATCAAGGATGTCAGTCGAGAAATTGACATGTACATCAATAAAATACAACTTGTAATCTTATTAAACTTCATGTTGAGTAAAATGAGAGCTGTAAATTATCTATGAGTAAAGTCTGGCTAATAAATACAAAGAAAATGGGAATTTGTAAAAATTTCATATTACTGTAAAGAACACAATAAAAGTGTATCACCCCAACTCGCCTAAATAAATAATGTAATATCACACTGTAATATTTTTCATCAGTAAATATAAGTTTTTCAGGAGGAAATAAGGTGTAGATGTTGTGGCAACCTTGCACAATAAGTATATATCATGGAAATGTGGCATCACTGTCTTTAGCATGAGCTTTAGCATGGTTTATCCAGGTCAAGCGTTTGCCATGCCTTGAAAATAAGATATTTTGTTGATGAATTATTTGGACAGTCAGTTTGTTTGCTTTCTAAATAAATTACATTTGGTGTGATTTGAGATGTCTGGTTACTAATACATAGGCTTATTGTAACATGTTTCGCATGACACAGCAATGAAACTATCTAGGTTTCTTGAGAGTTGCAAAAAATATAAAAGTGAAACAATGAGACATAAAATTCAATAAGATTTAAGAGGGGAAAAAAGTGTGGATGTGTGTGTTTGCATGTTTGTTTCCATCATGTTTCTTTAACAGGTGGCGACTTTGTTTGCCAAGATAGTAGGTGTAGTTTTAAACTACTTTGTGTCATTTCATTATTTCTGCGCACTGTAACGAAAACTTGGCTGGATTTACTTGTTGGTAAATGAACAAAAATATAGCCTGTCTATAGATGTTTTATCAGCAGATTCTTCCTTTGTTAAAAAATGTAGTCCTTTGTCCTTTTATACATAATAATAGTTTGTGTTGTGCAAGTTTTTGTTTGGAGATTTGTATTATTTATTTATTGAACATTTGTGGTGGATACAGTTTTTTTGTACCTGCATTTTTGGTACCTTGATAATCCACAATAATACATAAGAGAAAGTTGCATAGTACACTAAAATTTTGTCTTGGAGAACAATAGTTATGCTTTCCATCTATAAAATGTTTGCAAGACATAATAGATATTAATAATAGTGCACAGAAATTTGACATATGATGACTTTTCATTAATATTTAATCGACTTCTACTCACCAGTGCACATCACTCAGCCGCAAGTTTCCACAGAGCTGTTTGATTCTATACACCACGAGATGCCGAGATTGTCCCAATTACCTAAGGCAAAGGACGGGCGCTTCACACCAGACTTGCATTTTTCGCCAGCCGAGCCACCGAGACTATGTATAGAGATCCTCCAAGTACTTCTGCACACCGCCGGATGGCACCACTAGTATGGTCGCTGCATGAAACTTGGATCCAGTGCCGGCCGGCGACATCACATGCCTGAGGATCAAGGTCTGCTACACTGCTGCCATCCCCTCCACAACCTACCACGAGAGAGTCCAAAAGAGTATAAATACTGGGCCACGTCCCTTAAACACCAGTCTGTTCTGTTCCTTCACCGCACGCTTGTGCTGAAGGAACCATAAGCTCCCTGGTCTTCACCGCACTTCGGTGCCGAAGATCAACTCCTACCTACCTTGTCTTCACTGCACTCCTGGTGCCGAAGACTCCTACCTTCACCTTGCCTGTCTTCACTACACCCTGATGCCAAAGACTTCTGCTGTTGTCTACGTCGTTAAACAGACATTGCTGATCCCTTCAGGGCAAACACGTAGCGTAGCCAAGTTCAAGTTACTTTAATAGCACTTCGTCTACCTGGCCCCTTAGACAACGAACAGGTTGCCCTCACCTGTCAATGTGTAGCAGCTTCCGTTAAGCTCCCGTTAATTTTAGGAGGTAGTGACATACCACCATGTTTATTTCTTTAAGTGGAATAAACAAGTTTTAATCAAGTATCTTTCCCTTAGTCTTAGTACCTCTCTTTGTAGACATCAGGCCCATCAGAGGGATAGCAGGTGACTAAGAGATTTGCTAGAACTGCTGCACACTATGTTGTAGAGTACCCACAAGCAATCTGGATGGCCACCCTTTCTGTGCACCGTGGTGTACGCAACAGTAGAGTTCTGATATAAGAAACTTTCTTGGGGTTAGCATGTCAGCGTGGAGATTGCTCTTCCCACCGTGCTGCTTGCATCCTACGGAGTACTTCTCTGGGTCTGAGAAGAGAGTCTTGGGAGGCACTCACCCACGTATTGGGACTGTCTGCCAGTGAGACCTGACTCTGTATGCACCATGCTGATTGTGCCAGATACTGCGATAGATATACCACACTTGGTTGGCAGACACTGTACGTGGTTGTAGAGGACCACAAATTGCCTGCTTCACTTCCGCCGGTTTTCATAGTAGTGATTCTGTCCTTATGCCCTAGAGTGGTATTTGAGAGTGGTTTAAACGGGCAAATGCTGCCTCCCAGCAACAGCAGGAATTTAACCCCTTCCTTGCTGCACTCGTGCACCACCCTCCGCGAGAGGGCTCAAGCAATCCGCCGCTTGGAGATACCCACCATGCCGGAGACACCCCTGGACTTCTTACTGCACCCATTAAGATTAGCGGAGAAACACACCCCGTGTTCGCTGCGTATCTGTGTGGTCAGTATAAAGCCCACTGGATTGCCAATCCACGCTTTTGGGGAATCCAGATTGCAGAGCTCACCCCAGCGACTGTCAACCCTAATGAGCACCTGCTCATCAGCCCACCAAGTTCTAGCACACGCACATCATAACCACTGCAGGTCAGGCAGCCTTCCAGGTATTGCTGTCAGTGGTTCCGCCAAAAGCAAGGTAGTACTTGCAGGACCAAACTTATACCCTGCCGAAAAGCTATCCGGCCCATCTTGTATACTGGACGTGCTCCAGTGCCACACAAGGACTAGAGGCCAAGCCACACCCCAGGTGCATTTGTCCTAGCACCCTCCAAAAGCATTAGACACTGACCTACCTCTGACTCGCCACATGGCGTCATGCATCAAATGGTTTTTCTGGCACCCAACGTAGGGCCATACGTCTTCATTAACACAATTAATTAAGCAGAACCGGTCCATAATGACTGAACTAGCAGATCTAGCTGGGAGTTGAACCAACAACCCCACAGATTTGGGGGGTGTCCGTGAACACCCCGTGGTGCCCACGAAACCTAGAAACATGTTGGACACGGACATGAATGAGCATGAGCCAGCCGGCCACATAACAACCGAAACATAACTAGACTGCTGTTACAAGCACAATTGCCCTGGCCCAAAGATACACCATATAGAATGTGCTCACTGCCAGCTGAAATTTCATTACTTCTGCCTGAGCTGGGCAGATGAAACCAGATTCACAGATGGTTTCGAATACAGATGTGGCCAGTACCAAACTCAGCAAACAGCCTACTGTAGCTGGATTACCTGCTAGGGATGTGGTATCCATATAGTGTGATGCATACTATGTGGAGAATCATACCACCATTGCTGCATAGGATGGCCAGATGAAAGGGTCAACAGACCAAGCATGGCCTATCAGTACAAAATTTCTGCACATCGCTGAATATAGATTGCACAACTCAGGGCCAGTTGCCCATACCAGCACCATACAAACCACTGGGGAACTACAAATCCCAGAATTTGCAGGGCGCCCACACGAGGACCCACTTGTGTTCACGGCTGAATGTGAGTAGTAGTTTCATGCCAGTGAAATTCTAGAGAAGCAATAGGTGAGCAGGGCACACGCGAAACTTAAGGGAAAAGCCCTTGGATGGTGGCAAAAATACTGTGAATGTATTTCGTAGTGGAGTCATCATAGTAGCCATCTCGCCACACAGTTCACTGCTGAGGACGTACTGGCGCGCCTCACTACGGAATTTTATAGCCGTACCCAAGTGCCCGACGAAGAGGCAAAAATATTTGTCCGATGCAAAGTACAGATGTACTGGCAGATATTCCCAGACTGAAACGAAGAGAGTTGTGTAAGACACTTAACATGCCTGCAGTTACCCAAGTTATGTAGTCTCCTGCTGATACAGAAGCCACTCACGGTGGATGAATTAGTAGAATGAATGAGGGAGATTGAATGCAACTTCAAAGCGCAGGCAATATTAGATTGACGAAAACTCAACAAGCCAGCTGAATCGGATAAGCCTCCTGAATGAAACAGAATCCTTTGTCCCCTGCACCACCTGTGTCTAGCCTTATGAAATGTGCTGGTACTGCCTAGAATATCACAATCATCGGGATTGCCTGCAGAGGCAGACACCATGGTGCCAAGTAAGGGAAGGGAATGCAACCCGAGGAACAGATATCACCTGGCAGACACAGTCGAAAAGAAAACTTCACAGCAGATGGGAAACGCTGCGACCGGCAGGCAAAATGGGCCGACTTTACTGGGCAAGAAGAGCCCATCATCCAGCTCTTAGAAGAAGGGATGAAAACACCAGAAGCACCCCACAAAGGAGTGGGCATAAACTGAAAGAAATTTTTCGCTCTACTGGACTCAACCGCTACCGCAATTTCATACGCAGCAACTTACTGAGTGCTGAGCAAAGGGCACCACTGCACCCTCAAACCCACACTGTAAGAATGGCAAAAAGAGACTCCACTCTGAGTCGACGACCGGACCACTCGTACAGCAGAGCTGGACAAAAATTCACAACCAACGGATTTTGTCATTTCGCCAGACATACAAGAAGCTATCATCCTCAGTTATCTCTGTCTCCACCGGTAACATTGCGTGATGGACTACGGGCAATGCAGGATATACCCGGGTGACACACACTGTAACCATCAACTGGAAAAATCAGTCCAGATGCTGTTGTTACACCCACCCTAAAGACAGAGGAAATTAATCACCAGCTTCTTGACGCGCAGTTTCAATAACTGAGGAAAATACTTGATGAACACGTCAAACACTCTGCTGCCTTCCAGCCCTTGAAGAGTTTTCAAGACATTAAGCAGCTCCATCGACTGCAAGGGGAGAGACCATTTATGCTACAAACAAACGCTTACCAGAACGACCTAGGAGCTGTGCTTTACCAAGAGAGCCTCGACGGCCAGCACCCAGCTGAATGCCACTGAACAAAGATACCACATCAATGAACAAGAGTGTCTTGCTGTTGTCTGGGCAGTTAATGAATACAGATACTACCTAGATGGCAATCACTTCATCTTGCGAACCGATTCCGTGTGCTAACTTCCAGCCCGCATTCCTGATGAGCAAATCAAGTTGCTCCAACTATGTACATTTCAGCCGGAGGAGTCAAATTGAAATATATCAGCAGCGGGACCCAGACATACAGAACCTATTACAGAAGCGCACACACACCTGGTTTGAACTGATGACGTTGTGTGGTCTCAAAGTGGACAGCCAGGAAGAAAGTGGAGAATCTGTATACCGAAGGGCCTAAGGCTGACATCTGCAACCATCACCATAACCACCCAGAAGCGGGACATCCTGGTACCCGGGAAAAACTAACTGATATCGGTGCAAGATACATATGGGATGGATGTCCAACAATACATGCATAACTGCGAGACCTGCTGCAGGGGTAAGGCCTACCTTGTACCACCACCCAGCTCCAAGCCTCGTTGACCCCACATGCCATGGACCCATATCACTGCCAATTTAATGGGACCTTACCCACGAAGTACAAGAGGGAACCTCTATTTATTGGTCATGACTAATCTGTTCTCAAGATCAGTGGAGGCTTTTCCACTGCCTAGCTAGGAGACCCACCACATCATCAGTAAGTTTGAAACAGAGATATTTCCACACTGGGGCTAGCCACAATCCGTTCTAACAGACAATGGGACCTAGTTTTCCAGCGGGAAATGGTAGATGGTCTGCCATGAGTGGGGGTTCGAGACCTGGACGACCCCTCCCTATCATCCACAAGCTAACCCCACTGAGCGGAGGAACCAGGAGCTAAAGAAAGTTCTCCATCTCAGTGTGGGAGAGAATCACAAGCACTGGGATAAGCACATCCCGAAGATATTGTTCGCCCTAAGACTCCAAATGAATGAGGTGGTAAATACCAGCCCCAACCAGCTTCTCCTGGGACAAACACTTTGCTGCCCCGGCAAATGGCAGTGGGACAGCCCACCAACTGAGATGCCTCATCTGGAAGACGTTCGTCTAGCAGCCCTCACTTGAACAGGCAACGCCAGGAACTCCCAAGTGGCATTCATTAAGAGGAAATACCCACCACCATGTACTGGCATCAGGACCTTCAACTTGGGAGAATTTGTTGTCCTGTGCAGCCACCCCCTAAGCAAAGCCAGCGGCCAGTTTAGTGTGAGTCTGGCCGAGAAATGGGAGTGACGTGGACAAATGCGGCTCTTTCGAAGGACCCGTCGACCCTGAAGTCAGTCGCCACCAGAGAAATCGCTGAACTACCAGCCCATCTCTACGACTCTGCACCGATCATCACCCCACAAGTCCAGTCTGCTAGAGCCAGAGGGAATAGCTGGCAGTAGTCGAAGAGCTAGTTTCTCCTTTACAGCCAGAGTGGAATTTCCAAAACGAGCGGCAGAATCTATTCAAACATTGCCCTCGACACGCAAGGACTTCAAGTGTAAGATCGCCGCCCAACATAGAAAATGGACTCCCAGCGTGAGTGAGATCTCTTGGAGAAGCCCATTAGACCATGAGCAACGCCGTCGACAGCCATGTCGAACATGATTGTGAAAAAGAATGAAGCCCACAGTGCCGTCGAGACTACGGGTCGCCAGTACACACAACCTCCTCCTGGCCACCCCAGAAGCACCGGCCCTGACAGGTCTCATCATCATGAAGGTTGTAGCACCGGATGATGATATCCGATGCAGACACATCGCCATCTGAAAGGGAGGCACCCACCAGCACTGCCAGCCGCGACAAAGCCATCCTGGAGGAGTTGGTTCACCGGGTACTATTGGCTCCGATCTACCTGGATAGCATGGCATCCCAGCCGGCCAAGATGCCACCCAGCACTGAAGCCACCAGTATCAAGGGTCCGACATCGCCCGACATCAAGGCTGTCGCCAAGACCGCCACCAAGACCACTCTTCCTGGACGAGGCAAGGTGCCACTTCACTACGCAGAGGTCCTGGTGTCTCTAGATGCCAGGGTCGATTCGCTAGCGCAGCTCCATACAGGAGAGGAAGTGATAACTCACCACACCAAGGTCCCAGTGTCGCCCCATGCCAGGGCCAATTCGCCAGCACAGCTTCCCGCACGAGGAGAGGTGCCGATCCACCACAGAGGTCCCGGTGTCGCCTCACGCCATGGCCGATCCGCCAGTGAAGTTTCCCAGACGAGGGAAGGAGATCCACTGTGAGTTCGTCATCGAGCTGGAGGCCACCCCTGGGCTCCCGATCCGGCACCTGCAGCCGAGAAGGTGGTAACACCAACTGAACCTTCATCTCCATTGGCCACCCAGGCAGCAGCTCACGACGACAGACCCCCCCCCCCCCCCCCTTGATGAGTGCATCCACCCCGCAGCTGAACAGCGCAGTTACGTAATTAAAACTTTTCTGGGTGCTCAGCATAGTGTAATACTTAAGCGTAATTCCACTTAACAGCCATAACAGCTGTAAGTTACAATTTTCTAACCTACTCAGTAAATTACGTAACTAGCCAGTGTGGTAAATGTCCAGCTGAGCTGTTTGTTCATAATTTCACATGAACACTTGTTGGACACCCCTCAGTGTGTGTGCCATGGGCTAGTGTCACTTCAGCACTGAATTAGTGCTCAAAGCGGGAAATAACCTGAACTTGTAGCCTCTCCCTGTATGAAAGTGTTTCTAGTGATTGTGGCGTCGCTGTTTCTCCCCACCAGCACTAAATGTGCTTGGGTGGCTGGAAAGAAACAGGAAGCCATCTAATGTGAATGTCAACAATTTCCCAGTTCCTGTCGGCAGTGCATGCCGTATTCTGTCTCTAACCGTTAACACAGACAAGTACCCTGTAAATGAAAAGCGGAAGAATTGTGAACAATGAGTGTTTATTGAATACTCAATAAACACACGACCTGTGCTACCTCCTACCAAACAGTGAGGGCTGAAGGTATTTGCGGTTCAAGGTTAAAAGGGGAATAGTTGGTTCTAGATGAATACAAAGTTAGTTGAAGTTAAACTGAGCTAAGTAAAAGGTGTGTAGAAGAGAGAAAGTGAAGTTAAATACGTATATACGTGTTCGTTGGTCATCGAGATGTGGTAAGTAGCTGTTGGGGGTGTACTTGAATCTTACAAGATCTCCACAGGTCCCAGCAGTGAATTAGTGGTCTGGGATGTTGCGAGAGAGGATGAGAGAGAATGACTCCCCGACAACGGCAGCGTCCGGACTTACATAGGTGAAGCTTTTTGGTTGCCGGCGCGGGCTGTGGGGAGGGCGAGCATCTTGCCCTAGTTGGTGTGGGAGTCAAAAAACTCGGGTCAGCTGTAGTCAGCGTTTCTGCTTCGTGCCTCTTCGGTGGTGCTCGGCCTTGCCCAAGGTCCGGGCAACTTGGGGGCTCTGAGTGCCGAGAGGTGAAGGGAGGGGGGGGGGCTGCCGGGTTGCGTAACATTCAGATGAAGAGAATTTTCTTTTAAGTTCCTGTATCTGTTAGGGTAGGCAATTGAGAATTCATCTGGAAAATACTCTCTACATGTCTCTCACGTTTGTAGCAGTGGAAGTAGGTACTTAGTGATGAGTCATAATTGTAGTTTTTAGTAGTAGGAAGGGCACACGTCAATTATTTTTAATCTCTTTTAAAGTACTTTTGCGTTGTGTAGACTCCCTCAAGAGATCACAAACAAAGCAAATATTGTAAATCAAAAAGAGTTTGTGATATAAATTTTCAAAGTATGTTGTAATTTTTAGTGCCTTGTTTGTCTTTGAGTGCTTCTCTTGTGTTCTATCAATCTTTAACTGTACGGTGGTGTAGCGCACATATTGTTTATTAGTTACTGTACTTTAATTTTCCACACACTCGTTTTGTAAAGCTTAGCTAGTCTGCGGAGATGACGGAAGGTCTCAGACTAACCCCTTAGCTGCCCATTACACAACTTGTTTTCCTGCTGTGCAATACTTAGGAAGAGCACAGGTAGAAGTTATATTTATTCTCCACCAGTGCGGCCACAACAGGATACCTAGTTAAACACACGCCTTTACGAGTGAGGCTTTTGGCATTTGTTTTAGCTTTATTCAATTAATTTCAATATTTCCCCAAGGGAAAATTTTTTTTGTGGCATTACCATGTCTTGCTTTTCTCCCCGCAGTTCAAATCTGTAAACTGCACATTGTACGCACCCAAGCCATTAGCTGTTAAATGAAGGACGGCACAATTAAAAAACGAAGGCCAGGTAACACCAACACTGGATACCCCACTCGACATCATCACACGCACACGAAGATGAGATGACATCTACTTGCTGCCCACTACCAGACAAGATAGAAACAGCACTTGCCTTCTACGCATCAGAAAGAGACGGAGCATGTCTAGCTAGCCCGAGGCACCAGTTGTAAGATGAAATAGACAGAGAAACAACACTTTGCTGCACCTGCCAGTAATAACTTCCAGCATGCCACTCCAAAGCCAAGAGCACAGAAAGCACACACCAGGGACAACTACAGAAGCAGATGGAGAGAGAAATTAATTCTTCTTGAGGGGACAGTCCATACCCACAAAATCAATTTTTTCTTTTCTCGTTTCTTCATACAGTTGAGCCTCCGTCACAAAGGAGAGGGGGAAAATTGACGCATGACTTTTTTTCATCATTATTAAATCGACTTCTGTTCATCAGTACGCATCACTTAGCTGCATGTTTCCACAGAGTTGTTTTATTCTACACACCACGAGATGCTGAGATTGTACTGTATATTCAAGGCAAAGAACGGTTGCTCCACGCCAAACTTGTACTGTTCCGTGGCCGAGCGACCGAAATTATGCATCAAGATCCTCTAAGTACTTCTGCATACCGCTATATAGCACCACTAGTACGATCGCTGCATGCAACTTTGATCCAGTGCCGGCCGTCGACATCACGTGCCCGACGGTCAAGCTCTGCTACGTAGCTACCACTCCCTACACAACCTACCAAGAGAGAGTCTAAATAGAGTATAAATACAAGAGCATGTCACTAAATGCCAGTCTGTTCTATTTATTCACCGCACGCTCGTGCTGAAGGAACCATCTGCTCAGTGGTCTTCCCTGCACTCTGGTGCCAAAGACTTCTGCTGTCATCATCTAAGTTGTTACACACACACTGCCAGCTCCGTCAAGGCAAACACGTAGCGTAGCCAAGTTTACTTTATTAGCATGTCATCTACTTACTATTAGCCTAGGAACAGGTTGCCTTCTTCACCTGTCAATGCGTAGCCACTTCCGTTAAGCTCCCTTTAATGTTAGGAGGTAGTGCAACACCACTTTTTTTATTTCCCTAAGCGGAATAAACAAGTTTTAATAAACTCTAGTATTTTTCCTGTAGTCTTAATACCTCTCCCTGTAGACATCAGTCATGTCAGAGGGACAGCAGGTGACCCGGGAGATTTGCTAGAACCGCTGTACACTATGTAGTAGAGTACCCACAAACATTCTGGATGGTCACCCTTTCTGTGCACCATGGTGTACGTTACGATAAGAGCCCCGACATTAGGTACTCCGCCTCTTGAGGTTAGTTTGTCAGCTTTGAGATTGCTGTTCCCACCGTGCTACTTACGCCATGAGGAGTACTTCTCCGGGTCTGGTAGGAGACTCAGCTTTCGGAGGCACTCACCCACGTATTGGGACTGTTGGTCAGTGAAACCTGACACAGTATGTACCATGCTGCGTGTACCAGATACTGCGATAGGGATGTTGCACTTAATTGGCAGACACGGTACGTGGTTGTACACCTGTAGAGGACCACACATTGCCTGATCCACTTCCGCGGGTTTTGATAGTAATGATTGTCCTCATGCCCTATTCCCATCAGAGGGGTATCCGAGAGTAGGTTAAACAGGCAAACACTGCCTCCGAGCAACAGCAGGAACTACTCCTTCCTCGCCGCACTCGCACACCTCCTTCCGCGAGAGAGGGCTCAAGCGATCCGCCAATTGGAGAGACCCACCATGCCGGAGACACTCTTGGACCTCTTCACAACACCCATCAAGCTCATAGGAGAAACATACTAAGTGTTCGCTGCATATCTGAGTGATCAGGAAAAATCCCACATGATCGCCAATCCACGCTTTTGGGGAATCCAGATTGCAGAGCTGACCCCTGCGAGTGTCATCCCTGAGCACCTGCCCACCAACTCACAAAGTTCTACCACACGCACATCTGAACCACCACAGGTCAGGCAGTCTCCACAGGTTACTTGTTGCCCAGGTATTCCTGTCAGAGCGGGTCCTGCCAAAACGCAAGGTAGTACGTGAAGTACCAGACTTCATGCCCTGCCGAAAAGCTACCAGTCCCACCTTATATATTGGATGTGCTCCAGTGCCACACAAGGACTAGAGTCCAAGCCTAACCCCGGGTGTGTCCGTCCTAGAACCCAATAAAAGCACTAGACGCTGAGACGTACTCCCTCTTGCCACAGGGCTTAAAGTGTCAAATTTAATAAAAATGTTAATGTTTGTAATTTTATTCAGAGATACTGGTGAAAACAAAAAAAAAAATCTGAAGAATTTGAAGGTGCCGTGTCACATGTTGTTATTACTATATAGCTCTAAACAAAATATGTATTTCTTTATGTTAGGTGTTCTTTCAGTTGTGCTGAACACTTATTTTGAGATACAAACACAACACTAAACATTGTTCCAATTTTACGAAGTTTTTTTTTTTTTGTCTTATATTTATTGCATGTTCATATCAGATCATCATATTTAGTAGTAATTAGATAGCTGTGGTAAATTTGAATTTTACTACCTGTTAATTCTTAATCCAAAAATGTTGATGAATATTGATGAGTTGCTGTTTGTACCATAGTTATTAGTTAACTGTTCACATAAGTGTTAAATAAATAAATTATAGAGAGGTGTCATTCTTCTGTTGAGTGTAATTATAATCATAAAAATACTAATATTTATTCATTATTAATTAATTAATTTTATTTTTCAAATTTTTATTTGATAAAAATTTGTGCTATCCAAATCAATCCTGTTATATATTCCCTCCTTCCCCTTCTCAGGCCAGTGGATTTTCTCGGGATCTCCAGTTTCCCCTGCCCTTGTATTCCCATGCTGCTCCATTCTCACCTCATTTCAACCTCATCAGCTCTCAAGACCTCATTAAGAGCCGCCCAAATCTCTCAACTATTTCCTCCCCCTCCCCCTTTTTTGACTCCACTTGAATGTATTGTATTTAGGGATCTTTCATTGCATACAGCGTTATATGTTGAATTTGAATGTTATGTTAAGATAATGAAAACTTGAAAAATTTTGTTTCTGTAGGCGTGTCTCCGTGATCTAATTCTGACGTCTCATTCTGTTGTACTTGTGGGACGAGAGCAAGTGAAAAAAGGAGTGGAGAAGGGCAGGTTTGTGGAAGTGGTGAAGAGGAAAATTGATTTTGAAAACCTAAACTGGATTTCTCTCAGCACGCTCAAGGTATGAAGGCTGTGTAGAAACTCTTAAATCAGTTTGAACATTTCAGGCATTTAGATTTTGTACATCTTGGAACTTTGTGGTCGTAAAATGTAGTATGTTCCCCTTTTAAGTTCTAAATCCCCTCTCTCATGTAAAGGCAACAGCTGGCTTATGCAACTTTTGTGTGTAACATTGTGTAATGAAGGGCCAGCTATGATGTGGAGTTGCATTGGAGGTCTGTGCACGGTCGCTCACATTCTGCGGTGTGGATTCCTAGTCTATTGTCTTGTGACTACCAACCAAAGTTGTGATAATTATGATATCTCTTGGCATTGTCTCTCTCTTTCTCTCTCTCTCTTTCTCTTTCTTTTTTTTCCTCTCTTTTTTTCTCTCTTTTTTTTCTTTCTCTCTCTCTTTTTTCTTTCTCTCTCTTTTTTTCTTTCTCTCTCTTTTTTTCTTTCTCTCTCTTTTTTCTTTCTCTCTCTTTTTCTTTCTCTCTCTCTTTTTTCTTTCTTTCTCTCTCTCTTTTTTCTTTCTTTCTCTCTCTCCCTCTTTCTTTCTCTCTCTCTTTTTTCTTTCTTTCTCTCTCCCCCTCTTTCTCCCTCTCTCTCTCTCCCTCTCTCTCTCTCTCCCTCTCTCTCTCCCTCTCTCTCTCTCCCTCTCGCTCTCTCTCTCCCTCTCTCTCTCTCCCTCTCGCTCTCTCTCTCCCTCTCTCTCTCTCTTTCTCTCTCTCCCTCTCTCTCTCTCTCTCCTCTCTCTCTCTCTCTCTCTCTCTCTCTCTCTCTCCCCTCTTTCATTCTCCCCCTCTTTCATTCTCCCCCTCTTTCATTCTCTCTCTCTCCCCCCCCCCCCCCCAAGGCAGAGACCCTCAGTCCCTCATCCAACATTGCCCAGCTAGTATTCTTCCAAAAGTAACTACAAATGGTTGCCCATCACTGCCCTACACTGTGTGCCATGGCTCTTGCTGAGTGGGACCTGGACTGCTGTGAAATATGAACTCTGGTATGAATGTGATCAGAGGTGAGGTGTTGGATAGGAGCAAAGCATCCTAAACATGTGTTTTCTGTTTCATAAACCTTCAGTAAAATTTGACAGATGTTGTGACCAACCTACACAGCATGTAAACAGTAAATGCCCTCATTTGCAAAGTATTGTCTCGTCTGAATGATTGCTGTCGGATGCATGTTATTGTGTTAGCAATCCTTGCAATGATTATAGAAGCAAATAGTAGTACTCTGCATTAAAAATTGTGTAAAATGCTCATAAAGTAATGCAGAATTTTTCTGAGTAATAGAATAAGAGCTTTAAAAACATTAGGAAATACTATGGTAGAGTACATGAACATTATGGTTATGTGAAAGGTCTCCACCCTCCCGGTGAAGTGTCATTGCATTGAGCTCTCTTCAATCATAATTTATCTATATGCAAGAATTTCTTGCTGGTGGGGTCTGATTATTATATATGCAGCTAATTATTTTGGTATTTGAATATTTCATTAAATGTAGTGCATCGTAGGAGCCTTTTTATTATTTCCTCAGTGAAATGAGTTATTGACACGTGTCTGCTGCTTTGTAAAAGGGTTTGTTGTGTTCTGTGGTCCACCATTTTCCTTGACCATCGCGAAGCATAAGCGACAAATTATTTACGTTAGTTGGTTTCAAGAAAAGACTCGAGTGTGATGCCAATTAGGTCAACGTGGCGATGGTGCAGTACCTCAGTAATTCTCTAGAGACTAGGGAAACGCACTACTTAATGACGATTTTAAGGGGCGAATTGGCAGAGGCGTTTCAACCCTGGTTATGGCCCTGGCTCATCAGAGTACATAGCTTGGGCACTGAGGGTTATGTTATTCCTTTTCTGGGCCACCTGGTGGTGAGGTAAGGGAATAGTTGTGGATACACAGCTAAGTAGTGTCAGTGACATGTTAATTTTATAGGGGATAAAACAGAAGACTAGTAACAGAATTAAGATTTAGTGGATTTGGTGGGTGTCCTGTAGGTGCAGGCACAATCGTAGATATGGTTAAAATTATGTAGCAGTGCGAGGAAGGATAGGTTCTGGCATAGTCCGTTCAGGAAGGAACCTACTCGTCCTGGGGCCGGTGACTTGTGGTTGACCCCTGCCGAATTCCTATTGATTGATTGGCTCCGTAAGGTGGCCTTTGGATTTGCTTAAGGGGTGGCTGCGAAGGAAGACGGCTTCGCCCATGTTGAATCCTCGGATGCCAGTTTGGGGTGGTGGGTGCTTTTTGTTGATGTAGACGTTTTGTGCATCCCGGACTCTCTGTCCAGGCTAGGGTGGCCAGACGGATGTCCTCTGGCTGTGGCATCTCTGTGGGCTCATTTTCCCATTGCCAATCTCCTGGGTGGCGTAGCGTTTGGCCCAGGAGGAGTTGGCTGGGGCTGGTGTTGACAGTTTCATTCGTCCTTTGTTGGAGGGCGAAGAGGATTGTTAAGATGTGTTTGTCCCAGTGTCAGTGGTCGTCACCCACAGAGAGTTGGAGGCTCTTCTTCAGCTCCTGATTCCTCCGCTCAGTGGAGTTTGCCTGTGGATGGTGTGGGGAAGTTGTCCATGTATCTACCCCCATCCTTTATAGGCTGACTGCCATTTGTTACTTGTGAACTGGGTCCTGTTATCCGTAAGGATAGCCTACAAGTATCTTCGGCTGGGTAATATTTCGGTTTTGAATTTCCGAATTATATTGGTAGTTTCCTGGCTAGGTAGAGGGAACACCTCTACCCATGTGGAAAATTGATCAGTAACTACCAACAAGCATTGGTTCCCCTTTGTACTCCGGGGGTATGGCCCCCATTAAGTCGGCCGCCAGGTGGGTCCAGGCCATATATGGGTGACGGGTCTTTAGGATAGGTGTAGGTATGGGGTAGGCTTTGCCTAAGCAGCATGTTTCACAGCTCTGGATGTACTGCCAGATGTGTCTGCTCATCCCGTCCCATCCATAGCGAACTCCAATGTCCAGTAGAGTTTCTCTAGTTCCATGGTGACTGGCCTGCGGGTGATCATGGTGATGGTGGCAAATATCTGCTCTTAAGTTCTTGGTGATCCACATCCTCCATCTTTCCCCAGATTGACCACTGCAGGACCAGACTACGTTGTTCCTCATTTTGAGCTACTGGGGTTGTTGCCTGAGGAGATTCTGGATTTCTGGATCTTGCTGTTGGTGGAATGCTATCTGGGTCCGACTGAGTTGTAGCTGTAACAGCAAGTGGGAGAGGTGAGCTCCTTTCCCACTCCTCGTCCACCTTAGCACCTCCGTCTAGGTTTGGCTGGCATTAGAGGGTGTCCGGAAAATCGTTATTCTTGCCCGAGCAGTGTTGTACCTCAGTCGAATTCTGTGAGGGACATGTCGCACTGCCCGAGCTTGGATTTTGCATTGCGGGACTCCCGCAGCCATTGTAGAGCTTTGCTGTCAGTCTGCAGTATGAAATGGTTGCCCTATAGATAATATCTGTATTTTTGGACCACCCAGATGACTGCCAGACATTCCTGTTCATCAATATTATAGTATTGCTCGGTGGCATTCCTGGTACTAACATACGTTATCATTTGGTGTTTGCCGTCTGTCCTTCTTGATAGAGGGTAATTCCTAGGCCGTTGTGGCAAACGTCCGTTTGAAGGATCAGCGGGCTTTCTCCTTGAAGCCGGTGGAGCTGCGTGATTCGTGATTCCTTAGAAGCTTGTTTTTAAGGTGTTGAAGGCTTTGCGGTATTCAGATCCCCACTGCTAACGGGCTTCTTCTTCAATGATGCGAGGGGACCATTTGGCTGGCTATGTCGGGTATGTAATTTCTTAGCCAGTTGCACAGTCCTAGAAACTGGCACAACTGTTTCTTATTGGAAGGTTCTTCTGCTTCCTCAATGGCACTTATTGAATTTGATTGAAGGTAATTTCTCTCTGGAGTAACCTCGTGGCCCAGGTAATCAATTGATGATTTTCCAAAGTGGCTTTTTGATAGTTTACATGTCATATCATGTAATTCCAGTCTTTCTAGGATTTTTTTTCAGGTAGTCGCAGTGCTCTTCCCATGATGAGTATATTATTGTTAGAGTTGTTCCGATACTGATGCAAAGTATCTGCCGATACTGATACTTAGTCTTTTCCCAATCTATCGGTATCTGGTATGTTATCTGGACGATACTTTAGTATCGTTTGTTGACAATGAAGTCAGGTTATTACTTTCTTTATGCCCAAAAATTACCGTATTTCAGTTTGTATACGCCACATTAAAACAAAAAGAAAAATAAGAACAAATACCGTATTTACTAGTGTATAGTGCATCCTTTCTTCCCAAAATAAAGGAAAAAATTTCTGGGGTGCATGCTATACACCAAAAAAAAAGAGGAAGGGGGAGTGGTAGCCATTAATTGTCTGGGAATGTTGAGGGAAGTGGTGGAACTGTCTGTTGTCACATCTCTCGCTCTTACATCACTCCTTTCCCTCCTTTCTCTCTTTCTCAGCAACCCTAACACCCCCCTCCTGCCCCTAAATCCACCTTACGACATCCTTCATGCAGCAATTAACATGTTTACCCCTCCCCCTTCAAATAACACCCAGATGTTGCTGGTCGATAATGCCAAGACATCTTTGTTTCCATGGCAGAGGCTTGGGAGCCATATTCGTGGAGGGGGGGAGGGGTGGAGAAGGGACGTGGAGACCCTTTTCGGTGCAATTTTATTTGAAAAAAAAAAAAAATTTCCCTGAAACTTGTTGCAAAAATAATGGTGTGCACTATAAACGAGTGCATGCTATACACGAGTGCGCACTATATATGAGTAAATACGGTATGTATCGCTCAAAATAATTGCACCTAACATCACTTGTATTTCAAAGCAAATGGTTTCACCTGAAAATGTTATGCAAAACATTTTAACTAGGTATTATTATTTGTAAAGATTCTTTCTTTTGTGTTTAAAGATTGTTTTATCCAATAAGGTTGGTGTTTCATTGTATCTGGCGTAAAATTAACATGACTTTAAAACTTAATATTTATTTAACTGAAAGTGCAGCATCGTCATGAATAAAATTATATGCCCAAAGGCATAAAAATTGTTTGAACATTGAGCGACTTGTATTATAAGTGTTCATTTTCAGTAACTTCTTGCGGGGAAATAGGAGGATTTATATTAATTTATTTCAATAGATGCACATCTTTGAATAAACTGATAGTATGTAAATGTCTATTAGACACCTTTGAATAAACTGATAGTATGTAAATGTCTATTAGACACCTTTTGCTGCCTAATAATGGGTAAGTAAGCACTAGCAGAATGCAGTGCAACTCATGACAGGGAAAATCAGAGGACGTGGTTTTGAATGATTAATTATTAAAGACGGTGAATAAATCAATTATATTCACTTCATATGTGTCTCAAAATTACAAGTTTTCTTTGCAGTAAAATATTATTAATTATATGTTTAAAAGCCAGACATTTTCCACGCGTGCAAGGTGTCGCCAACAGGTAGCGGCGTGGAGTGGTCATCTTCCCTCCCCATCCCTCGTAAACCAACAGATGTGACACTGCCCAATTGATAACTTCTCCGTGCACTCTTAGCTGAAAGTGCGCGTGGGACATTTAAAATTTGACTTTCATTTGGTGTCAAATTATTTGTATTTTCTGAGTGTTAGAAAGTTTTAGGGCAGTTTGCATTTTGTGTCTGATTACAATAAATTATTTACAGTAGTTTAAGACATTATTTAGTTTATTTAAATGAGGCTAGGAGAAATGTTTTTAATGTATTATTAACAGAAAAACTTTTAAACTTTTAATAAAATTCAGTGCGAAGGACATTGGTATCGATTTTTGGTATTGGGGTATCTGCAGTGGTATTAGTATCGGAAAACAACTATTGGAACAACTCTAATTATTATATCGTCCAGATAGACCAAGCAGAACTGGCCTATATACCCGGTGAGCACTTCGGCTGACATGAGTCGCTGGAATGTAGCAGGTGCATTTTTCAAGCAGAATGGCATAATCTGGAACTGGAGAGTTTTTCCGTCTGGGGTGGTAAAGGTGGTATATTTCTGGCTATCTTTGTGTATTGCGATATCTCGCAAAGTGTGCGTCAGATTTATGGCTGGGAGGTGCGATACGATGGGTCATATCGTTTAGAGCTTTATAATTCACACAAAACCATAATTGGTCAGTCTTATTGGAGACCAAAACTACACGAGAATTACATGGTGAGTTCGAAGGGTTCGATGTTCAATTTGGTTTATCATATATTGCCTACTAGCGGTCACCCTGTTGGGGCAATTGTATATAGGGGTGTTGGTAGTCGGCCAGATTTCGTGTTGAATGGTTCTTGTTTGACAGAGCCCTCCTCACTGTCTGAAGGCAGTGACATGCTCGTCTAAAATAAATTTTAATTCCCGAAACTTTGGTTTGGGAAGTTGGTGGTTAATTTCTTCCACGTTAATGGGAGGCGGGATTGCGACATCAGGACTGTGTTCCAAACTAACTGTAATTCGGTGTTTGTCCCCCAGGTATGCTTTCAGTTTGCCGTGATCCATGAAACAGTGTTGTTGACGTAGCCAGGGGTGTCCATGTATCACTGTTTTGTGTATATCGGAGGACACAACAAACTCTGCAGAGTTGGAATGCTTATAAATTATAGTCACTGTTAGTGTGGTAAGGCTATCGACCTTCAGGGTGCAGTCGTGTTTGGCCATTCTCACTTGGTGGGTTTGTGGGCAGAGTGATGCCCTTTGTTGTGGAATGAGGACATTGTTCCGCACGAAATTAACTGTGGTGGCCAAGTCGTGTAATAGTAAGGCCAGGATTCTTTTCGTGTTTATCCCCATTTCTACGGGGAGGGGGGGGGGCTTAGGAATGTTCACTCTCCTCGTTTAGGAGTTGGATGATGGGCCCTTGTTTTTCGGTTGTGGAGGCACGTTTCGCACCCTGGCGGGTGCGTTTTTTGCCTGGTTAGGGGGAATATATCAGCTTATCGCTGTGTGGAGTCTGGTGCTCGGGTTGTCGCCCTTTTTCTCCCGCTCGCCCCTGACCTACCTGTTTGAGTGGGTAATCTCTATTAAAATGTAGTTCTGGGCTCAACCAGAACTTTGGAAGCGTAGGAGGAGGAAGTAGGGGAGGTTTTCCCTTATGTTCTGGTTGTTTATCTGGCTATGTTAACTTACCGACATGTGGCCTGTCGAGTACGGCTTGCGCCTTAAAGTTGTGTTTCTGTTTCTCTCGCCCCTGCGCGTACGCAGCTCTCCTCATCTTCGTCCAGGAAAACTCTTTTGAACATTTGTACTTTACGTTTGCACAGAAATTTCTGCATCTTCATCGGTGGCTTGTGTCCTGCTATAGAATTCAGTGGTTAAATGTGTGATTACCTCATCGCAGGTAAACTTGGCAGAGAGGTAGAAAAACAATTGGCTCCACTTTGTAATAAATTTTCCATACCGATTCCATCACTCAAGGGTCTTGCTCTTGAGCTGTTTCTTCATCATTGCCCAATGCTTGAATGATATTTCACTCTCCCAGAGTTCCCCCTCAAACTCAGACATGTACGCGAGGGGATCGTCATGGGGTCTCCGAGCAAATTCTGGTAGTTGTCAATCTCCAGTGGTTTGGGTGATTAACTGGGCTTGTTCAATGGCCCGAGTTGCTTGGGTGATATTTGGCTGCACGCTGGCACACCTCACAGCGGTATAAGAGGCCTGGTCTCATGACTCGTTCCTTAGGCCACCCTATATACATTGTTGGTGATACGATTTGGCACAAATAATACAGTAAACTATGTTTATTCCTTGCCCTGTACATGTCAACCTGCTGCAGTACGCAGTCTGGTGTAGGCGGCAGTCGTCACACTGAAAATCCAGCCCGTTGCTGTGACGTTCGTCGGTCCACCCAAGGCAGGTGCAGTGGAACCGGCATTGGATATGTGCACATACTATAAAGAATATCCCTGTACCGGGCCATGCAGCTACTTGACATAATTCGACTATAGTTTCTGCCATTTCTGCTTATAGATTGCTAGGCTGACTCACTTCAATGTCAGACATTTCGGCTAGTTGGCTTGAGCGCCACAGGGTGTTTCTAGACTCCCCGAAGTTTTGTTAAATGGCTATTAACTCCCGGCTACGTCATTGTGGCTCGGGGTCATTCTGGCCTGGTTCTGCTTTACTAAACAAGCTAGTAAAGATCCACTGACCCTATGTTGGGTGTTAGAAATCTTTGACGTTTGATGTCCTTTAGTGGCTGTGGAACGTAGTCGTCGGAACTGTTTTGGATGGTGTTAGGTCAGACACACTGGCTGTAGTTAAAATTTGACTGATTACTGGTGTACTAGAGCCCGGTCGGTGTACAGTACTGGGCGTGTGGCTTTTCTGCTGGGCACAGTCAGGGATTGCGGTTCCAGCCTTGCGGACGGTCGGATACATTAGTGCTGGATTACCTGGGCGGTTGGTAGCCTGGGGTGGCTGTGGACCCAGCTGCAGTAATGGTGGTTGTCTACTGGAGCTGGCCCCAGGTCCTGGTGTGCAGGTGTAGCTGCTACAGCTGGTGCTGCTTTAGGCCGAAGGTGGGCTGGTGTGGCGATAGCCTCCAAACCATGGGTTGGCTATCCCGTATGGGACCTTCTCGTTCTTGGTGAGGCGGCAGCGATGGGGTGCTGGATCCCGGCGAGCTTCATAAGGGCTGTGAACAAGGCAGGGGAGGGAGCTGAGGCCTCGTCAGCTGTCGAGAGGCATCATTTCTTTCCCGAGGACTAGGACTGCAAAGTGCATTCGGTTTGGGGTTACATCCTTGTTGGTTTTTAGAGGTGGTATCTGCCTTTTATCTCCTTTGAGTACCATTCCGACAAGAGTAGGGCATATGGATGAGGATTACTACCAACCTCGTAAGGGTTAAACAGGTGATGAAGGTCCCTAGCTAGGTGTTCTGCCAAGTGTAGAGTTTGAACAGACCAAATAGCTGCTCCTTTTATGTCCAGTACCGTTAAGTGCAGTGGACACAGAGCACTGGGTATACAATGGCTGTTCGTTTAAGACACTTGGGTGTGGGTCCATAAGGGGTCAGACCCTCAGAACCAGACAAATACTCCCTCCGGCACTGGAAGTGCGGTGGAAGAAGTACAACGTGGGCTGATTGACTAGCCGCCCTTTGGATTGTCTTATAGTGGTAGAGGTTCTACCTTTCTCTACACCGGGGTGTACAGAATGGGTGGTAGTCTAATTTGTATGTTCTGACATACATGCATCCCTGAAGCGGAGCCCGCCGTCCTACACTATGGTTCGCAAATGGGTAAAGTAATTTTCCACGGTCTCCTGCTTATCACAGACGGTCAGGGTGTCTATGTGGAAACAGTATACACACACTTGGAAATAATACTCTTGTGTAGATAAAAACGTGTTTATTCTGGTAGGAATAAACCCGGTGGTATGTACTATCGCCTAATCAACCAAGAGTTGACCGAAAGTAAGTTATGGTTAACCGGTGAAGGTGACCTGGTTTTGCGCTTCACATGGTAGAAAAGGCTAGGTGGCTATTATAACAACTCTAACTATCCTAAACTTGTTGTCCAGAAGAGACTGATGGGGCCACTGGTCAGAAGGACCGTGGGACGTATTGCCGTTCCTGAAGGAAAGGCGGTGTTGGGAGTTTTGCAAGGATAGTTTCCGGAGACCTCTGTAAGGTGTTGGTGACGTCTGCAAATATGCTGAAGCGCTCATGGTAGATCACAAAGACTTGGGTGGCAGAGAGCCCAAATGCACATGGTGATGGAGTGAGCTACTGCTTATGGTTCCTTCTCCACCATACAGTGTGTTGAAGGAGCATAGATGCTCAATCAAGGACCAAGCAGACATACCTATACCCTGCCGATTTGGCCTCATCGAGGTGGTGGGAGGTGGGTGGTGTGACATCTGCAGGACGTGTGACGTTGCTTGCTGGCCGGAGTTTCCGCTGAGGCAGCACGCGTCAGCATTTATACTTGTGGTGTGATCTCTTGGCGTGACACTGTACTACGTGGCCTAGAAATGTGGTCTCCGCAGCTCGGCTGACAGCTAACTTGTGCTTACTGGCAGGCATGTGTCATTGAGTGAACAGTACAATTTGGTGACGTCTGTAATAGCCCCCACAACAAGGGACATATCCTGTAGGCACTCTGGTAGATTGTACTCCGCTTCTAACCCAGCCAGGTGTGCCAGAAAGGTTCACACTGAGGCCAAGTTGTATTAGTAGTTAAATAAAGATGTCGCACGTCGAGGTAGTGGTATTTGTCGCCACAATGTGCGCATTGGATAGTCAGATTTCTATCTCTGGTACAGTTCGGTATGGGGCACGGCACAGTATGGAGGTTATCTTCCTTATCTGAGGCACTCCGGCTATTCTTGGTCACCATTGTATAAATACTGCTATGGGTTTTGGATGCCATGGAGTTTTGCCACTCTCAGAAGTGATTGTGGTAAATGTGGGGTGGTAATTATTCTTCCAGACAATGAGCTCTCTCAGGATGTTCCTTGGTTTCACTAGCTTCACCAAAGTTTCATGAGGCCCCACATTGGGCACCAAGAAATAACTTTACGCCAGTTAGGACAACGTAGTGATGTTGCACTGGCTCAGTATCCCTGTAGAGACTAGGAAAACGTAGTCTCCTTAACGAGGATTTTAAGGGCAGAATGGGCCAATGTGTTTGAACCCTGGGGCGTTTGGCCCTGGCTCACCAGAGTGCATAGCTTGGGTACAGGGTTATTTTTTATCCCTTTTCTGGCCTTCTTGGTGGTAAGGCAATGGAATAGCTGTGGGTACACAGCTAAGCACAGTCAGTGATGTTATTTAATTGTATAGGGAATAAAACAGAAGAATAGTAACAGAATTAAGATTTAGTGGATTTAATGGGTGTCCTGTAGGTGCAGTCATGACCGTAGATGTGGTTAGAATTGTGTAGTAGCATGGGAAGTATAGTTTCTGGTGTGGTGTAGGGCCTATAGTGACTTGGGTACAGGGACCCTGGGTTCACAGCATTCCCCACACAGGACCCTACGTGTCTCAGTAAGCAGCGTGACTGGCTTGCAGCCTGAGTCTCATAGTGACATAATGTGTTTGTTCTCCTTAAGCTTCAGAGAAAGGCTATCTCTCCCCTTACCACGGTGGTGCTAAAAACCTATACCTCTGACCTCTACAAGCTAACATCTGATTGGAGAGCGAAAAAGTTTGCTAAGCTGTTTACTGAAGGGTGGCAATGAGATTCAAACCAAAGTTTGTAGTGAGAGCGACCCCGTTACACACTATGCCCGGCGTGGATGAGGCACATAGGCGAGCACTTGTAGTTTGGTAGAAGGTTCCACAATGAGACCTTACTAGTGCGTTAAAAAACACAAATTTAAATGGCTAGCAGCAAGATGACTAGGTTTAAAGTAGATACTACTGAAGGCAAGTGTTTATGACTTGAGTGGCTAGATAGTGTGAGTTACAGTTGGTAATTTGATGCGAATCTCCTGCCAACTGCTGGGCTGCTGCAGGCAACAACTCCAGTGAACTGCCCCGTTTAGAGGGTGAGCAATGAAATAAATACCCTTGAGAGACGTGGTGAGTGAGAGGTGGCTGTATCTGGCGACATGGATGCGGAAACCTCCTCTGATGCGCGGCGAGCATGCACGTTCTGTGCCTGCTGGCCAGGGCAAGGCAAGCAAGGAGGCGAGTCCACCCACTCAAATGGAGTGTGGTATTGTGCTGATTGCTGGCCTCTCCGAAGGCAAAGGGCTTCACTCTGCTTGTAGAAAGGAACGGTACAGATGTGAAATGAGCGATGGCACTTGGTTCTACAGTACATTAGGGGGAACGGCAGAGGCTAGAGTATGTAACCGTCAGTGCTCCTGGTGCTTTTGGTGTTTTGTTAATTAAATAAATCAGCAAATAAATTATTTTGTATCATTGGCAGACAAAAGATGTTGTAGTGAACTAATCATCTAAACCTCCTCATGTGTTTAGGAATTACAAAATGAACAGTAGGATATGACAGGAATAGGCTGCTAGGCTACTGATTACAGTAGACAGAATGTACAAGTCTTGAAAGAGCTGTACTCATAGATTGACACAAACAAAAATCAGACGAACACATTTTCCATGTGGTCGCGCAACGTTAAGTTGGGTAGACCAGTCTCATCAGGCAGTAAGCGGTGGCACACTGCAGTCTCGCGAGTGGTGGTTGGCAAACAGTGAACCTAGCAGCCAGGAGGCAAACTAGGGCTAGGCATGAAATTAGAAATGTGGTGGTGTGGTTATCTTATGTTTAGGCCAAGTATCTGCCTGAATTTGTTGATGTATTGGTGAGTCAGTTCTCAGGGATGCAGTTCTGCACTTTTATTAGGAGGTAGAGCCCTCACCACACTGGTTGTGTAACAGGAGTCAAAGTTTTTGTTGTGAGATGCTGCATGTGCTGCAACTGGCTTCTCGTGCAAATTTATATTTGTCCCAGCTATGGCTTGTTTGGTGTCCACAATGACTTCATTCTCTGTGTGTGTTTGTGATAAGGTTAATGTAATCTCCATTTCAGTGAACGTTCTGTAGCTGGTAGATAAGATTTTCTGTTGCATGTAGCTTCCATGGATAAGTCTGACTGGTGAGTCAGTTGTTCAAGGAGATGGGAGACTGGTGTACAGCACAAGAGCTGCAACGTGGGCTGTTGCACGGATGAGACCCCCTGGGTGTGGTGATATTACTGATTGTGGAACAGGATGGTAATTTCGGGTGTAATAGTTTTTTTTTCGAATGTAGGGAGGTTGTTTGAAGACGAATCTGGGTGGTTTGGAGAACAAGTTTTGAGTGAGTGTTGATGCCAGAATTTTGTGTCCACAGTTGAGAATGGTTCAGAGTTTGTCCATGCCCTCCTGGTAGGGGACAACCAGAGAGATATCTGAGTTACTGATCTTAGTTTGAGGATCTGTAATTGAAGTGGCATGCTGGATTGAGCGATGCTTTGGCTGTTATATCACATTGCTTGTTTGTCATTTTGGGTGCAGCAGATCCATTTAGATCTGGTGGCAAGAATGTAAGTCGAGTGATTTCTTGGCACGGAATGGATGGTAGCTGTCAAAATAGAGGTATTGAAGGTGATTAGTGGGTTTAACGTGAACTGAAACAACTTTTAACATTAAGCCCACCAACTATCTTCAATACCTACATTTTGACAGTTATAGTAGCCTAAGTACTGGACTGAATTTCTGTCTTTCAATGCCTGCCATTGGATTTGTATTTTGTTTACAAAGATCATTTTCTTCACTGACAGAACAGCTACAGCTGTGGTGGAGGGATACATTGTGGTCACACTTCTTTTCGAGAACTGTCAAAATTTAGTGAAGTTCCATGAAACTGAGAACAGCATTGTTCTACATGCTATGCAACGTGGCAGAATAGATGAACAAGGGTCGCAGCATGCAGGACAGCACAGGGAAGTCTTGAGTTGTAAACATTATATATATAATCTTAAAGAATGGAAGTTCTTGTAATTTTGTTAGTTTATGTTTCAAGTTTTATAAATAATGCATTTCCATAATTTCCTTCATTTCAGGTGGATATTAGTGTGCAGTGTGTGGATTTTTCGTGAAACAAGCTCTTTGTTTGCAACAGAAACCATTTTTCTTTTGTTGGAATAACAAATGCATTCATTACTTTTTTGTCTAAGCATCTTTTACATCCTTTTTGGATTAAATCTACACATGTTGACAAATTTCTCCCACACGTCTTTGTTGTCAATTTTAAAAATAAAGGCAATACTTAACTCCAATACAAGGGGTGGTTGAGGTGCAGCATGAGGTACAGAAGCTGCATACATGTTGAAACTTACCATTTCCAGGGTATTTGTAAACTAGACAGTCTACCACTGCCCTGGGGAATGGACTGAGTCTCAACTTGGATCTAGCAGTTTCAAGCTTAACTTTTGCAGCTGTTGGCCTGTACATCCAGTTACTGTATTATGCTTTCGAGAAACCTGCGGCTGTGGTGGCTGAACGGTTACATTGCTCACCTCCCACCAAAATGAACCAGATTCAATCCCCATCAGGTCACTCCCAGATTTTTGCAAGTGGGAATCACGCCAGACGATGCTGGTGGTCAGCAAGTTTTCTTGGAAATCTCCAGTTTCCCGCACCTTTGCATTCAGGCTCTGTTCCATTCTCACATCTCACCATTATCGGCTCTCAAGACCTCATTGTTAAGAGCCATCAAAATTTCTGAACTCAACTCAACTTTTGGGAAACAAACCCCAATTCGTCTTTCATTACAAGTTGCACATTAAAATCATACTATAATTTTGCTAATCTCCTAGTACAGGTTGAATTTATTTTGCCTTCTAAGATTGTGAGAGCAACTGTTTTGTAAAATGTAACATGTACATTATATGTTATGAGTTTGATTCTTTAACAGGACGACTTTGTCTTTCTGCACACCAAAGATGACTATGACAGCTTCCTAGAGATTACATTCAAGACAGAGTTCCTAATGAAGCTGAGTAAAAAATACAAAGCACATTTGGGCCGCGATATGCTGACTAAGTTCTCAAATAGGTGAGGGCTGTCTCATTTTATTAACTTGGCTGGAAAAGTATACACAATGTGAGAAATTTTCTGGATGGGCTTTAAGCAAAGATGCCAAACTCTTAGTGATGAACCTTCAGTATGGTACTTCATGGTATGTTATTGTTATAGTAATATATTTTGAATAATATGAAACTGACGAAATGGATCATGAAGTTTGGATTATTGGAAATTGACCTTTCCATTCCTTTGTAGAAGCATAAGAAATTTCCACAGCTGAGTTATACAAATGCTATAGGCTGTTCACAGTAAAGTGAGCACTTTTGAGACCCTAGTTTTTCCTTTCAGCCATTTTTTTTTTTTATCCTTTAACCACCTTTTTGAATAAATACTGCCATGTAAGTAAAAAAGGGTGTGTGTATATTCCACCACACTGGGAAGTTAACGTCTAAGACTAAGATAAATAAATATATTTATTGATTATTATTCCAAATGAGAGGGCTTTCAAAGTGCACATTTTACTGTGAATAGCTTACAGTTATTTCTAAATGCATGGTGGCACATAATGTGGTTGTACATATTTTCAGTGTAGACTTCCGGGTGAAGAAGTTAGGCTGGGCAGGTGGAGGCACACGCCAGGTGAAGTTCTTTCAGGGCCCAGAGAGTGAACTTTCAGTTCTGAAGTCTTCTGGGAAGACTTTGACTGTCACCATAGGTCCAGGCCTACCCAACAACTTCAGTAGGTTTGCCATTTCTTTCCCCTTCAGGTTCTGGACATAAAATATTAAGGTGCATGCACATTAATAACCATACTGTGTAACATAGCTTGCAATCAAATTGTCTTAAGTTGTTAAAGGCCAGAGTTTATGACCTGTTCCTTCATGATGTACTGTATCAACAGAATGGAACATGTTCTTCTGTTATTTCAGTGAAGGAAACATGGATGTGCAAGTGGCAGTAGCAGCAGCATGCATTTATCTATACTGTGCTCCTGTCTGGAGGATGACAAAAACCCCACCCCCATTTTATTCTTACAGTTTTCCACCAGTCAACCGACAACCACAGATATTTCTTATGTTGAATTGTCTCTGTTCACTTTGTAGAAATGCAATGGAGGCTTTCAATTTCATATTATCGCCTTACTTCTATACATGCTTATTATTCACTCCTCTCAATGAATATTTCAAGTGTGTCAATTTTAGGAGCAGAAGAATACATAACTAAGCTTTACACTGTGCACTGGCAAATTGAAGGGCTGGCACTGATGGACATCATACTTGCACATTGGAACTAGCTTGAGCTATAACAGTTATTTCTGTAGGTGTGGCACAAAATAGATGTCAGCCGGAACCAACCCTTACTGAATGCAGTGACTCCTTTTCTATGCATTACATGGTTATGGATGCCGTACAGATTGTTAACGGTTCGGTGCTACATTATTTGTTACAGTTACTAATGTGTAGAAGTATAGGCATTAAAGTATTCACAATGTATTACTTGTCGACACGCATGCATGTAAGACACACGCATGCACACACACACACACACAAACACATGCATGCGTGTGCGCACACACACAAAGGATGAAGACACATTTTCCATGCGATCACACAACCATGTGGAAAATGTGTCCTTTGTGTGTATGTGCCTGTCGACAAATATTACACTGTGAGCACTTGAATTCCTGTCCTTTCATTAATTTTTTGTAGCCTAGCGGCCTACTTGCAACCTTTACTATTATGTTATTTATGTGTGTGTGCACCTTTATGTATGTACTTATGCCAAATATCAACTCTGCTCACAATTGTGTTTAAGTATTTGCTAGAACACATGGATAGCATTGGGGAATGGTTGCCTGTTTTCATTATTTTATACTGAGGCCAATAAGCACCTTGAGTGCATTAACATTTCTACAAGCTGGCTTTGGTCTGCCATTCGCACCCAAATAGAATTTTCACTTTTCTTTAGTCTGGGGGTTTCTGCAAACAAGCATTTACTGTAATAGACATTATCATAGTATGTAGTATGGTACTTATGTTTTCTCCCTTGTGTTTATTCTTTAATTAACCCATTCACACCTCCTATATTTTGTCTGTTCTTTGGGCTTGCCAGGAAGAACACATCTATACCTTGAGTGGCGGCATGGTGGCAACCATCTCTGCTTATCACAATCCTTGTTCATCCACATTGACCCTGTTGTAGATGGAAATGGCTAGTGTACTCTTATAATTACTATGTACAATACATTGTATGTGATAAATTTGAATGTACGTGTATTGTAGAAACCTGCCAATATTTATTGGTTCCTGCAGTAAATATATCAGCACAGTAATAGAGAACAGTATAAAGTAAGGGTTCTAAAATAAATGTACTGTATATAAATTAAGGTGGAAGAAATTGTATATGAATTAGGCAAATTATCAGTTTTTACATATTTTTAACACTAGAAAAATCCAAATCCAAACTTTAAAAATAAGCTAACTTTTTTTTTGCACTATGCTCAAGTGGTGACACTACGCCCACAGTGATGTGAGCCAGTTTCACTGATTCATTTGTTCGTAAGATTCTTATAATGGAGGTGGAAATTAAGCAAATTATTTTGGACATACGCCATTGCTTCAATAGTGTATGTCCAAAAATATTTTGCTTCATTTTTCACTGTGCTGGTATGCAGTTATCTACATATTTCTGTTTCTGGCTGTATGATCACATGCAAAGGCCAAGGCCATTATTGAAAAGAAACTTTCCTGCAAATTGCAGTTTTTACACTTGCAATCCGAATTTGGTGACTGTGTTTTGGTTTGGCATTGATATCACAATGGTGAGGAAACAAAAATTATCGTCAAATAAATCGTTGTATAAACAAAAGTATAAGTGTGAGTGGAGAAAAGAATTAACATGGTTTGTACATTCCAAACCAAAGCATCATATTTAATATCTAAACGTCTTTCATATCCATTTTTTTTTCTGTAATTTGCAATTTTTTTAATTTCAAGGGTTTTACAGGATTTTACCCAATGATTCCAGGATTTTACAGGATTTTTATATACAGGAACCAGGATTTCAGCTTCAGGGCTGCTGGCAGCCCGGGGCTAGTATACATTGGCTCATATGAGAGAAAGTATTTTATTAGATACACCCTTATTCATGTGCAAATTAGTAGCTGTATTTTTACTGTAGTAAACATGGCCTTAATACTGAAATTATTATATGAAAACTTGGAACATTTTCATGTGCAGAACCAACACGAAACGAGAAATCCAGTCTTCCAGCAGGTCAATGATTCCAAAATGCACTGCTCCAACGAGACCAGCTCCAACATTCCCAGCACCCGAGCTCCTGGGGCAATGGTGGTTCGGCCAAATGTGCGGGCTCCTCCCCCGCCAAGTGAGCCTGCCCCACCCAACCAACCCAAGCTCCCACCAGGCATTCGCTTGCCAGGGTTCGGTGAGTTACAATACCACGTGCATACACTTTTTTTTTTTTTTTTTTTTTTTCATGATAACCATCATGGATTTAAGTAAAAATCTGTGATAAAAGTCAGGGCTGTGCAGTGTTGTGTTGGTAAGAATGTCTTAAAATTCAGTGCTAAAGGTGGCTCTTGCAGTACTGGGAGGGAGATGCAACATCTGGCGAGGTTATTAGAACAGAAGTCAGAGTATATTCCTGCAGCAAGGGGTCTACAAATTAGAATTTTTAAAATCAATCAAATTTTGAATTGAATAAAATATTCCTAAACTTCTAAGCTTTTTCAAATTAAATCACATATTTTTAGATTTATGGTGGGAATAGGCTGCTAGGCTACTGATTCCAGTATAAAAAGTAAACAGAATGCACACGTACTTGCGGGACAGTACTTGTAGTTACACACACAAACAAAAGTTAGATTAACACATTTTCCATGCAGATGCACAATTGTGCAACTTCTCGCTGGCTAGGCAAGCTTCATAGGGTGGCGAGTGGTGGCACACTGCAGTCTGGTGAGCGGTGGTTAGCAAGAAGGTGAACTAGGGTGAGGCGGGAAATTTTACATGTGGCGGAGGGGTTATCTTATGCTTGTCAGGTATCTGTATAGATTTGGTGATGTATTGGTAGGCCAGTTAACAGTGTCACAGGGAGCCATGGTGGCTGAGTAGTTAGCCTGCTCGCCTCCCACCAAGGCAATCTGGGTTCAATCCCCGGCCGGGTAACTCCGGATTTTTGCATGCGGGAATTGTGCCAGTTGGTGCTGTTGGTTGGCGGGTTTCCTCGGGGATCTCCCGTTTCTCCCATCCTTTCATTCTGGCACTGCTCTATAGTTACCTCAATCACCCTCATCGGCTCTGAAGACCTCGATGTTAAGAGCCGTCCAAATCTCTTAACTCGCTCACTCAGTGTCAGTTCTGCACTATTATGAGGACCATACAGTTATAAGAACATTTAAAATGCATTTGACCTAAAAAAAATGCCCTTTCGACTCTGTTTTGTGAGATAACTTTTTATTTTATATGAAATACAATGATTGTGAAATTAACTCTGCTAAACAGTTTTTCGTGATTGTGTTTATTATTTAGTTCTGTATGAACAGCAACACGTTTATATTTATCACGTTTTATTCTTTTGATGAAATTAAAACATAGTTTTAATGTTATTTCTGTATGAAAAAAACCTTCCACTGCTCCATCAAAACAATATGCAATTCAAAATTATAATCATCTTATAAAAACAATGAACAATTGCAAAGCAATGTTCATGAAAGACATTAAGAGTTCTCCCTTTCTCACCCCCCCCCCCCCCCCTTTTTTTATCACTGCGGAAGCAAAATTAACAGAGTCCCAGCTATATAATATCTAACACTAGTACTGGACAGAAGTGCAGTACAATGACACTCTTTCTTATTAAATAAAACACATTAGTTAAAAGGTGAGAATGATGTGTGCACGGGACTTGTAGCATTCATTTGATGAAAACATTTATTTTCCTTAGCAGAACAGCTCTGGCATAGTTGACGCGTGACTGCCTGTGGCGAGAGTGGGGTATGTCACCATGTCTAGTGCTTTGGTGGGTGCTAGGACATGTGCGTCTGGGGGATAAAGTTAAGGACTCCAGTCCTTACGTGGTACCGGAGCATGTCCGGTATATAATACTGGCCTGGTAGCTTGACAACAGGGCATGAAGTCTGGTACTGTGAGTACTACTTTGTGCTTTGGTGGGTTTGCTTTGGCAGGAGTACCTGGATGATGCATAACCTGTGGAGTGGCGGGACTGTCTGTTGTCTCAGCTCTCGCTCTTGCATCACTCCTCTCCCTTTTGTCTTTCTCTCTCGACAACCTTTCAGTTATGTGTAGGTTGAAACCCCGCTCCATCCCCTCCTCCCAACTAATGGCATCTTGTCACGCCACAAAACCCGACCCCCTTGTAATAACACCCAGATGTATGTGACCGTTCGATAACCCCACCATCCCTCTTTGTTTCCATGGCAGAGACTAGTGAGCCATTGGTTGGGGGAAAAGGGACGAGGAGACCCTTTTTTTTTAGTTAAGGGTAGTGCGACATTCTAGCACGGCAAAAAAAGAGAGCCCATCACTGCTAAAAGGAGAAAGGAGAAAAAGGAAAACTAAGCTGGAAATTTTGAGTAGTAGGAGTGAAGGTTTTCAAATTTATTTTTATTTTGGCTTTTTGCACGCAAGTTATTTAATTAAAGTATTTTCCAAACATAACACCATCTCATACATTAATGTAAAAAAGAATAATTAGTTTCATACTTACTAACAGGGTCCCACAAATTTTTGGTACAATTAAAAAAAAAAAAAAAAAAAAAAAAATTCCTAGAAACTTGTTGCAAAAAATCATGGTGCACACTATACAAGAGTGCTCACTATGCACGAGTAAATACGGTATGCGTTGCTCAAAATTGTTGCACCTAACATCACTTGTATTTCTAAGCAAATGGTTTCACCTGAAAATGTTATACAAAACATTTTAACTAGGAATTATTGTTTGTAAAGATGCTTTCTTTTGTGTTTGAAGGTGGTTTTATCCATTAATGTTGGTGTTTCATTGTATCTGACATAAAATGAACATGACTTTAAAACTTAATTTTTATTAACTCAAAGGGCAGCATCTTCGTGAATAAAATTATATGCTCAAAAGCATATACTGTACCACTTGTCAGCAAAAAATTGTTTGAAGATAGTGACTTGTATTATAAGTGTTCATTTTCAGTAACTTCTTGAGGGGAAATCAGACGATTTATATTAATTTATTTCAATAGACATGCATCTTTGAATAAACTGATATGTATGTGCTTATTAGAAACCTTTTGCTGTCTAATAATGGGTAGGTAAGTACCAAGCCGTGTGCAGTGTAACTCACTACGAAAAATCAGAGGATGTGGTATTGAATGACTAATTATTAAAGACAGTGAAGAAATCAATTATAATCGCCTCATTTGTGTCTCAAAATTAAAAGTTTTCTTTGCAGTAAAATATGATTAGTTACTTTAAAAGACAGGCATTTGCCACGCCTGCAGGGTGTCACCAACAGGTAGCGGTATGGAGAGATCATGCTCCTGCCCCCTCCCCCCCCCCTTTTTTTCATAAGTCAATAGATATGACACTGCCCAATCGATAACTTCTCCATGCACTCTTAGCTGATAGTGTGCGTGGGACATTTAAAATTTGATTTGCATTACAGTATTTTAGGACATTATTTATTTAAATGAGTCTAGGAAAAATGTTTTAAATGTATTATTAACAGTAATACTTTTTCTAAAATTCAGTGTGAAGGGTATTGGTATCTGCAGTGGTATCGGGGTATCGGTATCTGAAAACATGGTATCGGAACAACTCTACTTATAACCTTTGTATAAAAAAAAAACTGTTTCTGGAGATTAACGTGTAATTAATCTACATATTCACAGCAATGTCAAAGAAAGATGGTCTCTATTTTTCCTTTCAACAGTTCAGTGTTTTTATTGTGTGTTCTCACAAAGGGCGATTCTGGACTAGGCAACATCAGGCCCAGGCCAGAATGTACGCTTGGGTAAACATTTGTGACCTTGATGGAAGAGGCAAACAGTTCTGTGTTACGAAGTGTTGTCTATTTTTAGATCTTTCCCCTCCTCCAGAGTCCTAGAGGAGTGGCAAAGAGAATCTCGACATTTAGCAATAAAAATTAGTGATGGGTCGAAACTTAATTTTCTCGATATTCTATACCAGTTACAATACCAAAACATTCTGACGATACTTGATACATATACTTTCTGGATACCAAATTAAAATTGTCATGAACACAAAACAACTTGGCCAAGAAAATTGCTCATTTTACTAGTGTCGACACACTGGAACTATGTAAAAACCCACATTACACAATAAACAAATGGTGGATGGCTTGTAACCCAAACGTCCTTAACCAATGTTAAACCAACAGTCTCCTTCGATTCTGTAGAATCACGTTTCCACAGTAAAAGTTTTGATCAAACTTGGAGGAAAGTGATGATAGCTCAGTATGCACTTATTTTGCGATTTCACAGTGATTTTATTTTAAGACTTCAAAAAAATTACTGTAACGTTAAATATCGTAATTATCTGATACGCCCATTGTGGCTTAGTCTGCAGATTCTGCGGGCTAGACTACGACAGGTGTATCAGATAATAATGGTATTTATTTTTGTTAATATTTAATGATGCAGGTGCATCAGATAATTATGGTATGTGTGGGATGTACAATAACTACTCACTTTGCTTGCTTGCAACTCTCAACCTGTTTTTATTGTACCTCAATTTAGTATCATAAAAGTAAATATTGTTAAAAATCATAATTGTGGTATGTATGGGTTGCCTAAAAACACCAAGGTGCCCGCAGCTGTGTGAATACTATGCTATGAATAAAATATGGTATATTATTGTACATTTATACTTTTAAAATTTAATAACTTGTAAACCGTTCGTCCTATCTCGACCTGAGAAGCTTTGGAATGCTCGCTGCTAGCAGAGATAATTATGGTACACATTTAAAAGTTGCTGTTAATATCTTGCGAACCGTTGGACCTACGTAAAATTTAATGGGTGCGTTGGATTACCCAAATGATTCAAATTAAATTATGGTACGAGGAAATATGTGATACTTTTGAATATTCTCTTGCCATACTTTATACTATATAAAAGGTATCACGGTATCGAGGATCCTATCCCTAACCAAAATAAATGCAACGAACCTTTTTTTCAACCTATTTCCTTCAAATTTTTTGATTTACTAACTTAAATTTTGATGGTTCTCAAAAAAAGGTTTTTACTTTGAGGGAATAGTTACTGGGGTGATTGTTTTGAGTGTTAACTGTGCGTGAAACATTTTGTAGCTATTAGGAATATTTTAACTTTACAAGGTTGATTTGAGTTTCCTTTTACAAGATTGAGAACATACAGTGTTCAAGTAAAGAGAAATAGGTCTGTGGCTATGAGCATCCTGTATGTGACGTGGTTCCTATTGGAGTGACTGTTTTACATCATCTCTCAACAATCTGCAAAGAATTGCACAATCAAACAGCACATTTCCTATGTTTCACTTTATGTGGGATGCAACATACATACCTAAAATTGGAGATGGTATTAGGACCAAATATGGAAACAATTTTGAGCCTGTGGTTGGCCCTTCCCTAACAAAAAATACTAGTGCTAGTTGTGTGTGCAAGTGTAACCACATATACAGATGTAACTGCATACATTTTTTTTATGCCTGTTTGAAAATATTATACAAAAA
This sequence comes from Dryococelus australis, assembly GCA_029891345.1. Classification (NCBI taxonomy): domain Eukaryota; kingdom Metazoa; phylum Arthropoda; class Insecta; order Phasmatodea; family Phasmatidae; genus Dryococelus; species Dryococelus australis. Next base: position 117,477,500 of record CM056997.1, read on the forward strand.
ATTGCAATTTATATAATTTTCATTAATTGGTAATATCGGTAGAAAATTTTGATTATGGCAACTTAGAAGAAGGCACATTGAATCTTCATTGTTTTGTAATTTTAATGGAATTATGATTCAATGAGAGTAGACTGTATTAATACTGCAGTTCATTAGGTCTTTTTGCTACTTGGGATTCCTGTTGACCTATGCTGTAACAGTGTTGTCAAGTAATGCTTGTTTACGTTGCTTGGTAGTTCAACATGGTGCATCAGTGCGTGGCTCCTCTCGTCCTGCAGTGTCCCCTTCCCTCAACTACGCTGTTGTTTCACATCACAAGCAGACAGCTACATCCAAGCATGACGACAGCTTCCTGAGGACCCCACAGCCTGGTGTAGCTGGGTGAGCACTTTTTATTTTTCGCTTGTATATAGTGTTTTATATTCATTGAACATTTGAATTGCAGACGAGAATTTAGTAACACCTTGTACCAAGGATGGTTTTGGGTACAAATATACAATAAATCCCTCTGGTAATGTTTCTGAAAGGATTGGAAACTTTAAACTTAATAACAAGGCAAATTTCACATAGTGGTTAAATTACTTAAGTTTCTGCACCAGATACAAAATTATATAAACTTACTAAATATGTTAACTTCTATTAGACCTTTTTGCTCTGCCATTGTGTATGTATGTGTGTATGTATGCATACATGTGTATGAATTTCTCTCTCTTTCATTTGCACTAAGCATGCAGCTGATCAATGTCTTCTCTTTCACAAACACAGTAGCCAATCAGAATGAAGGAGGGGAAGAAAGTCATAGGTTGATAGTTGAAGGGATCGTATTGCACCCAACTTCATGTGTTAACCGAGTCACATTTTGGCATGACAATGAGAAAAGTTTATTACAGATTCTCGTATCGCTATTGTGAAAAGATATATTGACAAATTATATATTTAAAATCTATTGCTATGCAGGATTTATTGCTATAGGCCATACTTACTAAAACATAATTCAACTGTATGTAAACAAAGTGAAAAACTTCCTAATTAGTTCCATTCTCGCACATTTCGATAAATTGTTGTAATTTATTATGCCCTAGGCCTTTTCGTGAAATCATCACTTTATTAACTGGCAATTTTCACAAATCTTATCACGGCTGCAATCACACCGGATAGTTTCATCTTACGTGCAATATAGGCTGCAAGATATTCCAGTTTTCATAAAATTATTTTCCACTAGTTTACAATGTGGTTGGAGATTCATGTGTGGATCTGCTGTAGCGAAGGTCGCTTTTTATTACCTTGCATTTAGTTTAAATTTCTCTTCTTCCATCCACTCGCAATAAAATGTGCTCATGTGATCCTTAAGTTGTTTACTTAGAATCACATACAGCAGATGCAATATTGACTGTTTTTTTTTTTTTTTTTTTTTTTTCCAGGTTCTAAGTAATACTTTAAAACTTATCAGCACTAACAATTTAATTTTAATCAATAATGTGCCCTGCTCATTAATTCATAATCTTGATCAGTTCAGCATGAGATATTTTTCCATCTGCCTCTCATTGAATACACACCCTCGTACCATTGAGAAAAATTTTGCCCCTTGGATAATTTTTCCTTTTAAAAAACAAGGTGGATGGTTCCTGCCATCTGTAGTAACTCATAATCCAACTGTAGATCATAGTTTGTTTTTCCTCTCCCTGTTGTTATTGCCTCTATGGACTTCACACCTCTAATGTCAGTGTTGGAATTGATCTACTTTCCCTATTTGTCCCATTGTTGAGAGTCCCGAAGATTTCGCAAATGCAAATTTAACCACGATAAAATGTGTAAAGTTGCATTGTACACGATAAAATGCTAAATTTTTACGATTTAGCAATAAATGCGAAAAACTTTTGTAAATTCATTAAATTCTTCACAAATGCCCTTCACTTCATTATTTTTCAATGTAAATAAAAGGTTTATATCATTTTCGGATTTAAAAATACTTGTGGACAGTGTTCGTATTCACGGGAAACGTAATGTAAACAAAGGTTTTTTTCGACGTCAAAGATACGAGACACGTATGCAGCACTCAATCCAAAATGGCTGCCACATAGCTACGACCCTAGCGCTAGCAGTGTCGCATTTGACTACCACAACACTCCACAATTTACTACAATGGCACACGTATACAGCCTTCTAACTATTTCATGTGACACGTATATAAATATTTTTATCAGCTGTAGCATATTTTGTTATTATTATGATTAAAAATGTGAACGTAATGAACGTGTGCATAGCGAAATGGAAGATATTCTTACGGAATTATCGTGTAAGAAAATCCTTGGCATGTAGACGTGTAGGAAATGACACTATTTTATTTTGTGTCGTGTAGGAACATCTTCAACATGTAGACGTGTAAGTAATGGCATGATATTATTTTGCGTCGTGTACGTAAATCCTTCAGAGTGATTGGTTAAAACATACATGTACATCGAACCACATTTACACTTCGATTTAGTTCTGGTGTTGAATATTTCCTGAAAATTATGTCCTACAAACAAGCATAGTTTTACTTTCAAAATGCAGCGTATCAAAGTTTCTATTCACGATCGTGCAAGTGCTTTCAAACATGAAAAATTCTATGTGAGCGATAGTTCTATATTAATGTGTGGTGTTTGCAATACGCGTCTTGACTGGGGGAAAAAAAAAGACGTTCTTGACAAGCATATTAAATCAAGTAGGCATTCCAGAAGAAAACTCAAACAAGAAAAATTCGTTGCGGAAAAAGGAGAGACGTCCAGGCGCCAAGCAACAGTCCTGGGCATTTTTGAAAATCAAAAGCACGCAAAGATTTAGAAGTGTGTTTGTAGAAGATGCTATGAACATGTGTATGCAAGCAGACAATTAGAAAAAAAATGGATCATCCAGCTGTTCGAAAATACTTAGAAAAGTTTGTAAGTGGTTCTGGCGATTTGCCTGGGGCACACGCACTTAGACAGGAATATATGCCTAAAGTTGGTGCTGCAGGAAAAGAACGACTTAAAGAAATAATTTTGGGGAAAGAGATGTACGTTTTTGCAGATGAAACTTCAGATAGTCGTGGATGTTGTGTTTTTGCTGTTCTTTTTCGCACCAAGAACCCAGCTGTAGATCAGCAGGTGTACTTGGCCATGTGTTGCTTTCTTGATTCAGCAAATGGGACCGCATGCAGTCAGGCTATACTGGAATCTTTAAACCAGTATGGTGTAGCCTTTCAAAATGTTATAGATTTTGTCAGACTCTGCAAGATACATGAGTACCTGTTTCGCAGTACTGCAGATAGTTTTTGGTGACCACACTATCCACTTTAAGTGTTGGGCTCATAAAGTGAACCTAGTGGGTGATGTTTTCATGTGCAAGTTTAGCGATGTAGATTCTCTTGTTGTCAATGTGAAGATGGCATTTCTACATGGGAGAAAAATTAAGAGCGCCTACATTTCATTTTTGTAAGAGGACTACCCAGAATTAGATGCAAAACTTTTCCCAATCCCTGTGGTGACACGGTGGAATTCTTGGTTTCTGGCAGTTATGTACCTATCAAAGTACATTGAGGCGCTTATCCAATTTATCAAGCAATGGGAGCCATAAAAATGCCAGCATGAAGTCTGTGTGCCAGAAGTTGTCTGGAGGCCAATTTTCTGTAGGCATACTGAAGATTAAGTGCAAATTTGTGAGTGAGGCTTGCAAAAAAATTTAGCTAATTAAAGTTCTGGAAGGTGGACACTATCCCTTTGCTCGTTTGCTGTGAGATGAACTTAACACAGCTTTCCAGTGAGCTCAAAAGGTATACTGATGGTGTATTGCCATCATAGACACAGCAAATGTTGCATGAAATAAAGTGTGATGCAGTGAAAGGAGTAGAACATGCAATAGTTACATAAGGTACAGTACGTGCAATTTTATGTTTTATGAGTCATTTATTGTTAACCAAGGATAATACTGTAATTACTTTGCTATTGTTTATGTAAAAAAATTTTATGTGATTTGAGGTGTGATTTTAACAAACCAGTTTTTAGAAAACTTTCCCTAAATGCTATAATCTGCTACTTTTTAATTTGAAAATGCTACAAAAAACTAAATTTCATTTTTAAAATGCTAAAATACACATTTTAAAATCCAATTTTCCGGACCTCTACCCATTGTGTAATGCGTGTATTAACAACAATACAAACCTTGAGAAATTCAGAACAATTTCTGAATGATCTGCAGGCAACTTCTGACACATTGAAGTTTCCTAGGAACACATATGCAAGTTTCTTTGTCATAAAACTTGCAATGCAGCCATGAGATGCTTTGAAATCTTTTGATTGCATTTACAGTATGCATTTTAAAACAACTTTATCCAATTCTGGAAATTTGCCATGTATCAGCTCTTGTATATGTTTTTTTCACATGATTGTCCTTCACATTTTGCAAGTCCTCTAAATTTTTTACAAGTGTTCCTTTCTCAGCCAGCTGATTAGTTGCCATGATTTTCCACAAAAGTTACCAGAACTTTCAGGTGTAGAGCTCAGGGCAACAATAAAATTACTACCCACATTCTCGTAGAAGCAACAATGATGAATGAACACATAAGTAACTGTAACAGATAAGAGAAAACAATGAAGTTAAACTACTGATGCGTGATGCTTACTGGCTATTTGAATAAATGACTTAGCTTCATCTACAAGCAACAATGAACGGGGTTTGGAAGCATAGAATTTCTTCCGGAGCCTAAAGGATTTCCCTGGACAGAGGATTATTACAGATGTAAGAATTTTACAGTTCAACAATACCACCGGCCAGTAACCCTTGCCAAACGCCTTTCCTCGAAGATGCCTATAATCAGTTGTAGTAATAGACGCCCTTGGCTACCCCTACGCACCCTTCAGGACATGGGCACCCTAAGCCCCATCAGGTTACACGTAATTAGACAAGGAAAGTTGTAATTAGCTACCTAATCAAAACTGCCCCCAGTCATATTAGAACCAGGTCCCCTTCACCTGGACAGCATAATTTACTACTTCCAGTCAATTGTGGGTAGACAGGAGATAGTACGGGCCACCGTGTCTTATTCCTCATAAAATAAACATATTCTGAACCTAACTATTCTCTCATTATCCCTTGCGTTCGTCTAGACTACCATAGTAAACACCTGTCCCGCAGAGTAGAGCAAGGGACCGGGTTTGCCAATACCAGTTGCCGCTTAGTGTAGGACTAAGCGTTCTTCTGGACGGGGGAATTCGTACATCAGAACACACACCATTCAACGACCATCCATCTGTATCAAACGGTAGTCACAACCACTAGTCATACCCCTACTTGAGAGGATAAGTCACTAGACCAACTTGCACCCGTCCACCGCACAGTTTGTGTTGCCGGAGGGCATGTTTGGTTGGCTGTGGGTTGGATCTTTCCACTCAAGGGGCTCACCTGTGAAAGCTGTCAAATCTATTGGAACGCCTCTGAGGGAACCCGCTCTTCAACTACCGCACCATTTGTGTTGCCAGTTGAGGAATAAGGTTGTGCTTGGCACCGTTCTGGTTAACACGTTTAGATAGGGAATGCACGTTGCCTGCTCCTATCTCCTGGACAAGGTATTTGGACCTAATGCCTTTCAACATCAGAGGTGGGAAGGATGTTGGGGAACGACAGGCATCTACTGTCTACCAGTCTACCTGGGGTTTCAACCCAGTAAGGCACTCTACCAAAAACCCCACGGGAGCTCAAGCTTCCCGCAAGTCGGTGGGGCTTAACTCCCAGGCTCCCTCCCCTTCTTTGTTTTAGCCTCCCTGGAAGCTTCCAGGCGCAATCCATCCCATCATCGCCGCCTTCAACAAAGGAGAGAAGGTGCCAGTACGAGTAGCCTGCCTCTGGTTAGAGACCCAACGCTACCCCAGCCTGCCGAGGTCCTTCAACAGCAGCAGTTGGAGCTCCAGTCGCAACAGCAGCCAGTGGAGTCAGCCTGTATATACCAGCAGCTGCATCCCAGCCAGCAAACCAGCAGCTCCAGTCAGCCGCCCTAGCACAGGACTGAGTAAGCCACCGGCTCCTAAGCCGGTCCACAGACCAATAGCCAAACCCGCATCTGACTTTGTGCCAAGTCGGCAGCCGACACGGCCCACTCTTTACCAAGGTCATGTCCTTGTGCGTCATTAATCAAAACGCGGGTCACTCCTGTAGTACCTTAGATGAGCACTAACTAAAGTCACTACCTTGACACGTATCATTGTATTACCGTGAACAAGATCCCATCACGTTTCACTACTCTTGTTTGATAGGATGACAGTACTGTACTATGGTTTGTACAGTCAATTTGAAAACTTGACACGTGCCGCTGTATCCTACTACTAACTACGATAACTCATCTCACATCATGCCAATTGTATCTACTTCAACCCATGTGAGAGTTGAATCCCACCAACCTGTACACGGACGTTGCGGGCTGCCACAATCCTGGAGAGCACCCGAACACGTGGATACGGGGGTTGCATAAGCCAGCAGACACATTGCCCTCCCCTCCCCTCCCCCCACGCTGTGAGCCTTCAAGCCGTCAGCTGCCTCAGGGCATGGCCGAGCGCCATTGAACTTTCACAAAGCCAATAGATAACTAGAAGGTTGCTACCCCCACTCTGGCCTCGCACCAGAGGGATGTCCCCCCTCCCCCCCTCCCCCTGCGACTTGCCATCGCACTTGTCCCACGGACTATATAAGTCCATGCACGGCAGGACTTGGGAGTTATTCCTTACAGTTCTTCGAGCTCGCTCCACCACTGCTAGTGCTGGGGCCTCCAACTACTGCAAACTCTTCAGCAGCCATCAGCGGCTGCTACCATTGCCGTCACTAGAGGCTTCTGCAGCAACAGCGATCAGAGGCTGCAGTGATGTCAATACCTACCACTTACCAGAAGCTTCTTCTGCAGTAGCACTGACATTCAACACACCCTGCTACTAGAGCAGTGGACTTAGACTTCTCTGTCTCGTATAGATATCCCTTTTTCTAGTTAGCTTCGTTTACTGTCAGTTTGTATTATCTCCCGAATAGCCTAGGACCAGGTCACATACACCTGCATTGCGTAGGTTACTTCCAACAACCCGTCCACTTGGTAGGAGTTAGCACAAGTCACTGTGTTTATTACGGTACTAATAAACACAGCTTTGTTCTTCTAGCCGAGGGTTTTATTTATAGAGTAATCTTGAATACGCCAGCTAGGAAGGATACGAATTGTGCACTGCCAACCGAGACTGGTTATTTTCAATATGAACTAGCTACGACTGGGAACCCCTTTCTGGAGTCCCAGTCCCAAACACACACAGTCAACGGCCACCTGTTTTAGACTTCCGGGGATAGAACAGAGCCACAACCATTAGAAACTCCTTCAACCAGGGAGAGACAGTACGCTTTGAGTTGTATCCCTACTGGAGCACCTAGGTGCTGGCGGGGGTATTTGCTTTGGTGCTACGGCCTGGCCTTGGTTGCGATACCACACTTGGTAGAGTAGTAGCAGGAAGGCAACCCACATGGCATCAATGCTTCTGGTCTGCCCGCCAGTGGTGAGGGGCCTTCTGGAGCACCAAGCTCATGCCGCCAGCTGCTACTGGAAATACGCTCTTCTAGACTTCTGTCTCGCGTCCGTGGTGCACGACCTGTGTTCTTTAGTGGTGGTTTTCACTCTATGCTGTACAAGATAAGGCACTGCTCCCAGAGAGAGGAGCAAAGGATTGCTCACCTCTCTACCAAGCAGTGGGCTGTATTGGCTCCACCAACCGAGGACAGACAGGTGAAACGAGACTGCACTGCCTTAATAAGGCTTTTGGAGAGACCGGCCTCTCCTGTATCTGACTTTATTGCTTTCCCTCTGAATACCTGTACCCATCAGGACTATCATCCCATCCTGAGTGATGTACTACATGGAACCGACGTAAGGTACGGTATCTCCAACCCCAGGTTCTGGAGCCTAGAGGGAGTCGAATGGAATCTGCGGTACCGTGTTGGCTGACACGGTGCAATCAGTCCGAAGTCTGAGGACTGCGCCGTCAACCTCTGTCTACAGCCAGCCACCATTCTCCAGCAGGCCGAAGAAGTCGTCAGTAATTCTGGTAATCCCAACACATCCCGCCAATCGTCTACCGTAACCCGTAAACCCGTAGTGAGCAGGAGGGTAGTCAACCACAAGGTGCTAGCCAGTCGGGCTATCGAGAACTTTGTTCCGTTACAAAAAGCAACCTGCTCCATAAAGATATCAAGCCGGAAGCTGCCATTGGAAAATCTCTAAATGTGCGTGCTGACCTAGTGTAAATAAAGCCACGATGACCGTGTACTCGGAAACCCGACTACGCGTCAAACTTTAATCTTGGTATATTGGCAAATGGTACAATATGCTTTCTATGAAAAATTAAAATTTTTTACAGCGTTTTTGTTTACAAATTATGAGTGTTACTGTTTTGCTATGACATTTGTAATGTAGTGAAATATGGTTAGAGCCATTGGGTATGTTAATTACCTTTGTTCAGGGAAAGGCGTCTTTCCCCAGGATCTGGGGGCCACAGTGGTAGATTGGTTAAGACTGCTCACCTCACACCAAGACGAACCGGGATCAATCCCCGACCAAGTTACTCCGGATTTTCACAAGTAGGAATCGTGCCGGACGCTGCTGTTGATCAGCGGGTTTTCTTTGAGATCTCCCGTTTTCCCCACCCTTTTATTCTGGCGTGCTCCAACCTCACCTCATTTCACCCTCATTGACTGTAAAGATCTCATTGTTAAGAGCCGCCTCAATCTCTTGACTCAGCCTTGAATCTGATGTGACTGAGCTGGATGACTGGGTTAGGGAGACGTGCTTCCACACAACATGAAAACGTTGGCAAACATTCTTACAGAGTGGTTGTTGGCTCCCATGCTTTTCAATGAGTATGTAGTCTCCACAAATCAAGTAATGATCAATGTGCTGACTTTCCTTCCAGTGAGAAGCGTGCCAGTCTGTCCAACGGAGTGAAGCCACTGCCTGGTGGAGGCAAGCCAAGGCCAGCAATGAAACCGAAACCAGTCTTGCCCAAATGCAAGGCTGTTTACGACTACACAGCTCAGGACCTTGACGAGCTCTCTTTCAAAGATGGAGACGTAATTGAAATTGTGAAAGAGCGTGAGTTGCAGTGCAGAAAATTCATTTTGTTTATAATATTGTTAATAGCATAGTGTTTTAGTTAATATTAATTTTTTTTTAGTGTTTAGATTGTTTTGTCTTTATGATTTTAACAAAAGGATTGTTTCAACTGAAACAATTATTCAGTAAAGAAACCTGTATGCCCAATGATTGTTCCACAGTCACCTCTTAGTAGCCACCAGGAATACTACATTGCTAGAAATTAAAAATCAAAATAACCCAGATGTAAGATATGAATGGTGATGAATTAGTGCTGCTGTTGAGAAAAGGCTTACACTACATCATTGTCAATACTAATACAATAGAATCCTATTATAACATTTTTGAAGGCACCCAATAAATTACTACTTCATATACCATGAATAGAATATAGCAATTTGTTGTATGTTAGGTACCATAATTTGTGCTGGTCTGTTAGCCTGTAAATTTATTTTTGCTTTGGTACTTAATACAAATCTCTGTTTTACAAAGTCCCAAAATTGTGTTCACTTCAATTGTGCATTGATATTTTACTGTGTATCCTTCTGTAATAATATCCACAATCTTCTCCATCCTTCCTGTCAGTGTTTTTAGTGTCCCTAAACATAGTTTGGGTTGTTAATCATTTTCATCCATGTGGCATTTCACTTTTTGCATTTCTTGAGTAAGATGTTGACACGTACCAAACTTCTCGGTTCTTTTTAATTAAGGGGTGACTAGGCTGATTGCCCTCTTTGTCCGGGCAGTGGAGAGGGGAATCAAACCCCAGGGTGAGGCATATTGAAATAAGCTCCCGTCCGGGGAGTCAATAGGTGGGATGCCAGTGGTCTCAAGGGGGTGAATGACTTAACTCAATGATTAATCGAGGGTAATTGTGGGGATGATTGATCTGGCTGGGGTGACGAGATTTATCCACAACGGCCTTATCGGGGCGTGCAAAGACAAAGTTAGCCGGGGTTTTGCTGCGTAGTTTAGGGGTGACCTTCGGAGGGAGTCGAACCGTAGTAAATTTCCATGAGGTTAATCTTATAGTACATTCGTTAGGCAGAGCTTCCACTGTCGGATGTCGAACCCAAATCCATCTACCCGAGGCTAATCGAACAATGCTCGAAGGAGCTGGGGTGACTTGCACAGGAGCTGCCGGGGTTTCCGGTACATCAACGGATACTACAATCTCGGTGGGTTCCGGAGCTACGTCTTCCTGCTCGATATCTTCAAGTGGGCACCAACTTAAATGCTTAAGGGGGCTCTCTTGTGTTGCTGGTACTACTATATCATAGCAAACTGGTAATTCTACTGGCTCTACAGGTAACAGTTTAACGGGGTTTGAAATGGCTAGCAGATTATTAAAGGGAGTGATCAATTTGATGCGTCTCTCATGTCGCCTCTGGCGGCTCCCAAATCCACCGTGGTTGTTATACATTGAACTTGGTAATTGACAATAATGGTATTCTACACTCACTACTGTAGGCGACACACAAGGAGTAGGAGTTATGTAAGATTTACTACGTGAAACAAAAGCAATAATGTGAGGAGGTCACCCGATTAAAATTAATACAAAAAAAATTAAATACTAAGCCCAATACTAGATTCGCGACAGGGGAAGGCAAGCCTGGAATAAAAAGGAATAGCAAAAATAATCTAGGAATGTAACTCACAGCATGTGACGTAGTTAAGCGGAAATCTTCAGGGGGACATTAAACGCGTACCAACCTGCTACTGCGGGAGTCAAAGTAAGTTGACTTAAGGTGAGGGTAGTGGGTACAGGTGGTAGGATTTTACCATCTAGTGAGTAGTGGCTGGTGTGGATGAACCATACCCAAGCTGCAGGAGCTGGAGTGTTGGCTGCCTTCCCAAGCTGCCGGCTGGAGTGGATGGAGTTTGAGCCTTGACGCTGGCTCTGTAGATGGAGAAGAGACTTCTCAGACTGGGTTGGGCTCGCGATCCTATTCGGCTGGTGAGCCCGGCATCTCTCTCTGGACCACGGTGGTGGACCTCTATTTAGACTTCATTTCTGTTGATCAGCAGTTCTTCGGGGTACAGGGGGTAGCGTAGCCTTCCAACACAGGGGTTGGTTTATCATAGCGCTGGAGCGTTGAACATTTCTTATCTCCCCGCTTGGAGCGACGACGAACAAAAACACCTCGGCCTGAGGCTGGCTGGCTGGCCGCGACGTCGCAAGGCCATGGGGTTGCTGCCATCTCGGGGGTTAATTGAAACTTCTTCCACGCTAACATGAAGAGTTGTGGATTTTCAAAATTAAATATTCTATTCGTCGGGGTGGTGCTTGTATGTAGGGAACCAGGCAGGCAGTGTTTATTGTAATTACTTAACTTCATTATAATTACATATTTGGCTGTCCAGGCTAGTGGAATCTCCATGCTCGATATGTTTGTCTCGTTCACCACTGTTATTACTTGTCCCGAGTGCAGTCACTCGTAGATGGGACGAATTCGCCCGTAGAGTGCGCAGCATGCTGGCATGCGTCAATGTATAATTTGCATCAGATTTGTCAACAGAATTTCTCATGTATAGCAGATTCCTTATAAAAACATTAGATAGAATATGCCTTATTTGTTGATGAAATTTGCACGAAACAAGCAATTATATTGACCTTTCTCTGCCAGTAATGTCTAAACTGGATTTCAACTTGAAGGGTAATAATAGTAAATGTACATTTAAGCTGTGCTAAGAGGAATATGCCTAAACAAATTGTGCTTAAGAATATTATAAAATATTTTTTAAGAAATGTGGAGTTTAGTAATGTCAGATAATGAAGTAAGCTTATTCACATTACCTAGAGTTGATTCAAAAGGAAATGTACAGGAGCTGTTATGTGACTTTTATTAAATATCTACAAGGGTCATGTATTCTCTTGCAAGTAAAAAAATTTGGTATAAGTTGTCTTTGTAAACTGCGAGTGAACACATTGTGTATGGAATTTGCTTAAAGTTTTACGTAGGAGGTTGCATAAGAAGTGTGAGGTTTTGTACGAAACTATTTTGTGTTGTGTTAAAAGCAGCTCTAAGTGATCTTGTGGGCACTTTTGCAGATGAAAGTGGCTGGTGGACGGGGCGTCTGAATGGCAAGGAAGGGCTGATGCCAGCAAACTATGTGCAGAAATTGTGATACCTGATTCACTTGTCTTGTCCAAGAGACTACTGCCGACTTCTGTGGAGTGGATGCCTCATTCCAGGTTTTCTCCATTCTGGTGACCACTGCATTACCACGTGTGTCTCTCTTTGTACTTGTGGTATGCAGGTGTTGTAGTGAATCTTCCATTCCTAATTGTTGATGCTTTTCTACATGAAAAAAATGTCTGAATGTGGATAGTATGATGGTTTGTATAAGCTAACTGTGTTCAGTTACCTGTGCTCAAGTTAGTTATATTTTTCATGCTGTAAAAGGCCAATTAAGTTGTAGGTTTGTGTGTGTGTACAGTAACATGTAAACTGTTGTGCATGTGTGAAAATTCTGTTGCTTTCAATGGGTTGTGTGGGATATTAAGAAGAGTGCAACTATCACTGCCTACCTCAGTGGCTTTAGATAAAAGGTTTTAAGAAATATCAACAATAAAAGTAAGTCTCAAGCATTTATTCACTGCATTGTTTGTAGTTGGAATTTGCAAAATTGTATGTTTGCTTCTTTATGTTCACTTGTCATGAAGCAGGTGTCATTTGTAACAGATTTTAATTAATTATTTACACTAGTTGACAGAAGTTGTTAATGGTATTACTCTGCAAAAAATATTTGGGAACTAATGCAAAACAGAATGGAGTAAGAAAAAATAATTTTTTTTTTTGTATGTTCAGTGAACTTGTTGCTTGTGCACACATTAAAAAATGCAGAAGCAAGTTAGATAGTGTTTCAGGTGGGTCCTGCTTGTTGTTTATAATCCAGTCTTGGCTGTAGCGTATTTTTAAATTGCACTGATTGTTAGTAGGGAATTAATTTTTTTTCCAAGCTGAAACTTGATTTGCTGATGTTATACATGATGCAAGCAAGGAAAGGTGAAAAAGGTAAAAATATTATGCTTTCGTCAAATTTTATTAGCTCAGAATTTTCCATTCCTAATCAAATGGGTCGTCATTCAGTCTGCACTCATACTTTCTTTTTACAATACACTAACATTTTCATACTCTCGTTGATAGGTTTTAACCCATGCAGTAATAAAGAAAAATTACGTATGGCCAGTACACATCAGATTCATAGTTAGGTTTGATTCAGGAGACAATTTTGATTATTTGTGTTGCTTTGGCTAGTCAATTTCTAAAGAAACATAACTTATAACCTACAAAACCCTCGATACAAGCAAGAAAGATAGAATTGTTGTATTTGTTTGTACCGGTATCTGTAAATATCTGTATCGGCCCAGCTGTAAAAAGAATCTGGATGCATCATATTTTCATATGTACAATCAATAATATTTGGTTAGCATGTGCAACTTTGTTGTATGATCAGTGGAGGGAGAGGAAGGTATTGGTCACATCAAAAACAAATCAGAACACATGTTTTAAATGACACGCAGAGGCCCCTCATACCAAAATTTTGTGTTCAACGAACCATACTGTCAGCAAGAGAGGATCTAACTATGATCTGCTGTCATTGTCTTGAATGCTGTTTGTTCCTGCCAGACCTTGTTTACTATCTTTTAGAAGTAGGTGGTTCATAATGCTTGATTCAGGATGTCCAGTGACCTCTCTATGCCGCTACTTTTTGACGACACCTTGCACGCGTGGCAAATTTCTGTCGTTTAAAGTAATTAATATGTTACTGCAAAAAAACTTGTAATTTTGAGACACAAATGGGGTGATTATAATTGATTTCTTCACTGTCTTTAAATCATTCAAAACTATCTCCTCTGATTTTCCCTGTCATGAGTTACACTGCACTCGGCTCGGTGCTTACCTACCCATTATTAGATGGCAAAAGTGTCAAATAGGCACTTTCATATTATCAGATCCTCAGATTTCCCTACAAGAAGTTACTGAAAATGACTATGTTCAAACAATTTTTTGCTGATAAGTGGTAGAGTATACGCTTTTGGGGATATAATTTTATTCATGAAGATGTTGCCCTTTAAGTTAAATAAATATTAATTTTTTAATTTTATGCCAGATACAATGAAACACTAACCTTACCGGATAAAACAACCTTGGAACACAAAAGAAAACATCTTTACAAATAACAATTTGTCATTAAAATGTTTTGCATAACATTTTCAGGTGAAACAATTTGCTTTGAGATACAAGTGATGTTAGGTGCAACTATTTTGAGCGATGCATTAACTTAATAAAATTACGTTTGCCAGGTGCACTTATTTGCTCTGCTGCTGGCGGGCAGCATGTGAAAGGCAAGTCAAGCGGGCATGACTGAGAGAGAGAGAGAGAGAGAGAGAGATGACGTGCTTTATCTTTTGTTCAACAACAACTTCTCCTCTCGGCGACGTGCAGGCATGTGAGGGAGGAAGGAAGGTGCGTGACTGAGGGAGACAGAAAGTAGGGTTAAAGAGAGGGGAAGTAGAAAGCTAGTCTCGCACCATGCCGCATGGCCACCCGTAGTGTCGACAGACATGTTGAGTACACAAAACATTAGATAGCGTGCTGCAGTGTAGTTATAAACTGCGGCACGCATGACGTATTTCACATCCAGTTACTAGCTGCTTGCATAAACAATCAGCGTAATAATGATAGTTGCTGGAAATCTTAGGTGATGGGACCCGAAATACAGTTGCAACATACGATAAAGGTAATGTTAACTTATTTAAGTAGGAATTTTGCCGGGGTCACAAAGTTGTTGGTGGATGAGATTTATTTGTTCCCAATACCATACCCCGGGAAAAGGTGAAGTATCTGCTGATACCCACACTTAGTATCGGTATCGGAACAACTCTAATTAAACATTATCGGTGTCAATTTGGAGGCGGTAGATGAAAGTAAAGATGCAGGTGTAGTCCTAGGGCGCTAGGCCGTGTGGTGAGCAGAAACTCTTAGGGTCGTAACGTTGCCATGCGACATAACAATTAATGCAGACATACATTCTTCTGCTTTGTTATTGGCCATGAAAGATTCCAAATGTAAGTATAGGAAGGCTGGTCGCTTAAACGTAGGAAGTGCGACAATGTGCATGTTAGATCTAGTGCCATCTTTATTACACAATAAATTAATAAAATGTTGGGAATGCAACACAAATCAAAACCAGTATGATGAAACAGTACAAAAGGCAGTGTGGTGCGAAAACAATTACATGAAGCCTCGTCTGAACAAGCCACAGGTACGTACACTATACATCACAAGAAAAAGCCCCAAGGCGATACAGTGAATCCTTGTTGTTGAGATCCTGTTTGTTAATTTCCAGTAGTTTTTCAAGGACCCGACAAATATCCTATGCAAGCATTGTTTAAAAACCTTTGTGCTATGATCTTTAAATCATTAATTGACTTGCGTCCATCGATCAGATATTCCGTCCGAAAACCAAAATATATGCGGAACAATCGTTTAACTATGAAATACAGTGAATTTTCAATGATTTGTGCCCATTATTTACATTGGTACATTCGCGTCGTGCACCACAGACGTGACACAGAACTCTAGAAGAGTGTATTTCCAGTAGCAGCTGACGACATGAGCTCGGTGCTCCAGAAGGCCCCTCACCACTGGTGGGCAGACCAGAAGCATTGATGCCATGTAGGTTGCCTTCCTGCTACTACTCTACTAAGTGTGGTATCGCAACCAAGGCCAGGCTGTAGCACCAAAGCAAATACCCCCGCCAGCACCTAGGCTCCAGTAGGGATACAACTCAAGTGTACTGTCTCTCCCTGGTTGAAGGAGTTTCTAATGGTTGTGGCTCTGTTCTATCCCCGGAAGTCTAAAACAGGCATTGACTGTGTGTGTTTGGGACTGGGACTCCAGAAAGGGGTTCCCAGTCGTAGCTAGTTCATATTGAAAATAACCGGTCTCGTTCGACAGTGCACAATTCTTATCCTTCCCAGCTGGCGTATTCAAGGTTACTCTATAAATAAAACCCTCGGCTAGAAGAACAAAGCTGTGTTTATTAGTACCGTAATAAACACAGTGACTTGTGCTAACTCCTACCAAGTGGACGGGTTGTTGGAAGTAACCTACGCAATGCAGGTGTATGTGACCTGGTCCTAGGCTATTCGGGAGATAATACAAACTGACAGTAAACGAAGCTAACTAGAAAAAGGGATGTCTAAAGGAGACGGAGAAGTCTAAGTCCACTGCTCTAGTAGCAGGGTGTATTGAATGTCAGTGCTACTGCAGAAGCAGCTTCTGGTAAGTGGTAGGTATTGACGTCACTGCAGCCTCTGATCGCTGTTGCTGCAGAAGCCTCTAGTGACGGCAATGGTAGCAGCCGCTGGTGGCTGCTGAAGAGTTTGCAGTAGTTGGAGGCCCCAGCACTAGTAGTGGTGGTGTGGTAGTTGAAGAGCGGGTTCCCTCTGAGGCGCTCCAATAGATTGGCATCATTCGTTTAGAATTCTAAGTAAATACAAAACAACACGGAAAATTGATGAATGGCTCTACTGTTAGTATTGTTTACATTCTGCAACAATGTTTGTTCTTCTTCCTATGTCTTTACTGCATTTGTAGGTAGACGTGTGCTCGATTAGACTGACTTGGCATGTTGGTCGAGGATTTTGTCCGCTAGACCAAAAGTGGGGTAGTTTGGTTTAGATAGTCGGCGTGAGACGAGAGGTGTTGGTTAGTATTCACGCACTCCGTCTTGGGTGTTGTAGTCGGGGTAGGTTTCACCTAGACGTGGCGAATTCGGTCTAGGCAGGACTGGAGATCCCACAGGTGTGCGGATACAAGATGGGAAGTCAATTACTGGAACTGGAGCCGGCGCGACTACCTGATGTCTAAGTTCGGCGACTCTGTCCTATTCCATCTGCCTCTCCTGCGTAGGACGTGGTAGTGCGATCCACAGTTTGAGAACAAAGTGAGTTAGGAATTGTTCCCCATGTTTTCTACCACTCCTGTTTCATGAGGCATAGGGCAAACAGTTCGACAGCCTATGTGATGCACTTAGACAGGAAGGTTTGACAGCGTAACCCAATAGTGACTTGCCGGTAGGAGCTCGATAGTCACCACTGATCTCCACAGTATGCGGGCTGGTCAGGAATGTGGAGCCTTGGGGACCACCAAGTCTCTACTGGTTGTGCGTTCGCACTAGTTTGAATGGCAAAACTTCAGGCTATGGTCACCGTGCACTGACTTAGTGCGATTGGTGAGAAATAATCTGAGTCTGTCGCCCCTCCTGAAGCGAAGGTGTTTCTAGTGGTTGTGGCGTTGCTGTTTCTCCCCCACTGACTTAATGCTAATGTGTGACTGGGAAGAAATAGGTAACCATCTAATATGTATGTCTTCTGACGTGCAGACACCTGAAAGGGTTCCAGTCAGGCTAACTCAGTTTATACAAATTTTCAGGTTCCTGTCGGCAGTGCACGGTGTATTCTGTCTCCAACGTTAATACAAACAGATACCCTGGAAATGAAAAAAAAACAGAAAGGTCGAGAACAATGGGTGTTTATTGAATGTTCAATAAACACGTAACCTGTGCTTCCGCCTATCCAACCATGGAGAAACAAATGTAACTGCGGATCCAGGTTTAGGCGACCTGGTTCTAAGTTAAAAAGGGGAAAAGCTGGATCTAGACAAATGCAAGTTAATTAAAGTTAAACGGCTAAGTAAAAGGTGTCTAGAGGAGACAGAGTGAAGTTGAATGCATATGTTCGTGTTCGTTGGTCGTCGAGGCGTAGTAGCCACGGGGGCATACTTGAAGATTCGAAGATCTCCGGAGGTGGCAGCACTGAGTCAGTGCTGGATGTCGCGAGAGAGGATGCGTAAGAATGACTCCCGAGGCCGGAAGCGTCCAGACTTATATATATAGTGGAAGCTTGTAGGCTGCTAGCGCGGAGTGCTGGAATGGCACGACGTCTTTTTACCCTGACTGGTGTGGGAAAACTCTGATCAGCGTTTCTGCTTCGTGCCGTATCAGTGGCGCTCGGCCTTGCCAGAGGTCTGGGCAGCTTGTAGACTATCAGCGAATGGAAGGGGGGCGACGTACCTGCCGGATTGCCTATCCTGTAAGGTAGGCACAGTGTTACTCACGTCTGTAGTGGTGGAAGAGGTACTCTTGGTGAGATGAGTCGTAATCGTATTAGATTAGTTGTATAAGCAGCATGTGTCAAGGTTAGCAACTATCAGAAACAATTTCGAAACCTTATTCTTCCTACATGTTTACTACACTCTTCGGTTGGAGGCAATGAGAACGAATAGCATATTCTGACACACCAATGTTCTTTGGCGTTGTTTATTGTAAACGGAATTTGGAATGAGGTTAGTGCCTTTGCAGTAGGTAATTTAACGGATGTGATTATCAGAAACTATTGGCTGTGTGTTTGATTAGAATTGTAAAGGTTGTAAAAAATTTGGAAAGTAATGATTGGCAAACATTGTTGCAAATAAATAACGTAGGGTTGTCAAAAAATAAATTTTTCTCAATTCCGATTTTCGATTCCAACTGCAAATCCTTACACTCGATACCACCTCGATTCCGACACCATAAATTAGTAGTATATAGTGATTATTAACATGTGCCTACAGTCAATGTATCCTTTTGAAATTTCGTTTTATAGGTCAAATTAGACATACACAAATATGAAGACGATTACAGGAAAGACTTTCTGGTCTGCTAAGTGAAGTTAATTTACTATATTTATGTAACATTGACTTACCTAATTATGCCTAACAAGTTTATATTAGTATTTTTGAAAAATCTATGATTTATTTGAAATGAATAGACAAAATACTATACAATAAAATTAAACAAAAGTTCTCAACATCTCATTGCAATATTTTAGGTCAACTTATGAAGCTAACCAATATGTTCACAAATATTGATACTATTCAGTAATGAAACTGAAATACAAATAACCTTCCATTTTGCATTGCTAAATGAAAATGCTTCTACCAACATTTTAAGTTGAAGGAACACTGGATGACATGCAACTACACACATCTTTGCCCAAAAGATATTTTGAAACATCATTGTTGGCAATTTTCTTGTACTCAGTGTTTACTTAAGTGTTTTCTCATGTTACTAGTTGTACGACTAACCCAACCTCGTGAAATTTTTGCAGAGCACAAACGGCAAAATGCATAATTTGCATCATTTACATCAACTGAAAAATAATTCCAAACATCGCTGGATGTTTTCTTTACGTCTAAGTAAATAAAATCCTCAATACATTGAAAACTTTAATACTTTCCACTTTTAGAAAAAAAAGATGGAAATTTTTGGTAAAAGTAAACTCAAAAAACAAAATTGCTTTCTATATAGACTACCTCGAAAACGAACATTTCACAAACAGGAAAAAAAGTATGGTACAAAAAGTGTACCTGTACTTTATCTAATATACAGTTAAATAATAGGTAAAAAAAAATTAAAAATCCGGAAAATAAAGCATTATCCTTATGCTCCCACTGCTCATAACTATCGCGCATGTACCGCGTCAGCGACCCGAAATTCTAGGTGCTTGCCGCTAACAAGAGTTCTTACCCACAAATCACATTTGGTTGCAGACAGATGCTGCAGATGACTTCTGGCGCGGCTGATCAACTAACTCTGATCGCAACAGCACACAGCACATAGAGTGATGTGGGAGTGAAGTGAGGCAGCCAAATACTGATAATAGCTGTCTGCCACATGACAGCCATTAAGTTAAAAATGGTTTAACCGCAAGTTTAGATATTCAGACTTTTTTCCCCCCCCTGCATTATAGCCAATAATCGAGGTTCTACTGTATTATCTTAATTCTTTCATAGTCGAACCATCATTGAATGTAACTTTTAGTGACAGGAATGAATAAATTTACTACTGATAGTAAAAAAAAAAAAAAAAAAAGATTCAAAAATTGATAGTAGCGGACATTTTCAACTTTAAATAGGAATTTTGCTGGGGCCGGGAAAAGTATACGTTAATTCCGGTCAACACATGCGAGTTTAGTACAGGTTCAGCCTATTTGGAAAAACCCTAAGACCTGTTGCTGTGCAACATAACCTCAAAAATTCATGTGAAGGTGGACGAGGATTTAGAACAATTAACTGTTTGCTTCTCGATTCTTCGATACCTGTAATAATTGAGGGTATCGAGGAATCGATTTTGACATCCCTATTAAAATAAGGTGTGGTAATTTTTACCGAGGGATTGAGTATCGCCCAGCCGACGAAGGATCACTGAACGAAAATATTACTATAAATAAAAATTTTATTTTGCTCAATTACAAAAATTGAAGGTTTTAGTTTAATGTGAATATTTAGTCATCAGTAGACTAAATAAGTTGTTTTAATGACATAGTTTGGCTGTTAGTTTTTAAAAAAATACGCATTTTTAAGGTTATGTATGATATTTCTCAGACCTAAAATCGAAGCTCGCATCCCTCGTTTTCCAGCATGCCTTGATTTTTTTTGTTGGCCCACTGAAAAATTAATAAGAGGTGCCACTGTATTATCATTTAAGGGCCTTCCAAATTAACGGAAGGGTTAGGCTGGCTGCAGGGGCAAAATAGCAAAGGTTTTGGAAATTAATTAGCAGACAGAATTAACAAATCAGCGAGAACAAAGTTGAGACCCCTGTAGTCCATGCGGCATGTGTCTGTCTGGTTTGAGCTCAGAGACACTGGTAAATGGCTGCCAGAAGTGGTTGCTCCATGCAGACTACATGCATGGAGAATGAAGTGTGATCAAAATGGAAGGAAGACACAATATACCAGTTTACAAAAACGTGCACAGGAGTGAACTGCAAAATATACATAAAAAACCTTACTTGCTAATGAAAATCATTTTGCCGTTGGTTTCGGCTGTCAGTAAATCTTCAGCACAAATGGTCCTGCGCCTTGTGTGCATGCAGCTCATAACAGGCTTGCGCTGGCTGAGAGATGAGGTTGGATGACAACGTAAGCATTTTGCAAATAGATTACTGATAACTAACGGTTCAGCTAATTCAGGTTTACTGTTGTTTTAGAGGCTAATAAATAATGGTACCAAGTGTTTACTCATGTTTCATACCCAATTCCGTACTTTTTTGATTTTTACAAACAAGTATTTAATGCTTTTTCTTCTCAGTCTTCAGACGCTGACAAAAGCATTGTCTTCAATGCATTTATCGCACCCTCATCCTTCACAGTAGAGGCTCTGCAGACATCCTTAGATTATCTTCTACCGACACCATTATTAGTAACATCTGTATTCCAACTTTTAAAGGCAATGCAAATTATTTATTGTTCAATTTTCTTGGTGCGGATTCTGTAGTCCTTACTGAAATTTTATAAAACAGACCAAAAAATTCTTGCCTTTCTGAAAAAATTTCAGTACATTTCCTGCTCATGGCACACCCCATTGACTGCTTCCAAGACCAGTCAGTCAAACATCATGATGGTAAAATTTTTGTTACTTTAAAAGCGTGTCTGGGAAAAAAAAAAATGTAGATCAGAAAGTGCACAATACCTATGAATTGAAATTTATTTATTGCTGAAGCATTAAATTAAGCTGCTGATATCCGCACATTTTTTATTATAGTTTGGAAGACTGCAAAACCTTGTTTATTTCTCAATAAATCATTATCTTGTATTCAAAATGTAACAATATTTCAGTAGGTAATGAGGGATTATGAACACAGCCAGATATGTAGCTGCAATTACATGGGAATGTATTGCTCATTGCATAAATGGTCCAAGGAGATTTTTTAGCATCATCTGCATGTTATTAGAATGGTAAAGTGACAATTCACACAGCTGCAAGAATTTACATGTTACTCGTGTATTTTATTAACTCTAGATGGAATGTGCAATGTACATTTGTGTTGATTGTTTTTTTTTTTATACATGGCATTAAAGGCGGTTCACAGTAAAGTGAGCATTTTTGAGGCCCTAGTTACTTTTTTCCTTTAAGCTATTTTTTTTATCCACTTTACCTTTAAGCTATTTTTTATCCTTTAACCACCTTTTTAAATAAATATTGCTATTTTTAGTAATAAATAGGGACCCCAGGAAATGGTAAATAAAACTGGTCTATTTCAGTGTTAAAAAATGACAAAAGCAGTGCAAAAAATCAATGTAAAAAATATGTAAGCGGTGAAAAAAATCTGTGCAAAGATATGTAAGCGGTGCAAAAATCTGTGTAAAATTTTGGTGCATAAACATGAAAGTAGTCCCAAAATTAGCAAAAAAAAAGTTTTTAATTTTTGCTTCAAACTTGATTATATTTAATATCAAACTTAAAATGGTCAGTTGGCAAACACTAAAAACGAATATCAATTTTACACAGTTCTCGTTTATTATTTTAAGTAATTTATTTCTGTTTTATTACCCTTCCCTCAATGGTTTATTTTTCTCTGTCCAGTAGGAAATAATTATATCCTTGCTGTATTATGTAAATGCATCTTGCAAATAATTACAAATCAGCCCTAATCGTGTTACACAAGTAGTGGAAAACGGACATGTGTTGGTCTAAAAACCAAACAAAGGAAAAAATAATAGCTGCTAGGTCTGTTTCTACTATTTGGGTTAGATTCAATGTAGCTTGCATATTCACTAGAGCTACTACACTGAAAAGCAAAATATTTACCGCTACAGAAAACGTAGATGAAATTTTATGCTAAATATACCTTGAACATATTTTTCTAGCCAGTTTCTCATGCTGGGATTGTCTGCTTTTTCCAGGGGAATGTTGGATGCTACAATTATTTCCACAAAATCACACACAAATTCTTGTTTGTTTTTCTGCAAATTAGTTACTTTTGAAACAATTCACCAATAGAAACTTGTTTCGTAGATTATGCTGATGCACAATTTGTTTTGTTTGTGTTTCTCATTGGACCCGTGTTTTGTGCATGTTTTTTGTACGCATCCAGTCCATGTGCACATTGAAAAACCTACACATCATTATCTCGCCATTTATATATAAAATTACAGAGATTCGAAAGTCTGAAGCATAGAACATAAAGATCTGAAGACAGCCCAATCCAAAACAATAAAGATAAATTCCAGTTGTGAATGCAATGCCCGAAGATTACACTAGATATTTTGTTCTTGCAAGAAAACTCATACAAATTGCCTTTGCTGCTCTTTTTCAGTTTACGATCGATCCAGATAACCATCAATATATGTGGTACAAAGACTTATTTGTGGAATTTACTGTCCTCTTTTGGATCTTTGAGAAAATAACATACACTGTCCATTAAGCTTACTATTGATACTTACAATGTTCGATAATACTGCGACGTCTCGCACGTGTTGTAAACAAACGGGAAGATCCATTTTTGTGTAAAACGTAGTGTTTTGAAAACAAATAGTGAAGTTTTACGTAAAAGTGTTAAAAATGGCAAATTTAGTGTATTTGTGCGAATCTCGTGGTTCACCTAAAATATATTTATTTATTATTAAACGAAATGAGGGGGCTTTCAATAGTGCTCACTGTATCGTGAATCTCCTATAAATGTAATTGTTTCCATGTTGTGTACAGTATTAGTTTTTGAAGAGTGTAATATTGTTAACAAATGTATTGTTTGAATGTTGAAATCTTACACAATGAAATCGAGTAAAATTTTTTAGTGTTTATTCAGCTGTGTAAGGCATATATTGTTATATTTATGTATTATATATTTAATGTTCCTATATCAGTTAATAGTAATTGTGAATGTTTTATTATTGAATGTTTTTGAAAGATAGTGTGTTAATTGCTTACTACTGTTGCACGTTGCATTAATTTTGTTATTTAGAAATTTATTGTTATTGAGCAACATTTTAACTAAAGTTTTGTACATAATTGAAAATAACTTATCACCTACACTACATGCATTGTCACATTTTAAGTCTCTCTTAGTTTAAAATTGTAGGTCGCCATAGTACAAGTTGGGTTATGTTCCTGAAAACTGTAAACTACTTTGTATAAGTTTTCTTCAGTAGAACATGTTAAATTCAGCAATTAGATTCTGAGATGCCCCAAAAATACCAATAGTAATTTTTGCATACCATGCACTGCTATATGGAAATATTCTGAGATTTGAGTTGTCGCATATGAAAGAATGTGTTCATGTATTTTATTATACCATTTATATTTAGAGGTCTGTTTTGTAACACTTGGTCTGCATCTGTCATCTTAAATGTGCAAACATTACAATATTATTACATTACAATATTATTTGTGTATTGCAAAAATACTATTACATGCACCTGGTAGTGACCAGGTTCGTGTGTGTGATGGAGGATTTAATGAAATTAAACTGTACTTCCACAACATAGTAAAATTCACTTGGTTGCTACCAAATACACAAACCAATAAATTATTACTGAATATCTAATTACATTAATCAGTTCCAGTTGCATAAATTTGTCAGACCCTTGTCTGTGAGAGAGCAGATGACTCTACACAGATGATCTGACTCGCAGTTCACTACTGCATGTGCTGGAACACTCGCCATGCGTTGCCGTACAAACACGCGCAAGAACTCTCATCAGAAGGGTTGATGCTGTATTTATTCTTGTCAATCCTTTCTGGATATTTCTGCATATAAACCTGCCTTAGATAACAGTTCAGCAGCCAGATGTTTCTTGACTGAAGGAGACAATCTCTAACTTTCTGGAAGGTGTTGGACACTGCCAGGCATGAGACAATCACAGCCTCTATATTGTCATAGGATGGACTTGAGCCTTGCACAAGTCATGCATGCTGCTGACTGGCAACAAATGGCCAGGAGGATGGATGACTGCTATCTTGCAACAATAGCTTTATAGTAAGACTTGCACAGTGCAGTCCCAAATTTTAATAGGATATACTGAATAATAGTTTGTATAGTGCTCTATTGAGATCACAACCTGATTAAAAACAGTGTAGACTTAGGTAAAGTCGCAAGTAGGCCACTAGGCTACCAAAAATATATAAAAGGACAGGAATTCAAGTACTACAGTATAGTACTTGTCAACAGGCATACACATGCAAAGAAAGATGATACATTTTAAACGCAGCTGTGCAAATTGTGATGTTTTGCTGGCTAGACCAGCTTCATCGGGTGGCGAGTTGTAGGACACTGCTGTATGGCGGAAGGGCACTGTTGTTAATAAACCTAGCAGCCAGGTGGCGAACTAAGATGGGGCGGGAAAGTTGGAAATTTGCCAGTATAGCTGATGAGTGTGGTTTAGACCTGAGATGATCTTGTTTTGAGGCCTTGTAACATTTCAGTTGAATCAAATAGGTAGTAGTACCAGGAATCATAAAGTAGAAATCAAAAGCTTCTCGAATATTTGATAATTACCATGTATGTCTTCAACACATTCATACATTATTAATCTCTCTTCTCAAACAAATTTAACAATTATTTTTCATCTTCTTAAATACAATTAAATTTTCAATTATTTTTATTATTAACTTAAAAAAAAAAATCTTATAGCACACATTTATCAACCAGCATCTTTCTTTTAACATATACACATCCATCTTTGGCCATGGTGGTATTAATTCTGCTAGAAAAAATTATGTTCTATTTTATTACTGCCTTGCTTATGTTGTGACAAGTGGAACGTAAGTCGTCGATGATCGGGTGTGGTCGTCTGGTGGTCTTGATCGGTGGCTGAAATGAGTGGGAGGGAGCTGGGAGAAGAGGCCTCTCCAGTTGGTGGCCGCCTTAAGCTCGTTTTAGGGGGTTATGGTGCAAAGTTCAGTTGGGGCTGCGGTACTGATCCCATTGGCATCAGAGGCAGCAGCTGCCTTCCTGTCTTGCTACTTTGTACCACTCCTGTAGGTTTATTTTCTGGTTTTCCGATAAAATTCAGAATATTTTTTTATTTAGTTCATTCTAAGCCCCAGAGATGGCATTAGTACCTAAAACCATAGAGTAATGATACTAAATAGAGCAAAATAGGTCTATGTTGAAGTAAATGCAATTTTAAAACACAAAACACGGTTTACCTCTAATGGCATCAAGTGATACCACCAGATCTGCAAGGGTTAACAGGTAGATTCAGCAGTCCGCCTCAAACCGGCTACACGAGGTACAGTAGTTAGTGGTGGATGTACTCTGAGCATCTGACGACTACGACATTGGGCGTGGGTCCAAAGGTGAACAGACCTCCAGAATCAGTCTAGCACTCCCTCCAGTGGCAGTTCAGTGTGGTGGACGGAGTGAAAGATGGGCTGGCTGACTAGCTGCCTTGTGGATTGTGTTGCTAGTGGTTGTAGCTCTACCTTACTGCGCACCAGGTGCATAGTACGGGTGGCCACTGGGTGTGTTTATGACGCACGTGCACCCGGTTAAGGGAGCCTGCAGTCCTACACTATATTCGTTACTTGGTTTGTCAAAAGTGCAGTCTCCTGCTTTACCTGTGTGGGCTGACTTCTACAGAGGATAAAATCAGTCACCCTTAGAAATGAGCACTCGGAGGCTTGAAAGAAAAACTTGTTTATTCTGTGAGGAATAAATACAGTGGCCCGTATTACCTACTAAGAAATGACTGGAGCAGATGCGGCTAGGTAGCTATTATAACAACTGCCCCCAACTATCTCAATGCTGTTGTCCAGAAGGGTAGTGTGGTAGTTGTTAACCAGAAGGGTGTTGGAAGTTCAAGGGGATCGAAGACTTCTTTGGGGGTTGCTGGTGAAGGTGTTTGAGAGTTTCTAATAGGTCGCAAAGATGTTGGGTTCAGGAGAGAGCTCCAGCACACGAGGTGGTGGAGCTGGAGAACAACTGGCGGTTTTCCGGAGTGCATGGGCGTATATTCTACCTGCCGCAGCTTGTGTGGGGTACGGGTGGCGAGCTCCTCCTGGGTGGAGCTTCGCTCTAGGACAATCCCTCGGTCTGCTGTGGAACTTGGTGTCTCTGGAATGCTGGGTTGCCTTGGCGGCTCGGCCGTTTGGTAGGCTTCCATCGTATGCGAGGGGTCGGCGTGACGTCTTACATAAGGGCATACGATCATGACATGGTAACACTCGAGAAAGTCGGGTTGGCTTCTGTAGTGCTCCTCTTGTGTGCTCTTTGCTCCGGCACACAGCGTGACACTTTCGCTTTCTGCATGGCATAGCACACTGTCTGGCCGGGCAGGCGAGTGCTGCTAATGGGTTCCTGCCCCCTGGGGAGGACAACTTTTAAGTGATAATGTCCCGATGTCAAGGTGAACGCACATGCTCTCCTTTCCTTACACATGTCAGAGTTAAGGGCTGTGTTTATGTACAGGAATCGTTGTACAGATTTTAACCTAAAAGGAACAAATTACAAGCAGTAGGTAAAAAAGTTCATTGAACACTAAATATATACAATTTCCACTGCTGAGGTGTGTGTCACTTCTGCTGGCTTTTACGTGCCATGGTGCTGAAGGCATGCTAAATTGGTTCTGATCTGTAGTTTTCCTACGGGTCGTATGGTAGGTAGTTTTACATGTGACATGGTTCTAAGTGTTGCCAGAAGTAGGTCTTCTGTCACCTAGGCTGGCTGTATCTACCTAATACTTACAAACATGAGTACTCTTGGCAATGACTAAATACTACTAATAATGTTGTGCATACCACCTACATAAGAAATAAAAACATATTACCCTCAAGACGTACAATTGCATTTTAAAATATTTAAAACAGTATTTAAATGTGCTTTTGTTTGAAAGTCCTGTAACAGGCATGGCCTGTTTTTAATTCTCATCTAACGAGGAAGTTTTTTCTTCCTAGGAGAATTTCTCGAATCACTGTTTATCACCACAATGTCTTTTACTTCATTACTATATACTGGCAGTTGTCTTGACTGGTTCGTTGACATAGCACTCTGTCAGTATGCTACGGCATGACTATACTCTGTCTCATATTGCACTTACTGCTTTAATTTTATTATGACCATTCACAACTGTTCTAATGTTTGTGTTCACACACTGGTATGGGTGAGCAATTAACAACTTACTTCTATATGTTACTGTCCTTAGTTGGAGTCCGGGTTTTACATGGGTGACCCTGTTTCCTTAAGGCTGCGTATTGAGGGTATGGCCAAGTGAATTGGGAAGTGGGCCGCTATACTGTCTATCAGCCTGGTTGAGAGGTGCTGCAACACTTGCAAGAGGACATATCTCTGGTGGGGTGGCTGCTGGGCTCTATTTTCTCCGGGGGACGATCGGGGACCCCTCTCTTTCTGGAGGGGCTGCACTGGGGTGTCCGTTAGGGGTAGGGAGTAGTCTTATTTCCCTGGCCCCCTTGACTTGGTGGGATTCATTCATACGACAGGTGATGCGGGAGCAGCCACTGCATCGTCCAACGTCATGACTCGGTGGGTGGCCACATCCTTCTGGGTGGACATAACCTGGGTGGCTGGCCGCCTGAGACAGGGGTTTTTCGGGCACCCTTACCTCGTCAGCTCTGGTTTCATCTCTCTCTGGGATAGGGCTGGGCTGCTGAAGTTACCAGCAGGGCTCCCTATCCAAGGAGCTCCGCCATGACAGTTTGGACCTAGTGGGGGTCATATGGCTGTTTCTCGCAGCCACCCTGTGGACGAAATCTGTGGGTGTCGATGGCAAGGTCCAGATGGACATTGCTGCTCGAAATGCAGGCTGTGGTTCGACCCTGGTCAGGTAAGTTGGATGCTCATTTGGTCGGCATCGGTTTGGAGTGCTGGCTATCGGGAGGTAGGGTGCTCGACCTCGGTGGCCGTCTGTAGAGAGGGAGGTCGTCTTCCCTTTCTTCCTCTTCCTCTGATTCTTGGGCTTCTGTCTCGCGGTCTTGAGCTCTGACAGGGCAAGAGCGCATCTGTCCTCTGGCTACTTTGCAGCATGTGACCTTGTTCTCTTTCTCAGGATTCAGTGATTTGGGGTGACACTGAGGTTTCCTCGCCTGCTGTCTCACCCCTAGGTGTCGCTGTTGTCAGTGGTTCTGTGGGTTTCGATTCAGCTGTAGTTGTTGCAGCCGTACAGGTTCCACTACTTTACGTGGTGGGGATGTGTGTTGGAAAATGACATCGCCGCTTCGCTTCCAGTGGACCAGCAAGTGTTTCTTCCCCCCATCTGCACACAGTTGCCCATATTCCACGATGCATTTTTGCTGCTGGAGCCAGTGCTGTCGCAAAATAACTGTCTCCCTTATTTCAGGTGCCACCAAGAACTTTGCATGGGTTGTTGCCTGGTTGATGTTGATGGCCAGTTTTATCTTCCCTTCCACCTGAAGGGGTGGTTAGGCTGGGCCATCTGGGTTCTTTGGTAGGTCACTTATAATTAAGTTTACAGTTATGTCGATCACTGCAGCAGTAACCTGTCGGTTAACCCTCACTTTAATACAGGGAGCATTCAGGGGGCAGGACTCTTCTATTAACATTTGTAGCATGACACCGGGCCTGTCAGTCATTTCCCCCCATAGCTCAGTAGGAGGGTTGGCTTTCTTTGCTTGTTGCATGCCTCCTGGCAGGCTTTGGAGCAGTCATGGTTAAAGTGCCGTTTTGGACAGAACCAGCACTGTAGGTGCCCAAGAGAGGGGTGTATGGGGAGTAGGGGGGTGTGCCCGCCCTACTGGCTGCTTCGCTTCCTGTTCTCCCTTTGTTTTGTTTTGCTTCAAAGCTGTCTGCTCATGGTAGTTTCCCCTCCATCTCTCTTCCATGCATGCGCACGTTCTTTGATGTTTTATAACTTGGGGATTTGTATAAAAAGATGTAATTTTGGAGGAGTCATGTTTCCTTCAGGGAAAATTCATTTGAACATATGAACCGTTCGTCGGACAAATATCTCTGCCTCTTCATCAGTGGCCTGGGTTCGGCAATTCAGTCGTTAGGTGAGCTGTGACCACCTCGGCGGAAAATTGTGTGGTGAGGTGGGAACACAGTTGCTCCCACTCCGTGATAAATTCCCCGTATTTCGTCCACCGTTCGAGGGCATTTCCCTTCAGTTGTCAGGGCATGAAGTCAGGTTCTGTGCCTTGGGCGGTATATCTGGGCGACTGAGACTACTGGTGCTGGGACGATTTGCTGGCGGAACGACTGTGCATGTAAATGCTACAGTTGTTTGAGTGTGTTGGTTGGTAGTCTGCGAGGACAGAGCAACAGGTGTGAAGTACATGATAGAAGTGGTTGGCTGCTGTGCAGGCTGGTTGAAGTACTCTTGAGAGCCATGGGTGTACCTCTTGACTCGGGGCTGGAATAGATCCCATGTTATCACCAGTGTGATGGGGACGAGCAGGTCTTGTAGAGCTTGGGCTTGTTCCTTACGGGTGAGTTGTCCTATGGCGGTGACAAGGAAATGGGGTCAGCTCTTGTAAGCGCCCAGAGGAAATTAGCACCTGCTTAACTTTCTTCTTGAGACCACTGCATCCAGAAAAAAAGCGTTTGGAGTTTACAACATTCTCATGTCTGTGAAATAAAACGCAGGGCTCATGCCTCTTTGTGTTGAGCCACGTGAGCAGCTGCAGACGGACACCCTATTTCAGCACTTGGCGCTAAGGCGTGATGAGAGTTGAAATTTAGGCTTCGCTGTCTGCAGTCCCTATACGTAAGTGTTGGCTTTAGTCGTGTCTTCCCAATCCAGGGAGTCCCCCCACTGGCACAAAGGTATGGTGGAAAGGATGAGCACCGGACTGACAAGCTGGTCTGAAAACCATGTACCTGAGATGGGGCTCCGCCGTTCTACCTATCAGTAGAAGAAAGGCTGGCCGTAGCTAGTGCTTGTGGGTTTAGCAAAGCGTGTATTGGCTCCATTGACTATAACAGACTCCCTATTGCATTGTTGCCCAGAAGGAGCTGCAATGTCTAGTGTGAATAGGCAACGTCGCGTTTTACGGGTTGGCACGATGCTTGGATTACTAAGCTGGCAAGAAGTTCGGTGACTAGCACATTGCACACTGTCAGGCTGGTCAGTTCTGGCAGCGAGTGTGGTGGAAGGTAGAAGACCGCTCATTCAGGTTCTTTGTTCCCCAGCGGCTAGCTTGGTGCAAAAATAATGACTGCTTCAGAGTCAAATTTTGACTCTGTATTTATACTCTGCCGAGTGGTTGCTTCGGAGTTCATTGGTTGGCATCTTGAGGGCAAGGGGTGGTCGCTGAGCAGAAGGTGGCAAAAAGAATAGCTCTCTGGTGTGACGTCATTGACTGGCTGGGTGAGAATGGAAGACAAATGATGAAACATACGAGTGGTGCCATCTAGCAGTGGTTAGTAGTACTTATTACCGTGAGGTGCAGAACTTCATAGCTCCAGTGGGCCAATGAATAATACAATCTCCGCTTGCTGGGCAGACAGCACAAACTTCAGACATCTTGTGGCCAACGGTAATACAAACTCCATAGAAATTGGATGTGCTGTGGGCTATGCTAATGAAGGTAATAAAGATGTCTAATTACCATTGTTATGCGTCAAGGTTTTGTCGTGTCTGTCAGAGACATGGATGAATTGACTGGCTGATCAGGCCTTGGCCAGTATATAATTCTGGGTGCGTGGTTTGATGGCATGGCACAAAGTCGGACATAGACTTAGCTGTCCGGTGAACCAGGTGGCACAGCCACTGGTTTACCCGAGCTGGAAGGTGGCCTGTGGTGGCTGCTGAACCTGGTGTTGCGGATGGTGGAGTTGTCTGGAGCTAGTACCCCGACCTGGGGCAGCGGTCGTGCTGCAGGTGACGGTACTGAGTTGAGCCCTGGGAAGGATATGTAATGGGTAACCAAAAGTAGACATTTTGAAGGGCTTTAGAAAAGTGTGGCGTAACCGTGAATGGACTATACTTGTGCATTCTGTCTATTGTTTATAAAGTAATCTAACCGTAAATTGTATACTATAATTAGAAATTGGTTATCAAAACACAAGTTAGACATCATTATGCTACGAAAATAGTTTTTCAAGTACAAGATTTATTTATATTACTAATCACACTGAAGAATGACTGAAACTTCAGCAACAATCTTTAAAATTGGTGAATATATGTGCTGCTATATGTTGGCAATCTAGTTTTTTTTCCATTTTGTGTATGTCTTGGTCGTAACTATAGTTAGGTCGAAAACTTTGATTAATCCACATTTAAGAGCAAAGTTAATTCTATTTAAAATGGAAAATAATTCAGCGTGAATCAGAAACATGATGCATGGAATTTATTTAAAGTTAGCACAAGCAATGAACATAAGGTGTCGTGCAATATTATTTGCAAATGTCTTTTGTTTTGATGTGGGAACGAGTCTTCATCGCTCCACTCCTGATTTGAAGGGCCATTTTGAAATGTGTAATCTTTTTTTTTAAAAAAAAAAAAAAAAAAAAAAAAAAAAAAACCCACTAGGGCTAAGT
Source organism: Dryococelus australis (assembly GCA_029891345.1). Taxonomy (NCBI): domain Eukaryota; kingdom Metazoa; phylum Arthropoda; class Insecta; order Phasmatodea; family Phasmatidae; genus Dryococelus; species Dryococelus australis. Next base: position 117,509,919 of record CM056997.1, read on the forward strand.
TTTCTGAAGACATGCAAAACCACTTCATCTGAATTTTCAATATTACCAGTGAAGCTTCATCAAGTGAAAAATCTATTGTATAAAAGAATTCATGATACCGAAATGTTACACACATTCTTTTACCTACGTTGCACAAATTTACCTAAGGAAATAACACTAATTGCAAAAATTATTAACACTGATTTTGTCCCTTTCAACTTTGTAAGAGACTATTGTACTGATACATACTGGTTATCTGCTGTATTGGTAAGGAAGTATCAGTTCGAACCAGCATTGGTAAATACCTATATATGCTCAGCTCTAATATTATAACCGGCACAGAACTTCTTGGCTGCTCAGTGTCAGCAAGCAGTACCAAGCCCTGTTGCCACATCTATTAAGCGCCCATCCCATCATAATACGTGTGCCATGAAATCTCAACATTAGTAATTTAAATTAAAGTTCTTTAGATAAAGATGAATATTTGACTATAGTAGAAACAAAAATCAAACACATACAAGATATATTTGGACATTTATATCTATCATCAAACAACCTGGGTAGATGAACTGCTAAATTTTACATTCGTAGTAAAAACAATGTGATTTACATAGTAATAACAAATATGAAATGTATATGTATTAATTTTAATTTACTTGCAGTTGTGTGCAGCATTGAGAAAATAATTAATCTTTGTGTTATAGCTTGTATTGGCAGCACCAACTCCTCTTTGTCAAAAACAGTTATGATGCTATTTATTTTTTTTCCGTTACAAATGTTCGCCCATCATTTGATTTCTTATAACAAAAGCAAGGCACATCAGTCACATTGTGCAATCACCAGTATCACATGTGCTTGCTGTCAAACTGTGAATTTGTTTATTTATACTTTGGCAAAAAATTTTGATAGTAAAAAAACGAATGCACCCAATAAAGAATATAGGTTGACCTTGTTTATTAACCACTTCCCTTACAGCTACGTATGCTAGAACAAGGTTTACTTCGCACCATAACAAAAACTTAACATGCAAATAATCTGCGAGCATTGCTTGAAGTCCATCATGGTGCTGGCCACTGGGCTACAAACTCCAGCTACAGCTATTGTGCTATACTTATCTATGTCGACTAAGCACAAGTCGAGACTTTCTCTGCTTATAAAGCATGGCAGAAACATTTAGATATACCAACAATATATGGTTTCAGGGAAGAATGAATAATAATCGTTATTCAGAAAATAGTCATCAGTTCACATTCACAACAGTGTAAAACACAAACAGATAAAGATACAAACTTGGGATTTTCACCTACTCATTCAGCAAAATGAGCCTCTTGCAAAAAAGAACTAAATTTTAATGAAATTATTCACGATTTTTTGAAGCACAACAAAGAAATGTTTTGCTTTACTCTCTGTGGCCACTGTAACATGCGAACTAGGCAACAACGCACAGCCATGATAGGCTACTAGCACCAACATTGTGAACTACGCAACAACGCGCAGCCACGATAGGTTACTGACACCAGCTAGTGGGAGGAGCATCACTAATCAACTGACATTGAGCGACCAAGATGTCCTCTACCTGGTATTATATTATTCACCTATGTCGTATTTTTACTTGTCACCTTTTATAAAGCTAATAAAGTGGATTACACAGTAATTTTGAAAATTGTAGAAAGTGAATATTAAAAGAAAAACACCAACTGAGATCAGGGCCTTCAAAAGATGTTGATGAAAAATAATCTTGCCAGCTATTCATGAAATAGAGGAAATGGGTTGTAACTAGGGATGTAACGATTCCACTTGTCCTCGATCTCGATGCGATACCACTCTAGATTCTCGATTCCTTTAGTTACAGACACTTACTTTACAGAACTAATTAATATATAGGAGGGTGTGAAATTTAATTATTTAAACTTGGCTTCCACTAACATAAATAATATTACGAATAATATAACACTTGAACAGTGGGAGCATATTCATATGAAATTCCCAAAAGTTCAAAAGAGGTACGAGATAATATAGAAAATGTACATATATATTTCGTCCACACAGTTAATTCGAAAATATTTCCAAACCTCACTTGCCATGATAAATGTTCACCAACAAAATAAATTATTAAAATGTTTGCAAGACTGACACTTATTGAAAAGCAATTATAGTTTAAATATTTTTAAAGCAGTAATTATTTAACAGGCTCTAATTTAAAAATGCAGTATCATTTTGGCAAATTCATGAACCATTTTTCTGGAAATGCAAAGAAGTTAAAAAAAATATGTATATTATTTACACTAATGTATTTTAATACAGGGAATTATGAAATACATACATAAACTAGACAAGCAGTATCCATATCAATATCATCTGCATTCTTCTTTTTAAAAAAGTCTTCTCAGACGAGTTTAGGTCTGTGTTTGTATTTCTTGCATGCTTTACACTCGCCTTTGCACTTTTATCTTTACATAAAATGTCCAAATGATAGACTTTTACAGTCTTTTACATCGTCTGTAGCATCTTCCATAATTTAGGAGTCTAGATATTTAATGAAACAGTCCCGTCTAATGTGTCAATTTAGATATTACACATTCGAGTTGTGAATGTTCACTTCACACGATTGGAGGTGTTTTGTTGTCAATTCTGTAGCTTATCTCGAAGTACATGTTTTACTGCTTGTGTAATCTTTAGAATGTCTGTTTACATTTAGTTTCACAAAAAAAAATGTATTTACGTGTGGTGTTGAATTTAGAACTATGATTTCCGAGATTCAAAAATTGTCTCGAGACGAAATCGAGAATTTTTTCATCTCTAGAATTTCTCAATATTCCCGAGACTCGTGCGTCTCTATATTTTTACAATGCCGAAGTAAATTTGTGATATAATATAGGAGAAGAGTTTATTTCTTTTGGAGAAAGTCATTTCATTGTATTTTGTGTTATTTTGCATTTGAACTTGTATTTCAGTGTTATTTCGTTTTATCGGAATTTTCAAAATCATGTCTCTAGTGATAGGTTATGTATTTGTAGGAATCTGGTTTTAATGCTTCAATTCTTCATCTTTCAATTCTCGATTATACAATTCTTCAAGAATCATGGGTATTAAGGAATCGTGGAATCTTGTTTGACATCCCTAGTTGTAACCAGTTTATAGTCTATTTGCAGTTTCTGCACACTTTTTGAAACAAACTTTACTTTCCCCTTATTACATGTTGTAGAGTCAAACATATAAGTGCACTTACTATGCTCTGGCTTGGTCTATACACATGTTAATAAATAGCAAAAGCTACATAACAATAGTCATTTGAAAATGGTTGTTGGCAGGATTACAGAATAAAAATCTGGAACTTATGTAACTGCCATGTGCAAGTACATTCTCTACAACACAGCCAGTGTAATTTACCATAGTAATAAGAGGTCTGCATTTAAAATGTGTTTTAAATTTGACTTGTTGATAATGTAATTTATATTTTAATTGCTCTTCCATGACCAAAATAAGTGATGTTTGTTGTAATTTATATGTTCAATAACTTAAGTATTTTCATAAACAAATTTTATCTTTCATGAAATTATAATAAAATATGTATTGTGGATGTGACAACCTTTGTTGAGTAGAAAATTTTATAATTGTGAAATTTTTTGTAAAACTGACCAACAAATTTATATGGGACCAAAGAATTTCCAAAAATAAAAGACTTGCAACAAAACCTCTTCATATTCTTTTTTTTTTGTGTTTTACATAACTTGTCAAGTACCTAGATAAAATTAATTGATTAAATATAATGATTTTAAGCCAAGCAGCCTCATTTAACTCCACATAAAATGGGGTGGTGTCTGATTTGCAAGTTTGCAAACTTTTGGTCTAAATTTAAACTTTATTTTGTTCATGTACTCGCTGTTTAAGAATAATTTACAAAGGCAAGTGTGGTGCAGCAACACTATTGCTCCTCAGGGGAGGGACTCTCTGCATCCCAGAAAAATGTTATTTTTTTTGTTTCATCAACATTTTGTTCTTGACAAAGATAAGAAATTGAAGGTGGGGGGGGGGGGGGGAGGAGGCATCATTACAAAAATCGGAGCTTCACTATGCAACCTTCTTTCAATATAAAATAATATAACATCAAACAAAACTAATTTACAATGTCACCAATAGAATGTTTATCTGCAATGCTAAGGGAGTTTGACATGTGCCCAAGAGGAGTGAAATTAAAACAAATTATTTAGTGGGGCTAGACACGTCTTAAGATGTTTGGAGTTAAAAGTTGCGGTGACTTTTGTCACTCAACATGTGAGGAAGTTGATGTCTTAATCACCTTTACAGTTTTAACTCGTACCAGCATCATACCAGCAGTTAACTAGTGCACAACCAGTGTATACGACGGGTCTGGTGGCCTGTCCGAGGGGCACAAATTCCAGAACCACTGTCACTATTCACCTGGCGTGGTGGGGGCTGGTGGGTAACTTGGGTGCTTGCAGATGATGAAGCATTCTGGCTTTGTGGATGACTGCTAAGAGCTTATGTTTGAGGAAGTTAACCGCAAAACCAAGGGTTTGCGATTCCCAGTGGATGTTCTTCACCCCTTAGGAAGGCTTCTATTACAGGATGAGGTGTGCCTTCAAGTTTGATTAAAGGGGAGAAACAGGGGTTGGCAGTACTGAGGTGCGAGGCCCCTCAGTAGGGCGGGCGTTCTGAACTTGGCCCTACTCGGTGGAAGTGCAAATGTGCACTGACTGTCACAATGCAATCCAGTTTCGGGAGCACCAGCTGCCCTTCTTAACCTTTTCTGTTTACCTCCCTTCCGGGTATAAGGCATGAGAGATTATGGGTACAACTACTATGACCTGTAGTTCCTGAAAGTGTAGAGTGATTCCCAATCTCCCAAGCAGGAGTGGTTACCTTGTGCTCCTTTTACCCGGCCCCTTGAGCGATGAACACAGCTTTAGGTGGTGGTGGAGCTTTTTGACGAGAATAACCACGTGTGGCCACGGAGTCAATCAATCAATGCTAATTCCAACTCCTTTTGGCCCCATCAAGAGTGATGGAGTATGGAATAGCTTAGTTTGCTCAATTCACTTCATGGAGGAGTTGCTAGTGGTATAAGCTCTACCGAAGTCTTCCAGGTGATAGACCTCGGGTGGCCACTTGATGGGTGTGTATTTGGTTCAGGGTCTGGTGGTCTGCCGGCTTCAATTTAGTTGGCTGAACTAAATAGGAAACAACTGTGTTTATGCAAAGAAATCAGTACACACAGCGGAGTTACAATTCACGTGTTATATTAACTTAGTAATAGTAACACGGTGGCCCTGTACTACCCCCTACAGTAAATTACTTTGACATGGAAGTTTAAACCACTGCAAACCAGGTGGAGGTGACCTGGTGTTAATTTGGCTGGGAATAGGCGATACCCGCTACTAGAAATTAAGTAGTTTACAAATTTCTCCTGACTGACTATCGTTGTTCTGAAGGAACAAAGGGGGACAGCTACCCGAGGGGTAGTGTCGACAATGCCAGCACTGTCCGGTGGACAAGGAAGGTCCTGAAGGGAATTCATAGCAACCATTACCAGTTCTGGGGTCTACCAGGAGGTTGTGGGGAAAGAGCTGAAGTCTTTCGGAGCTGTTGGAGGCTCTAGTATCCCAGAAGCAGAGGGTCTGCACCTGCTGTAGAAGTAGTTTCTGATCGGTGTTGTCTTTGCCTGGCAGTCTGATTGTGGCCTAAGGATAGTGGAATCTGCGAGCATAAACCTGACTGCTATCTCCAGCCCTGTACGAGAGCAGTGGAGGTGCAGAGACTGAAGATTGCTGGTTACGCCAGGTGTTTTATACTACCATCGTACAGGATTTTTGGAGGAGAGGTGTACAGGGGATGATAGCCTCAGCCGCAGGGGTCCAAAATGATGATGCGGCGCTATCATTCCTTATCTTGACCCCAGGGTACTGGTATAATGGGTGCTGCTTTCTCTTGGCTCGCTATGGAACTAAGTGGCCTTGGTTGGAGTGAGCGGTGGCTCGGTCAGGCAGTACAATCTTGCGTGGGGAGGGGGGAAGGAGTTGACATGTCGGCTTCTTGGAGATGTTTGGCAAATAGTACAAGCTGGCACTGGTGTGTGTGCGACTGCACCCACATTGCACCGGTGTATCCTGTAGGAACGTACTTTTAGACTCTTTAGTGCCGTTTGGAGTAACCTGCCCAAAGGGTTGAACCTTGTGTTCAAGATGTGGCAAAGTCGTTTGTAGAGTGCGCATCAAAGATGCGGAAATGTATCGCGCGTCAAGTCTACTGATGTATTAATGTATGTGGAGAGTTACACACACTCTCACTCCCTCCCCCTTACATCCACATTCTCAGTTTCACACAACTTGGGTAAATTTTGACATCTCTCGGAAAGTAGTGCGACCTTGATGTATCCCTCGGTCACAGCTGTTCTGTTGGTGAAGAACATCTTTGTATACATATTCATGAATCCAGTGGTAGGCGTTGAAAGACTAAAGAGTTTGTACCAGTACTTGGGCTACTATAGCTGGTTGGCATTCTCAACTGTTTATTTTTGTTATGACCACATAATAAACTAGTAAGGGTTCCATTAATTTTATTGGTGGGGTAGGGAACTCTAGTTTATCGTCTTTAGTAAAACTTGATTGTAACTTCCATAATTTTGATGATGCAGTGGAACATTTTGTTCACAGGAAATAACATTAAATTTACTATAATTTCATCAAAAGAACTAATTGCAATAAATGTCGCTATTCGTGCTGATGCAATAAATACTCAACACACACAAATTGTTGGCTTTTTTTTTTGTATAATGAACTGCACCAAAAGGGTGCTTATTTAGGCCTCCTGCATTTCAAAATCTTCCACAAGAACAAAACGCAATAAATGTCACTGATGATACTAAGGTACGAAATGCACAGTAAATATTTACATATAATTTAACTTTACTCGTAAAAATCCTTTTTTCAATAAAATAAGTTTGGGTACAACAACGGGTTTTAGACCAAATACATTTCAAATATTCTAACTATAAAAAAAAACCATTATTTAACAAAACAAACTTACTGTTCACTTTGTAACTCCTAAACACACGAGAGCTTTGGATGATTACTAAGTAAAATCCCTTTTGTGTGCCACTGATACAAAATAATTTTATGCAGACTGATTCAATTAACAATTAACGCATGCCATGTTTTTTTTTTTTTTCACATTACCGATAAGATTTTGCCTCATCAGTGCAAACCATAATATCACTACCAGCAGGGTCCTGTAAACACTACAAGTCTTCCAGAAGTACCTAAAGGAAATGCCCCTTTTGCAGGGGTTATTACAGATGCCAAGAAATTGAACTGCTCACCCTACAGTAAAATAAAATGCTCATTTCTACATGCAGAAATGAACTGAATACTAAACCACTGAGATGACTTTATGCAATAACCATAGCACGCCAAGAGAGCGCTGACCCATGCTGCCCTCAGCCAAAATTTGTGGCCGACCAGTGACATCTCACACACAGTGTGCGTCGCCCCCCAACCCCCTCGGCTACAACCAAGTGCAAGCTGGCCAGTATAAATACCAGTACATGACCCTTTTGTTCCTTCAACGCACGCCTGGTGCCAAAGGAACAATCATCAGCAGCAGCTTGCTCCACCACCTCGTGTACTGGGGCCCTCTACTGCAAACGAGGTCTTCCAGATCTACCAGATGCTCAACTACGCCTTCGCGTACATCTTAAACACCTCCATAAATCTTCCAGAGCCACCCCCCCCCACCTACCCCCCGGAGAAGTCATCGAATACACGTATATACTATTGTCCCTTCAGGAATGCCAAAACTTACCACTGTCCTTCTGATCAATGGTAAGTCCCTTCTGAACACCAAGAATAGATACTTAAGTTGTATTCATAGTCACTTAATCTTTCTACCCTGCATAGTTTAGGAACAGGTCTTGCCTGTAAACTATTGTTCAACTATTTTTTTTGTTGGGAGGTAGTACGTACCACTGGGTTTATTCCTCCCAGGAATAAAGAAGTTTTTATCCAACTGCAGAATATTATTTCAAGTGTGTTGTTGTTTCTCCTCGCTAGATATCAGTTCCATTAAGAATAAAAGCAGGAGACAGTTAAATGCTTACTTTACCTAACTGTTACCAACCTTGGTGTAAGACTGCGAGCTCCCCTTCAGGGATGCCCGTACGTCTAATACATTCACATTAAAACTGCAACCCATTTTGTACGCCCCGGTGGACAAGCACTGTAGAGCCACCACTACTAGGAATTTAACTACTGAGGTGGCTGGTCAACCAGTCTTTGTACTTCGTCCATCGCACTTCTGGTGTCGGAGGAAGTATTTACTTAGTTTTGGGGGTCTAACACCTTGTGGGCTCACACCCGAGGGTTGTAGTTGTCAGCCATAATTTAACCCCTGCTGTGTGCCCACCGCATTCCTGGTGCCAGAAACGAAGGGAGGGAACAGCCTTGGTCTGTCAGTGAGGAAATACACACGGTTAGGGACAAACATTGCCTAACTCTTTTTTTGGGGCTGGTAGTAGTACTCTTCCTCATGCCCTACTCCTGTCGAAGTGGTATTGAAAAGAGGGATAAAAAGGCAACTACCACCTCACTATACAAACAAGGGCGTAACTCAAACCCGACTGCACTTAGCAGTCTTGTTACACGGGAACAAGCTCAAACTGCCCATCACTTAGATAAGCTTCTCTTCTCAGTCTTATTTGAACCGCCCATTAAAACTTCAAGAGAACACTTACCCCATTATTAAAGCCTTTCTTATGGATGAGAAAGTCCTATTTGGTATAGCAAACCCCTGGATCAGGGGCCGACAGCCCATCAGTGCACCAGGTCCCGGTGCCAGCACTAGCCATTGCCGCAGCAGGGTCAGCAGCAGCCCCCACAGGCTATCCATCACCAGGTATAAAGATGAAAGTCCAATCAGATGAACGGTCATACAGTAGAACCCTGTTATAACATTTTTCAAGGGGTCAATAAAATAAAATGATGTATGCTGGAAACAGTATTACACCAGCAGGAACACATCAAGCAAAACAAAATTCTATATCTGTTTGTAGGCTACTGCATTGTCAATATGTCTGAAATTTTATTTAAGAGAAAAACTGAATTTGAGATGATGCAAGGAATTGAACAAATATTGATGTTATAAGCAGGAAATGAAGAATATGAACATTGTTATATGCAGGAAATGAAACCATTAAGCCTTATGGAGAAATGGAGGGACGATTAAATAATGGTGTTATATGCAGGAAAATGTTATATGTGGGGATTTTACAACAGGATTCTACTGTAGTCACCATCCCCAATTTCGTGCAGTGCCGTAAAGCTTTTCGACCAGTTCTTTATACTGGCAAAGCACCGGTACGCAATTAAATAAAGGACAAGTTAAGAGCAATCCGGTGTGTCTGTCCTCACACCAATCAAAAACAGCCCGACGTTAATCAAAGGACATCACACATCAGTTATTTCTTGAAACCAACAAATTTAAACTTCACAACGTAATGTTGTTTGGGCATCACAATGATATGGAAAATGGCGGACCACAGCACACAACAAACTCTTTCCAAAACCTACAGACATGTGTCAATATTTAATTTCACTGAGAAGAGACTAAAGAGGCACCTACAACAAATTACATTTAATGAAATACGTAAATACAATAATAATTAATTGCATATATAATATTCAGACACGACCAGCAAGAAATTCTCGCATATAGATAAAATTATGACTGGAGAGAGATCACTGGCAGTGGCATTTCACTAGGCGGATGGAGATCTTACACATTAATGTTTGCATGTTCTAATATAATATTTTGAAATATTTTTAAAGTCCTTGTTCTACGAGACAGAAAAATGGTACATTATTCTATGAGCATAATTTTCACCATAAATGTAGTAATTATCATTAAATTTGTATATTATAATTTTTAATGCAGAGAACTTTTTTTCTTTTATAATCATTGCAAAGATTGCCAACATAATACGGTTTACGGTGGCTGAGAAGTAAGCCTGCTCGCCTCCCACCAAGGCAAACTGGGTTCAATCCTGCCTGGGTCTTTCCCAGATTTTTGAAAGTGGGAATCTTGTGCCGGATGATGATGCTCGTCTGTGGGTTTTCTAGGGAATTTCACCTTTCCCCCACCGCTGCATTCAAGTGCTGCTCCATTCTCCCCTCATTGACACTCCAGAGCTCATTAAGAAGCGCCCAAATAACTCAGCTCATCCAACATAATATGCATCGTGCAACAACCATCAGCTGATACAGTACTTTGCAAAAGGAGATGTTTACTTTTTACATGCAGTGTAGGTTGGTCACAATGTCTGTCAAACTTTACTGAAGTTATATCTCTTATTCCAGAAATGGAAAAGGAGGATGGGGGTAGGAAATGAAGGGACATGTGCACCAGAATTAGAATAAAATAGTGTAGCATGAAATATACTAATATGGAAATTACATGAGCAAGAAATCTATTCTTGTAATTTTATAAACCAACAACACTATTCCACAATACAAAATAATAAAAAATATATACATATTTTTACTAAGCATAATTATTAGGAATGCATTAACTTTCAGAATTGCATGTCGCACATCAGTTGCAATATTATGGTTTATATTTTCTGTAGACAGAAAGTTGACATGCAGGTTTTTTGCATCTCAATGTAAGACATCATTATCAAAGTACCTACCAAATATTCCAAAGGTGAGCAAGTTGCCAATTCTTTTTTTCGACTGGAGTGTAACATTCACTTTTGTTCCTTCAATTATATTTTTGGTATAAAAATACAATTGAGGGTTAATTACTTTGAAGCCCACTGCAATTGCATTAGGCATCTGAACAGCATTGCTAGCATTGAAATTTCCTGTTATGGTGATGTGACTGAAGGTTGGCCAGACAGTATTTCCCCTGCTGGGTGGCAAACCGCATGTATTTAGAGACTCAGTAGTACATGAAACAATGCCGCACACCTGTATACCAGCATCTGCTGCACCCACAAAGGAACGCATACCACTGTAAACTACCATTCTATAGTGGCTAATCTCACTTGCTGGTCCACCCTCAGATGGCTGAACTGATGTACGAACTGTGAAGTTGCAGCAGAGGTTGTCAGAACATAAATGGACTGAAACATTCTTCTCCTGTAAACCGTTTAGTTTTGCAGTGTCTAGTAACAAGGTTGTGTAAGCTGAAAGATCTTCTTTCTTGATACGTTGACTCTCTAAAATCTCGCCATTTCCCAGGTTGTGTTCTTCATTGTTTGCACATTCACCTATGTTTGAATACTCTGATGTTATACTGTTACTCTCACATTCTTGTCTATCTGTATCACTGTTGTCATTTCGTAAGTATTCGTGTGAGCTTTGTTGTACTGGCAAGTTGTTTCCATCAAGGTTTATGTGCGCTGAATGGTCTTCACTCCTGGTCACTTTTTTTGGTACGTTTTCCAAGAGAAGCCTGCTAGTGTTGAGATTTGAAAATACTGTTACCAGAGGGCCATTTTGACCATTGTATATTCCACTTCCAGTGCTACCAACAGATGGTTTGCTGTAGCCTGCTGCCAGTAAGTTAACATCCATGGCATATGACCACTGTGACTGGCTCTGCAGGGCTGAAAACATATTGTGCAGTATATTAGTATACAGGATTAAGTTCTGCGATAGTTTGCAACAGTAAAGACAGTATTTATATTGAATATTGATCAGTATAGGCTATTCACGGTAAAATGAGTACTTCTGAAAACACTCTCATTTGGAACAATAGTCAATAAATATATTTTATTTTAGTCTTAGATGTTAACTTCCGAGTGTGGTGGAATAAACACACTGTGATTATTACTTGCATACCAATATTTATTTAAAAAGGTGGTTAAAGAATAAAAAATATGACAAGGGAAAAAGTAACTAGGGCTTCAAAAGTGCTTACTTCACCGTGAACAGCGTATGTCAGCTATTCCATTTTCTACGTAAAAAGCTTTTTTCTCTGTATTTCTCTAAAAGGGACATTTACTTCATCCAAATTCTGATGTAACAAATTGACATTTTTAGAATATAAATTTTTACGCATTGTACTGTTGTAACTGTTCTTAGTATTTCTTTGGGTATTCCAATTACATACCCTTCCTTTTACTCCAATGCCACCTTTTCAATTCTTACAGATTGTCAATGCAAAATGGTTAGACAAATATAAGATGTTTTTCAAAAGAACAATTTTGTTGTTTTGAAGAGTTATATAGTAGAAACATCCTAAAACAAGCCCCCACGGTTTACAGAAATAAGGTCATTATGGAAAAAAATAAATAAAGGCAGTTATAAATATTTTGGAAAATTTTAGACCACTTTGGACCCACCTCCAACCATTACGTAACACTTCAGTATGAATTGAAGGCAGAAATTCCGTTCTCCAATTTTATTGATTAGTTCTCCAGCAAATCTGACAAAAATCACTCAATTTACATTATCGAAAATTAAATTTAAAAAAACTTTCTGCAAGTAAACTGCTTACTTATAAAATTACGAAGGAGGCAAACATTTATTTGCCTACATCCTTATGGCTACGTACATGGGCAGAAATGATTTAATAGAAGATAATATTTAATCCAAAATGGTTAAAGAAGTAAAGCCACGGATGCTGCCCACGAAAATGAAACCTTTTTACGACTTAATCCATGAAAAATTTTTCTAAATATCGATCCCACATACATTCTTGGTGGTGGTTGTATTAGTTCTGTAAAGAAAAACATTCAGCTTAGAACATCATTGTAATTTCTGTTGTTACCCGCTCTCTGGCTGTCGTCTGACGTCAAATTTCTCCTCCATTCAATTCTCACTACCCTATAGGAAATAAATTAATAACAACAATAAAATTTGGAATAGTGAACATCCTCTAAAAACAAATGAAATCTAACTTACGCATGATCTATAAGTCAATATATTAGTAAAATAACAAGATTATACTGCACTTTGTTTAAATCATATAATAAAACTTAAATTGAAAATTATATTGAGTTGTCACCCTAAGCAAATACTCTGTAATCATAGACAAATAAAGGGTTATTACAAATGATTCACCGGGTTTAAAAAATCTGTAATTCACAAAATACTTGTCAGAAAATTATGAGCACTATTGAACCAACCAGAAACTCTCCAAGTTTTTTTCCACAAATTTCTACAAATGTTCAATGTGAGCTTCTTTCATCACACGACACACGTCCAATCGGTAGTAGAGTTCACCCCATACGCGTTGCAACATGTACCTGTCGATGGCCATGACAGCTGTGGTAATGCGGTTTCGGAGCTCATGCAGTGTTGTTGGTAATGGTGGCACGTAAACAGTGTCTTTCACGTACCCCCAAAGAAACAAATCACATGGTGTAAGGTCGGGAGACCGAGGCGGCCATCTGAACAGCATCAAGTCATCCCGGTCACAGCGTCCAATCCAGCGGCGTGGGAGTTCATTGTTGAGGTGGCGACGCACTTCTGTGTGCCAATGAGGTGGGGTCCCATCCTGCTGGAACACTAAGTTGGTGAAATCCTCTCTGATTTGTGGAAATATCCACAACTCCAACTCTGATTTGTGGAAATATCCACAACTCCAACATGCCGAGATAGGACAGACCCATCACAGTGTTTTCAAGGGAAAAAAAGGGCCCATACACCTTCGTCTGTGAGATTGTGCAGAACACATAAGTTTTGGCGAATCCTGTACGTGTTGCACAGAAGCATGAGGATTTTCAATGCCCCATATCCGAACATTGTGACTGTTCACCTTTCCACTCAAGTGAAATGTCACTTTGTCACTGAACACCAGACGTGTGGCAAATTCATCTTCCTGCATGTGCTCACAAAATTCAACTCTGATAGCATAATCTTCTGGATGCAAGTGTTGCAACAACTGCAAGCGGTACGGTTTTAAGTTGTAACCATAATCGCAAAATCTCCCACACAGTTGGCTAAGGAATCCCAAGCTCCCGACTTGCTCGGTTAGTTGATTATTGTGGGCTAGGCACATAACTTTCCCTCACTCTCTCCACTGTTTCGTTAGAAACACCTGGCCGCCTTGTGCTCTTACCTTTACACAAGCATCCTGTGTCGTGGAACTGATGATACCACCTCAGAATGCTCGACCTGGTGGTTCTGTGTGGTAATGTTCTTGGAACACACGCTGTACGGTAACAACTGATAAACATCTTGCATATTCCAAAACACAAAATGCTTTCTGTTGATTTGTCGCCATTTTGTGAACTGAGCTAGTGTTGTCACCTGGTGTGATAAAAAGGAAGTTCAGACTCATAAAAAAAAATTTTGTGAGTTTTTTTTTGTTTGGTGGTTAGCACAAACGTTTAACATAAACAGTTTATGAATTACCAATCTTCAAAACCAGATGAATCATTTATAATAAACCTGTATAATATCTAGAACCAAAGTTTAAATATAACACCTGAAAAACTGCAATGTTACAATTATACATAAAAATTTACAAATATTTTGCATGAAGTCGAGTGTTTGTCTTTAGCGTAAAAATGAAACTTTTTTCAATTAAATATAAATTTATTCTAATAGGCAAATGTCTCTTGAAGTAAAAAAAGAAGATACCTGCATACTTAGCTTTGGGCTTGTCGCCCAAAATGTTACAATCATACAACAGCGTGAGGTTTTATCAAGCATTGCAAGTCCATGTTCAATTGTCTCTGGCATAAAATTTACATGAATTTTGCATGGAATACTAATTTAATTTGATACACATATTCAGACATATCCTGCATAAAACAATACCTCAGACATGTGTACTTGACCTTGCCTTTGATAGTGCAATGTATTCTGCACATGATACCCCAGTTGTGCATAAACAAACACTGTGCAAGTCAAAAAAGAATGATAAACTGGACCATAACACTGCGGTATAAGCTAACAAACAGCATGTTAAAAAATCAAAATTCATGTGAAATAGTATGATTTGGTTGTCTATAACTAAAAATTGTAACAATTTAAGCAAATCCAAATTGCAGTCTGTGAAGGAATGAAAAAAAAAGTCAATTTTTTAATAGAGTATAATATTGAAGATGGAACACGTACATAAGAAATGATGGTAACAAGATGTTTTAAATGGGCAGTGCCAGGAAGAAAAAGGTGGGTAACTAAGGTCTTATTATTATTAATTTTTTACACATTACATACATTAGTGTCAACATTGGCCGGCGCTAACACCATGGATGGGGTTTGGAATGTACCATACTGCGCATGCATGGCAAATGCTGTTAAGCAGCTGGTGGCTTGCGGGCCAACAATCTTGGTCGCACACAGCTTTTTAGCAATGGTAAATTTTAGCGAGTTTTTGCATATTACGTATATAAATAACATTTCCCCACCATGTTATCCAGCAGGAATGGGTAGGGATCGTATAGCCCTTATTGTACTAAATTTTGCAGCCTTTCCAAGTGTTGTTTACTGTGACGCGTGATACCCCGCGAATGGTGGAGGAACATCACGTCCAAAAGTGCTTTGGTGGGTGCTAGGTCAGATGCACCTGGTGGTGGAGGGTTTTTGTTTAATTCAGACTTTATAAGGTACTGGAGCTCGTCCAGTATAAAATACTGGCCTGGTAGCTTTGCGGCAGGTCACAAAATCAGGTTCCGCAAGAGTGATTTTGCGTTTCAGTGGATTGGCTCTAGTCAGGATACCTGGACAATGCTAACCTGTGGAGGCTGCTTGACCTGTTAACCTGTGTCAACTCTGTTTGGCACAAATTTGAATTGGGTTTGTCAGTGGGCAGGCGCTCAAAGGTTGTGTCGGTCATAGGGATTGGTTCCACCGACTGAAGTCCCCAAAAGTGTGGGTTGGCGATTCTTAAGGATTGGTCCTGTCCACTCAAGTAAGCCACAAACATGGGGTGTGTTTCCTCACTCATATGAATAATGTCTTCGAAGAGGTCCATAGTAACCTCTGGTGTACACTGTAGCTGCATATTGTGCAAAGCCTGGGCTTGGTCCCTCGGTTAGTGTTTCGTGAGTGCGGCCAGGAAGGGGTTTAGCTCCTGCTGATGCCCTGAGGCAGTGAGCACCTGTCTAACCTTCTCTTGGATACCACTCCGATGGGAGTAGGGCATTAGGACAGAATCACACATTCACATTCGTGAAAAGACAGCATGTGACATGTTGTCCTACATTGGTGTACAGCCACGTGCAGTGTCTGCCAACCAAAAGTGGTATCCCTATCCCCGGCATGCTGCATCGGAATGCGGTGAATACTGAGAGTCTGGTCTCGCCGGTGGACAGTCTCAGCATGTGGGTGAGCGTCTCAGGAGGAACAGTCTTCCCCAACTCAGAGAACACTAACTCCGGTGCTGTGGGCGTGGTGGAAAGAGTGGCTATCGAGCAGGCAAGCTGACGTCAAGAAACTGAGTACCTAGTGTTGGGGCTCTAACATTTTGTACACCGTGGTGCACAAAAAGGGTAACTGTCCAATGTGCATGTGGGTACTCTATTGATATAACTGCACTTTAGAGTAACTTCCCCGGTCACCTGCAATCCCTTGGATGGGCGTGAAGTTCACTGGGAGAGGAATTACTATGGGAAAGATACCATTGAGTTGGCTAAAACAGAAGTTTATTCCTTTCACGGGAAATAAATAGGGTGGTGTCGCACTACCTCCTAATGTCAGCAAGAGCTTACAGAAGGTTAAGATACACTGAGCCAGGTGAAGGCGACCTGTTCCTAAGCTAACAATGCCAGGGTAAACAAGATCTTCGGCAGAGTATGCAGTGGAGAAAATGAAGACTGGTCACAAGTGGGCAAGCAACCTGCTATTTATACTCCGGCTGGTGTTACCCCTTCAGTCACCTGGAGAGGGGTGGTCGAGGAGAGGGGGTAGCTTTAGCATAGCTACCTCTAGGCGTGACATCACCGGCCGGCTTGAAGATCGAGATGTGTTACTGGTAGAGCCATCTGGTGGTGTGCTGTGGTACTCAATATCTTGGATGCATAGCCTCGGTGGCTGGGTTAGTGAATAATACAATATTCAGGCTGGAACATCCATTCTTACCATCGGTAGACAGTACAATCTTGCATCTCATGATCCGTGGTACTAATAATGAAAACTCCATAGGAATCGAGCTGCAACGCTTGCTCACTGATAAGGCAAAGTTGTTTAGTAATTGTTGTTGCGTGTTCTACGCCTCTTATTTACAGGAAGATTATAATTAAGCACTGTGCACAAGAATACAAGGATTTGACGTACGTCAGAGCTGAGTCCATGGATTACTCTACATGAGTTTGGTTGGCTTGCCTGGCTGGCATGGACTCTGCCACGTTGGACAGTTACTGTGGTTTATGGGCTTGCTAACATTCGCTCAGGGATTCAAACCCTGAACTCAAAGTCTAGACTAATTGGTAACATGAGGTAGACTTACGCGTGGATTGCCTTTTAGCCAAAGATGAGTATGCAGACCATTGTATGGGTCACAAAGGAAATTTGTAAAATGTCAAACTAATTATTGGGGATTGCCACATTGGGGTGCTTTGCTTGTGTACAATCGTGGTCTAGTTGGTTTCCAGGTTGGAACAAAATCCGTAGTGGTAAGAATTATATGTGGTCGACGCCTTATCTTGGTCTTGCCTGGTTGCAGAGCTCTCTGCTGTGATGTCTGGCTGCTTGCAGGTAACGGCGACCAAACAGCAGCCAATGCTGGTTTGCTGTGGAGTGTAACTGAAGAAAGACTCATAGGTAATAGAAGGTATTAGGTGAGAAGGATATTGTGCTAGTGTGTAATCCAATCGTAGAAATGCCTCCTGATATTTCAATATCTCCAATTGTATAGGATGCGGCCCTTGTGGAATCCTTGTTGGTGGCTCAAATAATGGAGGAGGTGTGTCAACTTTAACTGCCACTTTTTCTAATAATTCATTTACTAAGATATGAACGTCTATTTTTTGACGATATTTGACACCTCAATTACGGACATAAGGCATCAGCATGCCAAATATAAACAGTACTGGGAGCTGGTGCATCACATATTT
This sequence comes from Dryococelus australis, assembly GCA_029891345.1. Classification (NCBI taxonomy): domain Eukaryota; kingdom Metazoa; phylum Arthropoda; class Insecta; order Phasmatodea; family Phasmatidae; genus Dryococelus; species Dryococelus australis. The sequence goes on from CM056997.1 coordinate 117,527,923, forward strand.
CTGCCGTGTGATATTGTGCACTTTACACCGGGTTTGCGCATTCTAATATTCCTGCCAGACCTTTTACAGCAGTGGGTGGAATACACAGGATGTAACATGGGTCTAGTGGTCAGTGCGCTCCTCTCTCCTTTCCTTCTGCCTTTAACAGCAATGAGGTGGAGTGGGGAAGTACTCTGGTCACTAAAAACCACCTGTGAAAAGTGTATGTCTGCCTTGAGGGCTTTTACGTGAGGCGCTTGCTATTCCTGAATAAAATAATTGAATAGTCGTCAAGGGCTTGTATTAAATAAATAATATGTAATATTATAAAATTGCTTTAAGGGTGTGTTGCTGGTAAGGTACACTTGAATCAATAGGAATGAAAGAGAGAGATAAATTTCATTAGCTTTTATAAAAACTTTAACAAACAAATAGGGTTGTGCTCTCCTAGTAATAATAATATACTTAAATAACAATTGAAAATTTAATTGGGGTTAGATTCTAACTCAGGTGAAGGCACCCTGAGGCAATTATTAAACATGTGTACAATCGTTATGGTAAGAAATGAATTTAAATTGCCATAATAAAATATAAAATATTCCTCCCTATAGAGGAAGGTGTTCTGAAAGAACCTAATTAAATTGGTGAAGTAGCACCAGAAGTGCGCTGAAGAATGGTATGACTGGCACCAAGAGGGAATGTCGTCTGGCGTGCGTCCAAGGAAGACTTGAAGGAAGGGTACCAAGAAAGGTAAGGTAGTGGTTGACGACATTGGCAGGACCCTATGGTGGCTTCGGTGTCCGGAAGGCCTCTGGAGCTGGAGGTCGCCGAAGAAGTGGAAGACCCTCTGAATTGCTGGCAGGATCTCCGGAGCTGATGGTGGACGTCGACTGTTGAGGACCCTCTGGAGACTTGCTGGCCATGCAGCGCAACGAGTTCTAGCTGCTAGCTGACCCTGTTAGTTCTATCTCGTGGCCATTACAACAGGAGACAGGAGGCTAGAGCTTACCCTTGATGTGCTAACACCTTCCAGTGGCCATTACAGGTGCAGGAGACTGTCCTGAGGCCCTGTTCTGGAGGTCCTTTTATACTAATCTCTCCTGCTTGGTGGCTCTCAGAAGAGTGAGTGGGAAGCTGGCTCCACTCTATGGGGGTTGGACTTGTAATGTCATGCATGTGCAACTGGATACCCTTATCTGTGTGGCGATCGTTACGTGGCTGAAAGATGTTGATATATCTTGCCAGCCCATGCATCTTGGAGGCTGTAAATGCTCCAGCAGGTGGCGCTTTGCTCTCCAGCGGCAGGATTGTGAGATACCACTGCCGGCCTGGAGAAGCGGGCGATTCAAACTGTTGCGGAGGGGTGATGCTTGTGACGACTTCTTGGCGTGGCATATTGTTAATTAGGATCACGTGTTAGGAGTCTTAATATGAGGGCTGTCCTAAGGCAGTCTGGTAGACATGTGTCTCATCTCCCTTCTTTCGTTCATTAATGAATTATGACTGGCCCATAAGGAGTAGAGTTTTCGAAGATGGGATGCAGTCGCAAGTAGAATGTGCTCCCCAAAAGCACAGAAAGCATTATGTCGCATTATTGAAAAGACGTCATGCTTCAATCGTAATAGATTTTTGCCTAGACATTTATTGCTCAAACTTTTTTCTGAAAAGTAGGAAGCACATGTTACTTCAAAACACTTCAACATGCAGAATTTTTTAATTTTTTATTAGTACTCTATATGGTATATGTGTGTATATGGTATATATATAGTGTTCTATTGATTATGTTGTTCACCATAACAGCATGATTGTGTGGTGCTTCTTTATTTATTCAGCAAACACAGCAGACTTGTGTAGTGGATGTAAACAATAAAATAAGTCAAATGGCAATGTTTATATTGACATGAGACACAATGATATGCAAACGGATGAAAGACGAAACTACAAAGAGCTTTCAAAAGCTCTCACTTTATCATAAACAGTCTACACATAGTGAAACACGCTGGCTCTCTTTCCACTTATTTTAACGAAATTGCAAGTCCATAGGAAAGATGCTCACTATCTACAATCTCCACAAAATCAAGCCGAAAAGTAAACGTTACCATATCAAAGTTTAAAAAACCAAGAGAAATCCAAGTCGAGTCACTCTCAATATCGTAGTCTTGAGAGCCAATGAGGTTGAAGCAAGGAGAAACGGTCAGAGGAAACCAGAAATCCCAGAGGAAAAACTGCTGACCAACGGCATCTCCAGCACGATTTCCACATGCGAAAATCCAGGAGTGACCCCGCCAGGAATCAAAACCGGTTCACTTTGGTAGGAGGCAAGTAAAAAGCATGTATGCTCACAACAAACCATGCAGTAAAAAACCCTTATGACAGCACTTTTTATCTTTCAGAATTCTTTGTGAATGCTTACTGCAATTGAAGAAAAGCAACTGACAGCCCCCACAAACAATATAGGTTGTATTTTCAGACATTGTTACTGTCCATATCCTATTGTAAGCCTGCAGATGGATCCAACAATATACCCACATAACAATGCACAAGTTCTCTGTCAGAAGAAAACACATGCAGGTTTCATACTGCATTTCATGTTTAACAGCTAACACTACTAAATGTGGCCCAACAGAAGACTTAATATCTTTCATAGGCCAAAGCCCTGCATTTATTTAAACCTGAATAATGAAAAAGTACAACCACAAATTATCTACTTAGTCTTGGATCTCTTTGAGTAATGTGTGTAACCACAGACCAGAATAAACAAAATATAGCGCTGGAAAATTAACTTGCAAATACCAAAACACCTCTTTCATACACAGGAATCATATTCTCATACATCAGGTATGTTACACTGTTTTGGTAGAAACTTAGAATAATTATAACAGTTATAATATTGGTGCCGATAATATAAGGATTTACTTCAAGGCACCCAAAAAATCACCAGTAACTATTTTGTAACCTTGAACAACAAACCAAATTGGTGACACTGATGTACATATCAATGCCTCATTGCCTGTACAGTCCATGTTGAGTACTGAACTAATACAAGCTGTTCAATAGTTCATGGAAACCTTTTGAACGCTCCGATCAAACTTTACTCTTATGTATGTTGTACTCTTCTAACATGTGTAAAATTAATGCTGCCATGAATTTGATCACTTTATTTGCATATTGATCAAGTGAAACAGTGAAATTATTATTAGAAATATTTTATTAATTTTAATTTGTTAATTTTTAGGTACTATTATGTATTAAGTGCATAAAACAAACAGCAATCAAACAAAAATAATGAAATGTATTTAGCATCCACAAATATAACACACTTTCAATATGGTGTTAAGACATTGAACTACAGTATAACTACTTTTCCTAAAGTTTTGCCTACTTAAACAGGATTGGCAAGTGTATATAAAAATTAAAATATATGCAGTTACAGACAGGGAATTGTCTGCAAAAAGGGAGATTTCACATGTGTTCAATTAAACAATGAAACAGCTTATACACATACCTGTAAGGAAAGGCAGTTCTGAAAACCAAGCTTGAGGCACGACAACATCAGTTACGTTGAATTGCTGTACCAGCAGCACAGCCGGTGCCTTGAAAAGTATGTCAAAACAAGTGAACATTCCAAATCTGACACCAAAGTCAGTTTTGAATGTTGATATTTCTGGTGTTGGGGTTTTATTGAATTCTCGCTCCAGGAATAAATTGTATTTTCGATACCTGGAAGAAAAACTTACTTACATGTGTGTACACTCATGGAGCATGCTAAGAATTGTTTAATGAACATAACTGGTCATTACTATCAGTGCTTACGAGGACTAGACCATAGCATTAGGGTCATGCTAGCCACTTGCCTACACTAAAATAAATTGTATCCACTATAGGTTGTTCACTGTAAAATTAGCACTTTTGAAAGCCCTGCTTAAAATCTACTTGTATACACGTTGTGTATTCTTCCACCTTATGTAAAATTAACATTGCTATGAGCCGCATCACTGTACTCATGCGTCTGTCAAATGAAACTGTGAAATTATTAAGAAAGTAAATGCTTTATAAAATCTGCTCATTTTTACACTTTGATATATATATTTTATATATATATATATATATATATATATATATATATATATATATATATATATATATATATATATATATATATATATAAAAAACAACAACAACAACAACAACAACAACAACAACAAACAACAACCCCAGAAAGCTGAAGAAATTAATTTTAAGTTATCGTAAATTCTTACGTAACACTTTTTATTCAATGTTAAGATATGTGGCGATAAGGGTATCGTCACCTAGTGAAATGTATTTTCTTTTAGTAATTTCGCACCACAAATGGTAAGTGTTGAATGCACAGTGTTTTCATAGTTTTTATGTGTGCCTATATTTTGCTATATACCGGTCGGTAAATTATTCTTATTGCTATTTAATAAGCTATTATGAATAATATTGCACATATTTTATATGGGTGTTACTTGTAATATTTATTATTGATATTATCTTTTGTCGTCGATAAATATGTAATTGATCTGTAAAGAATCATGATTGTGATGCTTGGGTGGCGAGTGTAGTGGGTGCCGATGAGTGCGCTCCCAGCCAGTGCAGCGAGTCAGGAGTTGTAAGCCAAGGGAGTATGTGCCTAACCGCGGAGCGAGAAAATCGCATCCCAGCTATGGACGGTAGCGATCGGCTCAGGGGATATTTTGGCAGTACTGGGACTGCAGTCTAATTATATCCCAGTCGCGGTGTGGCCTTGATTAATGTAAGTGAGTGCAGGTCGCCATAACGCAACTGGAGAGTGAATAAAACAGCTGCTAAAAGAATATTACGTGAATATGTCAGAAGTGTTCGCCGACACAATATTGTAATGATTGCCTGTACTGCGCAGCTCCTGTTGTTAAATTATGGGGCAGGTATTGCAAGACCGTAAACTTGACGCCATCTAACAGCCAGCGGCGCTAGAGCCCCTGACGGCGCTCACGTGTCACGTGTTCCGCACGTGCATAAGGAGGCCGATAATTTTGAACTTTCCTATAAATGCTAATTTCAGGGTAGAATGTGTTATATTGTCTTTACAGTGTTTAATAGGTCTTAAAATGTTTTAAAAGTGTTTGTACTAATTTTAATTGTTTGGTTATGAATATTCAAATTGCCCGCGGCACCAACATTAAGAACACTTAATACTCCGGCATGAACGCCATCAAAAAGAGACATTAAAATTCACAAGAAAATTATAGAAATGTAAAACAATATTTAATTTACTTTGCCCAATTTTATTTTCAAAATAAAATATTTCACTCTGCGTGCATAGCACTTCCGCATATGTGAACCCCGTAGGCGGCCATGGTAGGTCTGTGCGACGCTTGTATCTGGACAGGAGAGCTGACGAGGTAAGACACTGTCATGTAGGCACTACAACTTTTGTTCACTGATTTAGGTTTCCATAGTCTATATAGTTTATCGGTTTATCTTTGCTTGCATACGTTTTTGCCAGACATGTTCCCCAGCATTATGCTTCCGCTTTACTAATTCTTACGTCCTTGTGGCATTTTTAAGTTAATCGGGGAGAAGGAGGAGAAAGATGTCTGAGAGGTTACGCGACCCGCGCATTTTGAATCAGATGCCATCTGCCCATATTTATGGCATTTCAGTGCAACTTCTGCATAATTTTACGGCAACATCATGTATAACCACATGGCCGACTGAAGCAAAGTCTTTCTATATGTCATCATTGCGTTTTAAGAGCTTATTTGTATAACATTGTATGTGCAATCATTTATTTCAGGGCTCTATGTCAGTTTTATTCAGGGTTCAATGTATTGTTCACGTAAATTGATGCTTTTTGTACTTGACCACGCAGTCACAGTAATGTTTGATTTCACCACCATCAGGCATGTTACAAGCCTGTAACAACGCTAATCGTAAAGAGAACCACTTGCTCAACACAAATAATATTTTATCTGAATTTAGTTTGCAGCTTCAACGCAGAAATATTGCAATTTCACCTGCACCACATGATCCGCTACAAACTTTATCCAGCGGCATCCGCGCCACCTAAGCTTGTTTTCACATGTGTGTTTATTGTGATTATTCATCTCGTGTTCCATCTTATTTCATGTATCATTCAAGGGTCTATGAAATTGTGTAATTAGTGTACGGTGCAATTATTTATGTCATAGCCGTCTCTGTGTATAGGCCGTCACCACACTAACGATATGCTGGAAGGCGAGCCCCGACGAGTTTGCGTTAGTGATGCTGAGTAATCACACATGTTAATGTGTATTAAGGGTTTTCATTTGTAATTCACCATATCCTGTCTTAAGGGAAAAACCATCAGTCCACCCTAGCGGCTGTCTGCCCTCTTCCCTTGTGAAGGCTGTGCTTTCACGCATCTCGGTGAGATCATCCATTTAGGCGTGCGCTAGATTAATTACGGGCTGGGGAGCACCCAAGCGGAATTGGCTAGTCATGACCGAGATAATCATTTCATTGGCACGTTGATGTGTATGAAAAATATCACTAAAAACAAGTCTACAGTGAACTCAATTCTTTTATTCAGTAGTGACAGTGTCCTAGTCACATATGTTTATCAATTGTTTATTGCAGTGATGTTCATTAAAAGATTAGTATTGCCAACGTGTTTGTAAGCACGCACGGGTGAGACGGACACACAGAACCCACAACATCCCTGAGAAACCTGAGTCTCAATAGTGCGGTGATTGGGAAGCACCCCTGGCGCCCAAATTACCAGTAAGTATTTGTGTCATCCTTCGTCTAGTGTCTCACCCAACAGCGTCATACTGTATACAAGCGTGTTGTTTGTGAAGCCACTGCACGAATCAGAAATTTTCCTTTAATATGAGCATGCCGAAAGTAGCTGAAATAACAGAGTGATTGTCATTTATTAAAGATGGCTCGCAAAACTAAAATTTGCTAAGGTGGGTAAACTGTGCATTCTGCATGTTCTGTGGATGAGTACTTTATGAGTACATTTGGTAACAGTGATGTTCATAAGCCGCTGGTGTTTTTGCAATATTTTTGGGGTCCAGAAAAATAACTTTAAATATTGAGTAGTAAAATAATTTATGCAGGTTTCCTTGCAAACGCACATCCATACAGTTAAAATGCTGGGTGCATGTCCATACTTTTTCTCAACGGCAAAACGTGCAGAATATAATAGATGCTGGGTGCATGTCCATACTTTTTCTCAACGGCAAAACGTGCAGAATATAATAGAGTGCATCAGCACAGATCTTCACGTGATGGAGTGCAAGTAAACAGCACATGTTTGTGTGGGGTAACGAGGTTGATGGCTAGTCTGCTGTTCCTTTTCATGGCACCGATTTGACAGTGGTACAATGTTGGTATTTAAGTTCTACCTATATTTGATAACGATGACATCTTGGATGTACAAAGTGGACAAGTCCACTTTATTGTCAAACTTGAAAGCCTCCAATATTACAGCAGATGAGAGTGAGTGGATTGATGAGTTGCGAAAGAAAATGGCTGCAGTGATTAAACCGGGGGACAAAAGTAGTGCAGCGTGCTGGAATGATAAAAATTAAAGTGAACAAGCTTCTTATGTTGATATTGTGCGAAAGATCGCCACCTCTTCTCTTGTTGTGATTAATGAGCTTAATGAGTGTAATCCCAGGAATTTACTCAATCTTTGTGCTCAAATTGATCAACTTCAGAAAAAGGAAATTTTTCTTAAATGATACCTTTTTGCTTCAAGCAATAGTAAAACAAACTAATGGAGTCGCTAGTGAAATAACTGTGCAAGGTCTGGAGAAAAGAGAAGAGTGGTATCAGGTGAAAGAAAACTTATGGTAAAGCTTGTGTCCAAAAAAATGTTAGGGAAGATATGGGTAAGGAATTTGTTTTTCGGTTTCAAAAAAAGGGTGAGAGCATTTTTAACTTTCCGCAAGAAATAAGTGAGTGTGCTGGGACTCTCAACATTGTTTTGGACGAGGAAATATTGGTTGCTTTAATAATTGAAAATCTGTCTCCTGCAGTGCGAGCGCACAGTGTAGGGAAAAATTTTACTGTAACTCGAGCAGTTTCGCACTTGGGCAATTTTAATGGAAAATAGAGCGTATGTTGCGGGGTTGTACGTAAGAGATAGTAGCCGTAGCTGCGATAAGAGTGCGGAGCCGGGGAATAACTGTACAAAAAAATGTAAACAAGAAATGTTGTAAATATAATCGTGAAGGTCATATTGCTGCGAAATGTAGGGATACTGTTGAAAATATAAAATACTACAGATTCGGAGCACATGGTCACATGCAAAAGCAATGTCGAAAACTGAAAAAGGAAAAAAAGGGAGCAGGGACGAGATATCGAAAACGTGGCCGCGATAGGGCACCGACACCAAAAGAAAAACAGATTGTCTGTGGAGATTGAAATCAAAGGGAAAAGAGTCGCGGCATTAATAGACACGAGGGCAAATGAATATTTTATAAGCCAACAGTTTGCCAATATGCTAGTTAAAGAATACCCTGAGCTTAAGGAGGGACCCCAAACAGACAAGGGGTTTCAACTGGTGATTGCCAATGGATCCTTTTGTAATGTTAGTTTAAGATTACCCCTTCACTTTAAGCTTTATAAATAGAGATGGACAAAAAACTTCTAGTTAGTACCAGGTTTAGTGACTCATTTAATCTTTGGGTTAAATTTTTTGGCCGAAACCTGCTCAGTTATTGATTTTCAGTGGGGTGAGTCGACCTTTGGTTTTGGTCCCAAAGGAATGAAAATTCATCTGAAAGATTAAAATAGAGAGAGAAAACCATGTCAGAACATTCAGGGCACAAGGGAAGGGTTTGACGATGTGCAGAAAAGGAAACTAGTAAAAACCTAATAAAGGAATTTGATGACATTATTACCAAACATGTTGGCTGTTGTGTGGACATCCCGTATTGTATTCAAGTAGACGACGAAACGCCTGTATGGCTTAAACCGTACCAATGTTCACCGCCGAAGTTGGAAGCTTTTAGAAAGATCGTAGCTGAGCTGCAATAACAACAAATAATAAGTCCCTCAGTGTCTCCATACGCTTTCCTGGCCTTTCTAGTAAAGAAGAAAAAACCTAGACAATACCAACTTGTAATTGACTATAGGCAGTTAAACAAGAGGGTTAAGGTCGACCCTTTACGATGCCAAACGTGGAGAATGTATTGCAATTTTTCAGGGGGGCTAAATATGTTTCTGTCATAGACCTTAATACGGCTTTTCATCAGTATGTGCTAGGGGATGAAAGTAAAAAAAATATACTGAGTTTGTAACACCATGGGGCCACATTGTGTGGAATTGGGTGCCTATGGAGGTCAGTGTTTAGCGCATATTTTACATAAGACCCTGGAAGAATACCATTTCAAATTCCTAATATTATTTTTAGACGACATCTGCATTTTTATACAAACTCCAGAGGAACATCTTGAGCATGTGTGATTGGTGCTAGAGAAGTTGCGGGACTTAGGATTTACCATTAACCCTGATAAGGTGGCTTGGGTCAAACCGGAAATCAAGTTCTTAGGGTTCGTTCTTTCGAGAGGTAAGTTAAAGATGGATCCGGGAAAGATAGAACCTATTGTAAATTTCTCTCGGCCTAGGAATGTGAAAGAGGTAATGAGATTTTTAGGCGTGTTGGGTTACTTTTCACGCTTCATAGAGGGGTACGCAGAAATGTGCGGACCCCCCTGAACAGGTTAAAAAAGAATGGATGTTCCCTTTCATTGGGGTAAAATGGAAGAGAGGGCTTTTGTAATTTAAAGTATGCGATATCACCCCCCTACCCCGTGGTTTTAGCCCTGATTTTAATAAGAGATTTACCTTACAGGTCGATGCATCACCTGTGGCGATAGGTGGAGTTCTGTTACAGGATTTGGGGCAGGGTCCTCAACCCATAGCCTTTGCCAGCAGGACACTAAATTATTGTGAACAACATCTTATTGCATATGAGAAAGAAGCTCTAGCCTGTGTGTGGGGAATAGAAAAGTTCTCTACCTATGTTGAACAAGCGGAATTTGACCTGCAAACCGACAACCAGGCCTTGACATGACTGTATAGCCACCCTTAACAGGTGGGGAAAATCAGGAGATGGGTGACTAAATTAAATAATTATCGCTTTAAAATTCGCCACATTAAAGGGAAAGACAATGTGATTACTGATTACCTCTCTAGATTGTACGACGAGGGAGAGTACAAGGTTCCAGTAGAGCAAAAGCCCGGGGTTGGCAAGGGTAAAAATGTGTTAGCGCAATAAAAATATAACATCATGATTAGGACTATGCCAGAAATGGTTTTGGACTTTAAGGAATGGCAGAAGAGGATGAGCAGTATGGTAAACTAAAGGATTCCATTTCTTTAGAAATGAGACCTAATTACATAATTGATAAAGAATTCATTTATTTTGTGGACAGATCTAAGAGCAAGAAGGTGTTTGTGCCTAAAAAGGCTATAAATTTAGTTTTAAAATATTTCCAAGATACTATGAGAGGGGCGCATATGGGAAGAGCAAAACCAAGAGCTCTAATTAGGAGAGAGTTTTTTTGGTCAAGTATGATTAGTAACATCAATAAGTTTGTAAAGGAATGTGAAAGCTGTCAAATGACTAAGCAACCTCAGAATAGTAAAGTTGGATTGTACATGGTGCAGTTCCCCTCCAGACCATGGGAAAAAGGGTTTACAGACATTTATGGCCCATTACCTAGATCTATTGATGGCAATAACTGCAGTTAATCTTAATTGATGGGTTTACTAAATCCAATGTACTCTTGCCTTTAAGAGACATGAAAGCCCACAAACATAGTTAAAGCCCTTGTCCACTGGGTATGGAAAACATTTGGGAGCTCCGAACAAATAGTTTTGGATAATGCGAGTTACTTCAATTGAGAAGTCATTAAAGATATGCATTTTTGTTGGGGTGTGACACACATTAACACTAGCCCATATTATCCGTGTCCAAACTTATTGGAAATATTAAATAAAAGCGTTAAGTTAGCTTTGAGGATTTTTCATAATGCTGACCAACGCCTGGGATTCTAACATACCTGAGCTGAATATGGCCTTAAATTCGGTGCCTCACAGTTATACTGGTTTCTCTCAGGTAAGGTGTTTTTAGGAAGAGAGCTCTCACTCCCTCAGTTAAATGTATGGGGTATACCCTCTGAGTCGATGGAAACATTAAGTGGTAACGAGTTGGAAGAGCTATGGAAAAAAACTTGTATAAATCTGGAGAAAGCCAGAGAAAGTGTTAAGCGTAAGTATAATAAAGGTCGATTAGAAAATCCTTTTCAGGTTAGCGATCTTGTGGTGTGTCGGCACTTTGCGCAAAGTAAAAAAGCTGAACATTTGTCTACTAAGCTTGTGTTACCCGGCCTTCCCAAAATAATACGTTTCTTTGGACCTGTCACAGCATTGTTACGGAAACCTGTTAGCAATTTTATTGTAAAAAAGTCACACGTAAGTCAGATTAAGCGGTTTCACCCTCCAACAAGTGAGAATGATGAAGCTTCTTGATGTATAATCTAAGGTGATGTTGAGATGAACATGTTGAGTATTGCAGGGATATATTTCATTGTTATTGTTGACGCCGGCTAAAAGCCAGCGGTGCTAGAGCCCATGACGGCGCTCACCATGCACGTGTCGCGTGTCCCGCACATGCGCAAAGAGGCCAATAATTTTGAACTTTCGTATAAATGTTATTTTCAGTGTAAAATGTATTCTATTATATTTGCAGTGTTTAATATGTCTTAAAATGTTTAAAAGTGTTTGTACTAATTTTAAATTGTTTGGTTATAAAATTCAAAGTGCCAGCGGCACCGAGATTAAGAACACAATATTCCGGTGTGAACGCCGTCATAAAGAGACACTAAAATAATATTGAAATTCATACGAAAATTATAGAAATTAACTTAATTTGTGCCATTTTATTTTCAATAATAAAATATTTTACTCTGCGTGCATAGCACTTCCGCTTATATGAACCCCATAGGTGGCCATGGTAGGTTCGTGCAACGCTTGTATCTGGACAGTCTGTCGAGGAGAGTTGGCGATGTAAGACACTGTCACGTACACACTACAACTTTTGTTCACTGATTTAGGTTTCCATAGTCTTTGTACTTTACCGGTTATTTGCTTGCATACGTTTTTGCCAGACATTTTCCCCAGCATTATGCTTCCGCTTTACTAATTCTTATGCCCTTGTGGCATTTTTAAGTTAATCGAGGAGAAGGAGGAGAAAGATGTCGTAGAGGCCACGCGACCCGCGCAATTTGAATCAGACGCGATCCGCCTATGTTTTTTGGAATTTATTGTAACTTCTGCATTATTGCTACACACAATTTCACAGGCTTTGTTTTTATGTATGTATTTGAGGGTAATATTGTGTGTTTGAATATTTCATGGCAATATCTCGTATAACCACGTGGCCAACCGACACACAAGTCTTTGTATACGCCATCATTGCGATTGAGAAATAATTTAAGTAACATCATATGTGCAATAATTTATTTAAGGGTTCTATGTCAATTTTATTCAGGGTTCAATGTATTTTTCACGTAAGTTGATGGTTTTGTAATTGACCACGTGGTCAAAGTAATATTTGATTTTACCGCCATCAGGCATGTTACCCGCCTGTAACCACTGCAACCGTAAAGAGAATAATTTTCTCAGCAAGAATAACCTTTTGTCTGAATTTAGTTTGCCATTTCCACGCAGAAATATTGCAATTTCACCTGCACCACGTGGTCTGCTACGAACTTCATCCAGCAGCATCCGTGCCATCTAAGCTTGTTTTCACATATGTGTGTGTTTATTGTGAATGTTCATCTCGTGTTCTAGCCACATATGATTTACTAAGTGTTTATTTCCAGTGATGTTTAGTAAAAAGTTTGGTATTGTCTACATGTTTATAAGTACGCACGGGTGAGACGGGGACACAGAACCCACAGCATCTCTGAGAACCCTGAGTCTCAATAGTGTGATGATTGGGAAGCACCGCTTGTGCCCAAATTACCAATACGTAATTGTGTCATCATTCATCTCGTGTCTTACCCGACGGCGTCATTGTATTCAGAGTTTCTTATCTTGTGATGGTGTACTTAAAACTTTCACCCTTTTTTCTGCTTCTATAACTGTTAAAACTTATTTACGTTTAGGGATTAAAGGTTCTTTGTTTGTGGTGCTATTTGTTGACATCCCGGTAATGGACTGTTCAAATGGTTGGTATAACATCTGAAGTAGGAGTGCATCATGATAATTGTTGGTGATTGTAAAAGGGGGGGGGGGGGGGGGGCGGTAAGTGTTGCCTGATCTGTACTGTGGTTAGAGCTCAACCTTTTTTCATAAGGGGGGTAATTGTGATGATATGGGTATCGTCACCTAGTGAAATGTATTCTTTTAGTAATTTCGCACCACAAATGGTAGTGTTGAATGCACAGCATTTTAATCATTTTTATGTGTGCTTATATTTTGCTATATACTGGCCGGTAAATAATTCTTATTGCTATTGAATAAGCTATTATTAATATTATTGCACTCATTTTATAAGGGTGTTACTTGTAGTATTTATTATTGATATTATCTTTTGTCATCGATAAATGTGTAATCAATCTGTAAAGAGTCGCGACTGTGGCACTTGGGTGGCGCGTGTACGTGACTCCTCCTGGCGGGTGCCGATGGGTGCGCTCCCAGCCAGTGCGGCGAGTCGGGAGTTGCCAAGGGAGTATGCACCTAACTGCGGAGCAAGATAATCACGTCCCCTCTGTAGACTGTAGCGATCTGCTCGGACTGCAGTGTAATTATATCCCAGTCGCAGAGTGCCTTGATTAACGTGAGTGAGTGCAAGTCGCCATAACGCAACCAGTAGTGAATAAACTAGCTCCTGTTATTAAAGTATGGGGTAGGTATCGTAAGGCCGTAAACTGTATACAAGCGCGTTGTTTGTAAAGTCACTGCATGAACCAGAAATTTTCCTTTTAATATGAGCATGCTGAAAGTAGCTGAAATAACAGAGTGATTGTCATTTATTAAAGACGGCTCGCGAAACTAAAATTTGCCAAGCTGGATAAATTGTGCATTTTGCGTGTTCTGTGGGCGAGTACTTTACGAGTACGTTTGATAACAGTGAAGTTCATAAGCTGCTGGTGTTTTTGCAATATTTTTGGAGCCCAGAAAAGTAACTTTATAAATATTGAGTAGTAAAATAATTTATGCACGTTTTATTGCAAACTCACGTCTGTGTGGTAGGCTAAACGTGCAGAATATAACAGAGTGCATTAGCATGGATCTTCACGTGATGGAGTACAAGTAAACCGCGCATGTTTGCGTGGGGCCACGAAGTCGATGGCCAGTCAGCTGTTCCTTTTCACGGCACCGAGCTGCGCTGAATCTTCGGTGGATTGCCGCTGGGTGGCAAAGGTGTTCTCTGATGTGGCAGGTGGTCAGAATTTGGGTATTCTGTGTGAATGCCAATCCAAGGTATGAGTTAGCAATAAGCACCGTCAGTGTCGCGTCCCTACAGAGTTAGTGAATTATTGGAGACATTGAAAACAGTGCCAGACAAGCACAGAGGGAGCAATTCTCTAATGAATTTGTGTTTTAGTGTGGATTTTTAAAGAGCGCTGTGTATTGAAAATTATTGCTTAGGGAAAAGAATGTTGTACATTATTAAAGGGTCTGCCTACACGATCAAAATCTTAAGTGCTAAATGTTTTAGAATTTTTTAGTGTGTGCATAAATTTTTTTATGGAAATGTATTTTTCATAAAGTCAGTTCTTGTAAACATTCATTCTGGTGTGGAATAAATAGAAAACCAAAAGACCCTGGAACTAAATAGCCAAGTGACATTATTTTGGAAGGCACCACCGATTTAATAACAATTTGTTCTACTGTAATTTAAGTAGTATTAATAATACTGTAGATAGTTATAAGAGATTGAATATTGGCTAAGGTACTTAGGTTTTACACGTCTAGAGCGTTTTCTGTCCTGTAGGGGTAGTTTAGCTTATCTTAGTGTATGGTACAAGTGTGGCAGAAATTGACATACCTGACACCCCTGCGAGGTAGAGGGTGTCTACTTTCCATCCATCGTTACCAACTTTACTGGACGAATGACACTCGGTATGCCCATTAAAATATATGCACGTAGGGGCAGTGCCTTTTTTCTAAGGTTCATTTCTAAAGTGCTCACTTTATAGTGAACAGCCTTTAGGTAGATGAACCACCTGCCTTGAATGGCCCTAGTTTCCATTCCACGTTGCAAATAAATCGTGTCATACCAATAATGTGCTACAATGTTTTAGCTGCCTGCCATTCCACTGCGCTGTAATGGTAACCCCACTGACTTGCGACCATTACACTCCACATACCCTTAGCCTGGTCAGAGATAATTATAAGGCAGGACTCTAGTCCTAGTCAAATCTCTGACTATAGATCTGCTTAATCATCTCTCTCCACATCAGTTCATTTCTTAATCTAGGCATGACTAGCTGTGGCATTTCCAATGATCATTATTCTTCAAAATAATGCCTATAGGTGGCTCACAAGAAGTGAGTACTTATGAAATCAACCTTAAAAAAATATCACTGCCTTTTACTGCATATAAATAGTTTAACATAAGCAATGACCGCAAACTTCGCATTTAAGCTGGCAGCAAATCCCAGAAAGTAGTTCCAAAACTAAATCCCGCAGGATGTAAAGCAACATTGTATTAATTATTAATTTAATTTTCAAACAAAATTAAAGATACTACAACACAGTGACATAATATTTCCTTGCCACATGTACCAACATATGCTATAACAACAGTGACCTTTCCTAATAAAATTAACATATAAGTGATTCTCAAATCTGCAGTTAACATCTACGATAAATTGGGAAACGTCCATTATCATTTATTTATATTATCCAACATTAAATTGGTCTTTGGCGGTTGGACTCATGAACGCAAGCGCCATTAGCTCTGTTACTCGTGCCCTAATCTGTGCATCGTACAGTCTTAGGAATCTCCTTACACACTTCTGGCCGCTTCCCAGGATACAAATGCCACAAACCATGCAACTCCACGTGACAGGCACATCACCGCATCAAACTCCTTCACCAGCCATGGCTATACAGAATGACTCCCCTGGACTCACTTGTAAAACCCCTACACTGGCTGCAGAGGGCAGCACTATCGCACAACTACATGTTACCAACTAACCTTACCCCCAGGCACTGCTGTGCACAAACCAGGTGACACACAGTTACATAAAAATTATATATAACAAGTTTCAAACACACATAAATAATAATTTTACAACATACCTACAACAACAACAACAATAATAATAATAATAATAATAATAATAATAATAAATACAGAATTCTCTATATCACTTTCCCGCGATGCCAAAAAGGTGTCACAGATAAAACTTACGCTAAGCAATAATTATCACTCTTACTGGTGGACTCCATTCATGTATCATGCAAGCACAGTAACCAATACTTACCGTCCAACTACAAAACCATTGCGGTCAAATGCAATGTCCGTGTTATAGTAGAATGTGCCGTTGTGTACACAGTCACTTCCTGGTACCATTTCATCACAAATTTTTTTTTCAGGAAAGTTTATCACCACATAAATGTTATTGTTTCGTGCAGCACACGAAAGCCTTGTAATTTCCTGTTGGCACACACAGCAAATTATAAAGTGTAGTACATGGGAGCATCAGGGGTAAAACCCCTAAGACCGTACATAACCCCAAATTCCAACATTCACACAGCTAAACCACTTAGTGGATCAGTTGTGACGAGTGGGTGATTACCAGGGTTAGTAGCATTCAAAATGGATGAACACTGGGCCAGCTCAGCAAATTTAAATAATCTCTTACAACACTCCAGCAGACATAGTCAGTTCTTTAGCAAAATATAGGTTATTTGTCTGTAACTAAAAAAAAAAGACATTATCATTAAAGATTTAAAATCTTGTAGGGTAATCAAAGAGGATCATTACTTTCTGTAAAGTAAAAAAGTGTGTCGAAGCGACACAACTTATTTATTTTCTGGCTTCAAGGAAATATAACAACATGATAAGCACATAAAAGAAAATACTGTAAAAATACTTTGTAAATAAATTATCTTTCTTTAAGTACAGTATTAATATCATTACCCTTTCTTTTTTTTATATATATATATAATTTCAAGTATTTATCTAAATTATCGGGATCCCAAAACAAATTAAAATATACAAGAAACCATTATAGCTAGTGGCAAAAAGCCACTTACGCACAAAGTTAAAATATAAAATTTTTTACATATTTGGAGTAGCTTTTTTACTTTATAGTTTTAACAGACAAAATTAAAATTTATAATATCCTAAATCAATGTTGAAGAATGGAAATAGTAGCAAATTGAAGTGTTGCAGGTTTGCAAACGAAGACCGAGGCAGTTTTGTCTTTTTTTTTTCACATAATTTCAGGTTAGTAAAAGTCCATGCTTAAAAATTTAAATAATGGCCTGAACAAAAAAACAGGAACACACCCGCAGCATTCAACGCTCCTAGCAAAGTAGGATGACTACATATCCACGTCAGAGAGACTATGGATACAAGGCTTCGGCTTGTCACGCCTTACATCCTAATACCTCAAAACGGCGACTGCAAATGTGGCGAAATAAAATTTTTAGAGAGTAATCATGGAGATTTTCTTGAGACCAATCAAGGTAAGCGATATCACAACATGTTTTAGGTGAACACGAAGGAAGTCATCACACCTGGAAGTGGTCGTAGCCGAGATATCGATTCCGGCAGTTAGAGTAATAATTTATATACAACATGGTGCAATAACTTGTATTAAAGTTTACGAAATAATTTTTGTTGGAACAAACTCACATAATAATAATAATAATAACAGTAATATTGAAAACAAAAGCAAAATAATTTTATGGATGTAATTTATAATTAAATTGTTTTTGTTTTGACAATGCAAATTATTAACACAATAACCATTAATGACACACACACAATCTTTTGCTAAAATAAAATGTTTTAACCAAATTTCTGACAAGAAAGTGAATTGATCAATAAATTAATTACAGCAATGACAAATTTATGTTGACTGACACAAAATTTTAACACAAATTAATAAAACAGTTATTATAGTTGAATCACCAAAGAATTACTAGAGCAACATATTGAGTCACAGGAACAGTGAATACCAAAAGTTAGCAGTGAATCAAAATAATTACATTTCGTCACTAAAAAAACTAAGCAAGATTAAGTAACCAAACCGGACACAGGTTCAGCTGAACAACTAATATATTCCTAAAAAAAAGGAATAAAAATAGCAAAAGTTACAAGGTAAACAAAACAAAATAGCATGTGTCATGAAAGGTGGCACAAAAGAATGAATTTCATAAATAATTCAGCAAAACTGCAACTTTTGGGACTATCTTCCATGAACTACAAATTTTTATTTCATACTTTTAAAATGTATTACATTGAATATACAATCTCAAGTACAGATTGAAACAAGTTTAAATTTTGTTTAAAGTATATCCACAGAACAAGGTCTAATTTGAAAAAAACTGACAGAAAACACATTCAAATGCTTTGGGCTATTTATAGTTGATTCACTATGACTTCTGCCTTTTCTGAAGCCCTGCTAAATTTCTACTTTTGGTTACTGATTACGTATCCTTCCACTACACGTAAACATAAACACTGCCATGTGACTTCTACTTTTATGACTGTCAAAAGCATTGGTTGCTGTTTTCAGCTGTTCAAAGAATTATATCATATTGCAGAAACAATTTCCTACAAATGTTCACAATTTAGGCCTATAACAATATTTGTTACAATATAGAACGTTATACATAATACACATTAATATTTTGCCATGACGGTGTTTGTTACAACTGTGGCGGAAACAACAGTAGTATTTAACCTGTTTTTATTATATGTGTTTGGAATAAAAATTAAAATGAAGGGACAACCAGTCCAACGAAACAACACAGTAAATTCAAGCACGCAACTCATGTCGCTTATTTATTGTACATCGACAAACGTAAAAGATAGTGGTGAACATACAAACACATAGGCCTAGCATAACATTTATTCCGCTAATATTTACATGCATTGATACTTACTGGTTTATAGGTTTATTTAATTATTTATTAAATTTTATCAGGTTGGGCTTAGTATTTCGTTGGGATTGTTGCAGACATTCCAATATCAGAAACGTAAGCTTGTTACACAACTGTTTTTTCAAACACCAAGCGCAAAGGTACAACATTGTGATAAACAGACGTGAATGTAAATAATTAACTTCGTTGTAACATCAATTCATGGTTAAAATGTATAAATTTTGCACATATTTGAAATCAACACACACACACACACCTAGCCTGCGTAAAAACTCTGCAGCCAGGGCAGAGTGTGAGAACACACCCCTTTGGCTTGCATCTCCATCACCAGAGTGAAGTGGTTGTCAGCTTTCATGTTCCCAAAGGGATAACTTTTGGAGGTGTGATGGTTCAGGCCAGCCATCACCACCTGGAAATTCCCCCAGCAGGAATTCCACAAAGTAAATGAAGACCACGTCATCGGAGCCACGTTTTCCTGAACTTAATACCTCCACATGCACCCCTTCATATAGTTCTTTTGCCCCACATGTGAGTGTTTAAGCAAAGCGAAAATGGTAAAATGTGTTTTTTTTTTTTTTTTTTCATAATTTCACTAAAAATTGCAAAAGACAGCCTCTCAAATTATTTCCAACATTTCATTGTAAGAGTTCAGTGCTAACTTGCATAATTTTACTATACATATTAATATATTTCGAAACCCAGTGTTGAATTGTTTTGTGTGATTATTTTTACAAGTGCTAGTTTTGTGCATTTTTGTTTGCTGTATAAATTATGTATGCTTTTATTGGGTTTTTGGCACCGACCCTAACAAGGTATGCCAGGGTAGATACCTTGTTAACTAGTATTGATTGAGCACACAAAACTGGACATATGTTAGCAGCTTTGAAGCTTACAACCTTTTGCATACCAGTACTGCAACTTTCCATAATTCATTTTAATTTTTCTGGAATGTAACTTCATCCTTTCTCTGGTCAGTAGTAGTTCCCCTCACCCCCTTGCAGGCTCCCATGCCCGAAGGCTTAGTTCTTGTAATCTGTAACAAGCCCAATGCTATCATTTTTGTAGATGCCTCCCAGGAGGGTTTTGAGTGGGAAATTAAATAATTTCACGGTGGATCCAACATGTTACCTTTCATGTTTTCGGCCGCATCTCAGCCGATGTTGGGTGCTGTACCTCTTATAACCATACCACCCCCTTGATGTGCAAGTACTGTTTGGTATATTTTACTATGATGTACATGGAATTTGTAGTGCTTTCCAGTGTGTGAGGTGGCCGTAACAACCTCACTATTTTACTGGCATATGAGATGGCCTACACCCTTGTTAGGCAGACATGGGAATTAATCAGCATACAAGCTGCAATGTGTTTCACCCTAGGCACCGCATGGGCAAAGAGCCTGCGACCCAGCTTCACTCTTCATACTCCAGAACTAATTGGTACCCAAACACCATACAAAATTTCTTTCTTCCTGTTTGCATTCCAGACAACGATGTACCACCTCTGTAAAAGTACCTTGCCCACATCTTGGAGCTCAACTCCCATCAAATGACTTGCACATGAGTGTGGCAATTCCTTTTCTAAAAGCCTGTTGCCTAGCTGTTTCCTGTCACACTTCCATGTAGAAACTCATCCAATTTTCATGACTGAAAACTTGGGTGTAACACTTCCTTTTGTTGTGTATGCAACACATGCATTTTTCATAAGCTCTGTATCCAAAAATTTTATTCTGAAAAAGTCTCCCTCCTTTTGGCCAACCTCATCAAAATCCTAATGTTTTGGCACTTTCCTGCATTTCCCAATTATAAGTTTACCATTTCCGAAGGAAGTGTGCCTCTATCAGCTCTGGAAATTTTACGACAATGTGAGGTCAAAGAGACAACATGGTGCAGGCAGCTCTGTGAAGTCACTGCCTCGCCATCTCTGCCGCTGTCCTGCCAACAGTAAATGTGATGCTGCCAGTCCCTGCAGAAACAGCAACAGCGCATGCATCCACCATCCTTCACCCATCCCTCCCAGCAGACATAATGACAGCGGATTGCAGCATGCATGTGTGCGTATGTGGTGCACATCATCCCCTCCACCCACTCAGGTGTTCCACCCCTCCTGTGCAACACAAGGAAGGTTTTGCAGTGGGCCAGCAAGGCCTACTGACCCTGGCAAATAGCAGATCTACCACAATAGCTTTTCCACGCCTTCCATGCCACAAAGACCATGGACTGATTGACTGGCATACCTCCCATGGTATCGTGGAACACTTGTGCCTGAAGTGTGTGTGCCCGCTGCCAAATCAAGACCATTTTATGTGGTTGAAACTTCAGACAAACATCTGTTAGTGTGATGACCATGAGGTAGCTCGATGACTATGTGAAGAACTGTAAAACCTATATTGAGAACTGCGTGCTGGTGCGTTGGTGTGTACCACCACAGGCCAAATTATCAACTTTGTGACTGCTGCGTGAGACCCAAAGGGGACAGGGGTGCCATCAACCCCTTGACCAATGTGTCAGTGAGTAAGTGCCCATGAACTCAAAGCTCTGAACCAGCACTAACTACTTTTAAGAGGAAACTTAGTAAGTTCAACAATCTTATTTGGTGTGATGAAACAGGTAACGCCACCCTTACGTACGCTCAGTACTTCAAAGTGTAGCATGGTAAGTGTGTGTCATTGCAGGAACTTGCCACAGTAAATACCAAAAATGTCTTTCTCTATGCACACTGCAGCCAGTGCCCATGCATAAAAAAATTATATAAAATCACGTGACTGCTAATTGCTTCCAGGAAATGGTCCAGGAAGGTAGAGCGATCTGACATCACTTACGCCAGGGAAAATGTGACATTCGCAGACAAACTTCACAACAAATCTCACTGTCACAGATTTACAATAGTGCCAACAAACTAATTTAAATACCAGTACTGCTCAATAATTAACAGTTCTGTGCTCTCATAGACACTGCAGTCTTGCATAAATGTCTGCATGAGCTTTATCGACGTGTACAAAGTTAAACCTGCCAACAAAAAGGACAGTTGGCCATTACTACACATATAGGTGAAACAATGGGTGGAGTGCAAATTACTGTTCGCATTTGGGAAACTGAAATTGTAGTTTCACTTTTGTTTCAAACAACTTCCATTATACTGTACCAATGTGGCAGAACACAATATACCACTTTCCAAGACAAAAATTGTGGGTAGGAGTTGGTGACTCCTACCGCTAGATATTCCATGAAATTCAATGTATATCGAAGCCAGTAATGAAACACTAGTTGGTAAGAACTTAAGTCAACGACCTGTCATATTCAAAAACTACCTTGTCGTCTGACTTGTCCGACGCTTTGGTAGGCCGCTCGTTCCGGAATCACTACAGCCAGGCTGGTCTTCCACCAGAGCCTCTGTCTGCTGTCCTTTCTGCCTCAATTGATACAGGCGACTCCTCTCCATGCTGCTCAGTGGTTGGACTCGTTCTCGTTTTGACTTTCTCGATGGAATTTTGCATTATGGTCTCTGAATGATGACAAGTTTTAACTTCTCAGCACTGCTGCTTCCAGGTTTTTTAAACAAATAATATGAATCAAGTACTCGAAGATAGAGAACTTTCGATCACTAATTTTAATGAGACACCACAGGAAGTTTTATTTATAGATCTGAATGGTTTAGTTACCAGATGGTTAGCGCAATCAAGCCCTCGAATGGCACATGTATCACTCTTGAGCGTATGGAACTGACTGAGCTATGGGCATTGACGAGGAATGTATTTTCGTCCCACGCACTTTGAAGCGCAGCCTCCCTGCCAAGTGACGGACTGAAAAAGATGTTCAATCAAATTTCATGTCAAAAACTTGTGTAAACCACACCTTGCAGTTACTGACTCCATCAGTGTCACATAATTAAGGAACAGAATAAATAACTGCTGGACAAAGGTGTGATTGAGCCAACAGACAATCTATACGTTCCACAATTACCCTAGCTCAAAAGAAAGACAGCTCTTGGAGGTTCCGTGTGGATTTTCGGTCTTCAAACCTCATCACTCAAAATTCTTCATCTCCATTCATAAACATCAAGGAAGTGCTCAACAGCCTTGGCTGCACCAAGGTCATGATGTCACTTCACCTCTCCAGTGGATACCAGCAGTGAAAAACTAAGACCATCTAAAAACTGCCTTCACCACACCAGATGGACATTGTTTCCAGTTCCAGGCTATGCCATTTGACCTGAAATGTGCACTGGTCACCTTCCAGTCAATGATTGTCCAGGTCCTGGATGGATATGTGGGCAAGTTCACAATAGCATATCTTGATGACGTGGCCATATGGTCGGAATCGTGAAAGGATAGTATATGTGATTTGTGTGTCATCTGTCGTTAGTGCCTGAATGGTTTGCCATCAACTATCTGACATTGCTACATAATAGGAAATGCCACTTCAGTAAATCCTGTATACAGTTTTTGGGACACCTGGTAGATAAAAAAGTTAGCAGCCCTACTCCAGAACAGTTCAACTTATCCACCTACTAGTACTCGAAAACAGCTCTAGAAATTTTCCAGCTTAACAAACTGTCTTAAAGAATACATCAGAGATTTTACAAATGTCACAGCTCTACTTACTGATCTGCTTTCACCTACTCAAAAATTCTGCTGGTGATAACTAGGGATGTGAGTATTCTGCGATACCGCGATCGCTGAATTTACCGTGGAATTACAAGAGTTCCGCATAATCGCAGAATCACACATTTTGCTTTACCTGTGTTCCATTTTGAGCATAATACCCTACACAAAAGTTAAATTCTCACAAATAACATTCTATATATTGTCAAAGAATGAATCATTATCCATGATCTATTACAGAATGATCACATTTACATAAAACATATGCTCTGGCAACCAACAAAAGATAGATTGGGAAAATGAATGAAACCAATACCACATATGTGGAATGGCATCAACAACACGCAAGTCGCCATAGATGTTGCCGAACTTTGTTTTGAGGAATTCCATAGAGATGTGATGAGCCGATGACAATGGAGCAATCCCTACCCGCTTTGCTGTATGTGTAACTGTGGCCAACGAAAACAAAATGGTGCGATGTTAGCGCTCCTATCTGTGTTGACAGAGTGCGCCAGTAAATTGGTAAACAACACACATGTTAAGTACATACAACTCAGTAATTAATCAGTGATATTTTCAAATTTTTCGTACGCCTTTGATTCGTGTTTTGTTTATATTTTGTTTTAGTTGAACTGAAGTAAATTCAACATGTCCTTGAGTAAATATGTTTATAAAAAGGCCAGTGGGGGAATATCGCATGTGGGAAACAAGACTGCTGCTGATAGGGAAAAGGAATTTCCTGGAGTATTACACAATGATAGTGGTAAACTTTTCTGTTTCGTGTGCAGTGTGCTACTGGATCACAAACGGCTCTCCACAATTAGGGACCATTTAAATTCCCAAAACATGAAAGCAAATTGTTGCAAAATGACTCACGTTTGGGCGGAGCTTAAAAACAAATGACATTTGCTAGTTCTTTCATAAAAGAAAGTGTGTCCGCTGAATGAAAACTTGTGTTGCTCAATCTAGTGAAAGCATGCATCAGTGTTAACATTCCACTGATAAAACTCGACAATCGTGAGTTTTGTGCATTTTTAAACAAACATGTTGTTAACGGTGGCTCCGTTCCTAGTCATTTACAGCTAAGAAAAGAGTACCTTCCTGGTCTGCATGATGAGTGTTAAGAAAAGTTAATGTCTGAACTAAAAACTAAACAAATTGCTATTGTAACAGACGAAACAGCAGATGTCGAAATGAGGTATGTTTTGACCATAATTTTCATACCTTTAAAGGTACATGAATGCAAACTTCAGTCATTTCTTGCGGACAAAGTTATGCTAGAAAAAACCAATAATTGTACTGTGGCCCAAAGCATTATTAAAGCAGTGGGAAACTACAATATTGACTATAATAATGTTTTAGAATTTATAATTGACAATGCAGCTTATATGCTGAAGGTATACACAGACACACTGAAAGGAATTTTCCCTAACTGCACCCACATAACCTGCATTGCACATATCCTGTCGTTGGTTGGTGATGTTTGGAGGAAAACATTTAAAGAAGTTGATGCATTTGTGAATGCAATGAAAATGTTATTTTCTAATGCACCTGCCAGGAAAGCAAGATTCGTGAACTTCCTGAGAGATAGGGATTTGGAAGTGAAAGCATCTACTATTCCAATTATTGTTCGGTTGAACTCATGGTTTCGGGCTATAATTTACCATGACAATGTTACTCAAAGTGTACAAATTATTTCTTCAGGAAGAAACGCAACATACCTGTGTTCCTTCTAATGCTATGTCCCATGTAGTTGATGTTGTGCACAACGTCAGCCAGAAGAATCTGTCAGCTTGCTTGAAATTCATTGCTGAAAAGTGCTGAAAAATTGTTGAACTTCTGACAGAGTTTGAAAGTCAGAGTCCAAAAGCATTGGAAGTGTATGATACCCTAGCAGATCTGAAGGCTTATCTCTAACTTCAGTCTACAACAGACCATTCCCAATACTTGGATGAAGTTCCTGCTGCAAGTTCATGTTCTGTGAAACAGCTATTCAGAATCGTTTTCATTACCTCTTTGAAAAAAACTGGCTAAATATCAGTCAGCACAGGGCCAGCCAGGCTGGAATTTTTTGAAATGTGTGAGAATTTTTTTTCCTAAGAAAGCTCTTGTATTGTCACATAATTTTAGTTATTGTATAAGTGTCTTGTCACTTTTGGAATCTTGTGATGAAGTAGAGTAAGCTACATATATTGGCATCTTAAAAGACTCAGATTGTTTAGATGTAGACCCATTCCAGTTTTGGGACAGCATAAAGGGCAGGTATCCAGTCTTGGCATGTATAGCTATAGCTTATTCATGCATGCCTACTAATAGTGTTGACTGTGAACAAAGTTTTTCATCCTATAAAGACATTCTTTCAGACAACAGGCTTAGGCTTTTGCAAGAAAATATTAAGGGCCTCAACATGCTGCATTACAATACCAGTCATTATTAAGAATAGTTTGTAAATATTGTGATGTTTATAGAACATGAGAAAGTTTTATAAGTATAGTTATGTGTATTGCATTTCAACATTTGCTATTGTGAGTTTTTATTAGGTAAGAATTCCATATGTAGAGCATTAAATAATTGCATTTTATTATAAGACACTTGTATTCTTTGTACATATATTTTTATTCCTATAGAACTTCTGTTTAATACATTGCAGATTTTTACATTTCCTATTGCAGAATTTTGTTTTTTCTATCGCAGAATTTGTAATTCCCTGTCGCAGAATTTTGGTATTTGGTGTGCAGAAAACTCCTATCCCTAGTGACAACATAGTCTGCACACCACCACAGGGTGCCACAACTTCCTACATATTTCATTATTGTTATGTTATTGGCTAGTTTAACCTATGTTCTCTTAACTGTGATACTGCAATGTTCAATTGGCAAATTTTCTTGATTAGTAGAGAAGTCTGAAAAATAAGTGATTAACTGCCACACTTACCTCCAACATTCCTGCAGAGTTGTTGGTGCAAGGATTTGCATGATCATGAGGATCAGGTATCAAAGAAGCATACATGCTTTTTCCATAACTAGTGAGACCCACTTCTGGAAACACTATTATGTCTGCACCCTGGAAATGTTCACAAGATAAAAGATTGTGATAACTTACAACATAGGAAATGTCAACATTGTTAAAGTACACTCCAACCTTAATTTTTTAGTATCTGTTTTGTATGACTACTCATTAGTACATACAATTTTTGAGTGAGCGAAAAATGAGTGGAGAGATTTGGGTGGCTCTTAACAGAGAGGTTGAGCCGTTGAGGGCGACTGAAGTGAGTACGGAGCAGTGCTGGAATGAAGGGGCGGGGAATCAGGAGATCACTGAGAAGACCTGACCAGCGTCATCGTCCGGCATGATCTCTACATGCTGTGCCGTAAACAACAGGCGCAAGGTAATAAGTATAAAACAAATCTCACAATTCAAAGTCACAATACATTTTATTGCATTTGGTTCCTTATTCACATACTGTACACACCATGAGTAAGAATGAATATCATCAAACAAGCAAAATATTTATGTCTTTAAAATATGCTTAGATATATTCAAGCCTCTGATTTATTTTCAGGTACACACAATTCATACAAATGAAAATTTATTTTAATTATTTCAGCAGCTTTAAATATAATATGCCTCCATTTTACATTATCTAGATTCACAAATATTCTGCAGATGAAGCAAAAAAATTCTGAAACATTTATCTATTACCAGAAAAGAAATATAAATAGAAAAATAAATATTTCCCAAAAGCTTAATATGTTTTATAAATGGACATCTAAGCAATTCAATATTTCATATTTATGCAGACACAGCTGGGTAGATACGAATCCGCAATACCATAGGGATCTCCAACAAAATTAACATCCCACTTCTTATAAAACTATGAGTGGTCAACCACAGCTTTGAAATATTATACAATCGTATTAAAGTGGCAAAAGAAGTTGCCCACTGAACTCCATTTAAATCATTCACAATGAGATGGGATCACCAAATAATTCTCGGACATTTTTTAAAAGATCCCCATTAAAATAGATAAAAAATATTCTTAAGCGGCCTCTAATAAAACATTTCTATTAAGCACCATCCGAGCTTACGTGAACATACGCTCTCATCTCTCAAGCATATATTTTCAAACATACTCATGAAAATAATAGTCGAGAGATTATCGCACCAGCGTGAAATACAAATAGGCATCTGACTTCACTAAACAAACCAAATTTAAATTACAAAATTTCTGATACTTAAGGCTGTGCTCACAAGCACACATACAATTAATTTTCTAGCCCTGATCACACCCTTTTTTCCTTCGGCGCATATTTAATTACTCGTCAACACTGACGGGAAGTTTATTCAATTGGGCTGTCCAAAATTATGGATCACTTTTAAATTGGTTTCAATTAAGGGGCATCTGCATTTCCACACATGTTTACCGTAGGGTAACACGGTTAACTGACTTCTTCTTTACTACCAAGACATCACGTCGGCGAATATCCCACTTATCACAAGGGACGACTGCTCTTCAACATTTGAATAGTAGTAAAACAACTTTACGAACTTCACGAATCCTACAAATAGTATAAAACATTACAAGGTCTGATCAGCGATACTTTCCACTCAAAATCTTACTTTCAGAACTCTCAATTTGCAATATTTCCGCGGCAATGCGGTTAAATTATTCACTAGTTCCAAATAATGCTCGAACATAACTCAACATTAAATGTTTCACACTCTCCATACTAGCCCGACCGAACAAGGGCAAATGAGCCGAAATTCCACACCAGAAAACAGTGGGCGACAAATCAATGCCCTATCAAAGCCACCCTTTTCCGAAAAGGAGTTTCCCCGGTCAATTTCATCATACTTGTTAGAGCCGATATGCAAAAGAACAAGAGAAATTAATATTAAATATTGAAAACAAAAAATCACCGCGATAATGAATGCTGGCCAGACTGAATCGATGAGTCGAGGCAGTCAAACTGAGAACAGGCAACAAAATACGACCACATTTATTTGCATGCTACAAACGCACACTGAAATGCCACTGAAAACCGAAGGCTGCTTGACTGCTCTCACTTCTCTCCCAAAGGCATTTACGTATTTGGAAAACTAGCACTTCAATTTTACCCCCAAAATGCAAATTGCTGACTGACCACCCCGACTCACCGATAAATTGCTGATAAAGCAGATATCATGGCGGTTGAAGTCGTGCCTATTCAAAAGCACAGCCACGTTGACACGAGCTGTTTGGCTCGCCAGCATTGAAGCCCAAGAACTCATTGCCCGACATGACGTCTTAGGATATTAGAAGCAATGTCATGTGTAGAACCATGACTAGCCCGATCGTCGAAGGAGAGTTCACAACAGTTCCTTGCTCACCAAAACCAAGTTACTTACGAAGGCAGGGAGAGGAAGTGCAGGAGCTTATATAGACAGCTTCAGGAGGGGAATTGAGGGAGGAAAGGAGTGGTAACTGAAGGAAGACAAGGTAGGGGAATGAGTCGGCCGCAGAGCAGGTTTATTAGCCACCAACTGAATATTCAAGAGTGCGATTGGAGACAGATGACTGTTACAATTGCAAAAATCTAGGAGTGACCCAGCTGGGAATTAAATCCAGTTCGCCTTGGTGGGAGGTGAGCAGGTTAACCACTTAGCAGCCACCACGACCCCTACAAATTTTGAGAAACCACTGGAAAGGACAGAAGCAATAAAAATTAAATTGTGCCAAAACTCTAAGAAATTACAGAGAAAATCAATCATAATTGCAAGTTGAAAGCAATAAACAAAATGATGGTGTGAGCACTATTAAATGGTGTGCCACAAAATTTAAATAAAAAAAATAAAGAGGCAATAGTTATTCAAATTTATTCACCATCAGACTGGAACATGTCACCGATTTTCCGGCTCCTATACAATGCCTCCCTTACTGGCGCAGCTTCCTTTGTTGTGCCATACCTGTCGTGGGTCTGACAAGATATGCATTCCCTGTGTGCCACATTCCACCCCTCTCCACACATCCTGCCCAAAATGAAAGACAGGCAAAAATAAGAACTCCATCGTTTACTCAGCCCTATCCTCCCACCTTTATCCTGCATTTTTGTCCCAGCTATCATATAGCTGATTATTGTGAGAAAATTTGCTTGTGGTTATACATGCTGTTCTTATTCCAGTGTTTTAATAACTTCAATTGTTTTTGCTTTTCTTCACTGGCCACTATCTGGATTTATTACCACTTACAGATGACCTCATTATGCTATTTCCTTGGATCTTGACTTCTGATTTTTTTTAAATTTATTTTGCTACTACTTTTGATAACCAACCACTTTTATGGACATGCTTATTGGACTATGATCATGACAATAGGAGTGGAAGCAAGAGGCAGACCATTACACACATGACAAAATAAGAGTTCATTCAGAGAATGGATGTGGGCACATGCTCACAGTCATGGCACAGTTGACCATATTTTCATGATTCCGAAAAGCAGGGAAATAAGTGATTGTGCATGTAGTGTCAAGGTAGGATCAAAATATGAAGGCAAAGATGTTGACTGGTGCAACCCACAACAATCTGGAGCAGGTTGTGCTAGAGTAGTTCAACCAGTACAGAACACAAGATGTGCCTACAAGAATACCCATGGAGAAGAGCAACACATTCATTCTGAAGTTGGGCACTGAGGTCTTCGAAAGCTTGGCAGGGTGGCTAGAATGGTTTAACCCCCCTCCCCGACATCATTTCCAGCTGCAAGGTAATGGGTGAAATTAGTTTGGTCTGCGAGGCAGCAAAAGAGTAGCTGCCAGCAATAGCAAACTTCCTGAAATCTTACCAACTGTACCCTTACAATAAAAATAGATACCTGTAAAAGCACAAGCAAAGTGAAGAATTTCTCACTGTGCTGTTATGATACGATTTGGATGACAGCAACAACACAAAGCCATTAGTAATTTAAAAAATTCAAGAAGCCTCTGGGTTTCATAAATAATGTCTTACCATGTTGACTATGATTTCAACAAGAACTGAATGACCTTGGTGATTTTCACAAAGTGGCTTCAGGCATCGGAGGCTTGAATGGGTTGCAAAAATTACAAGGTATAGTCCATTCACGGTTTCTTCAAATGTTTTGAAACGAACCTTTGAAAAATCACCCTAGGAGTAACATGCCAATCTGTTGTTTCAATAACTAACTTGTATATCAAAAATATGTAACACCGTGATTAACTTTTACGTATTGTATTCTTGAATAAATGAAACTTTAGCTTAGTATCTTCAATAACTTGTAATAATTATTTTGTATTCAATACAAATTAAAAACAGTGAAAGTTGCGATGTTTTGGCAACGGCTAGTAAGAAATAGTTTACAGTTAAAATATTGTCTCAACCAAGTTTTTGGTATCCTATTTGTAAACTAAACATTGTCTATTGAAATATTTATATTTATTTCGGTAGCCGTGATGGAAATATATTTCACTTTTATTGTTAAAAATATCAGCGCAAAATACTGCGCGTGGGTCCTAGTGACATGGTGGTTTTTTTCAACCAAGGAAGAAAAACTTCAAATAACCTGTCGGCGGAGCGGAACTTGTCACTCTCTCTCTCTCTCTGGAAGTTTCGCATTGCTACTCATTGCTACTTGTAGCAGGAAAATTATACATGTATTTAATTTTAGCATATGTCATATTTATTATTGTCTATATCATATAAGTGGGGTAAAATATGACAGGCAATTTGACCAACCTACACACTATGTAAACTTTAAATGCTCTTATTTGTAAATTACTGTATCAGCTGATAAATTACTGTGGGATGCATGTTGTTAAGTTGGCAATTTCGATGGTGGCTTTGGAAGATAATAGTACTCAGTCAGAACAAGACGTTTTAATTGAAAATTTTAATTATACTTGCAACATGTATGGTTTAAATTAGGTTTTGAAATCAATATTCATTTCTTTTGGCTTTTGAGAGAATGGACTTTAAAAACATGTTTAGCAATTATGACACAGCATGTCGGCACATAGGAACAGTAAACGTTTCCAGCCAATGGCTAGCGATGTTTATGTTTCCAGTTTTCAGCCCGCTCGGTGAAAGCCGTCGTGCATGTGCTTTTTTTCTCATTGTATTTATATGAGTATCTTGTTGGTGTTGTTGGAATATTTTATCTGCAGTTAATAATTTTTTAATTTGTTTTCTTTAAGTATCCTTTTATTATTGTATTGTCTCACTACAGCGGTACCTACAGCTTGTAGGTACCGCTGTAGTGAGTTTTCTTGAGTGAAATGTAATATTTGTCGGCACGTGTTTACAGCTCCGTAAAATTGCTTGTTCCGCCATTTCCCTTAACCGCCGTCCGCAAAGTAGCAACATGAATATAATTTACCTATCTAAGTTTAAGTTTGTTGGTTTCAGGAAATGTGCACAGTGTTGATTTTACTGAATGATTCTGCAAATAAATGATTTAATGCTAGTAACGAACAAACGTGATTCTAATGAAGTAAACTTGCAAGAATTACCATAGAAAAACACAGTAACGGCTGGCCTACAATTGATTTAGCACAGATAATAGCATACACACAGAAAGTAGAATGCAAGTCTTGGAATGGCACTGCCTTCAATCACGCATAGCACACAAACAGAAAAATAGAACCAAATCGACGCAGAGAAAGTTGGCCAATATCCTATAATTCCTGTGCTTGTATGCGGCCAATCAGAAGTTCATGTGATGATCAAAATGGCTGTAAAAGTAGTGAATCTGACTAATGTCTGGAGAGTTTGGCGCCATACAAGCAGTGGTTTATTTTGATTGAAATTGTTATTGTACAAGCGATGTACATTAAGATAAACGTAGTATATTTCTACAAATTTTAAATTAAGACACGAGCAGCAAACTAAACTGAGCTGCGGACAATATTTTTTTATTCCAATGTTACCAACACATGCATGCACAATTTACAGAGCATCGTTTCCTTTCATTTTCATGTCTATTTTGTGTAAACATCCGTTGTTTCTGTGCGTATACTATTTTGATTGTAGCTTCAGATTTGAGCTGTGCGTGTGTTCTGTGCTATTGCACATACTGTGTGAGTGTTACATCAATTGTTAACCGACCTTAAGTTTACGTGTTTTGTAAATAATGTATTTGTAAATGTATTTGAAATGCACGTGGTCTGAAAAAGCTGTACTTTCAACACTTTAGTAGTGTGTTAATAATATTTTTTGATTTGTCTATTATCATAAATTCAATAAGTGTAAGGTTAGTCAAAGAGTGTGTGTGTGTACATATTGCTGCATCTGTATGAAAACGAACGACTTATGTATCACATTTTGCTTTTCACTGAGATGTTAAAATTTTTGAAGTTATAATAATTTAAATGTTATTTCCATATGAGCAAAATTTTCCACTGTTCAATCAAAACAATATGCAACTCAAAATTCTACACACTCGTAAGAACATCAAAACAATGCAGCCTCATGAAAGACGTTAAACTAAAACCCCCCACCACCTCAGTGTTTCCTTTTTTTTCTCTTTGAAATAAAATAAACAGAAACCCAACAAAGCTAACCTAGCATTACAAAAATAAAACAGGTTGGAATGCCAACCTGACTATAACATCATACATTAATTACTGGACGGAAGTTAGCAAACGTTAGTTTTTTAGTGCCTGCCATAAAGGGAAACGAGGAAAGAGAAAAATTCAAGTGTGCATTGGACTCAAACATTTGTTTACAAACATCTTTTTCTTCAGTGACGAAATAGTTGTGGTGGAAGGATACACTGTAACCATGCTACTTTTCTGGAACTGTCAAAATTTACCCCACTTACAATACAGCAAAAATAATTATTTTAAATTTGTAACTTACAACTGGAAAGAAATTTTAATGTTTGAATACTTATTATAATATATTTAGATGTGATGGCAGGAGCGTTACAAATTCGAAGTTGGCACAAGTGGTGTCTGGTGAGTGGTGACTTGACATGGAATGTTGCTGTTCAACGTAGCGTTAATTTTTCTTGCTTCGAAAAATACTTCAAATTACCACATCAAGTTCTAATATGTTGTGTTTTTTTAAACCTACCTATGCAAGTTACGATATTGTGATAAATCAGTGTTTCCATAGCAGTAATAATATACTGTAACGTGTGTCGTGGCCGCTGCGTGTGGAATGGTGTGGCTGCTTCATGGTCATTACACTGGCCCAGTGTGTGTGTGATTGGAAATATTGGACGTGCGAAATTTATACGTTTAAACTGTGAACTGCTTTTATGACGAAGTTAATTATTTTAATTCATGTTTGTTTATTTATCACAACCTTGTAACATTGCCCTAGGTGTTTGAAACACAGTAGTGTAATGTGCTTATGTTTCTGTGATTTGAATGTTTGCCACAATCCTCACAAATTACTAAGCCCAGCCAGAAAATTTTATATAAATAATTAAATAAACCATGTACAAAAAATAAGCGACACGAGTTGTGTGTTTGATCCTTTGTTTTAATATTTGTTACAACAGAGGCAGTTATTTTAACGAAATACCCCATCGTACATCAATAATATAGCCTACATTTTGAACATTCATACGTAATGATTTTTGAAATATGACAGAAATATTTGAACAGCTGTACACAGTAGACAAAGCATTTGACAGTTAAAATGTATAAGTCATATGGCAGTGTTTACGTTTACATGCAGCAGAAGGATACTTAATCGTTAATCAAAAGTAGAAATTTAGCAGGGCTTCAGAAAAGTGTGAAGTAATAGTGAATGGATTAATGCTATTCAAGAACAACCCAACCCATTCAGTGGCAGAGAATCTGAATACTGAGCTGGTGTCTTTGCCACCCAACTCCACTAATGTCATTCAGACCCTGGCAAGGAAAATGAGTAACAGGTGAAGCACAGACTCATGGAGAAGATGGTGTGGCATCACTGAATCTGAAAGAGATGGGACAGATGTTATGGACTTGTGGCATGTGGGCTTGATAAAGCAAGTGAAGGGAACATACAAGTAACAATGGAGGTGCCAGAAAAACCATTGTAACACTTCAATATTTATGACTTTATAATGAATATTCTATGTCTTTAAATTTGATTTAAATGCCAAACTTTAATGCAATGTATAAGATGTTCAATGTGATATGTGTAAACTTATTTCTTTTGACAGTTGTGTTGTATAAGCTACGTAAGTCTAATGATTATTTGTCTTTGTAACAAGCACTACCTTTCGTTTTCTCAAAAGAATCAGGCCACACCAGCCTATTGATTTTTCAAACAATAGTCAGATAGACCAAAAACTTATTAATTCTAATTTGGAATAAGTGAAAGGCCAGCTAGAAAAGAAGTCAGTCTTGAGTATGAAAGATAATCTATAATATTTGATTGGCAAAATTTGATATTTACAACAGAGTTACATAATTATTCATGCACTATTGAAATGCTGAGCCTATGTATGTTTAAAAGAAGTAATTTGACATATGCTGTACAATGAGCCTGGAAGGAAGGACGGCCCAGTAAAGGAGAACTTCGGGGTTTTCGACTTAGCCCCAAGGATGATGCAGTGTCTGGTGTTCGGAGAGCCAATTCTGTGAGAGGAGGGCTACTGGCTGCGGATTCTGGCGAGGTTCCAATTCTGCACCCACCTCCGCTGTTCCGGCCCGCAGGGGACGAGTTCGCTGAGCACCACCCGGAGATGTGCTGTCCGTGGTGAGCGGGAGAGCTGTTCCTGGGTTCTACACCAGTGAAGCATGACTCCACAACATCTGCAGAGTTGCGGTTATTTTTCGCTATCGACACAGCTAAGTCGTATTTATGACAATAGAACTAGTAAAGTCAAATGTTGGTAAATCAGTTGATGTGCAATGTGCAGGCTGGTGTTGCTTGTAATTTTGAGAATTAGTATATTATAATATTTCATAACTAAAGTTCTGCAAAAGTACCATATAATTTGAAATTGGTTTAGTTCAGTTAGCTCCTGTTAAAACCACACATCAGTATTAAAATGAAAGTAATTGAATTCATTTCTATTGATTTACTTAAATTAAGATTTCTCTGTTTGTTTATTAGAATTAATGATCCAATTGTTTGAAACTACGAAGGTAATGGAAATCTGGATGAATACACCAATTTTTTAGTGTGGCAGCATAGCGTTCAGCCTAGGTATTTCATTAATATAACCTATCAGACTCACTCACATATACAACAATATTTTATCATTACATTACACATTCATATCTTATATTACATATCTCAGAAATAATATTTTATAGCCAATGAGATTGGCCGTAATATGGTAACACATATCAATAGTGCTACACCATTAACCACGGAAATAGATCCGGGAGGGGGGGGGGGGGGGCAGTTTCTCTTATATCTTACAATGTGTATTGTGCAAATTGGCCAGACATTCTTTTCCAACTGGCAAATATTCAGTTAAGGACATAATTTTGGGGAACAGTTGCTGCTGAAAGGGACAGTTGGTATGTGTGAAACATGGCAATCAAGCTCAGAAGCTGGCACTGGTAGTGGTGGACTCGGATGAACAACAGTTACCATCACTGATGAGGCAGGACTGACTGTCAGTGCTACAACTGGACTGGCAAACAGTATTTGCTATGTTAGTGGACAACCAGCACAAGGAGGTAGGTCAAGCAGTAATTCCTAAGGCAGTAAATAATTTGGGGAATAACAGTCTCTGGCACATATGTGGGAATGTGAAGCAGTAGTACAGAAACTCATGCAAAAATATGTGGAAGTGTTCAATGGTGAATTTGGGGTAATTCATAATATACAAGCAACTTTAATGATAAAAATTATTATGTACCAGTTATCAGGAAGGCAAGGTCTATGGTATATGGGACAAAGTGGGAGAGGAGTTGGATAGGCTGCAAAAGGTTGGCATGTTAAAAAAGATCATACATAGCAGATGGGCTAGTCCATTGGTGATAGTAAGGCAGATGGAGGACATAGGATATGTGCAGATTAAAAAAATAAAGTTAACCTCAATGTGGAACCAGAACATCATCCATTACCATTCATTGAAGACATATTTGCTTCCATGGTGCAAGAGAAAGTGTTTTGTGTATTGGATCTATCAAATACATATCAGCAGTTGGTAGTAGGGGAAGAAATATGTGAGGCACTGACACTGTTAATACACATAATAGATTGTACCGGTACAGGCGGATGCCACACATGGATTGTGTTATGCACCCAGCACTTTCCAAGCAGCAATTTAGTAGATCTTAAAGGGAATTCCTTGCGTAGTTGCATATATTGATGACATCTTAATAACGGGACCCTCAATATAGGAGTGTGGTCAAATGCTGCTACAGAATCCAGGGTGGAGACTGAATTGGAGGAAGATGTGCAAATATGGCAAAGAGGTGGAGGCTGGCCGTGTAAGGATCATGCAGGGGGCTTACTAGGGGATTTAGGATAACCACAAAATAAGCCACATCCCTTGGCATGAGTGGAGGACTGGAGGTCAATGCCAGAACACATCAGAAATCCCTTCTTAGGGTTTGAGCAACCACCAGCCGGAACACAATACCAACCATAAGGGCAGCTGGCGTCTACAGATCAGCACGAACCGCCACGGAATTCGGGAAGGCTGAAACAGCCTCCTCCAAAGCTCCAAAATTACATGATGTGACATTTCAAGGCGGGAGATGTGTTCTGTATACAGCTGAGTGGTAAAAATATGTTCTTTATATAGCTGAAATGGTAAAAATGGGAAGAAGAGTGATGATTGAGGATGAGTTCATTTCATGCGTAAGGTTTACCAGGTCAGGCATGACAAGTGAGGGGTCTAGTTAATGAATGGCTAATTACAGGAATACTCTTGGAGGATGAGAATAGGCCGTCAGGATGGAACGTGGATACAAAGTCCTATGGGTAGGAGGTAGGTGATATACAACACCAAGATGTGAGTGCATGAACAGAAACAACTGCTAGTCACATAACTGAAAATACTGTGAAGTAAATGGACTCGAGAAAGCTGAAATAAAAAGCAATTAACTAATCATTTTTTGTTACTTTCCTGGCAAATCAAAAACTGTAGAGTTGGTACATCTTTTGACAGTGGCAATACTCAGAAAATTGAATACTAAAATTGAATTCTTCTCCACTGTATTTTGAGTAAGATACAGTATGAACCTGATCACATAAAATTGCATTAAAAAAAATCTACATAATGTTACAGCTAAGTGTGAAGAAATCATGGGGTATGTTGCCAGTAGTGACAGTTATTCCTTCCACAAGGATCTTATATGTCTACATTGTCACTCAGCCTAAAATAAATCAGTAAAGTAAATTTTAGATAACTATTTTGTGTTTTACTGTATTTAGCACATTCTTAGTAACTGGCACGAACTGTTGTCAAGGATTTTGGTCTTGCCCCAAAACCATTCACACACTTGACTGACACGAAAGTTTGAAATTCGAGCGCCAGCTAACCCAGTGGATAGTACAATATCAGTGGTAGGTTCATGTGTGTGCGCATGTGTATGTGTGAGCGGCTGACTGTGGTTCCAAACCACGTGGCTGGATATAACTAATAACCCTAGCAGTGCTGTCCGGGCCACACTGCATGCCCTTAATTTACGTAACACACTAGGAATGAAGTTACTGAACAAGAATGTGTGATTACTTTGATTTAGTATTCCACGTGGTCCAACTCTGCCATGTGGTGATAAGTTGACGCCGGCTAACAGCTAGCGGCGCTAGAGCCCATAACGGTGCACACGTGTCACGTGCTCCGCACGAGCGCAAAGAAGCTGATAATTTTGTACTTTTCTATAAAGGTTAATTTCAGGGTAAAATGTGTTATATTGTCTTTACACTGTTTAATATTTCTTAAAATGTTTTAAAGTGTTGGTACTAATTTTAATTCTTTGGTTGTGCATATTCAAAGTGCCCGCAACACCAAGATTAAGAACTCTGGCATGAACGCCATCAAAAAGAGACATTAAAATAATATTAAAATTCATAAGAAAATTATAGAAATGTAAAACAATATTTAATTTACATTGCCCAATTTTATTTTCAATATAAAATATTTCACTCGGCGAGCACTTCCGCTTATGTGAACCCCGTAGGCGGCCATGGTAGGTCCATGCGACGCTTGAATCTGGACAGGAGAGCTGGTGAGGTAAGACACTGTCATGTACGCACTACAACTTTTGCTCACTGATTTAGGTTTCCATAGTCTATGTAGTTTACCAGTTAATCTTTGCTTGCGTACGTTTTTGCCAGACATTTTCCCCAGCATTATACTTCCACTTTACTAATTCTTAAGGCCTTGTGGCATTTTTAAGTTAATCGAGGAAAAGGAGGAGAAAGATGTCGGAGAGGTCACGCGACCCGCACATTTTGAATCATACACCATCTGCCCATGTTTATGGCATTTCAGTATAATGTCTGCATAATTGCTACACACAATTTTAAGAGCTTTATTTTTATGTATGTATTTGAGAGTAATTTTCATGTCTGAATATTTTCCGGCAACATCACGTATAACCACGTGGCCGACTGAAGCAAAGTCTTTCTATACGCCATCATTGCATTTTAAGAGCTTATTTGTATAACATTGTATGTGCAATCATTTATTTCAGGGCTCTATGTCAGTTTTATTCAGTGTTCAATGTATTTTTCACGTAAATTGATGCTTTTTTTACTTGACCACGCGGTCACAGTAATGTTTGATTTCACCGCCATCAGGCATGTTACAAGCCTGTAACAACGCTAATCATAAAGAGAACCACTTGCTCAACACGAATAATATTTTACCTGACTTTGGTTTGCCGTTTCCACGCAGAAATATTGCAATTTCACCTCCACCACATGATCTGCTACGAATTTCATCCAGTGGCATCTGCGCCACCTAAGCTTGTTTTCACACATTTGAGTGTTTATTGTGAATATTCATCTCGTGTCCTATCTTATTTCATGTATCATTCAAGGGTCTATGTAATTGTGTAATTAGTGTACGGTACAATTATTCCCCTCCTAGCTGGCTCTGTGTATAGGCCGTCACCACACTAACCACGTGCTGGAGGGCGAGCCCCGACGAGTTTGCGTTAATGATGCTG
This sequence comes from Dryococelus australis, assembly GCA_029891345.1. NCBI lineage: Eukaryota > Metazoa > Arthropoda > Insecta > Phasmatodea > Phasmatidae > Dryococelus > Dryococelus australis. Next base: position 117,567,709 of record CM056997.1, read on the forward strand.
AGTAATCACACGTGTCAATGTGTATTAAGGGTTTTCATTTGTAATTCACCGTGTCCTGTCTTCAGGGAAAAACTGTCAGTCCACCCTAGCTGCTGTCGGCACTCTTCCCTTGTGAAGGTTGTGCTTTCACGCACCTCGGTGAGATCATCCATTTAGGCGTGTGCTAGATTAATTATGGGCTGGGGAGCACCCAAGCAGAATTGGCTAGTCATAATCGAGATAATCATTTCATTGGCATGTTGATGTGTATGAACAATATCAATAAAAACAAGTCTACAGTAAACTCAATTCTTTTATTCAGTAGTGACAGTGTCCTAGTCACATATGTTTTATCAATTGTTTATTTCAGTGACGACTATTAAAAGTTTAGCATTGCCAACGTGTTTGTAAGTACGCCCGGGTGAGATGGACACACAGAACCCACAACATCCCTGAGAACCCTGAGTCTCAATAGTGCGATGATTGGGAAGCACCGCTTGCGTCCAAATTACCAGTAAGTATTTGTGTCATCGTTCGTCTCATGTCTCACCTGACGGCATCAAAGTTACACTGCATACAGAGCAAAACAAAGACACTTTCTCCCCAGAATGTTTTAAAATTATTACACAAGTCTGGCCCAGTCTAGAATCACTCAGAATTAATGTTAAAACATCTCCTGAGGGGAGAAAGGCATTAGATTTAACCGGAATCGGCCATCACTGTAAATGTCCGCACACAAGTATATGGGTAACACGTGAGCCCGTAATTAATAAAACAATAATGAGTTCACTAACATTCGGGGTACTGGGGAGCTAGAGAAAAATGGTTTTGGTATATTTAAAACAGGCGGAAACTATGTGTTGAAGTCACTTGCAAACTTGTGAATGCTACCCTGCAGTACATGTACAGTCTCATGCTCGGTTGCTCCTAGACTGACCATCATGGTGGCGAGGCAAATGCGCCGGCATGCCCCCCCAGTCACTTGTTACAAAAACACAGAACCCTCAAAACAAATTACCCTAGTCAATTAAAGAGCCCTGGGAAAATAATTCACTCATGCATGTCTTTCTTTTACTACACACAATTATTAAGGAGTGTTACTGTGTTCTGGCTGAGAGGTTGGAGAGTATGGGCGCTCGTACCATCAGGTACACATCAGGCTGTTCCCTTTATGGGCCGCCCCATGCCACGTGCTCGTTAACCTCTACTGGCGGAAACTAATTAACACAGGTGGCCCCTCACACCTCTCATGTTGCACCATACTATACTCTGCACTATATCTTTTACTCTACTTTGGGCCCTAGTACTTAACCCTCACTGCACACGCATCACAGTATTCTCCGGGTTCTACTGGGTCGGTGGGACCGGGCATATCCCTGGTCTGACCAGGGTACAACAATAAGTTGAAGGATATTTTAACAACATGCAGTAGTAAAGAATACTATTACACATGCTTTTCTCCGAAAAGATATTTACTACTACACATACCAAACTTTTAGTACAATATATTTTCAAGTAATTAGATTTACAAATTTACAGCAAAACAAATAGCTCAACAGAAATACATCATCATATACGTAAACATTTGCTTTCCAAGTTAGAAATACCCAACAGATATCTTTCAATGTACTTCCTTGCATGTTTGACAATGACTTTCGAAAACTTGTAGACATACATTAACATTTTTGGCATTAATTCATATCCCATGTGCTTTTAAAATATGGCTTTCCACACTTAGTGTCTGGTAACTTATTCACCAGCTGGCAGCACAACTAATAAGGAATCTTAAACAATATGTGGTAGCCAATCAGGCACAAGGACTATTTACAGATCCTTGTGCAGTTAGTCAACAAATGTGTATGCCTTTATCAAAAGAGCCTATATAAACCACACCTATAGTCCATTCCTGATTGGAAGCGACTAATGAAAATCAACCTTTAAAAAAACACTCTAGGTTAAACATGTCAACCTGTTTTTTCAATAACCTGTATTCCACAAATACATAACACTATGATTAACTTTAGAGTACTGTATTATTGAATAAATTAAACTTTACCTTAATATCTTCTATAACTTGAAATGTTTATTTCTTTTTAAATATGAATTAACAACAGCGAGAGCAGCGACATGTTGGCAACGGCCGGTAAGAAATAGTTCACAGTAAAAATATTATTTTAAGCTAGTTTTTTAATATATCATTTGAAAAATTAAACAGTGCCTATTGAAATATTTAAATATTTAGGTAGCCCCAATGGTAACATATCTCATTTTTATCAGTTTAAAATAACAGCGGAAAATATTGTGAGAAGGCCGTAATGGTACAGTGTTGTTTTATCGAGCGAGAGCAGTTTTGAAGCAACTGTCTGCTGAGAGAGCTTTGTCTGTCTGTCTCTCTCTCTCTCTGTATTTGTTTCACACTCGGGTAGTTTCACTTCGCTAGTATGTGGCAATATTGTACATGTTTTCAATAGTATTTTTGAAATTTTTTTTTGAAATTGCATTCTGCAAGCAGGATGCAAGGTTAATGCAGCCACCCTCTTCCAGCTACACCTTTTAAGTTGCTCAAGTACTGAAATTTGACATTGCCAATTACGTGTAAGTAACAAAATATAGTAAAATTTCTTCACCAACATCTCTAACTTTATGTAAGTCCGACTGCATAAGTTGAAATGAAAAGGAAAATAGTTGTACTTCCTGGTACCTAAATTTCTTTTCTTTTTTTTTTGCAACACATATTTTAACATTAGCAGTACAACACCCCGTTCAAAAATTTCCTATCTCTTAATGCATTTGGCTTTAATATCACTCTGCAGAGTGTATTTTGACGTGCCCCATGTAACCCCAGCTCTAAGACCATTTTGCCAGCCATAGCCTGCGCTGCCTGCAGCAGGGTTGTGCACACTACTTGTGTGGAGTGTGCGCCCGGTCACCGCAGCGACCAGGCGCAGAGCAGACACAAGGACACGCTGGCACAAGTGTAGCCGGTGGTTGCCATGGTGATGCAAGATGCCACGGACGAATAATTAGGCCAGTGTATTTAACTGGAACATTTCAGGACTAATTAAAACACTTTATTGTGTTGTTAATTAAAATGTTTATAGTTTGCTTTGCAGGTATTGTTTTATTTTGTAGTGTTTGTAAGGTAACGTGTCATTACTTATTTTCATCTTCCGCAGAGTGTTTTGTCCATCCCATTTCACCAGTGTTACGTAGTAGGAATATTTGTATTTGTTGTCATATATTTATTTATTTTCTTTCATTGACACAAGGGTCAATAATGGATGTCATCTTAGACAGTATCCCGTTTCGGCGCGAGGGCGAGCTGTGGCGAGCCGCCAGGTCGGGCGGGAGAGTCAGTCAGCTAGCAGCAAGTCACGGAGGAGGAGTGTGTATGGTAGACTTCGGTGTTTCCCGTGCAAGCCAGGCAACCAACAACTTTTTGCAACCGGACATGTAATTACAATAGACTTCATCACCTGGAAAATTTTTCTATCTCATCACCCGGTAAGCCACCTCCACTCCCCGGTGGATTAGTATCGCCCCGGGGAGCTTATGTGCACGTAAATATTTTAATTGTTGTAAGACACTTTTTCTGCTTCATCGCATGGCCGGTTAAAATAGCAGAGTGTGTTTCGTGTAAAGTTCCCTCAGAGAAGAGGTGTAATTATAAACGTAATAAATAACTTGTTTTTCAAGTCAGTTGTTTATTCATGACCATTTAAGCGTTTAAGGGGACGGGTGCCAATAATCCCTGCTCAATCAGCATGTAAGTTCTCATTTTCAGTGTTAATCAGTTTTGTTCCGATCTATATGGGCATGTGGGAGGCCTTGACAGTCCACACACGCGAGTGTAATGAGTAGGAAGTTTTCCCGCCAACATCAACAATGGTGTATAGCCGGCCGAGGGCTATCGTTTAGGAAACACTCTTCATTTGGAGCAATAATCTACAAACAGATGACAACAATTCAGTAGCCACGGCGAGGAGTTTGGTCCCAGGTCGATGGCTTGCAACCCAGAGGTTAAGAGGAGCAGCATCATCTTCTACGTCGCCTGACGGCGTCTGGTGTCCTGGGTATATTCATTCCTTTCTTTCACCATCACAACTGCAGAAGATCCCATTCCAGCCTTTATCGGCATCGGCCAGGTGTCAAATGGCTTGCCCAAGTGGAGCCAAATTTTCCCGCCAAAAACTCTCTCCAAGATTTTCTGCAAATTTCCAAAATTTTCCTGAGTGTTTGAAATATTAGTTTCTCCCGTCTTTTTCCTACCCGCAATGACGTGAGGACGACAGCAAGGAAGCAACAAGGGCAACGGCAGCATCGGGACGCCTATGAGACGTCGCATAGAAGCTTGGGACCCTTGTCAACATTGTCAACAATCAGCAGGTGATGTCACACCGGTAGCAACGCCACGCCACACCACTTGGAGGGAAGGCAACAGCGAAGGAGAAGTGACAGGGTGGAGGCTACCTCCCCCGTCCCATCAGAAAGTGCCAATTGTCACTGCCGTCGTAAGACCAGCCCAACAGAAAATACCCGCGCTGGTGACAACTGCGTAACAAAAGACAGTTGCAGTGAAACAGTACAGGACAATACAATTTTCGTAATGCAAGTTAAGTCTGAACACGAACATTTTCCAAATTACAATTTTCCAAATTACTGTGATAATTTGTTGTGTAAGGGACAGGCTACAATAATACTTCATTGTGTACAGTGTGACGTGAAATATCACAAAGAATGCCTCAGTGTCACAGAACAGAATTCAGTTGCAGGACTCACATTTGTTTGTTTATCGTGTCACACGATGTCAAGTAAGTTCAGACAGGGTGTAGTTCGCGCGCAAACCGAAACTGCAGACACCCCATGTGATTAGGTGTTGGACCTATTAGGATAATAGGACAATGACGTGGCACAAATGTGAATAGCAATCTTTCGCAGATAATAGTGGCACGGGACACTAACAATATGTCCGGCATGGTGGCGCAAAGCAAAGGAGGGGAAGAACAGCAGAGTAGGGGAGGAGAGCAGAGTGCAGCTGAGACGTTGCGCCCTTCTGCCGAGCATGTGGCAAGTGTAAATAAACCCTCCCTGCCCGAACCTAACCCAACAATCACACCGCATGTGTACCAACCACCCACACCAATTTTCCCGCCACTACCACAGGTGTTTCCTACACCGGTCTACCCAATAATAGTGCCGAACTTATCAACCCACTTAGCCAAATTTTCTGTACATAACAATGATACCACAAACAGCAGGTCCGGAAAACACAGTCAGAAGCGGAACCATGGAGCCCATCCAAACTCCACATCCGCCAGGACTGTTCACAGCGAAAACCCCATCCATGTTCCAAACGTTGCCCATGTTTGTGGGTATCCCAATGGAAGACCCAATGGCCTTCGTGGAAGACTGTGTATCCCATCTCACGAGATACGGCATCAGCCGTGATGACTGGGCCAGCTGCGTCCGAACGCAACTCTCCAGAGACGTGTGCTCTTGGTGGGTCTCACTCAACCACTATGGACTTCAGTAGGAGGAGTTTCGATGTGCATTCCACTGCAGGTTTCGAGGAGTTTTCACATCTTTACAGGTCCAGAGCCGGTTGACTCTGGAAAGCCAACAATTGGGTGAGTCTAACAGCTTTCATAACCCGTAAAAATCCACTTGTCAAACGCTTCCATCCGAATTTGCCGGAACATGAAATTTTAGAAGTCATTGCAGAAATGGCTCGGCCAGAGTTTAGAGCAGCTCTAATTTCTTTGTTGAATGGGACATTTGAAGACCTAATGCATGCCGCAATTATTCTAGAGAGAATGCATTAATCATCCCGCTGGGATGCAAATGGAGCAAAATGGCGCCACGAGCCGAAAGACGAAAATGTAAACAAATCTAATTCTGGCATATCACGTAATGTTCATCCACATTCTAGTAGTCATAGTGCACCATTGCATGGTAAACAGTACAATAATACACAGCATGGATATTGGCACGGGGAACAAGCACATGGAAGCATGTACAAGCAAGCGCAGCGGAGGAGTGGAGCAACAGGGACGAGTGGTCAGAGACCACCGTATCGAGATGAACCAGGTAATAGTAATCCGCAACAGCAAGGATGGGATCCGGATTTCCCACCCCGCCATCCATGCAGGTATTGTCCAACACCGCAGTATCAGTGGCATAGCAAATGCCCGAATAACCCACACATGAAAGCAGCACATGAAAGAAATCAGGGAAGCAGCAGCACGTAAACAGTACGGAAACTGGTTGTAGGGATGAAAGGGCCGGACGCTTCAGACACCCCGCCCGCAAAAATTTGGATAACACCAAACGCAAAATTAACTCCACAGCAAGCACTCATACAAAATATTAGCAGCAGCCATTCACCATTCATACGTATCCTAGTTTCCATTAACAGTAAGTTGTGCCATGCGTTGACATTGCAGCTTTACACAACTTCATACGACAGCACTTTGTACGCAAGCAGGACATGATGCCTACAGACCACGTAATTAGGTTGGCCACGAACCAGCATTGTAGTACGGCCGTAGGACAGGCTGTAGTGACAGTTCAAGTACGCGCCATTGAGACCACCACAACTGTTATTGTTACACCAGAAATACGTGAGGAGGCTATTTTGGGGATACCTTGGTTAACCGAACAGCACACAATAGTGGAACCAGCTGCGAGAAGGATACATTTTGGCACGAAAGAAAGACACACGGTGTACAATTTAGATCGCTACCCGACGGGTAGTCTACCTGAGATCAAGTAAGGGGATTTCAACAACCAGGTCCCATGCAAGTACCAGGCCACATTTCAGCATGTACGTGATGAGCGCCGTGATGCATTCTGAGGGAGTGACGCACTGAAACGTACAACCATAGCAGAACATGCAATACGAAAAGTCTGTTTACTCTAGTCCCCAAGGCTACTTACCAGACCAAACGCAGATCGGATAATCAAAAAGCAAACACAGGAAATGCTTGATGACAGCATGATAGAGCCAACCGACAGCCCATTCAATTCTGCAATTACATTAGCTCCAAAGGAGGATGGAACATGGCGGTTTTGTATAGACTTTTGAATGCTAAATCAAGTCATGTGCAGTCCACCGCTGCCATATATAAGTGTGAAGGTTGCGCTGAGTACACTAGGGTGAGCAAAAAGTTTGGACGCCCTTGGATTTAAAGAGTGGATACTGGAAGGTGTCAGTGAAACGCGAGGACAGGTCGAAAACAGTATTTATGGCTCCTGACAGCCGGCATTTTCAGTTTTGTGCAATGCCGTTTGGATTAAAATGGGCACCCGCGACATTCCAGGCGATGATGGTACATGTGCCGGATGGCATTATTGGACAGTATACGCTGGCGTATCTCGATTACATCATTATTTGGTGTGGCAGCTGGGAGGAACACGTACATAACTTAGCACTAGTCCTGGAAAGGCTTGCGATAAATGGCCTAACGTGCTCAATTGAGAAGTGCCATGTGGGGAAGACGAGCATCGATTTTCTGGGCCACGTAGTTGATCAGGAGGGAAACTGGCCGAATCTGGAACAATTAAGGCTAATCGACAATTACCCACAGCCGAAAACCCGCAAGCAACTGGGAAAGTTTTTTGGGTTGATTAACTGGCTACGGGAACATATTCCGAGGTTCGCAACAATCACAGTGGCCTTGATGGAACTCTTTCCACCACAAAAGAGGTTTCAATGGACGAGCGAGACGGAAAAGGCATTCATGGAAATTAAGCAGGCATTCAGATTGTGTCCGACGTTAGCACATTTGGACGATAACAAGAATTTGTACCTTCAGACTGACATTAACCAGGATGGAATAAGTGCAGTATTTTACCATGTCGGCGACAGTGGGGAGAAGCACATAATCGACTTTGCAAGTGCGAAACTAGGACCGGCGGAAAGACGCTACGATGTGAATGAGAGGGAATGCTTAGCAGTGATATGGCCAGTTAAGAACTATTGTGCATACCTCGAATACCGACAGTTCACACTGAGAACTGACAATCAGTATCTAGTATGGTTACACAGCATGAATGAGGCCCTGAGTAAGTAACGCGATGGGCGTTGCATTTACAGGTATACAATTTCACAGTGGAGCATGTGCCCGGGAAACAGAACGAGTTGGCAGATACATTGTTAAGGCACTCTAACAATGGGGTAATTGTCAGAGATGAAACAGGATGGGAGGACATTTTGCTGCCAAATTCACGTGACCCAGTATCAGAAGTGTACGTGGAACAGATCACGGCTGTCAACGAGGACCTAATTAGTGACGTGTACAGGGATGTCGTTGAGGCACAACGAAATTGCAGGTTTGTGCAGAAAAAGATGCAACAGTGCCCACAGCAGGCGGTTGAAGGATGGCTCATAGTAGACAACAGATTGGAGATGTGTTCGGCCCAGACAGTCAGAACTGTCAGGGCCATTTTTTTAGCCAGATCTCGGTGAAGACGTGAGATGTTACGTGCAATGATGCAAGGAGTGCAACCTGTATAAAACACACAGAACAGATGGGAGGCAGCATCAGCGCCCCCGCATACCGCGAAAACTGTTTGAGACGGTATGTCTGGACCTGATGGGTCCATACCCGAGAACAAGGGAGGCAAGAGGTTTCTCATCATGGTAACGGATCATTTCTTATGCTGGACAGAAGCGTACCCCACTAGTGGGGCAAAAGCGAACAATATCGCGAAAGTGTTGGAGAAGCAATTTTTCCCATGCTGGGGATTTCCGCATGACCTATTAACTGACAACGGGATGGAATTTACTGGCAAGAAGTGGCGAGAGTTGTGTATGAGCCACATTAAAACTGCTATTTACCACCAGAGGGCCAACCCGACGGGACGTCGAAATCAGGAACTCAAAGAGCAGTTACTGCTACGTGTAGGCGACAACCACGCTGCGTGGGTGGACCACATTCCCGCCATTTTATACACGTTGAGAAGGCAAGTCGATGTAGTGACGGGGAGGTCATCCGCCGAGGTGTTATTGGGTCACAATTTACGCCTTCCAGGAGAGGCGAAATGCCCACAGCGAGGAGAAAGTAGCGAGTTACCCAGTACTGATTCGCAGAGGAGACAACGGCAAAGGTGACTGCAAGAGGTAAGGCAAAGGCAAGGTCAGTACGCAGCAAGGTGGCTGCCGGCCACGAACAGACCACCACCGCAATTACATGTAGGGCAAGTGGTGTACGTGCAGACACATCTGGAATCTACGGCAAGAAAATATTTCTGCGCAGGATTAGCAAGGTGGAGCGGGCCGCATCACGTGATGCAAGTGCACGAGCTGACCAAATATACAATCTGCATGGGCAGAAGAAGAGTGAGGGTGCATCGGGACGACATCCGGGTAACCCCGGGGGCCATCAATGATGAGGTTGGTCCTGGTATGTCCCGACCCCATGAAGATGTAGGCCGTGACGAGCTCAGGGAGGAGCAAGGAGACACGCGAGGTGTGGTAGCACTTTAGGGGGAGATCCCACAGGGGGCCCTACCCATGCAAACCGAGGAGGAAGCACCAACTGAGGTGCAGCTGAACGGAAACACAGCTGATGAGCTGAGCGCTGAGCCAGATGAGGAGGAAGGTGCATCAGCATTTCAAGGGCAAGCAAGCGAAGGGGTGGAAGGTACACGGGAAGCACCTGGTGTTGAAACACGCAGCAGGGAGCCCATAGTGCCTCAAGTAAATACATAAGTAATTCAGCAAGAGGAGCAAGGAGTAAATACGCAAGTAATTCAGCAAGAGGAGCAAGAAGAAAATACGCAAGTAATGCAGCAAGAGGCGCAAGGTGAACATTCGCAAGTGATTCCGCAGGAGTGGCATGTGCACACGTATGTTAAGCAAGGGACAGACATTCATGCAAGTGCAAATGTTGTTGCAGGGGTTATTCAGCCAGGTTGCACCCAGAGGCAATGAGATCAATAAGAGGACAGCAGAAGCAAGGAAGGTGACAGCAAGAGCAGTGAGTCTTAGAGCTCGCTGTGCCCTCGGCGATCACGCAGGCGGAAACTCCCGCCACCACAATGTAAACAATGCAGGCAGCCAGAGTTGCCTAGGAGGAAGGAGCAACCGCCGGTATTACATCATGCGGCAGGGCCACAGGAGCTACGGTACAACCTGTAGTCTTGAAGGGGGAAGGGGGGGGGGATTTGACATGTGCCACGTAACCCCAGCCTTAAGATTGTTTGTCCGGCCGTAGCCTGCACTGTCCGCAGCAGGGTTGTGCACTCTACTGGTGTGGAGTGTGCGCCCGGTCACCGCAGCGACCAGGCGCAAAGCAGACACAAGGGCATGCCGGCGCAAGTGCAGCCGGTGGTTGCCATGGTGATGCAAGATGCCACAGACGAATAATTAGGCCAGTGTATTTAACTGGAACATTTCAGGCCTAATTGAAAGACTATATTGTGATGTAATTTAAAATATTTATGGTTTGTTTTGCAGGTGTTTTATTTTGTTGTGTTTACAAGGTAACGTGTCATTACTTATTTTCATCTTCCACAGTGTTTTGTCCATCCCATTTCACCAGTGTTACATAGTAGGAATATTTGTTGTCATATGTTTATTTACTTTCTTTCCTTAAAGCAAGGGTTAATAATGCAATTCATCTTAGAAAGTAGTCCCATTTCTGCATGAGGGCAAGCTGCGGCAAGCCCCCGGGTCGGGTGGAAGAGTCAGTCAGCTAGCAGCAAATCATGGAGGTGGAGTGTGTACGGTAGGCTTCATCATCTGGAACATTTTTCTGTCTTGTCGCCTGGTAAGTCACCTACACTCCCCGGTGGATTCGCATCACCCCAGGGAGCTTAATGTGCAAGTAAATGTTTTAATTGTTGTAAGACACTTTTTCTGCTTCACCGCATGGCCGGTTAAAATAGCAAAGTGTGTTTCGTGTAAAGTTCTCTCAGAGAAGAGGTGTAATTGTAAACATAATAAATAACTTGTTTTTCAAGTCAGTTGGTTATTCACGACCTTGTAAGCGTTTAAAGGAACGGCCCCAATAATTCCCGCTCAATCAGCATGTAAGTTCTCATTTTCAGTGTTAATCAGTTTTGTTCCGATCTGTATGGGTGTGTGGGAGGCCCTGACAGCCCACGCACGTGAATGTAATGAGTAGGAAGTTTTCCAGCCAACATCAAGAATGGTGTATAGCTGGCCGAGGGCTATCATTTAGGAAACACTCTTCATTTGGAGCAATAATCTACAAGCGGATGACAACAATTCAGTAGCCACGGCGAGGAGTTTGGTCCCAGGTCGACGGCCTGCAACCCTGAGGTTAAGAGGAGCAGCATCATCTTCGACGTCGCCTGACGGTGTCTGGAGCCCTGGGTATATTCATTCCTTTCTTTCACCATCACTGCTCCAGAAAATCCCATTCGAACCTTTACCGGCATCGGCCGTGCGTCAATTTCAATAAAAATTATTTTGTTTTGTGGAGAGTTGACGAGAAGCAGGCAACTTCATGTCACACCCACTCTTTTGTGTTCAGAGTTAATAATAAAAAATAATGTTTTCCAGATCCGTAACTGGGAACACATAGCTATCAAAGAAAAAAATACCTTGTAAAAGCAGCAGATTCTAAAATTGTCAAATATCATAATAAGGGAATAATTACACTACGATGTGAACATTTTTACTGCAGTATATCAGATAGTTAAGTACTTGCCTGTCCTGCCGCATCCTTGATGAAGGCTATGTAATTCTGAACATTTTGGGCAACCAGGCCACGCATGCCATCATCTCCAACTTCGCTCACTGGCGAGTACTCAACTACAGCTGCAGTGTAAAATGTAGATTCTGGGCTTGATTTCTGTTAACAGAATTAAAATTATATTAAGAAATGTGCATATGTGAACAGTCAAAAGGTGGTAATCCTAGGTGGTAGAAAAATACAAATTTTAGAAAGAACTATCAACCAAATGTTTGGCGACACTCAGAAGTTGTACACATTTCTAAATGTGAACTTAATAAGTGCTCCTCACGTGAGTTCTATTTGATGAGAATAAGTAAGAAATTCAAGATGGCCACGTAGGTACACAATGCCAGGCATTGCGATTTTGAAAGAAATTTTGTCCCGCAATCACACAACATTTTGTTTATCTGGGCTGCCCTGCATCAGTGAAAAGAGAGAAGTAGTGAAATTAATTTTGTAATTAATTTGGTATTAGCTGCATTAACTGTGTACAATTACTGTGTAACAAAGTGTGCATGTGATGGATGGGCCATGGTGAGTTGGGTGAACTGAGCCAATATTGTTCATGACTAGCAGTGTATATTGTTTAGATGTGTTGCGAATGTTTGTTTGGTAGTTTGTATCCTGCAGGTGTTGGCACTCACACAAGAGACTCTGATAGATGGGAACACAAGTTCTTTGCTGGGGCAGGCAAGGATAGCATGAGAGTTATTTGTTCTTACGGGCATGATTAGTAAGCAAACAGGTCACAACTAGCGAAAGGGTTATGGGGCTGCACTTTTTATGCAGAAAATCACCACATTCAGACGTGTTTGAGCTGGGCCTCTTATTATGCACCTTGTGACTGACAAGACAAAACTGCTATTCCAACCACACGTGTCATAGCTGCTTATTTTAGTCTGACATACAGAGATTTAAACCAATATCCAAAAAGGCTTCAAGGAAGATCATTTGCTTATTGATGTCAACGTAGACAAACTATCAGACACTGATGACGAGTCTGTTGAACAAGGTGCATACATTTTTACGTGGTGAAACACTAAAGAGTGATAAAATTCCTTTCAAAGTTGTAGCGTCTGGGACAGAAGTGTACCCTAAGCAGTCATCTCTGAGTTTACTACAGACTTCTTTCCACCACATACAAAAACATTTTTTCCCTCTTAAGACCTCTTAGTGCAGAAATGACACACACTCAAAAAAGTCACAATCTGCATAATGTATACACAACTTCAGTGTCATCAAACACCACAACTTTCTCAATGGCCACTTTTTACAGCTGCAAGAGATTAAAAAATAGTAGTGGTCCACACCATATCTGTGTTAACTTAATTTAAAAAAACCAACCATGATATATGCCACGAGTCAAATGTTTAAATAAAGGAAAGAGATGAGTTTTCTATGTTTATACATACAGTACGAGGCAGTTTTTTTATAGTGACCAACTAAAGTACATCAAAAGAGCTGTGCTATAATGAAAGAATGTAAACATGATGTGCTAATATTGATATCTGCATGTCATGTGAATACTATGGAATACGAGTGAATAAAGGTCACGAAATCCACTATGTATGTATTTGTAATGTGTGGCGCTGTAAAACAGCTAACCAGAAGAATAAACCATGCCAGTAAAGCCAGTTCAATTCATTCACTTTTTTTATATTTTGCAAGTCAGTGTATGTTAGTCTAATCATGTAAGTGTATTTCTATGTAATCACATTCAAGGTTTCATATAAAGGGCAACCTGAAGTATGTAAAGCATCAACCATACTACCACCCTCGTATCTCAAAATTCCATTGCGTAGTTTACATTTTACAATTTATAGATCAAAGGAGCTATTTGTACTTAAATTAATATTCTTGTACCTAGTGTAATATACTTCATGTGCATGGTTTTAATTCAGTTTTTAAAAATGTTAATTATTAATTATGATGCTAACAACATGTAACTAATTACTGAGATGGGTAGTATTTCATATTCATTGCATACAACATTATACCTCAATAATTTTAATGCCATTCACTACATTATCACATCACTCATCGTTTTGTCTGAATTTATTTCTGGTGAGAAGGGCTTGACAGCTATCACAGCCTTCCTGCCAAGAACGAACCAGTTGAGTTTGTGCAGGCATTAAGGGCAGATTGTGACACAACCTGGGGGACAGGGGAAGGCATCATCCTCTCTCTCCATATCACTTTGTGTACCATTAATCTTCATTTAGCTTACAGCACCTAGTTTATCAGCCCCCCGGAATTCTGGAGCCATAACTTCACTCATATTTATTTATTCAGCTAGAGAATCTTTTTTGACAGTCCATACAACAGTTTTATAATGAGTGTGTGAGTTTTCATTTTCTCTGATAGCTGGCTTGTCCACTACAACTGTTTGGTGTAGTGGAGAGCTTTGGGTGGCTCTTAACATTGGGGTCTTGAGAGTCGATAAGGATAAAGCAAGGTGAGTATGGATCAGCACCGGAATGCAAGGGCAGGGGAAATGGGTGACACCTGAGAAAACCCACCTACCAGAGGCATTGCCTAGTACAATTCCCAAGTGAAAATCCTGGAGTGGCCCTGCCGGGAATTGAACCCGGTTCGTCATGTTGGTATGCTAGCTCTCTAGCAGCTGCACCACTGTGGCCCCTTGTTTGGTGTCATGGGACCCTTTTTCACCAAAGTGTCGTAAGTATGCCTACTCCATGTGATGTAGTCCATACTTCTGATGGGACATGTGATAATCCAAATAACTTGGTAACTAACTGTGCATAATGGCTGTTGGGAGTTGGGGTCAAAATGTTTGACAATACCCTGAAATGCAAGAGTCATGTCAGCCCAAGGGAACATCATCATTGATAGGCTGGTACTTGAGCAAGCAACACATGTGATGTAGTAATTATCAAACAAAGTGACCACAGAAACATCAACTCGACTCGCTCAGTTGGTGTAGCAGCATGAGGAAAGATTGTAAATGAAAGGCAACATTATAGGCTGTTCAAGGTAAAGTGAGCACTTCTGAGGCCCTTGTTACTTTTTCCTAAGGCTAAAATAATTTTATTTATATATATATATATATATATATATATATATATATATATATATATATATATATATATATATATATATATATATATATATATAAAATTACTATATTTATATACTATTATTCCATGAATAGTCTATATTTAAAAAAAAATTAAACAACAGAAATTTTTCTCTAAGATTTATTTATGGTTATACAGTTTCATGCACTTTACACAGCAGTGACACAAAACAGTTCCAAAACAATGAGGCAGACAGACTTCACAGAATCCATTATGTCAAATTGCCATTAGTCGTTAACAAATACAGCAATGCGACATACTGAATTCTGCAAACTTGGTTTTGTAGTCTGTCTGGTTCATTGCTTTTACTAACAACTGTTTGACAGTCACACTTTCTTTCGTTGTCAAATTTAAATATCAACAAAACAGTCAAGCAATCATATTTAAATTTAACAATACCCTAAAGTACAGTTTACATAAGTTAAAACGGTATGTGTTCAAAAACATGATATGTGCCACGCTTCCTTAACACAGCACATTCACCTCATCCACAGCATTTAACACCCATGTGTGCCGAGCTGCAACTACAGTGCAACAAATACGATGGACGTATGTTCTTTTAGTGCTGCGATCGCATCATGATACGTTATGTAAAAATAAAGTGTAATATTTTTGTTTATAGTAATTTTTATTTGCTTGCCACGTGTTAAAGTAGAGTCAGTGAGTGCGTTGTTTTTTCACTTAAATGTTACATTTGTTTACATCCAAGTGTAAACACAGTGTGCACCTAACCTGTCAAATTAGGTTATGAATATGTTGACACACCAGTATGTACTATTCTGCACATCATAATGTTATTGCTAAGGGTATTGTTGTGTTTCCAAAACAGTTCTTGCTTAGTTAATATGTGTTTATTAAATCAGTGTAGGTATAACATGTGTTCCCAACCACAGTGCACAATGCATGACGTGCAGGAAATGTCAAGTGACATACGTAAACACGGTAAGTGAGTGGAAATATCACAGCCTATTTGATAATCAGTGTCCAGTGTAATTGTTATTAATTTTGAGAGGGCTTATGTAATTATTAGGATTAAATGTAACGCATGCATTGTGCACAAAATATGCTTCACGCTCTCTTGCTTGTATACATATTCTATGTATACGGAGACTATGCCACATGCAGAAGAAACTACTGTTGCTGCAGTCGAAATCTATTCACCATAAAAATATTCTCACAAAGGAACAAAGATGTTGTAAGTAATTTTCATGCAGTTGAATGTCCATTCCACAGTTTTTGTCTTTGTTTTGTATTTCTTGTCTATTTGTGGTAATTAATTGTTTTTAAGTTTTGTTGTGTCTTTTCTCTTTATCTCCTGCTGTGTTTACATGCTGGTGTGTGAAACTTGTTTGTATACCTTCGTTGATAAGGATACTTATTCTCTCAAGTTGAGTTACATAACCTAATATTTACCTGAGTGCCATTGTTATTTACTTTTTTTGTTCATCTTTCAAAAAAAGTGTTCCTTTTTTTTTTTTTATACTTGTGATGGACTTCGGCATGGCATTCCTCATTAAATTCAAGCTTCAGAAAACAAAGTTAAGGCACATAACCCAGAGGGTACAACAAAGTTAAGGCACATAACCCAGAGGGTACAGGCTGTAGTCAAAGCAACTGTAATCACCTTACAAGTAGTTCGTGAAATTAAATGTGTTTGGTGCTCAACTTGATGCGGTTGAGGGGTTTGTAAATTTGTTACGTGATAAAATTCTTATGTTGGATCCAGTACCAGGTGAATTTGATCCACGAAGATCATAGACTATACCAGCTGCTCTCTGGCATGAAGACCCCACTCTCCCACTTCAGGTTTTTCAACTTACTAGTCAAATATGGACTGTCTCTATCTCCATTTCTTGCCGTCTGTAATTGTGCCAGTTAGCTACCAAATTTGCAAAATGAGTAGTATTGTGGCACATTATGTTAAATGATATGTTCCAGGTATATCAGACATTTATTTTCAAAATGGTGGCCATACAGTCATCTTGGCTTACAACAATGTTACATCATCAAAACAATGTAATCAATTCCAACTTAACTTTTCTTAAGCTGGTAGCAGATTTTACAACTATCAACTGCATCTACACAGAGCTTTTTTGTCCACAATTTTCTAAAATAGTGCCACGTGAATAAATTAATTTTTGTCATATCTTGGGAAACAATTGACTGGTTCCTACCAAATTTGACAAACAAGTAGTACTGTGGCAGAATATGTAAAATGGTATGTTTTATATCAGGCACTTATTTTAAAAATTGTGGCCACATAGGCATCTCAACTTCGTATACTTCATTGTCAAAACTATGTAATCAATTCCAACTTCATTTTGTACGCTGGCAGTATATATAACTACTATCAAACGTATCTACGTGGAGCATCTTTTAACTGACATTATGTACAACATGCACATGAAAAAATTAAGTTTTTATGTAACATCTTGGGAAACAATTGAGAGATTCCTACCAAATTTGGCGAAAAATTTGCACTGTATCATGTGGTGTAAACTACTATACTTTATGTAGGTCAAGCACTTATTTACTAAATGGTGGTTATATCTAAGCTCAGTATCTTTAATTAACGTAACAAATTACAACTTAAAACTTGTATGCTGGCAATATTAATTATAACCATCAAATCTGTCTATACACAGCCTCATTTCGCAAAAATATGAAGTGCGTACGTGACAGCGTCTTACCTTGCCAGCTCTCCTAGGACGACTGGCGAGAGGCAGGGGTCGCACGGACCTACCATGGCTGCCTACAGGGTTCACACAAGCGGAAGTGCTATGCACGCCGAGTGGATATGTTATTACGTGTAAAGGAATGGTGCTTCAATTATTTTCAATACAAAATTATTACAGCAATTTTAAATCAGAAATATCATTATCAAGAAATTTTCTTTTCAAGGCGTTCATGCCTGAATATCAGTATCCAGCTCTTCAGTGCAGTGCACATTTTAAATTTCAAAAGCCAACATGGCGCAATATTATACAAAGAACATTTTTACACACATTTTACCCTGAAAGGAAGACATGTTACACTGGCACATATTTAACCCTACAAATAAAAATACCTAGCACTAAAATAGTTTCCCATTGGGAAAGTCAGTTATCCTGACAGCTGAGCGCACGTGCTACCCACGTGTCAGTGAGGGCGGCGAGTGCCGTCATGGCCTATCTAGTGCTGGCTCTTAGCTGGCGTCAAATTGTTTTCAAAATGACACCTCTGTATATATTTTACGTTAGTGAACTCTTTCGTTCAAAACATTAGACTGGTTAAATTGGAAGTTGATGATTGGATCCAACCTCCATAATGCAGCTGATTGCATACTAGCTTATGATGGTACGAGGTTATTTGGGTTTGAGTCCCCGGTAAGGCACACGCATATTTGTAATTTTATCACTACTGTTGTACATGTTTCTCATTTTATCTGTAATGATATTGCTTTCAAGAAGATGACAAGTCCTACCTACCAAATCAACTTTTAAGAAATTATTAAAAAATGAATTACACCCATGTTGAGGAAAGTAAGCTTATTAGTTATATCAGTGACTTCTTGATAAAATTATGTTTGGGTATAACTTTATTGTAAGCCGCTTCACAGCATCCAAGATGTACGTATTGGTTTTTGCGACCCATTGATTATGAAGGGTTTGCCCACACGTGATACTATTTAGGTGTTCCCTATGTTAGTTTGTATCATGTGTGAGAATTTACCTTCGCTTATTGTCCTGATTATTATGTCCACGTATTACTTCCACAATCTTCAAAAAAGCCCCTATTCTAAAAAATTACCAAAAAAATATAATGTGATAGGGAGGAGGGTGATAAAAATTGCTGTATGTATGCTATAAAATACATATAATTTATGTAGAATATATTTATATAGGGTCACTGAATTGTTTTACATGTAAGAATATTGTTTGCAACAAATATTTAATGCAAAAAAAGTCATTTACCTAGAATATTTATAGCACAGCACTGAGGTTATACAGGTAAACAACACAGGTATGGAGCAGTGTCAGGACATTATGTCAATCTAGTGAATTACTCAAGGCTTGCATGGTCTATATTGACGAGAGGCTAAAACGTATTAATAGTAAAATAAATATACATATCGTAGATGATCCAGAGCCCCGTTCAGAGACTGTGTTTATAAGAGGCAATGTATAATGCCATGTTATTTTTTCAATACACTGCACGTCCATGTTGGTTGACGTCAGGTGGATTATGGGTAATTGCCGAACATTGGTTTGATTTGTGTCCTGTTGGAGATTTCAGATTTATGAGTGATTAAATGCATGTTTCATTGCAATTCATGTTCTTTGAAGCATTAAATCTAATAACTGTATGGAATTACTAGTGTTTCTATGCTATTATAGAAAGGAAAAAGGTACCTACATTATAATATATATGTGCAATGATTAGTGTATCTGTGTAGTGTGGTCAAATGGACCGACGTTGTGGTGTGCGTATGCATATATGCCATATCAATGTCGAGTGATTCGGTGAGTATTAACTAAATTAAATTAATTTTTTGGAAAAAAATTTTGGAAAGTGGTATAATTCCACTCCTTAATTACACAGAACACAAATTTACTA
This sequence comes from Dryococelus australis, assembly GCA_029891345.1. NCBI lineage: Eukaryota > Metazoa > Arthropoda > Insecta > Phasmatodea > Phasmatidae > Dryococelus > Dryococelus australis. The sequence continues at coordinate 117,587,087 of CM056997.1, forward strand.
GTAGAAACCCCAAAAACGATAGTGGGAAGGGTTATGAAGATTAGAGAAATTGTGGGGTAAAATTAGTGAAACATGTGTACTTAATGTAATATTTATTGATGAAAATATATAAATTGCAAAAATACTTTACAAGCGTAGCCAAACATTATGCACCGAGCCAGCGTCCCAGCACCAGCAGGGGAGTAAATCCCCAAAACAGTGATTCAAGGCACACCTGCAATTTTTTTAGGTGGTGATGCAACACAACACACATCAGCAAAGCTTGGAGTTTCCCCATACGTGATTGCTGTAGTCTATTTGCACTGAGAAATAATGGGTGTGTGTTTTGCAATTTAACATATTTTTGTACTATTTGTAATATTACTGTAGTATTATCTCATGAAAACATGCCTAATTGCAAAAAAATTGAACTGAACATTATCTAATTTAACAATGTTACCAATACAGTTTAAAAATATGATAGTTGGGAGGGCTATGAACTGGAGGAAAATTGAGGGGTAAAAGTTTATAATGATAATATATGTAGGTCTATTTTGCATTTTTTTTACCTACTCCACTATTGCCCTTATCTTCATAGCCCTCACCATTGTTTTTGAGGTTTCTATTGGTAAAATGTTGATTCCCCTAGTAAATTCATGTTCTGTGTAATTAGTAGAGTGGAATTATACCACTTTCAGATATCTCTTTATCATTAGAATAGCCTCTATTCTTAAGAATGGCCATTTTTCTGCAGAAAACTACTTGAAGCCCCTCCAAAATTCCTAGTAATTATGATTACTAGTAATCATATCTAACATATCCAGGTATTATTTTTCCGATTCTCGAAAAAGTTCCTAGTCTTAAGAACTACCCCAAATTAAAATGAGTTACTATTTCATAAAATACTGTAAGTTTACATTTATTCAACGCAAGTTAAAGACCAGCAATATCTTATTTGTAACTATTTACCACATTTTCTATCCGAGAAATAATTCAGAAAGCTTATAGTGTGCCAGTGAGAATGGCGAATGAGAGTGAGCACACTTTCGAGTTGAGACACGGCCTTATTCAGTTCGTAACTTGAACTAATCGTTCTACAGTAAAAAGTTTACAAATCCAATACCTGATAACTTTCAGTAGAAAAAATGATGATAAAGACAACTACAAACGTCGGTATAAACATTTCCATGCGTACATACAGTTTTTAACAACGCACAGGATAGGTATAGGTTGATATTAGAGGCGATATATGACATTCGTAAGTACGTCACTTATTACTTGTGAAATGTACAATATCTCCACTATGTAACCGTCAGAAAAAAAAACAGTTGATATATAAACTGATTTTTTTAACTTCAAGGTCAAGCGATCAGGTCACTTGTCCGAGTTTCCCAAATTCCCCATCCGTAAATCCCCGAGTCCCGACATTTCAACCAACGTTGATTTTATTTTAAAAAAATAATAATAATAATAAAACTACTGTCGTAGCCGCCAATTCCGTAGTGTGCTCCTACAACTGCAAAAAGTAAAGTTTGACAATAAAGTTAGAAGGCAAAATAGGGCCATCATTTTTTTCCTTCCAACAAATTTTATCAAATATTGTTGACTGCAGGGGTGGCTGTCCTATACCGTGCAGAATTACCAAGTGAAGCCAGTTTATAGCGTGGAGTTAGGTGATTGTTTTCCGGTAAAAAAAGGTCACATGACCAACAGAAGACAAAAAACATTGTATTGGCGTATCTTTCACGTGTATTTTATCGAGTATTAATATCGACATAAATTAATATACAACTGTGTTTGACCTAAACGTTAATATACATAAAGTGCGAGTATGTTTGTATCAGATAAATATATATAAATTACGCCGTTAAATATGTAAAGTTATCAATTATTTGCATTTAAATGGGAGTGTTGTATACGCTGTTTTAGTTGACTTGCTTCCCATTCCTTAAATATTTGCCTTGAAAATATTCCAAGAAATAATTTTCTGATGACTATAGGAGTTTTTCAAAGTTATGATAAAACTTCAACCGTACTAAAAACGAATAAAATATGCTATTGAAGTCGTCTGCGAGTACAAGTTACAAGTGAAGCAGCGGGAGAGAGACAACTTTTGTTTACATTGAAATTTAACAGCCTTGCGAGTGCTATATGAACTCGCTAGTTGTTCTGAATATTCTCTAAATTTGTGAAAAGTGAATTTGGCATGTAATCATACCTTAAAACTGTAATCTATTTTTTATTTATTCGGCGACCAACGAAAAGTAATATTAAGGAATGAAAATGTGTACGAGCCGGGCCATGCGATTGCAATGTTTAGTGTATTCGTGGATACATTCGTGAAAAATATCGCACAATTATTGTGTATAGGGATATTTTTATCTTCATAAGTTTGTAAATTAACAATTGCGGTGTGTTTAATTTCTGCAAGTGCGGTTGCGATTGCTAACGTGCCGTGAATTTAAGGTCTAACTTGTAAGTTGCGGATTCGTTAGAGGTAGAAGCACTTTTGTAAAACTGCAGATACGCATTTTTCTAAATGGCGATTTGCTATTTCAGTGCAGAAGTTTATGGAATTAATTTGTTAGTAATGGCAAATCATCTCGTAAACCAATACAAAGCTACACCTTATAGAAATCCACTCTTACAATTTTTTTCTACACAAGTCAGCAAAGCTGCAGTGACAAACAAGAAATCAGCTGTTTATCAATACAAGAATATAGGCCTACAACCAAATCAATTCTCATTTTTTTAATAGCTACTGAATGTAGCCTTCATGGTTTGCAATTTCCATGGTTTCTCAAACTCACTCCATGCAATTTCTGGCGTGACTCAATAAAAGACAATTTGACCAATTTCTTCCTTGTATTCCCTTCATTGTGTTCTTGGTTTACCATTCTCTATTGAAGCTGCTGTCGACAAGATGTTAAGTTAAATAAATAAAGTTTACTTGTGCATTTAGATGGTTATTAATTTAACGGTAGGCTGTAATCATTACAGTATATGACATATTTATACATTTTATCATTTTCCAAAGGTAGTCAAAATAAAGAAAACTTTGATAAAGCCAATCTTTTCCAATAACTACACCATCTGACCGCCGCTTGATTCTCCATGTCTTGCCCGGTCAGATGTTGCCAGTGCATTTTGCATCCACACATCTCACACCTCACAGTTTCTTGTGACCCTTGCCTGCAAATTTCTTGTTGACACTGTTCATGCATTTGTAAATGTTCTGTTTTAACTGCTATGGAGATTTTGTCTGTTTGGAAAAAGAATGTGTTCGCATGTTTCACAGAGAATACTGCTTTGCTGATCTGTAGTGACCTTTTCAGTCAGGCTCAAACATTCCAGAGGAAAACTACATGCACACTGTACACAAATTACTGTTCCGTTTACCCTTCTTACACACTTAATATGTTTCGCACACCTTCCATCTTGCCAATGCGTAATTACATTTACTGTGGAGTTGAAATCGATTAAGTGCAGCTGTTTACATTGACAAACAAATTTGCTTGGTAAACCTTGTTCATTTTGTGTGGGTTGTGCTTTGTCACAGTTGGCACACAAAATTGCTGGTGTACCACCTGAGGTACAACTCCACATTTTGCACACTCGGGCTCTGTTTGCCATGGTTATTGTTTCTTTGTGAATTCTCAAATTCATTTTTTCCCTACAAGGACATATTACTTCTTCAAATGGATTTTTACCTATTGTGGGTTGTACACACGTCAAACATAATGGTTTCACTTGGCCTGCGCTAGTACACAAATTCAAATGCTTCTGGACAGTATCATACCGCAGCATGCTGTGGAGCATGGGCTTTAAGTCAAACATTGTGTTGGTATGCGGTTGGCCCTCAGTCACACCACGTGGGAGGAGGTGAATTTACCGTTACTCTTTCCTGCTGCGAACATGTGCTCCAGCTGCGCGCGGTGACACGTGTGTTTTCCCAGTATACTGCTTGATTTAAAATGGAAAAATTATTTTGAGAATATCTTGAAAATTAGTTGTGGACTCTTGACATGATTTCCGCACAACAGCTTTGAAAAACTTTGCAAAAATGCTCTTGATAAAAGGACTGTAAAACTTTTGTTGAATTTTGAAAAGTCTGTGAAAAACACTTAGAATTTTTAATTATTTTGAAAATGCTCAGCAAAGTTTTAAAAATTGAACATGGTACAGCAGTGGGACTCGCATTCATCTGTTTATCATGCAATATGGCAACAACATAGTTAATGCAGGGCGTAAACCAAATGTAAATCGCTCCCATAGAAACACTATGTGATCGTGTTTTGGACTTATTGGGACAGTGGGACAATGGTGTGGCAGTAAGTGTCAACAGCAACCGTTTACGAGTGATAGTGGCCAGCGATGGTAACGTGTCGAGTGTGTAGATGCAAGACAAAGGAGGAAAGTGGTAGTAGAGTAGGGGAGGGATGCTGCATGTAGCAGAGATGCTGCACTCTCTCGCCACGTACGTGGCCAATGTAAACAGACAACCTACTCCAACTCATGTACTGTATCCATTCCAACTGCTCACACCATTCTACCCGCCACTACCTCACAGGTTTTCCGCATCTATATACTCATCAGTACTGCCAAAAAAAACTGTAAAATTTTCCAAATTTCCTACCCACAACCCTTGTGGGAACAGTTACGCATAAGTTCATGACAACAGAAAAAAGAAGCACAGAACGGAACCATAGAGTCCAACTCAACTCAACCTCTGTCAGGGCCGACCACGACCAAAACACCATCGATATTTCATCCTTTGCCCATACTCGCCAGAATGCCAACGGAAAATCCGACAGCGTTCCTGGAAGATTTTGTATCCTGCCTCACCAGGTGTGGGGTCTGCCGGGATGAATGGGCCAGCTGTGTCGGAGCACAACTTCATGGAGATTTGTGCTTCTGGTGGACCTGCTTAAACCGTCGCTCATTTCTATGTAGGTTTAGAGGGCTTTTTTCCTCTTTACAAGCACAGATCAGGCTAATGATGGAAGATCAACAATGGGTGAGACACTTACAGCCTTCATAACACGGAAAAGTCACCTCATTAAACACTTTCATCCACATCTGCCAGAATGCGAAGTTCTTGAAGTCATTGCAGAAATGGCCAGGCCAGAGTTTAGGACAGTCCTTGGGCCCTTACTTAGCGGCATGCTAGAAGGCTTAATGCATAAAGCTGTTATTTTGGAATGTATACAAGAGCAGCCACACTGTTACACAAGTGTAATAAAATGGCGGCACGAGCAACAGGAGGAGAAAGTAAACAAAAGCCATTATTCCACCACATCAGAACCTTTTGCAAAACCATCGCATAGTTTTAGTGGGCCTCCACATGATAAAGTGTACCGGCAGGAGCCACATGAGTTAATGTACAGGTAGGAGTAAAAACAGAATGGAGCAACAGGGATGAGTGGTCAGAAACTACCGAACAGAGACCCAGCAGGTGATGCCAACAATGCCCAGAGGGGGTGGAATTTGGATTACCCATCATGGTATCCATGCAGTTATTTTCCAAACCAACAATACCACTGGCACAACAAGTGCCCCAATAACCTGTATATGGGCCGTATCAAAGAACCAGCAGAGCAAAAGGAACAAGGAAACGGGATGCAGGGGTGAAGGGGCCACATGCTTCCGACACCTCGCACACTAGAATTCGGATACCACAATCGAAATCAACCCCACAGCAGACACTCATTCAACAAATTAGAAGCAGTCACACCCTTTTTATACATATTATGGTCTCTATTAATTTTCAACTATGCCATGCCTTTGATGGCTGTCGTGGCTTAGAAAGAGCTTGATTGGGAAGGTACAAAGGCATTGAACAACATTTGGAATGAGATGTTTAGAATTATGTACCCAGTAGCGCCAGACGTCGCTGTAGCGGCGTCAATGGTGCTGTTGTGATAGAGCTGAGTCCTTGTTACCTCGGGGTGCTGCAGGCCTATCACCGAGACAAACTTTCCAGCGATGATCTTGCTGTTCACCTGATATGGAGGCCTCGTTGTTTGCTAAATGAGGGGCGCTTTATGTCCCCAATCACAGAGTGGTATTGCAAATTACTGAAATATTGAATTGGTGCACATCAGATTCCCTACGTGTGGATTGTAAGGGCCAAACCACACGTGCATAAATGCTATTCGCGGACTTTGTTTAGGTTGTAGCACACATAAAATTGATATTTACCCTTCTGAAAATCACAAAACACTTGCATAAGAAATTGCGGATTTCAAGGGGCCCATAATCTGAAATGCCTTTCGGCGACCGAAAGCTATTTAAGAGTGTTAGTGTGTTACAGGCAATTTCACGAAACTTAAAACTATGGGTAATATTTCTATCACCTTGTCTGTGACCTCGCATGCAGCTGTGTAGGGGTGTATTAGTGTGTGTCAATGGAGGTGTGAGTGCAATTAGTGTAGTGTAATTGTGCCACTCCACCACCCTTACCAGCTGCTGCAGAGAGCACCCTACACCACAAATCATCTCACTGCTAGCCAATCTCTGGAGTTATTGCTGATTAACTTCCAGAGCCAATCAGCCACCGGAGGGACTATTTTCAGTCAAAAAATTATCTGGGAAAACTTCCCCACCAAATTTCTTCTTGGCATAACCTGTCTTCCAATCAAAAATAATATCTGGAGAAACTAGCGCCTCCTTTATCAAAAATACCACTCGAGACTAGTCTTTACAAGTATAGAAACTTCTGGTTATCACGTGGTTTCCGGCACTTTATGGCTGTTGCCCACAATTGCCGACCATCCAGCGGTCCTAGCACACCAAATAGGCAGGTTAGTAAACACACAGGCAAAGAGAGGCAAATGCCGCTGGCCATTTTTAGTCCTGCATGAGTACACGAGCCAAGTGGTTGCATGTCTATGTATCGGGAAATGTTACTGCAGCAACACACATTTTTTTCACATTCGGTGTTAACACACATCATTTATTCAAAAGGTAGAGTGTCCTCATGTACAATTAATTAATAAACATGTCATATTATGAACTATTAAGGGTGGAAAAATGTGTAATATTGATGAACAAAGCTGAGATGGTGATCAGCTCACCAAACAGGCAAAAATCGTAGCGGGCAGGACAGTTGATAGTAAAATTGGAGTGACAAGCAGCTGGAAAATGTGTAGTCAATGAGACTCCTTGTCTCACACTGATGAAGAATGATAACATCAATCACTATTATACATTCTCTGGGCTCAAGGCTAGTATTGTCGAGCGGTTTTACACGACTCTAAAAGCTAAACTGTGGAGACATTTCATGGCGATCGGAAACTACATGTGGTTGACACTACATCCGAAACTTGTATGCTAGTATAATTATACCGTTCAGTCTACCATTCGCATGAAGCCCAAAGATGTGAAGAACAACTTTCTTGCTTAGAACATCGTATGCTATTCAGAAGAGGAGTATCTCACGTAAGCCTAAAGTCAAAATCATTGACTTAGTGCGATTTTCGAAAAAAATGTGGAATTTTCCACAAAGGCTTCTGTCAGAACTGGTCTGCAGAGCTGTACAAGATGGTGTATATACGACATGCATGTTTTACCTCGAGGACCTACATGGCGAACGCATCATTGGTGGATTTTTCGCTGAAGATATCTAGTCTACATGGTTGCCAGACATGTACTTGGTGGAGAAGGTGCTGAAATGTCATAAAGGCCATGTGTACGCAAGGTGGCTGGGTCACTTGATGCGTGATGATTCCTGGGTCGACAAGAAGGTGATTTTGTCGTAACACTCTGACGTGATCTTAAACTGGGCATCAGAGAATTATAATGGGGGTTAGGATATATGATGATGCAGGTTTATTTTACCAGGTGGGCGCCAGTCCTCGCTCAGTCGAGAACACAATGATGTAGTTGGTGTCATAAGCATTTCGCCCTAAATATGGCCCTCCTGATACTCCAACATCTCGATGCAGTTGTCCTGTTTGCTATAATCCGAGTGCCTGGTCTAGTCTATGGCATCTGAGCTCCCCTGATATGCTCATCCAAAACACTGTGGGAACTGTTGAGGCCATCCTCACACCAATACTTTGCTATGTTATTGTCCTGCTGTTACTTGGCCGAGAAGCAACAAAACAAATAATATTGATGTAATTCTGCAATGATAAAATTTATTCATTATGATTCCTCACATGATGCACTTGCATTGAAAACTTCACTATAGCATGGAGTGTTCTGACACTGCATAATGGCACAAATGCCAACAATGGATTATGTGAACATTTTGTCCCAGCTGTATAAAAACGAGCTGAGTTCCTGAGCGCCCCTCTCCCTGGATAAAAATTAAACTTAACATTCCTTAAAATATGAATTGACTATTGATATGCTACATAATTATGCTAAAACATGAAGTTCCAGGGAGGAAGCGAACCATAAATCCGCGAGGCAGTGACGCTAATACTTTGGGCTCTCTCTCTCTCCCTGTCCATTCCCACCTGGGGATAAAATCTCGTTATTCACAATATTTTAAGGAATGTAATCAAATAACTGGGGACATACGATTCCTGATAAATTTTAACACTGAATAAACTCTTACATGACACAAACAAATTAATAAAAGAAAATATAAAAATATAAATGTTGCATGACTTGAGACGTTAGACTTGTAGTGTACTTAACCCCAATAGCTTTCACATGGTTTATCTTGGCAAACGTTGTGTGGCTTAATTATTATGTCCTCTTTTCAACCTATTATTTCAGTTTGTATAATTTTATCCTATAGATTGCATTGTAGACACTGAAAACACTATAAAAACATCTCATAAGTATTGTCCAAGTCTTAAGTTTGCAGTCTTAGGGAGAAGTCATCCTAACCTCCTGGTGTGGTCTTTGTACTGTTCAGAGTACTTATTAATTACTGATCACAACAGGCTTAATATTATATTTACATTACAACTGACTGGTGGAAGGTTTATGATAGAATTTCGTATCAAATAAAATTAACTTACTATTAAATAAATCTTGCGTCGTGACGAAGTGATGTGCATGGATTCAAATGAGACGTGAGCAAGTTCAGTGTGCAATACATACAATACATTTTACCCTAACAATGATAAAATCCACTTAAAACTAATAACAAGTACAATTACATTGATTATAACATGGGCTGCGGTATTTCCACTTACTTGCTATATGTTTCTATGTCAACACACATCTCGTGCACGTCGTCAATTGTGAAGTATGATTAGGAACAGGCAGTACACTGTTTTATTACACAATTAATAAAATTGAACACAACACTTCAAAACATAACAGTACCCTTGTAAATGATATTACGATGTGTAGAACAGTACAAGTTGGTGTGCCAACACATCTTCATAACCTAACATTACAGGTAAGGTGCACACAATGTTTTACGCTGTAATGTAAACAAACATAATATTTAATAAAAACATGAAACACTGACTCGACTTTGCGCATGGCAGATAATGAAAATCACTAAAACTAATATAAAAAAAACATTATACTTTACTTTTTACAGAATGCATTACGCATGCCACTGATGCAGTCAAGGCACTAAGGAACCATGCACTTTATGTAACTGTTTCACTGATACCTGCTTCTCAGGTCATGTGGGTGGTGTATGCGACAGACGAGGTGAATGGACTAAGGTTAGGGAAGTGTGGCACATGTCAAACGCCCCCTCTCTTTTGAGGCTGTTAATTTGTCGCAGCTCCCTCCTCACGTCTGACAACATCTTGCTGACGGATAAAGTAATTTGCATGGGCGCAGATAATACTTTCTCGTCGGCTGTAGTTGACGAATTCGTTTGGAGGAGGAATGCTTATGCGACCCCGACTCGTCGCTGCTGCTACTGTTCCCAGTGTGTTGCGAGCGGCGTCGACTTGGGGTGTAGGTGTCCCTTACATGGCTTGCTTGCATGTCCCCTTGCTGGTTCGTCGATGAGCCCATGGATGTAAACTATGGTGTTTCTGCTGTAGAGGGCACCAGAGTAACTGTTGGGCTTATGTCGGCTGTGATGTTGTCAGGCGAGGCTGTTACCTAATGATCCTGGTTGCCATTATTGATGCCACAAGGCGATGATGGCTGAATACTATACGATGATGGACGGCTTTCAGACGTGTTGTCACATGTCGGTGCCCCTGTAAACGCAGCAGTGTTTGGTGTCCCGACAGTGTGCGAGGTTGGTGCTGCATGATTTCTTGGATGGGTGACTGCAATGTTATTGTTTACATTTTCCATCGGCACGGCCTCCTCAATGTTGACATCAGGTATGGGCTCGACGCATAGTGCGTCCCGATAAAATATTACTGCACGTCGTGGACTCATGAGAACTTTATAACATGCATCTCCCGTGACTTGCATGATAACATGTGGTCCGCTCCATTTCTCAGCCAATCCGGCGTAGAAACCCTTTTGTCCCACGGATTGTGGATGAAAACGTATGTAAACACATTGACCCACGTGTAGCGGTGGTGGTGGTCGTGACATGTTTGGTAACCATCAGGCTGTGCAGCATCATTGATGTTCCCACGCATCTTTTATAGCTATATCCCTTCTTTCTTCTCTGTTGTTGGTTTGCTTTCTTACTCCACACGTAAATTTGCCCAGCAGGGGCAGGTCACAGCCTTCGAGTAGCTGTGCGGGGGTTTTCCCTGTTACTTCGTTGGTCTTTGTCCACAAAGTAAACAAATGCGGTGGGCAGATGTTCCGCCCTGGAATTGTGTTGTCCTTCTATACACAGTCGCAGGTGGGTTTTGAGCTCCTGATTTCTGCGCTCTTGAAGGTTGGCAGGTGGGTGATAATTCGCAGTGGTGTGATGTCTAACTACCGACTTTGTGCAGAAGCCTCTCTACACTCTTCCAGTAAATTGGACGCTATTGTCTGTTAGTAGTGATCTTGGGGTATACCCATCATGAGAAGAATTCGTTTTCTAGCACTCTTCCTACTGCTCTGGCCCGTGCGCTCGATGCTGGGTACGCCTCAGTCCATCGGGAAAAAAATCTGTTACGGCTACAATAAACCTTTTTCTGTTTCTGTGTGTTGATAAGGGCCCATTAAATCTAATCCCACTGTCTCGAATGGTTCGGTTGGTAACAGTGGCTGTTGCTGCTTGTTGCCGTCTGTTCGCCTGATTTTGTGCCGATTACACGCGACACATTCGCGTACGAATTTTCGCATATGTTGGTCTCATATTGCTCTAAGAAAAATCAAGTATTTTTGGTTTTATGAACTTTACACCAAGACAACAAAATGTATGAGGAAACTGGAGAGCTCCGAAAATAAGAAATAATTACATTCTACAACAAGACGAAAATCGGAGTTGATTTACACGATCGACTTATTGAAAAATATGACGTGGTAAGAACTACACATAGGTGGCCAATTGTCGTTTTTTCCGACGTGGTTGCTGTTGCCTGTAGAGGTCTACAAGTTTGTACTGGCAGGACACACACTGCGCATGACCGACTTTTGGCGATACACGTACACGAAGTAACTGGGAATTATGGCTTTCTCCAACTCTTTATTAATGTCCCCGCATGGAATATTTCCATCGTTCCCCCCAAGTCCTCGTAACTGCTGGCCGTATGCATCTGCTGGCGGTATGCCTGTTGCGTGGTGTGGCCGAGGTACTCCTATTGGCATGTTGGTAAAAACTTAAAACACTTTGATTTGCTTGTCGTCGTCGCTGTACGAGATACTAATCTGTTTGATGACGTACGAGTCCAGCGTACAAAGCCCATTGAAAACATTTTTTTTCTTCACAGACACTACATTTTTACAAAGTAATTTCACACTGTGTTCACTCGTGTTCTAGGTTTGCTTCCTCGTCGTTGGGTACTGCTGGCCAGTAGAAAACTTGTGCGGGGGTGGTGGTCGCTGTCAAGGATGCTCTGCGGGAATAGCACCAGCCCTTATGGTATGGTGTGTCGGGTATTGTGGTAGTACAGCCCTCGAAACACTTTTTACATGGGAGGCAGTCCTGTATGTCTTCGTCCAGCTGTAGGTAGTTCGGCAAATACTTGAATACTGCCGAAATTTCATACGGTGCTTACATCAGCAGATACGGTAACTCGTCTTGTTTGTCCAGGGCACTAAGCGAACGAATGCTAAAATGAATGCAAGGATTTTATGTCAGCTTGGGCAATATGTGTACATTTTTAAGAGCGAGGTACAACTTTTTCCCGGAGGCACTCAGGGATGCATATTATAAAACCAATTGAATATATTGGAGGGGATGGAGCATACGACTAATTTACCAATCGGCTAGATTGGTGGGGTAATTGAGCACTTATATATATATATATATATATATATATATATATATATATATATATATATATATATATATATATATATATATAGCAAGGCAGGAGTGGTGGGGGTGGAACGAAGTGAATAATTAGCCAATGAGAATCATTGGTGTGGGTGGAGGGGAACAGAAAGTCAAACAAACGTGAGTAATTAGCCAGTATCGATTGGCGACAGTCGAACATAGGTGGTCGAATGGATGTGAGTAATTAGTCCAAGGTGAGAGAGGCAATAACGTACATAAGCTGTTTTTAAAATTTTTGTACAATATTCTAATGAAAACTTTTTAAGGGATTTTTTTTAGGAAAAAAGGGAAATTTCGAGGAAAAAGGAAAATTGTTAGGGAAAAAATGACCATCGGGGTTAACGAAACGACTTTTATATAAGAAATTTTTTAAATGCTTTTTTAAATAAAACTTTTAAGGGAATTTTTAATGATAAAAACAAAATTTTGAGGGAAAAAGGGGGAAATGGCCACCAGGGTTAAATACTTTTAATTAAGAAATTTTGTTAAAGGAAAATCTTGTAAAAATAAAATTTTAGACTACTTTTTTATTTTAAACAATTTTTAGTAATAATTTTTTTTATCAATTTTAAATCGGTTATTTAATTTTTTAACGATTTTTAAATTAGATTTTCTGAAATGACTTTTTAAATAATTTTTGTAGATTTTTGCTTTTTTTGTTTTCTAGGTGAGGTCACCAGGGTGAAGGTCAAGGTCACATGACAAATGTCATGGTTGAGGTCAATGGCATCCAAGATGGCGGACGGATGATGTAACAACATGGCGGCCAGGTGGCTCCAGCTCCGATGCCCGATGTCCTTGCCAAAAAGTCGGCATATGTCCACTACTAATTATTTTTAAATTTTATCTTTACAGCTTTCTTTCAGTCCAGCCGTCCTTTACTTAGGCCTACACAATGCATGCAGGGAAAAAGACCGTCCAATTGGAAAGCACATCGCACCCTGAACACCATACTGTGGTTTTTGAGGCTTTTTCCATTTTACCTAGGAGAATATCTATGGCTAGATATAGGCAAATTATCGCAACTTTCTATTACATTATCTGAAATTATGGTACATAATATGACATTGTGCTCATTAAAATATATTTGGCAAATATTAAAATTGCAAATATAAACATAGGTAAGTTCAGAAGCACTGGGTGACACAATATTATGCATTATAATTATTGTATCCCTAAATTATTTTCGATAGCAAAATTTAGAAAACTGAGAAAAGTAAAATTGTTGAAACTAAAATCTTGAATGTACACAGTAGTGACACCCATCTTGTTTCCAGCTATCACCGGAGGTTAATAAATAGTTCTGATAGTCATGCATTCATGGTGCTACATGCATGCCCATAAAAATAATAAAAAACGAAATAGATATTAGTCATAGTATGTTTCACCTTTTACTGGTCCAATACATGTCTCGATTTGTTTCTTATACTGTTTATCCATTGATAATTCTACGTTCTCTTCATCCATCTGCAATATTTGGTCTCACGTAGGGACAATTCCACTGTACAGCTTGTTCTCATGCCCAGGAAAGGAAGACATAGGAGAAATCTTGCAGTTGCCGAAGGAAAACAGGGGAATAATTCGGAATTTGCAGTATTATATTTTACACTGTTAACTAGGTTATACATTTAGAACGGTATGCATTTTAGTTACTTTTGTATAGATGTGTTATAGGCAACACAATTTTTTTATCCAATAAACCCCTATTTATTCTGCAATTTTTGGAATGCTAGCTGATAGAAGCTGTTATACGTGGACGAATTCTATGCCTTACTTTCGTTTTTCTGTATTTAGGGAGCCACGTTGGTTGAGTGGATAGTGTGCTGGCATTCCAGCTTAAGTGTGTAATCCAGGTTCGAACCCCAGCAGGGTCACTCCAGCATGAGCTGGAAATAGTGCCGGACGATGTCGTTGGCCGACGGGTTATCTTGGGTTCCTCCTGAGCTGTTACATATCCACCTCATTTAATCTTCATCTTCTGTAAAGACCCGGAGAGCAGCGAACGAACAGATACGTCCAACAATAGAAACTAAACTTGAGATGCCTCACACATTTTGGACATTAATCTAAAAAATTACGTCATGTTTTTGAGCGTGGGCGCTCGAAAAATTCACAATAAAGTTCTTGACAAATTCCTTGTCTACCTGCCTGAAAAGTTTGAAAAGAACCACATCATTGCAAATTCTTGGCGCATGGACGTACAGCAGCTCATGTGGACAGCTGCGTTCGACGCCGTTTGCCACTAGCTGGGCGATCGACCTTGGGACCCGACACTGCACAGAGTTTCACCAACCTGACATGCCATGTACCTGGCATGCACTCGACTGCAGAGCCGCAAATGTGTTTGCAGCTGTGCGATACTGTCGCATGGTGACTATGAGAATTAGTCCAGTGACATCACCCGCTTGCCAGCCAGTGAGCATTGCTGCCTGGTTGTCTGCAGGGGTGGTGCGCTACGTGACGACACATCTGGCCTCACGACAGAAAAGCGGAAGTTTGATTATATGGACGCATGTGTCACCCATATTTGGACATATTTTTGATCCCGACTATTTATTGGACTATCATAACTACAACCCTCTAATAAGAAATTATCACCCTCTAAAGACAATTGCCATCTGTTACCTTATTTGGCTATCTTGTTTTCTATTGGCCAAAGAAAGGTTTGTACAGCTCCCAGGGGTATTGCTTATATTTTTGGTATAAATGCCGTCTTGATCTCTGGACTGGGGTCGATTGTCACCGCCCCAGAAGTAGGACACCCAGCAAAGTTGAGTAATGGTTTCTTAAGATAATATTTGAATTTCCGGAGGTCCTTATGATAGAATCAGGGTGGATACACTTTGTGTCCTGAAATAGGAGTTTAGGCCCCATTATGGCTACCAGGTTTTAAATTAAATTTAATTGAGAATGCTTTAATCTTAAAGAAAAGAAAAGAAAGTAGAAAAAAAATTAAATTTGAAAAGAAAGTTTTAAACATCCTAAAAGAAAATTGAAAGATAAAACTTATCATGTTTTTAATTGGGAGTTTTTCTTCAAAATTTAATGATTTCTAAAAATGTTTCATTTTAACAGTATATGCCATTTTCGTTGGCCTTTTGTGGTTCAACTATCCAGTAATTTGGAACAGTTTTTAATTAAAAAATAATAATTTTTACCAGTACTTGTAATTTAAGACCATGAGCTATAGTTTGTTGGCTTTTATAGTCCAAGTAGCCAGAAGAAATTACAAGCAGTCAATTAAGAGATTTAAGATTTTGGCATTGGTGTTAAAATTGGCCTGTAAGTTGCATAAATAACTTAAAATTTTTGTAAATTTTGAGAAGGTGGCCTTGCAATGTGCTTAATGGCCAGAGAAAAACAAAAGATGTATATTTATATCTGGTAGTATAGGAGTGTTATTCCTCTGCACTTACAGTTTTGGCAGAACTATAAGTGGTGGTGGCAGTATAAATATAATTTACTCATAAAAAATTAGAATATTGAAGAATATTTATTGTGCTATTGCACTGTTGCGTGCTTGTAGAATTGCTTGGTGTAAGACTCGCTATAATTTTCTTCTGTATTCATCTGGGAGGCTTATAGGCCTAAAATTGAGGCAAATGTACATATACTCTGTAATAAATATTTTTTTTGAATATCAGAAGTTTTCGAATAATTTATTTTGGGAAATTTTTTTATAGACAATTATATACAAATTATATATGTTTTGATAAATATGTGATCATATTAAAAGGTAAACAAATACTTGTGGAAACACACACACTATATATATATATATATATATATATATATATATATATATATATATATATATATATATATATATATATATAGCAATTTGAATTCCATACACACATATATACACACACACACACACACACACACACACACACACACATATATATATATATATATATATATATATATATATATATATATATATATATATATATATATATATATATATATATATATTCAAAGTTGCTAAACAAATAATGTTTTATGAGAGAGAAGATAAACAGAAAGAACAAAACAAAAGAAACATTACAATGACTCGTAGCTTTTGTTTTCTTTTAATATCACTCTAATATCTTGTGTTATATTTGCTCATTCTCTGCTCAAATGAGTGTCTTATCATTTATAGGTTTTCTTGTTCTGGGGACTATTTATGTCCAATGTGCCACGTCGTTGAGGGCAAGGGTGTAGGAAGGAGAGATCTGCGCACTCTGCTCTCGTTGGGCAGGGAGATTGAGCCATATAATTCAAACCAATGAGTTATTGATTTTTTTTAAACCAGGGAATACACTTCAGTGGGTGAACTCTTTATTGACTGTTCTATGGTTGGTGTAGTTGCTAATTTTAATCATGTCTGTAGTATGGCTACATAAGCTTTCCAAAGCTACTCTACTCCAGGTGCTTAAGGAAGCAGGAGTGGAGATGGTGGAACCAAGTCGACAGATGACTTAAGAATAAAAGTGAGATCGCTGGTGCATCGGGAGGATGTGGCAGGAGCCGGAGCAGTGACAGTCTCTATTGAGTCCACTCCATTATTGAAAGTTTTAAAATATATTCCTGCAGAGTTGTCTACCAAAATTCCTACATTGACTAAGTTAAGTCTGGAAGCCTTAGTACAATTTTTTTACAGTTGAATTTAGTAGTTTGTTTAAAGTTTTGTGATAAACAAATTATTTTTCTCAGTAGCCACTTTTAGAGTGCCTGATGATTTGGAGGCTATTTTTAGTAAGGCCTGAGATAAGAATTGGGAATATGATATTCTTGTAAAATCTAGCATAAAGGAAGTCTCTAGTGGAATCACAGTGACAAATATTCGTTTACGATTGGTGGAGCGAAAACATATACTAGATCAATATATGCAAGAATTTGTTAAATGAATAGTAGATATCGTAAATGTTGTAGGATTTCCATGTTCGGAGGAATATTGCACACAATAATTATTTATAACCTTCATCCCCCAATAATAGGAATTTCTGTTCTGCTTCTAAACCCAACACTTTGAAGAAACTTTTAGAATTAATAATTGAAGTAGAGAGAACTTTCAGGGACTGTTCAGGGAGGAAAAGAGTAGTGTAGTTAGTCATCTAGAGTCAGGAAAAGTGGTACCTGGGAAAACACTAGAGAAGGAGAAATCAAAGTTTTCTAAGTTCTGTGTGATTTGTTGAAAAAACAAACTATATAGCAAAGGATTGTTTACATAGCAAATCATTTTTTTAAACTCCTAGTGAGCAGCCCCGATCCAGTAAAGATCAAACTCGATCGTGATATTCTCAGACCCAGAATTAATATACAATTCAAAATAATTCTCAAATTCAGGAAATTCACGGTGGTGCCAGAAAAAATGAGTAGCTTTGAAGAGTATACTTGTTTTCTCTGTAACCAAAGGGACACATTACATCTAATTGCCCTATGAACCCTTTGAAGAATAAGATAGTGGGAGCATCTTCAGAGTAGATTTTGGGGTATGAGAGGAAATATGGTTTATTATATATCCCTGTAGTTATTTCAGACTAGGTAGTTGTAGCTGCATTGATGGATTCTGGTGACTCTTGTTCACTTATGAATCACGATTTTTGTAATTATTTCCTTACCAATATGTTCAAAGGCCTTATTCAGGTTCGGTCATGAGAAGAGTTAGTGTTTTCTCTTGCAAATAGACGGATTATTAGTTTTAAGGAGTTCTAAGGTTATAGCCATTTTAAAAGTCAAAATAAAACTTTTCACATGGAAATTCCAATTTAGGATTTTTCGTGGTCTTGTTCATAATCTGCTGTTGGGAGTGGATTTTTTGGGGGAAAACCCATGCCATGTTGGGTGTGAATAAGAAACAATTAGTATTTGCTTTTTGCAAATCCCAGCTTATGGAGATAAAATCGAAACCTTTTGATTCTTATAAGATTTCAGTTCAGCCACTACAAAATCAAAGAAAATTGAGTTATCAGAATACCAAATTGTCACACTTGAAACAAGAATTTTCATTTGTAATAACCCCTCAATTATGACATTTAAGCAGCAACCAATTGTATTAAATCTCAATCCTCCAAAACTTTATGTATTAAGGGAAATTATTCACAAATTGCAAGAGGAGGATATTGTGGAAAGTTCTAATAACAATTATTAAAGTCCGGCTTTTTTGTTACCTAAGAAAGCTCCAGGAGAATTTAGAGTTATTTGTTATTACAGAAAGGCAAATAAAAAAATATTTAGAGATCCCTACTCTTTACATACAATAGAGTCAGTTTTCCAGCATGTAGAGGTTGCCAGATATTTTTCCATCTTTGATTTAAACTCAGCATTTCTTCAATGCTAGTTGTACCCCGAATCTCGTGGTATCTTGGCTTTTGTAACATCTTGGGTCCAGTACCAATGGAAGAGGTCTAGAGTACCTTTCAATGTCCTAGGGAAATATCAGTATGGCATCCTTTTTACTTATATTGATTTTGTCTGTGTGTATAGTAAATCTTTCGAGGAGCATCTCGAACTGCTGAGAAGTGTCTTACTTTCTCTTAGGAATGCAGGATTAACAGTGAACCCCGAGATAGTAACCTGTGTTAGATATCTGGGGTTTGTAATTTCAGAAGGGAAATTGCTTATGGATCCGGAGAAAATCAAACCAGTAGTGAATTTTCCTGTGCTGAATAATCTACTTGGGGTTCGTCGATTTTCGTTTTTAGTTGGGTTTCATTATAAGTTTATTCCAGAATTTGCTAGTCTAGCTGATCCCCTGAATGCATTGAAAGGAAATGGAGTTGATTTGGTCTGGGGTAAGTCTCAGAATCGTGCTTTTCAGCTTTAAAGGAGAAAATAGCTACTCCCCCTGTTCTATACTTGCCAAATTTTGTTAAGCAATTTATGCTCCCAGTTGATGCCAGTTTATTAGCACTAGGTGCTGTGTTGTGCCAAGAGCAAGATGGTAGTTTAGTTCCTGTAGCATAAGCCAGTCGACTCCTGTCTCCTTCTGAGCAGAAGTACTCGGCATATGAGAAATAGGTGTTAGTGGCTATTTATGGAATGGAAAAGTTTCGTGATTACTTGGAAAGTGCAGAGTTCTTGTTACACACAGATAACAAGGCACTAAGTTTGATTTTTTAACACCAATAAACGTGCAGATAGACTGGCTAGATGGCTTGTGCAGCTAATGTGCTTTAAGTTTTCTGTAAAACACATAAAAGTGATAGATAACGGGGTGGCTGATGCTTTATCCCGAATGTAGGACTCAGGAATTTCAGGTCGATATCCCAGAATCGGAAAATGCCTTTTAGGAGTATGTTTTGAAATCCGTAGTGCAAAAGGAAGTTTGTCAGGTGGAGGTGCAAATTGATTTCATTAAACATATTGATCAAATAGTTCAACGAGACAGTTTAGAGCACAGCAATCTTAAAGTATAATCTTCCATAGTCAGGAAAGAACAGGTAAAAGTTTTTCAAAATTTTCCCCAAGCATATAAAAAATTGCAGCATCACCAAAGAGTTGATCCTGATTGTGTAAAGGTTAAGGCCGATATCGATGCTGGCAAAAGTGGTCCTTATGAGATCAGAAAAAGACAGTTATGTGTGAACCCTGAAACACACAATTGTTCTTTTTTTTTTGTACCTCAGTTGTTATATGGACCTATTTTCCAGTATTATCATGGCAGTTACTTTGGAGGACACCTAGGGCAAGATAAAACAGTGATTCGTATTAGAAAAAATGTTTTATTGGCCAGGATTAAATAATGAGGTTAAACAATCATCTAAATGTGTCTTGAATGTCAATGGGCTAAGCCCAGAAATGTAAAGAGGAGATTTGGGATGCTCTTAACAGCGAGGTCTTAGGGCCCGATGAGGTTAATTGAAGTGAATATGGAGCGGTGCCGGAATGAATGGGTGTGGGAAATGGGAGATCCCCGAGAAGACCTGCCAAGCAACGGCATCGTCTGGCCCGATTCCCACTTCCAGAAATTCGGTGATCCGGCCGGGGATTGAATCCAGTTCGCCTTGGTGGGAGGCGAACATGCTAATCGTTCAGCCACCGTGGCTGCCCCCCCTCAGAAATGTAAATATTTATATTCCATATAGTACTGGTGTAGCCACGTTCTGTTGGGAAGGAGTGTATTTGGACCTTTGCACATACTGCTGCTTTTTTCTCTTCAATCTCAGTTGCAGTTGATAGTTTTACCAAATTTGTGTTCTTTCCCCCCTTGCGAAATCTGAAGTCAGCATAAATTTGTAAAATACTTTGTCAAAGAATGTTTCGTGTGCTTGGGTCTCCAGTGAGCATTGTAACTAACAATGCTACATACTTTGTTTCAGCAGAGATGAAGAAGCTTGTCTTTTCATGGGGGGTTAAGTTAATCCAGACCACTCCATATTATCCCAAGGCTAATTTGGTAGAATGTTACAACCGTAATTTAAAAATAGCATTGAGGACATTTGAATCTGGATCTCATAGAGAATGGGATGTGGTGTTGTATCAATTGTCTCTTGTCTTTAACAATGTGGAGAGTGTGGCCACTCAAAAGGTTCCAGCAGAATTTATTTTTTGGGCAAAGCCTGTTCCACCCATTGAGTAATGCCTGGGGCCTTCATGATTTCTGTTCAGATTCTGTTGGAAACAAATATCTGGAGCGGATCTGGATGGAAGTTAACCATGAATTTGAAAAATATCATTCTAATTTAGCTTCTCGGAATGTGAATGCTACTGGCTCTGTTTCTTTTAAAGTTGGAGTCCGAAGTGTTCCTTGAAGCTCACTTCCTTAGTAATAAGGCTGCTGGATTCAATGCGAAATTGGCACCAAAGTTTTCTTGTACATGTCGGATAAAGCAGTTTCTGACCCCAGTGACAGTGCTTTTGGAGGATGAAGGCCGTCCTGGATTCTTTAACAAGGCCCATGTTACCCAATTGAAGTTAGGAACCTCTTAGTAAGAGAAATTGTTGGGTTTAATCCACTGGCGTGTTTTCCCTTGGTGCTTTTGCGTAAGTTTGTAAGTTATAGCTATACATTTATGTAATTGTGATCATCATCATCCAGTGTATGTATTGTAAGGAATTGGTTTAAATATCTGTGTTTTTTTAACTTTAGTTGGATGTCCCCCTGTGGGATGTGGGTAATATACCATTTGCATGCTCATTTAATTAGTGTATTTCATCTTCATACAGATCTTAAGATGTTTTCATGCTCATTTTATTAGTTTATTTCCATATTCATGAAGATTATAAGATGCAATCATGCTTATTCCATTTTAGGGCCCCATCTTCATGAAAGTTGTAGGATGTTGTTTTGGTGTAACTTGTAAATTGATCTGTGTGTTTTCCTGTATTACTCTTAATGAAAATTATGAAGTTTTAAAAAGGTGTGGTTATTGAAGCATTCTCAAAATGTTTTAGTGTAGGGTTTATTGGTGCGGTGGTGGTCTTTCAAGATTTTGCATCAGTGAGGAGGAGGCTTGAGTTTTGAGATTTTTGTCCTAGATTGACGCTTGCACAAGCTAATATTCTCAGTTTGTTCCAGAAAGTTCCTGATGCTGGAGATGATGTGGAGACCAGTTGGGAGATGACACCCTTTTCTGGACCTGCATCAAGGGGGGCCTCCTCTGCTGAGCTTCTGGATGGGATGTTCACTCTACCCCTTCTTTAAGGGCTGGGTGGGGGGGGGGATTGTGTGACGTCTTACACATTTCGGACATTAATCAACAAAATAATGTCATGTTTTCGAGCTTGGGCGCTCGAAAAATTCACCATATAATAATTGAAAAATTCCTTTTCTACCTGACCTAACAGTTTGAAAAGACGTGGCATTAACCACGTATCTACAAATTCTTGGTGCCTGGATGTGCAGCAGTCCATGTAGTCAGCTGTGTTCGACATCACTCGCCGCCAGCTGGGCGATCGACATTGGGTCCCGACACCACACAGAGTTTCATCAACACGCCATACCACGCACCTGGCTTGCATTTGACTGTGGAGCAGCAAAATTGTTGACAGGCATGAGCTACTGTCGCATGGCGACTATGAGAACTACTCCAGTGACATCACCTGCTTGCCAGTCAGTGTGCGTTGCTACCTGGTTGTCGGCAGGGGTGGTGCACTGCGTGATGACACAACTGGCCCCATGTTAGAGTAGCGGAAGTGTGATTACATGGACGTGCGTTTGTCCCACATATTTTGACATATTTTTGATTCCGACGTTTTATTGGACTATCATCCCTACACCCCTCTAAGAAGAGATGCTCACCCTCTAAAGACAACTACCAGCTGTTGCCTTATTTGGCCATCTTGTTTCCTATTGGCCAAAGAAAGGTCTGTACCCCTCCCAGGGGCAATGCTTGTATTTTTGGTATAAATGCCATCCCACTCTCTGGACTGGGGTCGATTGTCAGGGCGTCAGAAGTAGGACACCCAGCAAAATTGAGTAATGGTTTCCTAAGATAATATTTAAACTTCAGCAGGCCCTTATGGTGTAATCAGGGCAGACACACTTTGTGTCCTGAAATGGGAGTTTAGGCCCCATTTTGGCAACCAGGTTTTAATATAAATTCCTTTGAAGAGAGCTTTAATATTAAAGAAATAAGGTAAAATAATTAAATTCTAAGAAGGAAGTCTTAAAAATGTTAAAATAAAATGTAAAGAAAAACTTTTGATGATTTTAATTGAAAGCTTTTCTTCAAAAGTTAATGATTTCTAAAAATGTTCCACTTTAAGAGTTTATGTCATTTTTGTGGGCCTTTTGTTGTCCAACTAGCCAATAATTTGGGATACATTTCGCTTAAAATCTATTGATTTTTTGCCAGGATTTATAATTTAAGATAATGAGTTCTAATTTACTGACCTTTTATAGTCTAACTAGACAGAGGAAATTTCAAGCAATCAATTAGGATATTTAAGCTTTTGGCCTTGGTGTTAAAATCGATTGGTAAGTTGTATAAATAACTTACAATTTTTATACATTTTGAAAAGGTGGCGATGCATTGTGCTTAAGGGCTAAGAAAAACAAAATATGTATGTTTATGTCTGATAGTATGGGAGCGCTATTCCATTGCTCTTATAATTTTGGAAGAACTGAAAGGGATGGCAGAAGTATAAATATAATTTACTCATAAAAATAAGAATATTAAAAATATTCAATGTGCTATATTACTGTTGTGTGCTTGTAGAATTGGCTGTTGTAAGACAGTGCACCATTAGTAAACTTTTCTCCTGTATTCGTTTGGGAGGCTTATATGCCTGAAATTGAGGCAAAGGTAAATCCATTTTATAATAAATTTTTTTTTGTAATATCTGAAATTTTCCAATTGTTTATTTTGGGAAAATATTTTATTGACAATTATATTAAAATTGTATATGCTTTGATACAAATATAACCAAATTAAAAGGTAAATAAATACTTGTGGAAATATATATATGTATACTGTATTCAAAGTTGCTAACCGAATAATGTTTCATGAGAGAAAAGATAAACAGAAAGAACAAAATAAAAGAAACATTACAATGACTTATAGCTCTTGTTTTTTGTTAATATCACTGTAATATCTTTTGTTATATTTGCTCATTTTCTGCTCAAACGAGGGGCTTATATTTTATTGGTTTTCTTGTTCTGTGGACTGTTTATGTCCACCTTGCCACGTCCTTGGGGGCAAGGGCATAGCTAACTAACACTTGGATAATTGATGTATAGG
This sequence comes from Dryococelus australis, assembly GCA_029891345.1. NCBI lineage: Eukaryota > Metazoa > Arthropoda > Insecta > Phasmatodea > Phasmatidae > Dryococelus > Dryococelus australis. The sequence continues at coordinate 117,611,066 of CM056997.1, forward strand.
GTTGCTTTATTGAAGTGGAGTTCTGAACTGCTGAAGTAAGTAAAAAAAAAAAAAAAAAAAAAGCTTTCAAAGCTGTATATTTTTAGCTTACTAATTTCATACACCTAAAGATGTCACACTAATTTTTGTCACACAAATCTAGGAGTAATTGAAGTAATAATAATAGAAATATATCATTTACCTGTTTTCGTTTTTCGTAGCATTGTTGAGGGAGTTCATCCATGTATCTCAAATTCGTCGGAATTCGCCTGCATTCTAACCAATGGAAAGAGTTGCTGGAGATCTGCCTCGGTAAGCATATTTAAGGCTATTGCATCTACCTGATTTTCTATAATGTCACTGCATACATACGTACGTACGTACAGTATATACAATGATGGCCGGGCACTGTTAAAGGTCTCAAGTTTTATTATAATTATTCACCGTATTCTATATTTCTTCTCTAAATTGTTTAGCATCTTAAGCTACAGTTCATTTTATCGGAGTACAAAATTACCTCCCCATGACACATTTAAAATGAAGCTGAAAAGCTACTCACTACGACTTTTAGTAATAAATCTAATTAAAAATTTTAATAAATCATTCATGGTCAGAATGAGAGGACAAAACTGTAAGTCACAAGCAACATCTCCTTTAACAACTCGGTAACAATACTTTAGCAGCATTCCGACATATCTCAAATGCTGCCAACTGAAAACAGTTGATTGCCAACATCATTCACGAAAAAAATCAAACCTTTTCTCCATATTAAATTGTCATAATCAACATACATAGATAGTTTTCAGTAGAGTTAGCTAGTTAACAACCATGTGAGCAGTTTTGTATTAACTTAATGATAAAAATCATGAAATTTAAAAGGTTAATAAGAATTCTTACAATGTGAAGATATAGCAGTGCACATTAATTTACCTTTGAATATATCAACGAAGCAATTCAGGTGATCATCTTGAGAAATATTCTGCATCTCTTCATCCATTTAGCCTGTTTAACGCGCACACTCGAATAATGGTGCTGTAGGGCCTACTGATGAAAGCGCAAGGCAACAGTTGAACTTTGGAACACCAAACGCAACCTATAGCGGAAGTTTCCTGAATTACATAGGCATCAGAGAATCTGCTGCACATACTCGAATAATACTCTGCCGGGAGGGTGGCGATGCAATTGCACTTTCCCCTCCCAAACCCCTTAGCATGCACCTGCACTAGTGTATGCTATTGCATGTTTTTTTATTTGCATTACAAGTAATGTATGTAGCATGAATATTTACACATCATGAAATAACAACAGTGCAATTAAATGCACACCCTCATAATCTCAAGTAATCTCGAGTACTCTCGGACTCAAAAACTCTCGTACTCAAGAACTCTGGTACTCAAGAAATCTCGTACCCAAGAACTCTTGTACACAAGAACTCTGTACACAATAACACACATAATCAAGAACTCTTGTACTCAAGGACTCTTCTATTCAAGAATTCCCGTATTCAACAACTCTTGTAATCAACAACTTTTGTACTGAAGAACTCTCATACTCAAGACTCCCGTACTCAAAAATTAAAGACCAAGAAACTAAATAACGAACGAGCTAAAGAACGAACGAAATAAAGAACGAACTAAAAAACGAACGAACTGAAGACTAAATGAAATCAAGAACGAAACCACTCAACCAAAAACGAACGAACTAAAGAACGAACGAACTCAAGAATAAACGAACTCAAGAAATCTTGTATTCAAGAATCTCGCACTCGAGAATCTCATAATCAAGAACTATCGTACTCAAGAACTCTCATAATCAAAAACTCTCATACACAAGAACTCTCGTACTCAAGTACTCTCTTACACAAGAACTCTCGTACACAAGAACTCTTGTATGCAAAAACTCTAGTACCCAAGAACTCTTGTAATCAAGAATTCTCTACTCAAAATCTCTCGTACTCAATATATCTCATACTCATGAACTCTCGTACTCAAGAACTCTCATACTCAAGAAATCTCGTATTCAATAACTCTGGTACTCAAGAACAATCATACTAAATATCTCTCATACTCAAGAACTCCCATACTCAAGAACTCTTGTACCCAAGAACTCTCGTACCCAAAAATTCTTTTACCCGTGAACACTTGTACCCATGAACTCTCATAATCAAGAAGTCTTGTACTCAAGAACTCTTCAATTCAAGAATTTTTGTACTAAACAACTCTTGTACTACACAAATCTCGTACTCAAGAACTCTATTATTAAAGAAATCTCGGACTCAAGAACTTTATTGTTCAAGAACTAGTACTATATGGGTAGGATGAGGACAATCCTTATTTTTACCCTAAAATGCTCGATTTTTCCTCGAACTTCATGCTTTATACCTCCTAATTAAAACTATACACAAAATCATGCACGAATACTGATCGTAATATTTCTCGCAAAAATTAAAGAAAATCAAACGATTACGCATCAAATTAAACGAAATTAGACCAAAAATGCAAGCTAATACAAACAAAAAAAATTAAGGTTATTTAGTCCAAAATTATGCAAATTAAGCTAAAATCAAATGAAAATATTAAAAAGATAATTGAGACACAAAATTAATGAATATATGTGTTTTAAGAGAATTCTATATCAGTACTAAATGTACCATTTTTCATTTCTTTTAAGCCTTTATATTATACGAAAACTTATTTCTCATTTATTAATTTTAAAGTATTATTATCAAACATATTTACGCAGCGTTCTAGTAATGTAATTTAATACTTTCCATCTAGAATACAATTATCATTTTTTACCAAACTTAGATTCATAAATTGTAAATTCTGTTGCAGTATACCATTTATTAATTTTGAGATCTTGTAGTTTAGTCAATTCATATGAATTGTTCAACTTCTTGATAAGTGATTCCATTTTGTTTTATTTGTAAAGAAAAAATGATTAAGATGAAAAGAATTTTTCTTTATCGTAATAATTTTTTCTTTATGAATAAAATGGAATCAATGCTCGAAATGGAAAATAATAACATATGTAAGCAATGCAACAAGTGTGGTGAAGTATTAATCATTGAATGTTTTCCATCACAGAACCACACAAAAGATAAGCATATCAACACACGTAAAAAATGTTCCGCCGAATATGCCAGAAATCATTATGATTTAAATAAAGAGAAAGTACTATACGAATTTGGAAAACATGTATCTAAACTATATCTCAAAGAGCATAAAGATAGTAAATTACACATTGCAACTGAAAATCGACATAGAGATTATTCAACTAAGACGTGTATGTTATCTAATGAGATAAAACCTATTGGTTCTTTTTTATCCTCATAAAGCGACTATAGATAAACACACATCAAGTTGTAAAAAATGCTTTAATGAGAAAATACTGTGCGGATGTGGTAAATATGTTTGTAGTACACTATATCAAAGAGTATAAAAATGCCACATCACACAATGCATTAGTAGATATTCTAAATGGAATTCAACATGATAATTGTACAACAAAGACATGTACTGTTTGTAATCAGAATAAACCATAACAAATATTTTCTCATCACAAAACTACTAAGGACAAACATTCAACAATATGCAAATGTTTTAATTAGAAATTTTATCATAGAAGAAATTAAATATTAAAAATTATCAGTAATTTAAGAACTATTACAATTTCATTCCTTTATTTATATTAAGTTTATATTTATACATCATCTTTATATTTTTCGAACTTTCAATTAATTTTTTCTATCTAAATAAAACAATAATAATGGCAACAAATAATCTAGCAGTTGAGTTGTGTTGGGGGGGGGGGGGGGGGGAGAGTGCAAAAGCTAAAAATCTTAGCTAAAGAATTTAAAATTAAGAATTGGTACAATTTAAGGAAAGCTTATTTAATTACAGTTGTATGCCATTTATTAGTGAACTATATTCAAACTATAGAACTGAATCAAAGGAAATATTTACATTTTCTAATCAGATATTTGTGTCCCCGAAAAATAAAAGTAACCAGAATTCAAAAAATTTAACTTTTTCAAAACCCGTAATTAAAGAAGAAAATAAAAGTTTAGGTCAAATATTTCCTTTAAAACAAAATTTTTTTAATGAACGTGTAAAAAGGAGACCACCCTTTGAAATTCGTGAATGTGATCGTTATTTTAATGATAGAGACAACATTTGGCAAACAAAGTACATCATTCACATAAATAATTTACAAAGCAATTAGATAGAAAAGATGAATGCTGTTCGAAATGCAGTTCATGCAGAAATGCGTTTTGTAAGAAAATTAACTGGTTATAGAAATGGTGATCAAATGAGAATATATGCAAGTAATCAGAATTTTCGCCATACAAATTCGGCTGCAAGAAATAACAATTAAAAAGCCAAAAATTTACTTAATCCTATTGAGAGAATAATTACATCAAATGAAAATATAGGTATAAATGAAACTACTTTCGATATTGATGTTTATAAAATGCCCAGTGGTAATGGCGCATAATAGGTAAAAGTTTGTCAATTTAACTAAAGATATAAATGTAAAACAATGTATTACTAAAATTAACAATTATGATAATTGATGTGGTCCTGGAGCTTTAATTGCAGCTTTAACATATGAAACTAATATAATTTTGGATAGAGATTTAACGAATAATGAGATTATTTACATTACAAAAGGAAGAAAATTACAAGGAGAATTGGCTCGTGAACTTTGTGTAAGAATGGGTTAAAGTTGTGAAATTGGCTTCAGTTTAGAAGATATTGCGGGTGCATAAAATTTTTCAAATGTTCAAATTAAAGTTGTTTCAGCTGCATATTTCAATTCAATTATACAGTCTGGTTCAAAAACAACAACTATTTATTTGTATTCACACGATGAAAATTATGATGTAATTAATAATATAAAACATTTTAGGTACTGTTTATTATTGTAAAAAAATGTGACAAACCGTAGAATAATAAAGATCAACATGAGTGTGAGAAAAATATAAAATATATATGTAATTTGTGTAAAAAAAAAAACCACAACACAAAACAGTTTTGGAATATATTGCCAAAAATGTAATAGATATTGTTTTGGACAGGATGCTTCACGATGCTTTGTGTAAGACGGTTTATAAGTGTAAAACAAGTAACAAAATATGCTTGAGAAATAAAAAACACTAATGTGAGTAGATGTATAATACGGGAGCTAGCTCACCACATTTTTAAATCAAGCTTTTAAACCCAAAATTCAAGCAATTTTATCGATTTCAATCCACTTTTTCTTGTTTCTGGAAGCTCCATTTCTCATCCATTTTTCGTCGAAAAGGAGCGATTTAAATTTAAAAAAAACCACGCATTTAACCCAAATTTCAAGTAATTTAATCATTTTCAAACTACTTTTTCTACATTCTAGAAACCTCATTTGACATCAATTTTCAACTCTCAAAAATAAACAAATTAAGCCAAAATCAAGCAAATTTAAGCTAAAAAACAACTAAACTTATAGTTTTCAAGCTACTATTTCTATTTCCTAGATGCCTCATTTAACATAGATTTGCATAGAAAATCAAGCAATTTTACTCCAAAATCAAGCAAATTTACCATTTTTCCGAAATAGGCCTTCGAGATTTTCCATTCTCAAAATCAAGCAAATTTAAGATAAAATCAAGTAAATTTAAGATAAAAATATGCGAAATATTAAAAAGATTCAAACCAATGGAATTTATATCTTTTTTAAGAGAATTCAATATCATGCACAGATTTTCCATTTTCTAGATCCTTTAAACCTTTATACATTATAAAAATGTTTTTCTAATTTATTAATTCTAAAGCATTTTTATCAAATATATTTAAATAGCGATCAGGTAAAGTAATTTTATGCTTGTAATCTAGAATACAATTGAAATTTTTTTTACTGAATTTAGATCCATAAATTTAAAAATCTGTAGCAGAATATCATTTATATTTTTCTCGATCTTGTAATTTAGTCAGTTCAAATGAATTGTTCTACTTGGTGAGCAGAGATTACATTTTGTTTTGTGTTATTTATAAAAAAACAAATTATTGAAAGAAAATATTTCTTTATTTTCTCAATAAATTAAATTTATTAATAAATAAAATGGAAACTATGCTCGAAAAGTAAAATAATACCACATGTAAGCAATTAAAAAAGTGTGGTGAAGTATTAAACTTAGAAAGTTTTTCACCACATAAATACACCAAATATAAGCATATTAACACCTGGAAAAATTCTATAGAGAATATGATAGAACCTGTTATGCTTTAAAAAAAGAAAAAGTTCTATGTGAATGTGGAAAATATGTTTGTAAGACAAATCTTGAAAAGCATAAAAATTCTAAATTACACAACACAGCTTTACATATTCTAAATGAAATTCAATATGATGATTATTCAACCAAGACACGCATATTATGTGAAGAGAAAAACCAATTGATTTATTTTTAAGGCTACTTAACACAAACTTACAACCAAATGTAAAAATTGTGTTAGTGAATATGGTAAAAATAACCATGCCTTAAAAGAAGAGAAAATACTATGCGAACGTGGAAAATATCTTTATAATACTCAACTCCAAAAGCATAAAAACACCAAATTGCACAATAGAGTAGTAGGTATTCTAAGTGAAATTAAAAACAATAAATACCCAACAAAGAGATGTACAGTATGTAATGAGAATAAATATATAAAATTATTTTCTTATGGTAAAACTTGCAAGGACAAATATTCAACTATATGTAAAAAATGTTTTAGTGAATATCTTAAGAATCATCGTCTTAACAAGAAGTTACCTAGTTAAAAATGGCGTCGTTAATATTAATAATTTAATTGCTTATTCTATTTTATTCCATTACTTTCATTATTCTCATATTTTTTATTTTTCATTTTATAGATAATTTTTTTTCTAACAAAATAAAGTTAAAATGTCAGCGAACAATATAGAAGTTGTGCTGAGTGAAAAAAGACAGCTTGCGAGTTAAGAACTATTGATAAAAATTTAAAAATTAAATATTGGTATAATCTAAGAAAAGCAGATTTAAATTCATTTATTGTACGAAGAATATTAACTGAACAAACAAAAAGGAATTTTAGAAATCTACATTTTTCAAATTACAATATTAAATATAGAAAAACTAAAAAATAAACATTAAAAAATATTTCCATTCTCCAATAATTTATTTGTACAACCTAGAAATAGAAGTAAGCCGACAACAGAATGGATAACAAAGAATAATTTTACAAATTTATATTCATCTGATGTTAATATCAATGAATTATATAAATAAGATAAATATGAATTAAAATGAATATTTCCATACTCTACAAATGTTTTCGTTAACAAAAGAAACAGAAGAACCAATGAAAATTACATAGTTAATAAAGATTTTAAATGTAGGATATCAACATATATCATTGAAAATTCATTTAATTTAGTACAACATAATCATTTTTTTCACTTCAGTGAAAAATAAGGTATTTGAGATAATACACAATAATATTAGAATATTTAGAAGGTTGGGAACCAGTATAAAATTATAAACCAATTGTCATAACCAAGAGAATAATCAAGTACAATTATTTACATTTCAATCGCCCAATTATACAATATTGAATGAAGGGTATTAAAAGTCTTTATAAATTCGTAATACTAGCAATAATTACACAAAGATCTGGATTTCAAGGAAGAGGTTCAGGATAGGCTTTGGAAAGAATAATTAGAATACAATTAGCTATAAATAAGTATAATCTATTAAATGGACCACCATATATTGAACTACCTGAATTTGTTAAGAATAAAAATGCATGCATAAATGTTAAAAATGAAGATAAAAAATGTATTGTTTGGGCAATAAAATCTGCATTGTTTCCAGCAGACAAAATTCAGATAGAGTAGCCAAATATACAAATGTTGGACTTAATATTGACCAAGTAATGGATGAATATGAATGTCCAATAAAAATGGACGATATACCAAAAATAGACAATGTAACTTATACATCTATAAATACATATGCTATTGAAGATAAGTCTACAGCATATAGACTAAAACTTACAAAAATAAAAAGGAAAAACATTAATTTACTTTATTTCAAAGCTGATAAAAACTCATATTACTGTTGGCTAAAAAATTTATCGAAATTTCTTTGAGCACAAAAATTATTATAAAAGTAAAACTAATATATGTGATTGTCTTCAATTCTTTTATTCTCAAGAAACATTAAATAAACATACAGAAGATAGCTCTAAAATGAATCAGTAAGAATCGATTTACCTTTGAAAGTAGAGCAAATAAAATTTAAGAATTATATAAAATACAGTGAAGGTTCCTTTTACAATATATGCAGATTTTAAATAAATTCAAAAGAAGATATTAAACACTAAACAAAACTAAAGAAAATTAAATCAACTTAACTTAATCAAAAAATATTAACTTTTAACAGAGGACGATATTGACAATGGCTTTTTTAAGGAGATACTTAAATAAAGAACTAATCTTACTAATGATCAAATAAATGCAATTGATGTTGAATGATGGATCATATACAATGAAATATCAATTACATTAAGCATCTGGCTTTTGCTATTATATTGTATCTAGTTATGGTGATTATAAGCCTCCAGCAGTATATCGAGGTCCAAATGTACATAAGATGTTTATGCAATCAATAAAAAGGGAAGTAGAAGAAATTGGGGAAATATATTCCCAAATTGAACCAATGCATCCACTAACAAAAGAAGAAAAACATATTATATAGTAAATAAAAAATGCACAGTACTTGAATGTGAATACACGAAGGACAGTAAAAAAGTACATCATCATGATCACATAAGTAGATATCTCATTAATCCTGTATGTAATAATTGTAATCTACAATTAAAATAACCCAATTTCGTTCCGATTAATTTTCATAACTTAGCTGAATATTATGCTCATTTATTTATTAAAGAGCTAGGATATAATGATAAAATATATATTTAATTGCAAATTATGAAGAAAAATTTATTACTTTTGGAAAACAAACAAAATTTAAAAATGAGATTTATAGACACTATTAAATTTATGGCAATTAATTTAGATAGATTATCACCAAATCTAAGTACAGATGAAACGAAACACACCCAAAAGCATTTTCCAAAAGATCAAGTTGATTTAGTTATAAGAAATGGTGTTTATCCATATGATTATATGGAAAGTTGGAAGAAATTTGAAGAAACAGAACTTCTACCAAAATGTGAATGTTATAATAAATCTAATGAATCTAACATTAAGTGGCGATGATTATGAACACACACAATGTGTATGGAATCAATTTAATATTCAAAATCTTGGTGGATATCACGACTTATACTTAAAAAGTGATGCATTATTGTTAGCAGATATATTCGAGAATTTTAGGAAAACATGTATAAATGCATATAATTTAGATCCTGCATAGTATTTTACAGCACCAGATTTATCGTGGGATGCAATGTTAAAAATTACTTAACATCCTTTATATTTATTACATGATTATGATATTTAATTTTAATTATATTAAAATGTATTAGAGGGGGAAACAAACAGTGTTGTAAAAGATATGTTAAAGCAAATAATAAATATTTAAAAGATTTTAATCATAATCAAGAGTTTAATTATTTAGCTTAGCTCGATTCTAATAATCTTTATTGATGGGCAAAGTCTCAATATTTACCATATGGTGGTTTCGAATGGGTTGATTATCCAGTATTTAAATTGGATTATTGACAAAATTATATACAAAATCTTAAGGATGATTCTGATCATAATTAGATCTTATAAGTAGCTTTAGAGTATCCACAAGATCTACATAAATTACAAGATCTTCCATTTTATCCAGAAAATAAGGTAGTTCCAGGAACAAATAACTCTAAATTATTAATAACTTTAGATAATAAATGAACCAATGTAATACACAATCGTAATTTGAAACAAAGTCTAAATAATGGGTTACAAATCACTAAAATATCTCGAATATTGAAGTTTAACCAGTCTGATTGGTAAAAAGAAAAGTATATAGATTTAAATACATTGATGAGAACTAATGCAAAAAATGATTTTGGAAAAGATTTTTATTAACTGATGAATGAATCAGTGTTTGATAGAACTATAGAAAATATTAGGAATAGAGTAGATATAAGACTGACATCAAATTAAAATACTTGTGATATATTACTAGTGGAACCAAAATCCAAAAGAAGTACTATATTAAATGAGAATCTTGCAGCCATACACATGAATAAAACAAGTGAATAATTTAATAAGCCCATTTATTTGGGCATGTAAATTTTATATCTATCAAAAGAATTAATATATGATTTTCATTATAAAGTAATGAAACTAAAATATGGTGATAAAATAGAAATGTGATACCAAGATATAAATTCATACATTTATAACACAAAAATGGGTAATTTTTACAAAGATGTGAAAACAATAATAGAAAAATTTGATTTAAGTGATTATTCAAATGACTATATCTATAACATGCCACAAATAAATAAGAAAGTCATAAGTAAGATGAAAGATGAATATAATGGGAAAATAATGAAATAATTTGTTGGTTTAAGAGCAAAAATATATGCATATAGAGTTCATGATAAAGAAAATAAAAATCGAAAGGCATAAGGAATTATGGAATTACAAATATAATTTAATTTGAAGATTATAAGAATTGTTTGTTTAATGAAAAAATTCAACAAACAAGAATAAATTTAATAAGGAATGGAAAAACATGAAATATATACAGTAGAAGTTAGTAAAATTGCATTAAGTCATTATGATGACAAAAGGATTATACTACAAAATAAAATCTATACATGGCCATTTGGATATGGTAACACAGAATCTTAAACATCTTGAATTTCCAAAAGAATATCGATATCAGCACCATCGAAATCGATTAGTTTTCCATTTTTATTTCTAATTTCTAAAACAATATTATTAAACTGCTCATTATTTATTTAAAAAAAATAGGTTATGCTGGCTCATAAATAATATATTATAAACTCTAAAATCAAGCATTGTTTTTGGTGGAAAACAACCAATTATATCAGTTTCTAAATGACTAGATTCATAATATTTTATAAACATTTCATATGCTAAATTACAATGGACATTAATTTTTTTAATGGATCAAAATTAGGCCATTTACTGCCCATAACAATTTTGTATTTTCCAATAGTCATATTTCTTTCAAATCCAAGCATATCAGATGATTGGTCGTCAAATTTAATATCAAACTCTGATTTAACATATATTATATTTTTCACATTGTCTCCTGTCAATTCAATGTTATTTGTTGAAAATTGATCAATTGATTTTATAGCTTCCCTTAAAGATCCAATATCGCACTGTCCTCTAGGAATAGTTTTATCTTCATTCTTATTAATGCCAGTACTCAATTTTTTAATTGTTATTATAGTATTGTTGTCTATATAGGGGACAACAAATTTTGTATGAAAAATAACCAATGGAATTGATTTATCTTGATTAATTATATCATAGTGAAGCTTCTTCCTTAGTATATAAGTATTATTTGTCAACTTGAACACTTTATCATCAATTTATTACAAAAATAATATTATCAAATGAAAAGAGTCGATTGGTGTTTTAATTTTTGAAGAAAATGCTAAAATTGAAAAGAATGGGGAAACTTTTGCCTGACAATATAAGAGCTATTATTGTTGGGCCCAGCAGTAGTGGGAAAACAAATTTGAATATTAGTTTTATTTATAAGACAGGATTGCTAAATTTGAATCAATTGTATGTTTGTTCAAAAAGTTTAAATCACCCAAAATATATTCAGTTACCGAAAGATTTAGATGTAATATCCAACAAGTTTAATGAAAAGATGGCTTATTTTTAAATGGAAATGATAAAATGATTCCACTAGATAAGTGTGAAAATAATTCTCTAGTTATTTTTGATGATGTCATCTTAGAAAATCAACATGTCATTCGTGAGTACTTTACTATGGGAAGGCATAACAATGTTGATGTATTTTATTTGGCACAGATTTATTCAAAAGTACCTAAACAATTAGTAAGAGATAATACAATTTTTTTGTGTGTATTTATACAAGACAGCTCCAACCTAAAACATGTTTGTAACGATCTTGTTTGTGGAGATATGACTTATGAGAAATTTAAAGGTATTTGTTCAAAATGTTGGGGTGAAGATTATGGTTTTATCACTTTAGATATGAGTAGAAAAATTAAAGATGGCAAGTATCATAGTAAAATTAAATACTTATATAAAATAAACTTGTCTCAATATGAAGTGTAACTGAAATTTGCACTTATTGCACGAGAATTCTTTTATCTGCTTTGGAAAACATGCTGCAATCTAGTCACAACAGAATATAGCTTTCCTACTGTGCGACTACCTAGTTGAGACACATTAAATCTTTCATAATGTGCTGCAATCTAATCGAGACAGAAAAAAGCCGACTGCATGTGGAGAGAAAATAAACCACATGGCTGCCACTCGCCGACCTTGGGCTCACTCGACACTGCACAGTTGCGACACATCGAACAGTTGTCAAGAATGACTCCACTCGACGACCTTGGGGCGAGCTCAGCACAGCAGTAGTGACACACTTAGTGAGTGGCTCGCGATAAAGAAGTTTTCAAATCGCTGCAGCTTGCTGCATGAAGCTTTGTAACCATTGCCTCATCTGTCTTGCCAAGTAGCTCAGTTGGCAAGGCGTTAGACTGCAAAATCATGGGCTGAGGGTTCAAACCCCAATCCATGAGGATAATTTAATGGTGTGTAGGTGCCCACACTATTAAATTATCGCCCAAGTCATTCCAAATTTGAGGTAAAAACCTTGCCCAGTCTTATATTAAAAATATGAGTAGTAGACACCATTAATTGCTACCAACTCAAGCTTCAGTGAAAAATACTCTCTATAGTACAAATTTAATATAGCAGATCTATAGCTGTAATGTTTCCATATGATGTAAAGTGCCAACATCATATGGGAAGTGTTGTACTATAAAAAAACAAAAGTAAATAAAAATTTCCCACTTCACCCCTTTAAAAAATATAAAAAAAGGTTGGCTGGTGGTGAAGTGGGCAGTTTCTCCACTGGAGTTTTGCTGGTGTCAATATCAAGGCCAGAAAAATATATAACAGATCACATGCGAGGTGTAAAAGCTCGTAAACCTGGGAGGTCTCTGGCATGGTGTAACAACCCGTAAACCTTTTGTAATTTTAAAAATAAAGCTCAGCATAGGTGAAATGTGCGTTGAATGAACGAATGATGAATGAACATAGACCACATTTTATGTATATTAAATTATGTATGTTAATCTATGTATGTTAAACAATTTTACAATTGAAATTATTAGCCTTCTTAAAACCTGTTAAATATTTTTTGTATATAAATGAAGACATATAATCATTCTCATTAACACAAATATAAATTTTGCACTGCCCAAAAAAGAGAATCGAACAGAATGTGTCATCAACTTTTTCAATTAATGTGGATATCTAGAGGGTAATGCAAATTCGCTTTCAAAATTGATACTGAAAGGTTCGAAAGTTCTTTAAGAATATTTCAAGAATATCATAACATTTCTTCAATTGATGGTAAACTCAATGAAGAAACAATTAATTTAATCAATAAACTAGGATGTGGGATGAAGGATAAGATACTTCTTGACCTTTCATTTGCCATAAAATGGAATAAAAATATTTCAAAATTGCATTTATGTGCAAATAATTCAATAAAAAAGTTAGCTAGAGAGGCTTTTAACATTTGACAAAAACACACAAATCTGAAGTTTGTTTACAATATGCAATTTCCAGACATACATATATCATACAAACAAGGTCATCATAATAATCGGAGATTACATGGAGTTTGTCAGACTAGATTATATCCATATGGTAGTGCACTGGCTTATGGATATTTTCCAAATCGACAAAATAGTCTCGTTCACATCAATAAACAAGAACATTGGCATAATGGAGGGAGAAACACTCTTGAAAATAAAGTTAATTTACTAGCAGTTTTGATTCACAAAAAACTGCCATGCATTGGGTTTACAACATACAAATGATAAAAATGCAATCATGTATCGAATTCTTAAATATGATTTGTTTGATTTATAACCAGCTGATATTCAGAACATACAAAACTTGTATGGCCCACCCACACAGAGTAATTTTAATTATAATGAACCAACTGATTTATGTAAAAACAAATGCACAAAAACCTTTTTTAATTATTGATGGTGAATTGTATATTTTTACAATAAAAAAGTTTGGACAAAAAGTTTGAATGACAAAAAAAAATCAATGTTCCATTCTTGATAACAGATTGGTTACATTTTTACCAACCAATTTCAATAATTTTTTTATATATCAAAGACCATCAGGTGAGTTAGTTCTGTTTGTAGATGATGAAATTTATCTGGTCGATTACCCTACTTATAAACTTATTAATGGATGCCTGAAAGGATTCTCTTCATTTGGAATAAGTGATGAATATAAAATAAATGCTGTTTTTAATTCATATTCAGGTAAAACTTTTATCTTCTATGAAAATGAGTATTATGCTGAAATTAATGTCATTTCCAAATAAAAGAGAATGGTCTAATTAGCAAGAAATGTCCTCATTTTCCAAATATGATAGAGGCGACTTTTAGATATACAAATGGTTTATTGTATTTCTTTAGTAATGAAACTTTCAGAAAATATAATGAATTTACAAAGAAATTGACTAGAGTTGGTACAAACAGCATTTCATTGTTTGGTATAAAGTATGAATCATATAATCAAATTTTAAATAAAATGAAAGATATTGTTAATGATTTAGAAAATTTAGCTATTTAAGGTATGATATATAGTTTTTATAAAATTAATGATAAAAAGTTTAATCATATGAATATATGCGGTAACACCAAAATAGTGCTACTTGAGAATAACAATAATATTAATATATTTGTTAACGGATCTGGTTTATGTAAATTTTTCATTTCCTTATTAAAAAGTATATATATAAACACTTATTACTATTCATCAATTTCACTTGCGCATAATTTCGCGTATAAAATTGAGTCAATTCTAGACATAAATAATAATAAAATTATTTACAATGGATAACAAGTTTTCATGATTATTGATCATGATGTTAATCCTTGGTTTAAAGCAAAATATGTTGCTGAAAGATTAGAATACAAAGATATTCAAAAGTAATTAAAAATCATATTGAAGAAAAACATAGGCAATTATATATAATTATAGGGGTGGGCGATTCGTCACACCCATTTAATAAGTAACCACATACAATATTTATCGATGAACATGGATTATATTAGTTAATTTTGAAATCAAATATGATACAGGCTGAACAATTCCAAGATTGGGTAACTGAAGAAATTCTTCCATCTGTTAGAAAACATGGCGAATATAAGACTCAAAACGCAATAATGCATTTATACAAAGACCGAATAGAGCATATAAAAACGAACGAAATTAGAGTTAATCATTAAAAAGATATAAATGAAATTAAAGATAGAAATATTTAAAATTTTAGAGAGACAGTTGATATATCTTTCGATGTAATAGCTCGCAGAAATGAGGAAATCAGAGAACTGGCCCCTCATGGTTTACAACAAACACAAAACCAAACTTTAAATCCAACTTTCGTTCTTTTAAATTATTTGATGACGATTGTGAATATGATTATTATGTCATTAGAACACAAAGAAAAAATGTTCAAAGACAATTGGATAGAATTGAAGACAGACATCTAAATTGTGAACAATTGTTGAGATTTGATTATATTCCAAATTCGATCAATTTATATCAAAGAATGAAAGAGACATTAAATGGTCACATTGTGTGTTTTTGTAACTATTTTAAAATTGCCAGAAATAACTATATTCAACAACAATTGATTAATGATATTAATAATCTTTGTCGAATTGAGTTAGAAGCTAATTTTTATCTTAATATCATGTTTTCTAGAATTGATACTTAAGTTTACACTGCGTCTGTTATATTAATTTAGGAATTGTGCGAATTATCAAGTCCCAACCATTTTACATAAATTTTCTCACCTTTGGTTTTAAAAACTTTTTCAACCAAATGTTCATCATGATAGTTAGTTTTCATAATTTTGTATTCATAAAAACTACCTTTTATTTCTTCTCCATTGGTATGTTCCAGTTTATAAGTGGGGTACATCATAATTTAGAACATCGAAAATAGTAAACTATTCTGTTTTCCAATTAGTTGTATAACCTTTTTTAGAAATCGCTTCAGTTAAATGACGCAGACAATATCTCCAACTTTATATTTTGGTTTAGTAAACACATTAGCAAAATCTTGTTGTCTTAAGTTTTTTTCATTCTTTATTAACTTCAATTGGTTTCATACTAAAAGTATTATGTTTTGTATTGTTGCATTCTCTAACTAAATCATCTAATATATTTACCCATTTGTAATTGCCATTTAAAGCAAATTTCTTTCATATTTTGTTCTTCACTGTACGACTATATCTTTCTACAACACTGGCTTTAAGATCACTGAATGTAGAATCGTGATTGATGTTATTTTTTTGCCTACATTCTTTAAATAGTTTACTATAATATTCTAATCCATTGTCACTTTGTATATTATGTGGTTTTATTTTCAACAATATAAATTATAAAGCATTTGCTGCATTCTTGGCTGTTTTATCTTTAATTGGTATTGCAAATGCATATTTTGAAGAAAAAAACTACAATTGTCATAATATACCTGTAACCATTGTTTATATGGGATATACTTTTAAATTACCAGTATTCATCTCAACAAGATCAATTTGCCATAAATCATCAATACCATACGAAATTACTTTTCTTCATGAAAAATTTTTTCGTGCAGGTTTATATAATTCATTGATTATTTCTTCTTTTACATAGGGAAATTTTTATGTTGATTTATTAGAATTACATATTAGATATTTACTTTCCTGAACTGATCGTCCATTTTTAGTATTTTCATTTTTTTATATTATTATTTTTAGTAACCTTCTTACACTTCATGCACCAAGTATTCTCCACTTAATAGAAAATAAATATTTAACTTTATAATTTACAACTGTTCCTATTGTAGTATTCCCCCCATCTTTATAAATATACCCTTTCACTTATCTGATTTTAAAAGATAAAGTATAGCCTCTGTAAACATCAAAGGACTTCCTGTAATATATTTTTGTAGTTACCTTAATAACACTCACATCATCACCAGGTAAAATAAAATTAACAGTAGTTATTTTATACAAAGTAGAATCCATCAAAAATGCAAAGAAAATTAGATTATTATCGAAGTTAAAAATATTGCTAATTTTATCCCACCTTGTAGGTAAATAAAAAATATATGATTTTTCTTCCTTACATATTTCAAATTTCGAGTTAAAAGTGTTGCACAATAATTGAAAAATGATGGGTCTAAATTTTGTAATTTACTAGCAAAATTTTTTTCAACATTTTTTATTGACATCATCTTTTCCATATATGGGAATTAGCCAAATGATTAAATCTACGATTATGAAGAGAAACATAATCTTTTGTATAAAAAACACTTTACTTATTTGATCTCATAAAGCAGAAACAATAATATTGTATTTTGAATCTGCATGTGTTTTTAATTCAATAGTAATAGTGTCAGAATTTTTATTTAAAAATTTGATAGCTATTTTCTCAAAAATATATTAGTCATTTAATAATAAATAAATAATACATGCCTTAGTTGAATAATCACTATGTCGATTTTCATTTGGAATGTGTAATTTAGTATTTTTATTCTTTTTGAGATATAGTTTAGATACATATTTTCCACATTCGCATAGTACTTTCGCTTTATTTAAATCATAAAGATTTCTGGCATATTCAGCGAAACATTTTTTACATGTGTTGATATGCTTATCTTTTGTGTGGTTATGAGATAGAAAACATTCAATGTTTAATACTTCACCACACTTGTTGCATTGCTTACATATGTTATTATTTTCCATTTCGAGCATTGATTCCATTTTATTTATAAAGAAAAAATTATTACGATAAAGAAATTTTTTTTTTTCATCTTAATCATTTTTTCTTTACAAATAAAACAAAGTGGTATCACTTATCAAGAAGTTAAACAATTAATATGAATTGACTAAACTACAAGATCTCAAAATTAATAAATGGTATACTGCAACAGAATTTAGAATTTATGAATCTAAGTTTGGTAAAAAAAATTAATTGTATTCTAGATGGAAAGTATTAGATTACATTACCAGAATGCTGCGTAAATATGTTTGATAATAATACTTTAAAATTAATTAATGAGAAATAAGTTTTCGTATAATATAAAGGTTTAAAAGAAATGAAAAATGGTACATTTAGTCCAGATATAGAATTCTCTTAAAACATGTATATTCTATTAATTTGAATCTCTCAATTATCTTTTTAATATTTTAATTTAATTTTAGCTTAATGTGCATAATTTTGGACTAAATAATCTTAATTTTTTTGCCTGAATTAGCCTGCATTTGTGGTCTAATTTTGCTTAATTTGATGCATAATCGGTTCATTCTGCTTAATTTTGCGAGAAATATTACGTCCAGTATTCGTGTATTATTTTATGTGAATTTTTTATTTTGGAGGTATAAAAAATGGAATTCGAGGAAAAATCGAGGATTTTAGGGCATAAAATTGATTGTTCTCAACCTACCAATATACTACTAGAACTCTCGTACTCAAGAACTCTCATACTCAAGAACTCTCGTACTCAAGAACTCTTGTACTCAAGAATTCTCGTACCCAAGAACTCACATACTTAAGATCTATCATACTTAAGAACTCTATAGTCAAGAACTCTCATACTCAAGAACTCTAATACTCAAAAATTTTTATACTCAGGATCTCTCATATTGAAGAAATCTAGAAATCAAGACCAACATAATCAACGACTCTCATAATCAAGATCTCTCATATTCAAGAACACACATACTCAAAACTCTTGTACTGAATAACTCTCATGCTCGAGAAATCTCATACTTAAGAACTTTTGTAATCAAAAAATTTCGTTATCAAGAACTCCCATAATCAAGAACTCTACTTATCAAAAACTCTCGTAATCAAGAACTCTCACAGCCAAGAACTCTTGTACTTAAGATCTCTCGTACTCAAGAACTCTCATACTCAAGAACTGTCATACTCAAGAACTTTCATATGCAAGAACTCTCGTACCCAAGAATTCTTGTACTCTAGAACTGTCATTCTCAAGAACTCTCGTTCTCAAGAACTCTCATCCTCAAGAACCCTTGTACTCTAGATCTCTCGTTCTCAAGATCTCTCGTTCTCAAGATCTCTCATTCTCAAGATCTCTTGTACTCAAGAACTATATTATTAAAGAATTATTGTACTCAAGAACTCACATACTCAATAACTCTATTATTCAAGAACTCTCATACTCAAGAAATCTCATACTACAGAATTCTCGTACACGAGATATTACATACTACAGAACTCTCATATTCAAGATATATCATACTACAGAACTCTCAACTCAAGATATCTCATACTACAAAACTCTCATACTCAAGATATCTCGTACTCAAAAACTCGCCTACTCAAGGTCTCTTGTACTCAATAACTCTCATACTAAAGAACTCTCCAACTCAAGAACTCTCGTATCCAAGAACTCTCCTGCCCAAGAGCTCTCATACACAAGAACTCTCGTAGACAGGAACTCTCGTACCCAAGAACTCTTGTACCCAAGACATTTTGCACAGAAGAACTCTCGTACTCAAGAACCCTCATACTAAAAAAAAATCGAACTTGAGATCTTGTATACTCAAGAACATCCGTACTCATGAACCCTCGTACTCAAGAACTCTTGTATTCAAGAAATCTCGTACTTCGTACTCAAGAACTCTCATACTCAAGATATCTCATACTCAAGAAGTCTCATACCCAAGAACTCTCATACTCATGAACTCTCATACTCATGAACTCTCATACTTAGGATCTATCATATTCAAGAACTCTCATAGTCAAGAACTACCATGCTCAAGTTCTCGTGTGGTAGTGGGGAAGTGCATGTGTATCGCTGTAATTTTTAATAAATTATATAGCAGGATTCTTCCAAACCCCCATATGCTGCTTCTTGTTAATTCCATCGCTCTCTATATATGTGTAACAAAATTATTTCAAAAATATTATGTATAATATTAAACCATGTCTATATTGAATGTAATTTACAGTTTTGAAATGAACCTTTGAAAATACCAGTGTTCATCTAATCAAGAAACACAGACCTGTTATCTTGTTTATATACACAAATGTCACAAAATTAATTATTATTTCTTATTTATATTGTGCAGATTATGTGCTGTCAGTTCAGACTGTCTTTCTGTTGAAAGCCAGTGAATATTTGTTTTATAAAGCTGGGATTATGCTTCATGTTGCTGGTTAAAGGTATTTATTTTTCGAGTAACTTTACATGTAAACTAACCCAACAAAATTGTCATGGACCAAAGCACACCTAACAATAGACCTCCATCAGTAGAATTATTATGTTATCGATTTTTATATATGCATATAATTCTTTTAGCGACATAAACTACAACTTATCTGATATAATTTTAAGCGAATTTACGAGATTTAAATAAAAATTTCCTGTTTTGTCTCTCTCGCTTTCTCTCTCTCTACATTATCTCATTTCTCAATTTCTCTGCACCCGAAATATTTCTACGTACATCATATTCGATGAGAATTTTGAACCTGGAGATAAAGGAAGATGGTTACTGAGTAAAGACATATGGGCAGCCCTTAACATACGAGAGTGATGAGTGTTAAGAAGGATGAGTGTGGAAAGAAAGGACGGGAGAAATGGAAGTTCCCCGAGAAATCTCGTCCACCAGCGGCATCGTTCGAAACGATTTCAAATGTGAAAATCCGGGCGCGACCCCGCTGGGAATCGAACCCAGTTCGCCAAGGCGGGAGGCAAGTAGTCTAATCACTACAAAACCTTGGCCACAAGTGAAGAAGGTAGTATAAAACGAATGCATATTTGTTTTACAGCTTCCTGAATGTTATCATGTGTATATTTTCCTGTTGTGCGATTGATATAAACTGAAAACATTTTTAATTACACAGCATGTGCTAAGAGAATAATAATTTTAAAAATTGTTGTTATATTACAAACTATAATAGTAGTTTGTGATATGTACCTTCAAAAAAATTTGAATAACAGTTTTATCATGACATACAAGTAAAATATTATTTAATTCCTATAGTTTATTGTATTGACAAGACATATTCATGTTAAAATTTGCATGTGTATGTTTTAGCATATTCATTTGTAATTATTCATGTATGAAAAAAGAATTCCAACTGTGTGGTCAAATAAACATTTTACATGTGTATATGTTTACAACTGAAATCTCAATTAAGGTAATGTAAAAATTAATGTATTAGTAAAATTCAGGAAGGTTTATGTAAATCTGTTTAATTTAGAAGAATTTCGACTAAAATACATGATAACTATATATTTTAATACACATATACGAATTGGCACACGGAGTACTGGCTTTGGAAGTGCGAGGTCAAATATCAGTCAAATGGATCGACAGATCTTGCTCCAGGCGCTGAGGAATGCCATGGCAACCTGGTCCATGATAATGGCTAGTGTTGAGGCTTTATGTGCCTACGAACCATTTTCCGATGCCTTGCGAATAAGAATCCATGGTCACAGTGCACATTGTGTGTTCTCATCTTAACGCTGCAAAATCCGCCGCTCTATTTGCAGTGGTACCATGCCAGAGCAATGTGGAACACCACAGACATGCGATGTGTGGTGTGCGCTGTACTGATGATCCTGCAGCCAGGTGTGGAGGGCGCCTAGCTAGTGCCACAATCCCAATCTCTCTATCAAATGGCACTCTTTCCCCGTGGCCAGCATTGTGATCTGGAGATCCATAGACTACGGTAGCCGATCTAGCTTCGCTGGGTTACATTGATGGCTACGCTGTACCTGGATGAGATCCTATGCCCACATCTGCTCCCTTTCTGGCCGGGATTCTGGGTACGATAGTCCAGCAAGATAACACGCGCGCAGGACTGCCTCCATCACTACCATGGCCTCCACGCTATCCTGGCATGTCTCCAATCGAACATGTGTGAGACCAGGGGCCACCGTACCACTGTATCCGTAATTTGAACACACATTCCAACAATTGTGGGTCCATATGCCTCAAGAATTCCGGTTTCTGCTGGACTCCGTGCCAGTCCATGTTTCTTCATGTATAACAGTGCAAGGGCGTGCGACTCACTTGTGAGGATGCCAAGAAAGCATACAACTAATCCATATGCCATTGTCATTGACCAAAAGTTTTACTCACCTTCATTACTCTCTGCATAAAATACCACCCACTGCATTCTTCAATGTGTGATACGTCAATTGTCTGGTAGTTTTTATACTGATTTGTTCATACATATATTGTCTAACTTGAATAGTGTCTGCCCCCTTTGGCTAAAAATAACTTTTGTAATGGAATTTGTTTTCCTTTGTGTGAACACAGTCTACACTAAAATGCCTATGTCTCTAATATACAAGCTGAGGTGCTAACTTATCAAATATTTACTTGCCTTCTCATGCTGTTGTTAAGTTAACTCAACTGCTTTGTTTATGTAAGTTTTTGATTTTTTTTTGTATTGGTTTTTGTGTGGAAAATAATTTGTTAGTGATGACATGTGTGGGACTTGAGAGAAAAAAAATCAATAATTTAGCTATCAAACTGAAAAAGCAATAAACAAAATATTTCATGATTCAAAGGACTGGAATACAATCGATTCTCGAAAAGTATTTGTACTGCAGACAATACATTATCTCTTTGCAGTACATAAAACCGAATTATTTTAGAAGTCTAAAGAAGTTTTCAAATAATAATGAACTTTGGATGTTACATATTATTTCCTGTTGGTAAAACTTTTAGGTGTCTAAATATTAAATATAAATTAATTTTAAATTATTCTTGTGTTTACATCAGTGAATAAACTCATTAAATGGGGAAAATTATCAAGGAACTTTATTTTGGCGCATTTTCATATATTTTAAATGCTAACTGCAGTGCTTCAGCAAAGTTGCAAAGTACGTAGATAATAGCTCTGTGCTAATGCTTATCGAATATAATAAAATGCACAAAATGCTTATGTGGAATTCCTTTTTGATGTCTATGATGTTAAACGTTACTACAAACTTCGCATGTAGTAAAATCACAATAATATTAATAATAAATTGCAAGAATAAGCAAAGGATTGAGTTATATAACTATTTGTCACTTCATGCAGACAAATTAAAGCGTTTACGAAAGGGTAAGTTTCAGCAGTATTCTTGAAAATAGCTGAAAGACAATCAATGGAATTATAAATAAGAAACACATTTATGTTAGAAATTAGAAGTCGATTTCGCATGAACATTAAAAGTATTGACGACATGGCACAAGTAGGTGCCAGTACTTTTATCCAAGAATAATTTTTAAAAAATATGTCAAACATATTCCAAGAACTGAACCGCAATAATAAATTCATTTACCAGATATATGGAAAAATGTCAATGGGAACTACAAATTTGCATTTGGCCGATCTCAGGTTGTTGGCTGTGCGGAACGTGAGGAACTTAAATCAAGATTCGTAACCCTAACTTCATCGGCTATAAGAAACGAATAGCCACTGCAGAATTACTCATTTACTAGCGGAGAATGCAACAGTTCGCAGTAACCTCAGGTCGAAAATAAACATACCCCAGACACTTACTCTTAACATTTCTCTACATTTCATGAGAATACCTCATTTCCTTGTGTCCCAATTCAAGAAATATGTATACATGGTACATCCTTCTGTACAGTAAATGTTTCGACAGTAGTTATAAATTTGGCATACAGGTGCACACGCTGCAGGTTGAGAACTTGCGGACAAGCGGCGGCCATCTTGGATGATGTCCCACGCCAATCTCCGACTATCATTCCTCTCAGAAGGTGGCCATTTTGGGAGTCACTATGTAGTAATTTCCCTTTTACCCCTCAGAATTTCCACTTTTTCCTCAAACAACTGTCAAAATTTCCCTTATTTCCTCAAAATTTCTTAAAATTCCCTCCAAACTGGCAAATTATTTTCGAAAAAAACATGTTTTTGCTCAATCCGGCGGAGCTTATGCATGATTGTACAATGTGGCTAATTACTCAGTTTTTGGGGAAATGGAAGAGTGGATGAGTTACCCTATCATAAAGCTCTGTCATTCTATGCCAGCACCATCCACCTTCTCTGAAGAATGTTCGACTTCATAACCCTGCCAAGCAACATCTCTCATTCCTTCCTGCCTAATGTCCATTCTATACATTCCAATGGGGTTTTATCATATTCCTTCAGAGATTGTTTCACATGGTATCCTGGCGAGGAGCCAGGAGGACTCTGAGAAAAACCCCAAAGGATAGAACTTGGTGTCCTGTTGGGGACGAGTCTCATGCTCTGTCATTCCACCTTGGTTTTTTAATATTTGTTTTGGGATCCTTTCCCGTGATGTCTTGACAGGGGAACAAGTCTCATGCTGTCATTCAACCTATGCGACACAGAGATATGCCTACCCACACATGCTAGCCTAGACTCACACTGCGTGCATGTCAAGTATGCCCTAAGCACACCTATAAGTATAATTGACTATAATTTCCGAACCATTAAAGATATAGTCACCAACAGGTGGCAGGGCACATTACACCATAACCACTCTTATAAGCATAGTTGACAACAATTTCCCATTTGTGGAGACCATAGTCATCAAATTTAAATCATACCCATTTCCCCAACAGAGAAGCAGAGTTAATTATGCATTAAACCTAATTATAAATGTAGTTGCCTGTCATTTCCTACCTGCGAAAGCTACGACTGCCAAATTCATTTCACTGGTATAATTTCTGGATACAACCATTATGATAAGAATGATTAGAACCATAAGCACAGTTATAAGCATAGGATGGCATCATGTCGAAACTATTTAAGTTCGGCTAACATGTAACAGTTGACCAAACATGTAAATGTAGGTGTACATACATACAGTTATGTTGCAAGCATGTCGTCGCTGTTACCAGTGCATGTAGGAGTGTAGGGGAGGTTTTAAATAGCACACAAACACGCTGGTCTGCATGCAATCGTCAATCAACTACCATTACACCTGTAGGCTGCTACTGCAAGTGTTATATACACATAAACGAATGTTATCATGGGTAACAACCATCGATACGGGAAAAAATTTAAGGTTTACACAATCATGCTTCTAGCAAGATGTATGCAGTCGCGGGGAGTGGGCAACAGCAGCATAATCAATACATATAACTAAATACAGTCAGCCAGACACATAAGAGACTTTCCCGAGACAACTTCATTAATCCTTAAAAAAACATAAGAAAAAATTGAAGCAAGTTTTCAGGTAGTCACCGGTTATATTTAAATATGTTCGAGTTATCACAAATAAACAACATCGGTCTAACAAAAGGTGTCGCGGAAAACACATGTGCAAGATGTGAAACTATCCAGTATGTAAAAAAATCAATTATGTTACTACAAAAAATACCTGTTGATTCTGCAGACCGTACTAGTAATATCAATATTACCAGTGCACCAATAACTGCGGTAAAAAGCTGGAATGCTCGAGGATATGAAAATAAAATATGCCAAGTGTGATATACATTATGCGACTTGTAAAGACGATGTTCGTTTTTGCTTGCTAGGAAACGACATAAATTTTCTAAACCATTGGTTGTGCAAGAGAGATGACACTGCTATACGATAATACAAGCATATTTAAAAAAACACAAATAATTATAAGCATTTACAAACCAATGCATATTGCGCGAGCAGCAATCGCTGTACGTTAAGGACAACACTGCTATGTGCTAATGTAAACTGATGTAAAATAGTTATAAGTACTTACCAATCATTGCAATCACATATTACACACAACCGGCGGGTGCTGTACAATGTGTTAAACAAGACCAGTCTGTCCTGGCTAGTAAAATAGTATAGCAAATTATCTGATTGGAATGAAACTGTTAAATATTTAGGTACAGCCAAGTCTTCAAGCACAAGCATCGGAACTTGTCCGTCCTGTCCGACGATGCATGATCAACTAATATCTTGGGAATCTATAAGGCTTCACAGGTGGTCTGTTGACAGCCCGAGCACCTTGCAGGTCATGCCAAGTCGAAGGGATAGCACATAACACTAGCCGAGGGAGAGAGGCAGAGAGAGAGTGAGAGATGGAGAGAGAGTCGTGTGCACTCACCTTTATGAGAGTAATTCAGTACAAGGTAACAATTTCTGAATATGTATGATTTATAGTGGCAGAACCGTAAACACATTACGTAACAAATTACTCGCGAATCGCTCGACACAACATTTGCACATCATATGTTGTGTAGTAGTCAGCAACATTACTTTCGACATAGAGTTCATGTTTGTGGCATTATATATTTGTTTTACTGTACGGTTGTTTTGTTCAGGTGCAAGTTATTTTTTCGTCTCACCATGCATGTAAATTACGAAAAAGACAATTTAATATATAGGTGTAGGGGTTTATTTTCACATATCCATTTATTGCTAAGTATCATTTCGCCACAATACTCTGTTCGTCGGATTCTATTGTCTGAATAAAAAAGAACTACATGGCAGTTCATTTTGCTCATCTCGGGCTGTCAGTGTGACCTGCCTGTTACCTACTTATAAAATGCATGGCAGGCTTCAAATATTTGAGATGAGCACACATTGAGCATGGTCATGTATGAAAATACATTTGATTGGGAATAAATATTTCATTGCAGTAGTTATAAAATGATGGTTCTGATGCAGGGGCATGGGGCTGAGGACTGGAGAACTAGCAGCCCGCCATCATGGATCTCATCACACGGAGAAATTATCTGATTTTCCCATTTTCCCTCAAAAAATTTTGTTTTCCCTGAATACTCCCTGTGGCCATCTTGGATACCAAACTTCCTCGCATTCCATTCCGATGGCCGCCATATTGGATTCTCATGCATTCCAAGGTTTCCCCGAGTGCTCCCACCATCTGTCATTCCTACCACCAAAGTCCTCATGATGAAGCTCCTACCAGAAATCCTCAACACAATGCCCCATCAGGTTGTTTCCTCAGTGTCTTCCCCACCAAAAAATAGCTCCAACCACCATGTTTTTGTCATCCTTGCGAAAGCTTTTGCACACCAAAAATATATGCTTCATGCTCATGCATTCCAACTTTGCTCAAATCAACTGGAATTGGCTCAATCCAGCAGGATCAAGCAAAATATGACAAATATTCAGCTTAAATGAGCAATCATTCCGCCGATGACTCCACAGTGTGGAGTTTAACTCAATGAGGTGGAGGAGAGACCAGTGTGTTACATCAGTGTTACCCCATCTGCCCCTCCTGGCACCATGCCAGATCACCCCTGCTCCCCTACTTCGCCCAGGCCTGCCACAAGGCACCAGTTCACCCATACTTTGGCCCACTTCCCCGAGCTCATTGTCTCCTACCCAGCATCTGTTCAGTCATTGTCTCCTACCCAGCACCTGTTCACTCATTGTCTCCTACCCAGCACCTGTTCACTCATTGTCTCCTCCCAGCACCTGTTACCACTCTCCCTCCGGCTTGCTGTTGACATGACATGTGGACAGACTCTGGATTTAGGACAAGCAATTCAATATACCGACAACACCACTAATCATTTATTAATTGTTTAACCTTACATGCAATGCATATAGGGTTAAAAAAAATAAAAGTCATTGATGATGTCAGTATATAGAAAAGGCGCCTTATAGCACGGAAACTGAAAGGCGACACAGATAATAAAATAAAGAAAATAGGATGGACCGCAGAAGAAACAGATGACAGCACAGAGAAGGGTATAGGTGGATAGAAAGATGAAGAGAGAAGTGGGGTGAAGTGAAGTGCTCTTCTGAATCCCCTTGACCTGCTTCAATATTTTGTCCATACACCTATAAGCATATTTTCCCCTCAGCCTGGCAAACGCGATCATGTTGTTGACTCCACACTCATCCTTGAATTTGCCAATGACTTTGGCATTGTCAAGTGAGTAGCAGGGATGAGTAGTAGTGTATCCATTGATGTTCAATTCCAACATTAGTGTCAGGTCTAAGGCAAGGTCTCCGTAGAAATCAGGGCAGGATATGGCTATGATATAGGGGTTGGTATCCATATAGACCAGTCTCACATCATAGCCTTATGACAGGTCAAGTACGGCAAAGCCAGCATTTATTGGTTTGTTAAACACAATACTATCATGGTCCAGTTTGATGTGGGAGAGAGTTTTTTGTTTATTGTGTGACACCGGAATGCTGGCTTAGAGATGAGCTTCTTTGCCCAAAGCTCCATGCAGACAAAGCTCCATCTGCTGATGTTTGTGCTTGTTCTCCATCAGCTTGTCATATATAGCATTGTTCATTAGCTTGAAGAAGTCCCATTCGAAGGAAATTGTGGCCGCCTGGCATTTGGCTGTGTTCATCTCAATGTAGAGCTTATGCCATGCCTTCTGACTGAACTTCAGGACATAATGGACAGCCTTCAGCCTTAGCACATATGCTAATGCCTGCATGAGGCTGATGAAGATGATGATGTAGTGAGTCTTCCCTTTAAGAGTGTTCATTAGCTTTGGTTGTTTGGACCCTGAGGAGGAACTGGCAGGAATGGTAGATATCTGTGGTCCTTGTGGAGTGTTGTAGGGAAGTCTACATCTACATAAGTATGTAGCATATCTGCCATCGTCTGGCATGGACATCACATCGATATTCATGCTGGTCCAAACAGAGATGCCATATGGTAGCAGGTACATTACCCAACCATATAGATTATTAGTGTCTACATACTGGAGGTAGGTAGATGGCTGACTGGAATCATACATGGCTGGCAAGTCCTTGTTATTTGCCAACACATGACACATGATGCACTGGGCAACCCCTCCCTGGATGCCAGTCTAAATGAACAGGCGGGCATCGTAGTCAAATTGGAGTTCCAACTCCTCACCTGTCATGCACAATGTCACATCGAAGGTTAAACCTGGGGACATTCACTAACCAGACACAGTCCAGTCCATACATGGTCAAACAGAGCTGTCCAGGAGTTCTCAAAGATGTTGTATAAAATCAATACATTAGTCTTTAAGAAGAGTACCTTATACGACTTAAGCTTTGCACAAGCAAATGTCACCTGGACAATCTACACATGGTGGTAATCTTCCTTGTTGATGGTGGAGCTGGTGAGCCAGTTGGCAAAGGAGGCGATGGCAGACAGCTGTATCTCGGAGAGTGTCCCAACAACATAACACATTGCTAGGGAAACACTCCCTTAAGAATAAACAATTCCAACTGCTGGGGATTGGTGAAGAATGTCGCCATGGTTTTGAAGCCAGCAGATGGAAGGTTCTGGACAAGTGTTGTGAGGCTGGCAGACATGAATATGAAGATGTCGATAATCTGGACGGTAAAGTTGTTGTCTATTATTTGCTGAAGGTTATAAATTTTTCCTCTACATTAGGGATAATAAATATGCCCTCAGTGTCATATTCAAGCTGTGTAACTATTAAATTCGCAGAGTACGCCAAGTTGTGGAACAAGATTGGCAGGTGCTTTGGGTGATCTCAGAGCTTTTTGCAGTTGTTACATGCCACTCCAATAAATGCACCGACGGAGTGGTCATGGTCATAGTCCTTACTATTTTCTCTGGTGAAGGGGCTGGAACAGAGGTAACAGTTGTTGACCAGTGTATAGCTAGCCCATTTGCCTGTGGTCAGCTGACACATCTGCTAGGACTGGCTATATGTATTTCCTTCACCAGAGAGCCAATGCTCTTAACTTCCACCATGAATTCTCCACAGAATCCTCCCTGGGAGGCTGGTGGTCTTGGAGGGCGATATTATGTTGTTGTCCACCTTGTACATGCCATAGCTTAGGGCAGGTGTTGCTGGTTCTAGTATACGTACAATGTTGCCGGGTTTGGCTGGTAAATATCCACTGGCACTAGAATTGCTTTGAAATTGACTTACTATACTATTGGAACCTTATTGGCATTACAATATTTATGGAACCTGAGCACAGGAGACTTGCTGTTCTTCTCAGGTGCTGGCATGTCGGCATGGATGGGCCCATGGTTATTACAGTACCTCCTGTGCACAGCTAGAGTCTCAGCAAGCCACTGCAAGCTCTGTCACCCACAGCTGGTCATCGTGGTATGCTCGCAGACATCTTTTGCAAACAGCAATAGCATTTACATTTCCAGTCACCTGCAAGCATATAAGGCAGGAGAAATCAACTATGTAGCAGTAATGAAAATTGCCATCTTCTGTCTTCATGGGGAAGATATCGAATTGGGTAGCGCATTCTTCCAACGATGCCTTTATTGGGATGATCTTACAGTCTTCTTTATACATGTTAATGTACATGCTGACCTCTTGATTCTTCCTTTTGAAAAGAGGTATCTGATGTAGAGGAGTGGGAAACTCTAGTCCATAGAAGTCGAACTGCATCTCCAAGTTGATGTAGCACTGGTTGACTCGTACTTGGTTCTGTCCCTCTACATAGCATGCCAGGATGACCCATTTAAAGCACTGCTGGTTATGGTTTTAGGGACTAATGATAGCCTTCCTGGGTGCAATTGGCACAGGCAGGGCGATGTAGAAGGAGGCTCACAGTAGGTAGAATTTTCTAACTCGCAACTGGAGCCTTTTCACAGTGGTCAGGATCCAGCCACTTTCCTTCCCCATGTATTCCTCCTTCTGGCATTCTTGGTGATGGCGGGCGTCGCAGTGTATTCTAAACTGGCTACATTGATGAGAGAAATATTCTTTGTTTTGAATGTGTGCTGATCTATCTATTTTTGTACGGCTCAGGCTTACTATACATACAGTCCAGGAACATGTTGAATTTCATGGTGCCCTGGTCTGCGATTTTGTGTTCCAGTAGAATGATGATATTGGCCTTGATATGCTCGAGGTGGCTGTAAATGTAGATGGCATTGCTCGAGGTATTCTCTATGATGTAAGTCCGCATCATACCCCTGAATGCACTATCTGCTGCCACGAAGTCATACGCAGTGACCATGCCAGTGCCTGTGATGAATGCTGGACGACATTCCTTGAAAGCAATCACACAAGCTGGAACAGATTGCAATGTCTATGGTGTATGGGATGGCCCTGGCTGGGGTCCAGTCAACTAATGTTAACATGAATTATGTGTATATGTGAGCATGTCGCAGGTCATATTCAGTACTGGCAATATACGTGTTGGCCACTATGGGCAGGTATGAACACACTTGGTTACCCTCACAGAAAATGAGGCATAAAAGAACTATTATATGTTTTGGGTAATTGATAAATAAGAACACAATGGAATACAAATTATACATACATTTTATAGACATACATTTTACAACCACCCCTCTCTTTCTCCCTCACAACAACACTGTTACATGGCATTATAACACTCACTTTAACTAGCAGTACATTGGAAAAGTATGACAAAAACACAATGTTCGGTTGGTTATGACTGTTTGATTCCATTGACAATGCTATATATATAGTAAAGTATATTATTAGTATAGAAATGGCGACCAGAGATGCCATGAGGCGGAGGAAGGTGAAATAAGCCCAACTATTATTGAACTTACGAGTCCAGGTCCTATGTCAGACATTATTTGTTGTGTTCGTTAAAAGACATATTTATTGTTTTGTTTTTCTTGTTTTACAGTGTAGTGTTTAACACGTTATCATTTATCTCATCATACATCCAGTGCTTTGTTCATTTAATTCATAAGTGTTTTGTTTTGCAGGGTTCTTTTTGTGATTTTTGATGTGTGGTTTTAATTGTTGGCATGTTGCAAGGTAATAAGATGCAAGCTGTAGCAGAAAGTAGTGGTGCTTTGGTGTGTGGGTAAGCCGAGGCAAGCCCACACATCGAGCGAGAAAGGCAGTTAGCAAGTAGCTTCAGACGGAGGGGGAGTGCATGTAATGAGCTCCGGCATTTTCCCACATGTACTGGGTGGCCTGCCGCTTTTGATTTTGACTTTAACTGCAATAGACTGTAACATTATTCTGAAGTCTTCTTTTCATTTTTAGCTGCCCAGTAAGCCACCTACTCTTCCTGTGGGACTAGCATTGCCCTGGGAAGCTTAAGTTTCCCCATAAGTCATTGTATGTTGTAAGATACATTTTCAGTTTCGCCATGTGGCTGGTTATAGCCACCAAGTGTTTGTGTAAAGTGCTCCTCTAAGGGGAGCTATAAATTCATTGTAATAGATACATCTGTGAACTGAATGGTACATAATTTATTTTCGACCACATTATGCATGTCAGGGGACAGGCTCTCATAATACCTGCTCATTCCAGTTTTACATAAGTCATTTCTTTTGCAAGTATCAGTTTAAGCATTGTTCCGAACCTTATGGGTGTGGAGTTGGCCCTGGCAATCCACATTCACAAGTGTTAATGATTAGTCACTTTTCCCGCCAAGAACAACAATGGTATGTAGTCGACCCACCGGCAACTGTTTAACACCCAGTCATCAGTCATCACATCTGGAGTAGTAATCAATGGGGCAGAGGTCACCGACATCATCGGTGAGGAGATTGGGTCTGTGTAGATGGCCCGCAATCCCGAGGTTAAGAGAGTCAACACACACATTGACATTGTCTTGATGGCATCTGGCACCTACCAGGTAAAACCACTTCCTAGGCCTCACCTTCACCACCCCGAAAACCTATTTTACCCCTTTTCCAACATCCCACAGTCATCAAAATGGCTTCCCAACATGTGGCTAAGTCATTACAGCTTTCCTTTCCATATTTGACCCGTACAATACCATCCACCGCCATCATAAGACTATACTTTGCACAATCTAACAAAGCTTGAGGGCAAGCAGACACACATTTAGAAATTTAAACTACTTACAGTGTTGCTGGCAAAAACTAGAAGATTCGGCAAAGGAGGATCTTTTGCACTTCGTTGGATAGTAAAAGGATGTCAGGCAGATGTGCAGGCTGATACTGCTGGCATAGGGATGCTGCCCTGGGCACCTGAATGGTTGTGTACATGGTGGTAATGGTGGGGGTCGAGGTGGCAGTATCCAACTTCGCTGGCCACTTGCGCCAGGGCGCCGGAGTCAGGGGCTTAGCGGGAGCTGTCAGTTTGTGTGTTGGAGGTGGTGGTGGTGGAGATGGCTAGCTGGTGACGGTGGCCATTAATGCATCGATGTCCAGCAGCAGCTTGGAGGCAGTGTTTTCCTCCGACTGGGTAACCTTGGAGGCTGCAGCCACCGTCCGCCTGCGCCTGGGAGGTGGAGGCTGGCTGTTGGTGGTAATGTCCTCCAGCAGCAAGATTATCAGCAGCTTTGTGCTCTGAGTGGCTCCAACGACTGAGGGCAGGTCGTCCTCGTCAATGGTGATGGCCAGCATTGCCAAGTGCTCTTGTCGATGGTCGGCATCGACTCGGCCGGGGAAGCGGCGGCATGGATAGCATCATGGAGTGTATATGCACCCATTTTATCGCAGCTGCATGGTAGTGGCATGTTGGTCCTCCAGTTGCACACCACATTCCTGCTCAGAGGCATACATTTGAGTTGCTGTTGGACCTGCTCATACATGGCAGGATTGAGTACTGACATTACATGCTTGCTGTCATCCCACTCCTCTATGTGTGACTGCTACACCTCCACATATTCAAGAATTGTATATGTAACACAACCCTGCCCAGGCATCACATAGATGTAGCCGGCCTCTGGTGAAAATTACAGACTCATGGTGCACTGATGGCGACAGGCTGTACATGAAGGTCTTATATAGTTATTTCTCACATGTGATGTCACAGCCCGCTCAGAAGTTCGGACACTAGCAGCAGGAGGCATGCAACAGGGCACAAAGAGCTTCCCAACACCTGTACTTACTGTGACATGACAATTCGCCCTCAGAAGTCGCAGCTTCGGCATCCATACTGTCGAATTGAAGTAAGGTTTTTTAACTTATACACACAGCAAACTCTGGCCGAACAGGGCAAGTACCATTTGCTGTGCTTGTACCCGAGCTCTGGTATAAAAACTACTAGCCAGTAGCCTTCATAGTAGCATTCATATAGGTTTGCATCTTCTGGCTGGAACTGCACACAGTCACGTTTGTCGAAGTTCATGGTGGTGGTTGTTGTCTCCTGAATGCTGCACTGTCAATGACTGCAGGTGTGATGTACTTTGTAGCTAGAAACACCTCGAAGGTGAGCTGAGAACACATCGACTTCCATGTCACTGCATCACACTTCATGACAGTCATATTCTGTTCGCTGATCCAAGTCTTAGTCCAGCGAGTAATTATATCTCCAGCAAGGCGGAACAGCTCATACACAATTTTCCACAGCACCCATACCCGGCATATATTTTCTTCATTTACATATTTCATCAGGGTGGCTGTGGTACATGTCAGCTTAAAGTCTGGCCTCGAATAGTAAACCAGTCTTGCAACAATACTGCATGGTGTCAGATAGAGGGGTTGGCATTCATCTTCGATTTGACTCACCCAGTGCTCCAGCCCGGTACAACATTCTACTTTCTCTGACCAACCAGGAGGTATGGAGTGAAACATCGGTAGCAGATTTCAATACCATCATACTTGTGCAAGTCCAGCAGGTTAAAAGCAGATACATTGAAAGAGAGAGCGAGAGAGAGAAAGAGAGAGTGAGTGAGCTTGTGGTGTGCAAGGAGGACCCTAACATGTGCATTGCCTTCCCATTACCTATGGACTTAATCCTAGTGTAAACTGTGTGTACTGTAGCCTTGGTCACCATCGACATGTCTGTGTCAGTGATCAGCTAATGTACCGAGATGGCAGGCGCAACCAGAACGAGCAGTCCAGCAGGCATGTAACGCATTTCCTGTATGTCTTCTCAGCCCACCTGGAATCCTTTGCCATGTAGTGCTTTTCCGATAGTGAGGTCAGTAAGAGCCTTGTACTGAGCATTGCCGTTCAATTTCACAAGTAATATGTATATTCTGATAGTGTTCTTGGAACAGTGGATGGCCCTAATTGGCAAACCTGTATTTATATTTTCGCCATCCAAGGCCTCAGTAGTGTGGACATTGTGCGGCAAGTCCAGTCTTGTAATTACAGGCAGTCATACTCTGTCTCATGCCCTGCAATTCTCCGGGGCAGTCATACTGTGTATTTGGCCTATGCACCAAACCTTCAATGCATGTATCTAGTGTACATGTATCAGTATCACATTTTCTGTACATACAACATAAGTGCATGCTAAAAATTTTGTGTCAAGGGTAGGTTATGTTTTACTCATAACATCGGAGCAACGAAAAATGGTAAATTTAGTTTGTGTTCCAGAAAAATTCGACATTTTCAAATCTAAATTGATCATATCAGCAAAATGGCGGAATGGGGAGGTCATGCAGGGTAAAATTGAGACACCCTGTCTCAAGATAAATGAGGAAAACCAAGCGAGGCTCCTTCATCATAAGCTGCCAAGAAGA
Source organism: Dryococelus australis (assembly GCA_029891345.1). Classification (NCBI taxonomy): domain Eukaryota; kingdom Metazoa; phylum Arthropoda; class Insecta; order Phasmatodea; family Phasmatidae; genus Dryococelus; species Dryococelus australis. Next base: position 117,646,621 of record CM056997.1, read on the forward strand.
GATAAGTTATAGTGAGGTGAGGCAAGGACGTTGCCATCAGTAAGAGGACACAGCCAATTTGAAAGGCCAGGTGGCCTTAGTAGATTACAGTTCCCACCGATCATGGGGCAGGCAACTGCAAGGGACATACAAAGGGCGAACATAATTTTAATAACACACAATTGCTGCAAATAATAATGTTTTTATTCCAGAAAAATTACATCAGCAGTACATACACAAACTACACAGTCATAAATGATGATTTTTAGCACCCATTGACTGAAGCAAGCTGGAAAACCCAACCATTTCACAAAGGACTTTGCCCCCATGTTTTTGTTAAAACCTCTCGACTAAGTAATGGCGCAGGTACTTAGCAGTTATTATTTAAAACTCATATAAGGACCCAATCATCTATTGGCCAGCCATATCTACAAGTGTGTAAGTTCGAGGCTCATAATCTCTGACCGTGGCAACACTAAACACTTCAACAATCCAATAAGGGAAATAAGCTTTACCAAATGTCCCTTTGAGTCGTGAGATTCTGACGAAATTTCCAACCTTAGCTTTCGGCCTGCGAGAATCATCATATTAATTTTCTTGTATATTGTGCAAAGCAGAGATGCAGAGTTTCCAGTAGTAACTTCAATAGGACTAAGTTCAATAATTCTGCGCTTGTGTGCATTGTACTGGGAAATGTGACACGGGAGCAAGTCCAGCCACCTATATTGGCCCTGTGTTGAAAACTCTTTCCACGTCGTAGTTTTGCAAATGGTTGAAATATTCCACTATAGAAGCTTTGATATCTCCAAATGAACTATAGTGGTTAAACCTATTCTCCATCATAAGCACATGGTAGGCAGGGTTGTAGACTTATTTCCTGTGATCAGTTTACAGGTCTTTTGGTGCTCCGCTCTCAGCTAAAACCAATTTCATAGCTACACCCACATCAAAACCACATTTTCTGCCCACTGGGATGGCCCATTCATACTTTGAGAAGCAATCTATAACCATGTAAATTTACATATTGGCATTACTGGCCCAGGCATAAGGAATCATTTCGACTAAATATTCTTGGTAGAGGTCTACCAGCCAAAACAGAAGTACCTTGCATCTGGGATGATTCCTGTGGGCAGGGCGATGCAGCTCAGTGGCGATATGTGCTTATGACATAGTTGAGTTCAGGTGATGTGGTCAGACTTCACTGGAATAGCCAATTTCACGAAGTTGCTCCAAGATATTCAAAATTTCGTTCATATGGGAAGTATTCCCAGCTTGCCAAGATGCAATGAGCAGCCATAAACCTGCTACACATTCGTTGAAGTCGTCCCAGTAGACATATTCCAGCTGAGTGCCACCATCAAGCTTCGAAGTCAGATCCGAGGCACTTTACATGCTGGGGAACAGATAAGCAATAATGTCGAATTTCGGATGTGCTTCATCATTATATCAATTGCTGGTGCCATCATTACCTGTCAAATGAGTCCTTGTGAGTCGAAGAAAGCACTGGTACTGATGAAGTGCAGTACAAGAATAATCACATTGCTCAAACTGAAATAGAAGCACTTATAGGCCAGGCAAAGCACGAATTACATCATCACCTACTGGTATAACATAATTGGGCAGAAAGAAAATTTGTTTGTTCCCCAAGAAACACTTCTTACTGCACTTATAAACTCCATAAATATAATCTCTGAATCTCGATGTATACAAAGTGAGGTAATTTCGAACAGCCACAGAGCATGCATTATATCTTTATTTCTTGTGTTTAAAAGTAGCCAGGGGCATATCATCATCTATTTCCTCCTCCTCCTCAGTCTTGAGTTTCCGCTTGGGTTCGAGCCAAGACATTATTGGCCAGAAGACTTCCGACAATACAGCATCTCGCTCCATGCATGCCTGCTAGGCAAGCGGTTACTTATTGCGACACATTGCAGATATTTGGCAGGGGCAGACATTGCACTAAAACAATCGCTAAATGTACATAGTATATATATATATAATTTGTGAGTGGTCCACTGCTTCATCAGCATCTTTAGAGTTTCTCCCGACTAGCCAATTCGCTGAAGGACTGCACCTCTCACATGTTTACAATCTGTCCACTTATCATCAGTACGCATGTCAGATAGATGATGCGTGATTGTGTACTGTATAGCCTTTTCCATAGTATTGAGCCACACAGCCAAGGGGCGGACTTGAGATGCGAGCAAACCTGCAATATCATTGAGAGTGCTATTATATATACCTGTCGCGATATGGCGGAGTTAAACTGCCAGGTTGGCCACAGATCCTAGCAGCATACTCACTTCAGTCAGCTTACTTACACACCCCCAGAGTCCGAGATGTCACGTGATCAACAGCCAATCATGAGCGAGCAATGCGGTGTCACCAATAGCCAATCACGAGCGAGCAATATGACTATCGACAGAAGAACCTATTCACCTGGAAGGAGAACTGTTATACACATACAAACTATGACCATCGACAGCAAAACCTATTCAGCCGTAAGGGTACTGTAGGAACAACACAATCTTGCAGTGTGTTGTGGTTGAAATTTGATTGATTGTTTTCAGACACTCAGAAAATGGAAGAGGTACTTAGGCACTTGCAGACTCCAAGTATCCAGTAACAGTGATTCAAGTAGAACAGCGATTCACCGATAATGGACGCGAAGCGGTGCACTTGGGTAAGGAGAGCACTTAAACCAAAATATACGGAAGAAATTTTGCAAGATGTAGTTATTATCCAGGGAGGGTCTATCGTAATATTGTGAGTGCTAATTACGATGTGGCTAAAGAGGACAATGCATTCTGTCGTAAAGCTTTAAGTGTTGAAAAGAGTTATGTATTTGTGCCATTTGTGTTTCGTTTTAGACTCCAAGATATGAAAATATACGCTATGTTCCGCATCATTTAATACGCGACGTTTATTTTGAATTAAAAATTATAACAATACAAAAACAGCTATTTGTATGTTTTGACGTACCCTATACCTATAAAACTAATATTGCTACCAGAAACCAATATATGCTTGAAGAATTAATGGACGTAACTGCCGAGTACCTTCGGGTACATTCGGCAAACCCGAGTCGATGGTGTCTGAGCACCCCCCTGAGTCAAGCCGGAGATTGCCGAGCTCGTCCGAGACGAGCCAGAGCCTCCCAGCCACAACTGCAGCCACAGCTACACAGCTCCCATTTAAATTCCATTATTTCAGAATGCAGATAAGCCTAATCATAATACTCATGATCATATACGCAATTTAAATGGCTTAAGGCAATAATTTTTAAAATTGAATAGTTGCCCCGAATAGGGATCTAACCCACAAAAACGAGAAAGTTGCAGTTATAACGGAATAATGATCTATCCTTAGCACATCACAATACCACTACTGCACACAGGTAATAGTTTTATCCCAAGGAGGATTTTTTTGCTTTGCAAAGTTGGCATTCCGGGGAATACATATCTAACTGCAGCAAGATAGCTGACAAGGAGACGTTGCTGCTTAGTGTTAGTGCAGAAAAGCAATTAAATAAAGGGCGTAGGATAAAGATACGACTGTCAGAATGGGACAACAAGAATAAAGCTTTGAGAAATGCTGGCAAGCCATTTAGAAATAGGAAAGGGACGTTTGTACCATGGAAATGTGCATATGAAAAGGTGAGTGGAATAGTGATCTAACCTAGCAAAATAAATCGTCATTTTTATTATATGAAAAATGTAATATTTTGCACAACCTGCTACAAATTCCATAAAAAGGCCACAGGCTATTTTCATTAATAGCTGTAGCAGTTTCAGAAGATTTGCCTAAAACCACAATAATATTATGCTACTCATAATGAAACATGGTATTAAAACAGTTTGCAGGATTCGCCATGTAAATAAGCTCAGTGTCCTGTATCGAGGGAAAAAGTATTTGATATAATAATAATACATTTTTGTTGATGACCTGGCTTTACTGCTAAAACTAGCCTTTAATGGTTTGTATTAAACATGATTTGGCAAATACGACACCTTCAAAAAAGGTGAGTTCATTTGTTTCAGTCTGCCGTGTGCCGCTGTATGTATGAATGCGACAAGATTTCCAAATATATGAAGACAAAGTTGCTTCAAGATTTTTACAAACGAACATATAATGAACAGCCTACGATTTTAATCCAATGTTGTATGGCACTGGAAGACGTAAAACGAAGAACTGTAGCGGAAGATATCTCCTAGAGGCAGACGACTTTCAAATACCACCTTCCTGTAAATGGAAAATCAAACAATGTGTGCAAGAAAACTGTGATCGATGTTTTTCATATTTCCTCTTTATGTGTGCAAATGCTTCAGACAAAAATGAAATTTAACCTCGACATATCTTACAAAAGAGGGACACATCATAATCGTCCACATGCTGTGTCCTTTGATGTCAAAGAACTGATAAGGGATCATATCAGCTCTATGCCTGCACAAGAGAGCCACTATTCAAGATCCACCTCCAGTAAGCATTATCTTAGTTCAGAACTGTATGTGAAAAGAATGTATGACCTTTTCAAGTAACGTCATCCTAATATTAAGTACTCGCGTAGTTTGTATAGGGACATTTTTAAGAAATGAATTCAAGCTTAGATTTGGTTCTTCACGATCAGACTCTTGTTCATATTGTGATGAACTTTACATTCATCTAGTAGCAGCTGACACCAAAGATGAGCAGAAGATGATTATTGCGCAAAGTAGTCTTCATCACAGAAAGGCTGAGACTGCTTATAAAGTTCTTCACGAGGATGTTGTGATGTCAAAAATCGAACCCCACATATGTTGTACTTTGCACAGATATGCAACAGGTATTGTTCTGTACAACACTTCATCATTACTCTGTGTTTTATCAAAGGCAGTTCTCTACTTGTAACCAATGTGTCCACAACATGGGAACTGAAAAACCATTTATGTTTATTTGGAATGAGTCGGTGGCAAAACGTGATTCTTCTGAAGTTACTTCATGCATTCTGAAATATATTGAACTGCATTTTGAACCACTCAAAGTAGGTGAGATCAGGAGATTAGTTGTTTGGTCAGATCGTTGTATCGCACAAAACAATAACTGACGGTGTATAGCTCTATATCATTATCTGATTGTGAAGAAATATTTCACAACCATTGACCATAAGTTCTTAGTGAGTGGCCACAGCTTTCTTCCCTGCGATAGGGACGTTGCCCTGATTGAAAGAAGAAAGAACAAATCTACAGTGTATCATCCAAAGCAGTAACTTGAAGTTATTGTTAATGCAAGTCCGGCATTTAGTGCATACTAAATGGACAAAGAAGACTTCATTGACCTGTCTGCCATTGAAGGAATGTTTAAAAAGATACCCGATTTCAAGATAACATATTTTCATTGGATTCAGTTCTCATCAGAAGAACTAAGTACTGCTCGAATCCGAGTCAGTCAAAAGACCCTACAACCTTGGCATTTATGTCCACTCCCAACTGTACTTCCCCAGCTCTACGAAGATGCAATAGCTAAAAAAAAAAAAAAAAAAAAAAAAAAAAAAAAAAAAAAAAAAAAAAAAAAAAAAAAAAACAAACAACACTTGCTAGACATGTGCAGGTTCTTTCCCGTTCAATATCGTGACTTCTACGAAAATCTATGTGCAGTTGAGTGATTACTGTAATCATACATGACATTTGTCAATAATGAATAATAATCTAATGGTTTTCTTGTTTCAGTTAATATTAATCAAACCATAAGATACATTGGTCCAGTAATAATTACTAATGTGTCAAAGGTAGGTTATGTTTTACTCGTAACATCAGAGCAACGAAAAGCGGTAAACTTAGTTCGTGTTCCAGAAAAATTCAACATTTTCAAATCCATTTTGATCGTGTCAGCAAAATGAAGGAAAGTGTTGGGGGGAGGGGGCGTGTAGGGTAGAATTGAGACACCCCATCTCGATTCTAATGAGAATTTGGCTGCCCAGTAACGCCTTGTTTGGGCTCCATTGTAGAAGACCGTGTTTTTTATAACTGTCTGTTGCGACGACGTGTTCTCTCAGTATATATGTTCACTGTACGCTGTTATTGTTACTTTTATAAATTTTAGTGTTGTGCTAGCTGTGGCATGTGCATACAATTATTTTTTACGAAACCATTTCTTGGGTATACTTTTTTTTAAACAGTAAGAGATATGGTAAAATGTTCGTAAAATATTTATGTTCTTAAGCTTGTTGACAGTAATCGTAATCACAACATTTTTTTGTTGGCAGACATCTTTTCTGTGATATGGCACAACATGTAGTATGGCCGGAGGGTAAAGTAGTTTTAATTAAAATTAAATTGTACGCAGCAAATTTTTTTAATTTAGTTTGTATTCGGAATTATAAAATAATAAAATAGTATTATATATGTATATATATATATAAATTCTTTAAAATTTGGCACAAAACCTGGGTGGCATTTATAATAGAGAGTAAGAGTAAAAACCTGCTGCCGATATTATGTGATCATGAAGGCTTTCCTGAAGGCAGATGGAGGAGTGATTGAGCTAACTGAGAATATTGATGCTCTTTGTCGTTTCATGGTTGCCGGTCCGGAAGTTGCTAGTCTCATTAATTGATTTGAAAGCAGGCTATTCAAAGAAAGCCCTATTTTCCAGCAACTAAAGTAGACTGTAGTCTATTACGACTAATTCGAGCTAAATTTAGACTATTCATAGGTCCCATGAAATTTTCATGTGATACTTTCGGTGATAGAATTAATGATTTGTTCATAATCAAGTGCCTTATTTTTGCTTACGCCAGTTTTGCGAAATAGTCCAGGAATATTAGTCAAATGAGGGCAAGAATCTCGGAATGACAGATAGTCAGCTATAAACTTGTATAAACCTTTATTTTGACACCCTAAAACTTGTCTCAAAACCTACCTATCGTAGGGTGTCCGCGACCACAGATATTTCAAGGTCAAAGGTCAAAAAATCGATTTTTTTTACACATTTATTGCAAATATCTCGTTTCCTATGGGTTTTATGCTATTTGTATTTATTATAAATATTGTAGAGGATTAAATTCTCTACAACTTTTGTCTAAACATTTTTTTTATATCTTGAACCATTTTCGAGATAGAGGGCAGAGCGCGCGCAGTGTTTAACTATTTAGAGTATCATTCGAGGTAAACCTGTAGTCCCGATTAAAAACACGCCGTATAAAGTTTATAAATTATTGATAAATATATAATTCTAAATAATTTGCATTTTTTATTAACTATTACGTTATAATTAATAATTTTTTTTCAATAATTCAGTATCTATTCATTTAATAATACTTACCTACTCGTGTACTTATAAAGTTATTAATGGAAATACTTTAATTACATTTTAATTAGAAAATAATTAAGTACATCTATATTGAAATCCGTAAACTTATAGATTCTTTTAAAACGTTAAAAATTATACCTGGGACAACGGACCTCTATTGTAATAGTACGAACCTTTCTATTTATAGCCAGAAAGGACAGATGTTCAACTGCTTACTCACGACCGGTTTCTTTTTCAAGGAACCACTGTTATTCGTTAGTTTTGAATCGTATCTTGGTAACTACGGACGTACAATTTTAAGAGTGATGGATAATTTGTGTTATATATGTAAAAAGTCAGATTCGGAAGGTGAATCATTAGTGAATCTAGTGCGTGGTATAAAAACTCTGAGAACTGCAAGTATCGAACGAAACGACGGTCTTATTGATTATTTAAAAACCGTAACCTCTGTACAAGTGCATGAAAAGTGCCGAACTGTTTACATTAGCAAAAATTGTATATTAGCAGCAAAAGGGCGACTAGAACAACATGAAACTACAGCTTCTCCAACTGTACCGCATAAAAGACTAAGTGAAGTGTTCGATTTCAAGAAGCAGTGTTTATTTTGTGGTGAAATAGCTGACGAGGCTGCAGAGACAAAGAAAAAAGAAAAGTATAGACGCAAGATAAGTGCAGTGAGTACTCTTGAGTTTAAAGACAATGTTATGAAAAAAGCAGAAGAACGTGGTGATACTTTCGGAGAATTGGTGAAAAATCGTATATTTTTTCAATATGATTTAGTTGCTTCTGAAGCTAAATACCATGCTGTTTGTTATACGAATTTCTTCACAATTAAAGTACCATTGTCTCATCCGAAACTTCGTCAAGGTAATCAAGTTTCAGAAGCTATGATAGAGATTTTCAATTACATAGAAAATAATAACGATTCACAATTTACACTAAAAGAGCTTAAAGATGTCTTGACAGGGTATGTACCAGATGATAAAACTATTATTTCAAGGCTACAACAAAAGTACTTAACCAATATAATAATTACGAAAAAAGTAGGAGCTTTTACGATCATTTCTTTTCGTGATTCACACGCTAATATTTTATCAAAAGCTTGGTACGATAATAAAAACTTAAATCCTCAAGCAGAAAGACTAAGAACTGTAGAAGAGAACACGGAGGAATTTGAAATTTTACAGCGACTGGAAGACGATGATGAAGAAGAAGAAAATTGAAATTAGAACTTGTAGTTCTTATTATTATTCAATTTTTTTAATTTCAACGTTCATAAATGTATGAAATGGTATTTTTCAATAAAAACATTAATTAAAAATTTAATTCTTTTCTTTTTATTTAGTTAGGAAGTAATTAGTATAAATAAGATTAGAATTAAAAAATAATTAAAGTATTTCCCTTAGTAACTTTATAAGTACACGAGTAGGTAAGTATTATTAAATGAATAGATACTGAATTATTGAAAAAAAATTATTAATTATAACGTAATAGTTAATAAAAAATGCAAATTATTTAGAATTATATATTTATCAATAATTTATAAACTTTATACGGCGTGTTTTTAATCGGGACTACAGGTTTACCTCGAATGATACTCTAAATAGTTAAACACTGCGCGCGCTCTGCCCTCTATCTCGAAAATGGTTCAAGATATAAAAAAAATGTTTAGACAAAAGTTGTAGAGAATTTAATCCTCTACAATATTTATAATAAATACAAATAGCATAAAACCCATAGGAAACGAGATATTTGCAATAAATGTGTAAAAAAATCGATTTTTTGACCTTTGACCTTGAAATATCTGTGGTCGCGGACACCCTACGATAGGTAGGTTTTGAGACAAGTTTTAGGGTGTCAAAATAAAGGTTTATACAAGTTTATAGCTGACTATCTCTCATTCCGAGGTGAAACCCCTAATATTCCTGGACTAAAAACAGTAATGATAATAGAGATAGATGGACAAAGACATGTTCAGTTCATTGTACAAGAAACCTTGGTTTAGTTTACAAAGAAGATAATGGATTCCATAACAATAGTGTTAGCATGTATGTTTAATTTCACTAAGTGGGGAAAACAATGTCCTGGACAATCTTGTCACGATAACCCCCAAATCATAAAACCGTACGACAGAACGTAGTTCCATAAGATTAACCTGGGAAGGGGTTTCATCTCACTTAGCTCTGCGCTTACTTCCCCTAGATATTCTGCAACCCACAACACATACACATCCACAATCAGCCCACATCCACATCCACATCCACAATCGACTCTGCATGCTCCATCAGCTCGAACCCTTCACCCACCTACACCCCCACCCCCTCCCCTCACCACCAACCATCCGCTACCTAAGCTGTGTTGTGATTACTTCTGGGATTAATTGGATGCCTGCTGCGAGATCGCAGTCTCTCCAACCACCTCTCATACGGCTATCTACACCTGATGCCTGGTACACTATCAGCCTACCCTCCCCTCTGCTGTCCTGTGATTGATCAACCCCTCCCATTACCCCCTCCCCATGCAATCGATTAATTTTCTTACGAAATATGCCATATTCAGTTCCACTCTTGCTTGTTAGGCAGCATTGCTGTCATGATAGGCCGTCAACCTAGTTGCAGAGTTGACCGCTAGGAGCGCTGATGTCTCTAAATCACATCATCGGCCACTAGGTAGCGCGCAAGCTTGATGGATCGATTACATTAATTTCCTTGCAAGGACTGCTAGATGAATTGTCAGTTGCTTGTGCGGGAGTCGCTCGCCTGCCACAACCACTGTATTGCTTAATGCTATGATCTGTTACTATGAGATTTGAGCTCGGCTGGAAGCCTAAGACAATTTCCTCCATCATATATGTAATGCTTTAATACACTATAAAAAAAACTTGGCATTCTGCTGGTTTTGAATCCAGGAACCCTTACACGAGAGTTTGGATCCCAATGGAAATTTTAATAAGGTATAAAAAAGGAACACCTGCGAACTCGCGCATTAAAAGTGGAGTTGTAATAAATAAATAAATTGTATTTAATAAAAAAGTTATGTATTTTATTATAATTTTGTATATAAGACTTTAGAATATTCAAACTTAAATGTATGAAGTAATATGTATACGAACTCGTATTTAAAGGAGATTTAGTTTATGGCTTCAAAACAACCAATTATTCAAAGCTTAATTTTTCAAAGAAAAGTTATGAGTTTGAATTAGTAAATATATTTATTAAACTTTTACAGAACAAACATAACCAAGCAACATATCAAAAGATACGTATATTTTAGACAGAAAAGAATATGTCGTCAGAAGAAAGGATTATGTAACTATAACTGTCGCCATCTTAAATTTTAGTAAGCATGGAAGCAATATTTTTTATTTTTAAATTAATTATGTACACAATGCGAGCATCAGATACAACACATCGCTTATCTTGCAACAGGTCACTTAAGTTCTAAATGCTTTCTAGCAAGGTCAATTACGTGTATAAGCCCTTTTGTAAATATAGTCATAATTTCCGAACCATCGATTCTATAGTGATCAAATCAATAACATATATGCTATACCCAACATACGCCACAATGGTAAGGTCATTTAGGCCCTAAACCAATTCTGGCAATGTTAGTTACTCATAATTTCCGAACAATCTATGCTAGACACATCAAATTGATAACATACACATCACCACCAATACAGATAAGAGCAATAGGGCCAAACACTCCTAAAGTACTTTTATAAGCACAGTAACTCATAATTTCCCATTTACCAAAGTTACAATCTTCAAATTCATAATACACACATCATCCCCAACAAAAAACAAGACCACAAGGTCAAACACAACTTAATCTTTTTGTAAGCATAGTCAGACATAAAATTATCAAGTTCATACTCATCAAGGACATAACCCATGAAATATTATTTCATTTCTGATTTAAACCAAATTTTATTTGTGAGTTTGGTAGCTGCTAGGAGTAATTAATGTGTGGTTATTTTCGGATTTGGGATCGATTCTTGCTCAGAACATGTGAGATTAATTTATTTCCGAATTTAACCAAATTTTATTTGTGAGTTGGGTAGCTGCTAGAGCTGCTAGTGTAATGTTATTTTCGTATTTGGGTTCGATTCTTGGGCAGAACACTTGTTTTTATTTTGAACTTAATATAATTTTTTTTTGCTTTGGATTCCTGCTAGGGAGAATTAACGTAATGTCATTTTTGGATTACCAACTTCGATTCCCAGGCGACTCACTTAATAATTTTAAAAAGTTCTGGGAAATGCAATCTTATGCATTCACTTATGCTCGATGCCTATCATATTTCCTGATATGTGTCTACTGCTCAACTAATGTGTTTCATGTTCGATGTCAACTGTTGAAGGTGGAGGGAATGCTGTTATATTATGTAATCGGGTAATGATGCAATTGTGTAATTACCACAACCATGCAAATCCATACTTGCATAAATATGCAATGAATATTTACTAGGAATGCATGTCTACACATGAATAATTAACCACTAAACATTCACCAAAGTAATATGTCCTCTCAGCAAAACAGCCAGATGTCAACTGTCATATACCATTTCATTTGTTTCAGAATTTGTAATTAGTATTATTATTATGGGTGGTAGGTATTACACTTACACTATGCTAGCATTCGCTAGCACACTTATTAAGCATGCACATTATATGTAGAGAAACATACATATGCTCCCGAGGAACGACTGCTCAAGACTAAAGCTTTACCATAAACATGAGGTCCACAGGATATTTTCAAACAAGAACACTTCCTGCTTTATTCCTGTCAGGTCAACGAACCCTACCAGGGAAAACAATCGTGTATGCGGCTTCAACGTATACCAACACCCACAGACAGAATTTTTCCAATGAATTAATCTGATAAAATATTTCATCTTGTAATAGCAAAACACATACACAGAAACACACCTACATGTACACACACCAATGTGCATAAAGAGCAGCAAAGTATTACCTTGTGCACGGGTAGGAACATGGGCCTATACACTCACCAGACGTGTATCAACGCCTATGATGTCTTCGAAATACATTGCATGGTTAGGATAAGTAAATACTCGCATGGACTGACACCCTCGCCAAAAAAAAAACTATGTGGGAGGAGGTGCGGCGAATCGTTCCAGCTTCTACTGGTGTTACCAGTTGGATGTCTTGACCACCATAATTGCATGAGATATGTGTTCAGAGATTAAATACCGTAAATATCGGTTATACGCACGCGACAGTCATTGTGCGGGTAGGAGAAGAAATATGTGCATATTGCAAAAAAGAATTACCCACCAACTGCCAATACCATGCAGAAGAGAGGTTTACTTTACCTAAACTCGTGTAACAGTGAACAATCATAGGCTGCGAGCATATCTCGCTATCGTCGACATGACCTCGCTGGAAATGGAGACCACACTGACTGATCCCGCCTTCCGTGCGCGGTAGATATACATTACCGACCAATGACTGCATCCCCACCACCCCTCCCTTGTCAAAAATGCATGTGTGCATGTATACTATTGAAAGGAACTAATTCATTTACTCTGAAGGTGGTGGAGACGGTGAACCATCCTCGGGATATCACAGGTTCTATTCCCGTAGAGAGTTTGTTAATAATAATAACAATAAAAGTCATTAATGGATGTTCTCCCACAGGACATTCGTTGGTTCGTTCGTCGAGAGGAAGCAAGTGCTAACAAGGTCTCCCACTGCTGCCAAAAAAAAAGTCACAAGAGAGTAACTGCCATTGTCTACAATAGTGTTCGTAATTATAGTCAGTCATACTCAGTCCCTGACCTGCACTCGCGTAACAAGCCCATCACACACACAATTTGAGATAGTCAAATACTTGCTATGTGTGCTATCTCCAGTCGTCCACTAGAGTGCACTAAAGGAAATGCCAACCAATCCATCCGGGTATTGCATAAGGCGAAGGCTAGACAAGACCATACATCGTATGTAATTCGACAAAAAGTCATGTAATTACATCACTAATACAAATTGTCAGGTTGGCCGAGCAGTCTAAGGCGCCTGATTTAAGCTCCGGTTCCAGTAAAGGGAGCGCGGGTTTGAATCCCCACACCTGACACATTTTTATTTTCTGTCATATAATGGGTTCCTCTAAAGGGAGTATGGGTTCGAATTGCAGTCAGTGACATTATGTTTCAGAGGCAGACAATTCGTGTCGGATCCTATTGAAATTAATAATTGATATTCTGATATGTGCACCCGTCAGCAGGAAGTAAGAAAAAACAAATGTATTTTTAATGTATTTATTTTCACGTATAACCAAATCACACACACACACACACACACACATATATATATATATATATATATATATATATATAATATTCAATAAAGCATCTGTCTCTGAATTCATCATTAATTGAATTTATCTCTCCGATGACATAAAGATATCCACCTCTCCATGATGAAACCAACAACCGCAGTCTATCGACTAGGTCATTGGGGTCTTCAGAACCATGCGTACACCTTCGTTTGGCATATGGCAGCATTACATCGTCATCAGTAAATATACATCCCCAGAAACATGTTTACACTTTTGCTTTGCAGTTATCGACATGTCATCGTCATCAATAGAAGACACATCAGCATCGCCAACAGACTTGGATGTCACAGATTCGTTGTCGGTGTCCTGGGTAGCATCTTCGGGTTTCACTTCACATGGTAGTGGTGCGGGGCTAATATTTACAACCCCTGACGATCTGCCTGGTTCATACTCTGCAGCACTCGTAGTTACTTCTTCGCACACTGGTTTGGAATACCACGCAGGCCCGCATAATTGTATGGGCGCTCGAACTAACATTAGTATACATGGCGAATCAGTAGGAAGGTTAACCTTGTCGTGCGGCAATACATGCCGGCGTGTGTCAAGCAAAGGTGCAATAAACCTTTACACATACCACTGTATCTTTTGAGAGCATCACCTCTACCGAATGTTGCACCACACATATCACATGTTAGTAGTAGTCCAGAGGTTAGTGCCTTTGTAAACATCATCAAAGGTCAGGTCAAGATCGGCATTGAGACTTCATCCTTACAAAAATGGCAGTCGTCGGCATACTGACCGCCAACATGATCGCCGACAACCATTTTGCCAATGGCCAACGTCGGCGTAATGGCCTCCCACATAGCCACCTGCCACCAGTCGCCATTTTGCTAGACAGTGCGACTTGCAAGCTGGCAGACTGGTTTGACAGAGCAGGAATTTATGGTCCAAGATGGCGGCTGCAGCCTTCAGCTACCTACACCATCGGTCGACTACCTGACTACCTTTCAGATTCACGAGTTGATAATTGATCACGCTGGGCTGGTACATTCCACCGCTAGTGCAGTGAGTTTTGGCTGTAATCTGAATTTGATGGTTTCATTCTGATCAGTTCGTAAGGAAAGCATTTGCTATTCTACTGTACTAGCCAGGATTGCTTGGTCTTGATTAACATGTGTAAAATGCATTGGACCTGCTGTACTTATAGATGGTCATACTCTGTCTTTGTGACCTACCCGCACTTGTGTACAAAGCCTACAATTAGCAGTGGTCATACACTGACCTACACTTACTTACAGGTGGTGATACTCTGTCTTCATGAACAATGTGCACTTTTATACCGAGCCTACACACCAAATCTTCATTGCATGTAATTTGAGACAGTCTCTGTGCACTTGTGTACTGAGCCTATGGCCTTCCATGTCCGTAATTATAAACACAGTCATACTCTACCCAAGCACCGACCCTTTGTAGCCATACTCTCTCCGACCTTCATTGCTCGTACTTTGTCCCCCACCACAACCACTGGAGTCCAAGACCACATTAGTAGTGCTTTCGGGTATGACATGCACTCGTGGTTCTTCGTGTACAGAGAATTTAATGTGCATAATGAAGGGCAGTCATACACTCTCCGTACATATCGTACATTTGTGCTGCAAAGGATACTCAACCATCACTTCTGTTCCGGCAATGAAGATGGTGCCAGCCTCCTCCATGATAATGGTGAGTACATCACATATCCTATCATATTCAACATTACCATCGCTCAAATTAGGAAGTAAAAAAAAACGCATATCGTAACCACATCACATACACACACACACACACACACATAAAGTATAGCATTCAATAAGCCTTGTAATTTCCTTAATAATACAGACTGTCAGTTTGGCCGAGAGGTTTAAGGCACTGGTTTTTAGCTCTGGTTCACTGTGTGGGGAGCGTAGGTTCGAATCCTTCAACTGACAAATATTTTCCGCTTCCTCGCTGGTGTGTATACTGTTTCCAATCTTAGGTAAGGATTTTGTGTGTGCATAAAACGAGGGTGGATACACAGTCACACGAGCTCTCTGGCTCATTCGTAGTTAGCCTGTTGTTCGAGCTCTGACAGACGTGAGAGTGTATCATTTTTAGGTCAGCAGTTTGTACCATAGCTACGCATCAGCCTACAACTAGTCGTGCAGCACAGTGAAAATGATGGCATCCTGTTCTAGCAGTCAGAAGATTCTATAAGCTATTCTGGCATATATAAAACAACTCACTTGCAGCACTTGTCAAAGAATATATCTCACATGCTTGCCTAAATAATTCCTTCTGACATATGCTCGACATGAAATATGGTATGTCTACAAACATCTACTTGCATATCTTCAACAGGACAAAAAGACATATGCGACTGTCTCCCGTGTGCAGAGTGTTTGCAAGGATGTATTAGCATTATGGACACATCACATCCTTGGGACTGGTGTAACGCATGTCGGAAGAGCGCTGAAGGAGCACCCAACACTGATTCCTTCCCTTAGGAACTCGTGAAGGACAGAGATAGATGTGTACCTAGAGCAGCTGACGAGTTCGTCGTTCAGACACAGGGTCAGCTGACAGTCACCATCAAGCTTGTAGTTCTGTCCCTGGGAGTCCTTGGTACAGTGGTAGAGACGTTATGGCAGGGTGCGCTCTCGCCGTTCCTCTTGGCTGCAGTTATCGATAGACATGAATCTCACAGTAGTAATAAAACTAGCAATATGGTGGTTTTATTATAGGATTGGCCAGCTTGGATGTCATCCAGAATCCGAAGAGTGGACATCGGCTGTGGATAACGTGCTCTTATTCATCGATGGAACAGGAAAGTTATTCGTGTCGCTACTGTAAAAAGGTATTTTATAACAAAAACATTTACAGATAGCATGAAAAGGGTTGTTATCAGAATACAGGTCGTATTATGTTTGCATGTAAAAAGTGTAAATCTCAATTTGGTTGACGTAGCAGCTTGAAACGTCATCTTGCAACAGATTAGGGTCACGCTGCACTACCTGTCAAGTGCTATCTGAAGATATTACCAGCTCAATGTAATGGTTCATCTGAGAGTAGTTCTTTGGTGCCGCCACGACATCCATGCAACTATTGTAACAAGACATATACATATGCATACAATGCAAGGAGACATGCACAAAGTTCATGTAAGAAGAGCATCATTCGTTTGATTTATCGATTTGATAAGTGTCGAAGAATGTATGTGTGTGTTGACGCTTTAAAAAGAAATTTTAAACTGTATAAGTTTCAATCAAGCCGATACTATCTACTATATTCTAATTGTCTTAAAATTAGGCCAGAAAAAGGGTACAAACATCTCAAAGTACTTGTTGACATTGTGTTCTACCAAATCCTACACTCTAAATCCGAATCAGTGACAAACCACAGATTGATTCAGTGAAAACATTTCACTGATTGAATTGGAGATGGCCGATTTCAGTGGCGAATCAAATATTGTTTTCATTGAATTCAACCAAATAATTGCTTGAAATAAACATTTAACGACAGTTTACTATTTTATATTACGCAATTTTCCGTAATTTAAAAAGCAAAAAAAAAAAATTGCTTGAGGGGTGGCCGGGATGGAACTCACACAGCCTTTCCACTTCGCTACTAAGCCATTACAGTGCCATATGAGCTACAAAGTCAAGTTGAAAAACTATAGGAAAGTATACGTGTTGTAATAATTATTGTCGAAATCTTGAAGATTTAAATTCTATGCTCTTTTCGTTTTCCTTTTTATTGGTAGCGTTAAGATTGTTAAAACAAATAGTACATATGAGTGCACTCTATTCGCCACTTTACATGCAGTTTAAAACTCCAAACAGAGCTCTGTGATGATTACATGAAAACGAAATGAAGGACGTAAATAACGAAATGAGAGGCTGAATGTTCATATTACATCGGAAAATGGTGTTTTGAAAGACGAAACGCATTTTAGAATGTATTTTGTATTGGTTTTATTAACTAATTCGTTGGTATTTCACTTGATACACATTGTTTAACTGCCATTTATAAACGTCGTTTGACGGCCATTTTTACACGCTGTTTAACTAAGCCATCAGTGAAAAAAAAAAACATTGAAAAAGAGTGAAATATGAATCAGTGGAAAATGTTACTGAATCAATAAGTGAAGGAAATAGGATTTTTTTTTCCACTAATTCATCAGTTAAATTCACTGAAGTGACTGTTGAATCAGTCAGATACTGTTGACTGACTGAAACAGTGACGTTCTCACTGATTCGAATTTAGAGTGAGCCACCTTGTTTTTGACAGTGACATTGGCAGGTAACCACATCGATGTCGCAACACGAGGATGGCGTAGGTACTGCGCAGCTAGAACGAGCACACTACCAAATTTTCTTTTTATCGTGGTCACTTTTTATATGATCATGTTTTATGCTTTTGAAATCGACCTTCAAAAAATGTCAATGGGCCTGTATTTGCATATAATATTACACTGACTCGCAGGCGTCCAGTAAAGTTGGTAACTGTTGAAGGAAAGTAGTTCCACGTCTTAACATTTGTGAATAATGGAATTATTTATTTTGTTTAATTTTTTATGCACAAATGTGATAATGAACAAATTCGCACAATATTTACTTTTTTAATAATTTCACAGTTTCGCTTGAACAGCGCCTGAATAATGATAGGTCCACGGTTATGCTAATTTTACATATGGCATGGAAGAGTACAGTAATGAGCGTACAGGTTAATCTAAAGCAGGGATTTCAAAAGTGCTTATTTTACCGTGAACATTTTATACAGCTGTACAGCTACTTACATAACTCCCGCTTCATTTTATGAACTTCTTTCTTATGGTGTTGGCAGTGTTTCTTCGACATAATCTCCAGGAGGGTTACCCCTCCCCTCCTTTTACCGGAAATCAACTACGGCCCCCTTTCCCCAGATGGATTTTACTAAACAAGTTTACTAAATTGTGAAAAAGCAATTTTTGAATTTAATTTGAGAGTCTATATTATTAAGAGATACTTGCCATTCCAAAGTTTTGTACCCCATAAATCATAAAAAAGAAAGTTTTATTTACTGTATAGTATTGCTGGATGAATCTTACGTTGAGGTTAGTGCACCTCAGGAATATTAATTCGTACTCTCGAAAAAGTAAAACACCATAAAAGAAACAGTGGGTGCCGACCATAACTTAGAAGATTTCTGATTTGTTTGTTTTGTTGGCACCTTGTAACCCCAGTCCCTTTGATTGAAATTGTAGATGGATTGCCTAACTTTGATATTGGGTAATATACTAAAATATAGACTATTAAATTGGACAATTGTCTTTTAGGCAGCCATCACGAGAGTGGCTCAATTGACATGAGGGTGGGGCAGTTGGAGGAATTATCGCCGCATAGGAAACTCGAGTACGTATAAAATAGGCCATGCCATTTTACACGCATCTAACACGCTGGAAAAAACATCCGGCTCTACGACGTCGAGATCGAACTGGGGACTTAATACGTGAAAGGTCACCTTTGACTCACTTGATGAATATAGACGATAAGGGATATATTGGAAAAAAATCAAAGATAGTGCCTCACTGTCGCAATGCTATCGTAATGCTTGTAGGGCACAATTTTCCCCATGTTGAGTCGCGTCGATGCGAAGAGGGGGGGGGGGAGGGTGGCATCTCGTCAATATTGATAAACAAATTGGATAATATAGGACCAGTGTCATACTAATTAATCAAGAACGAAAGTTTTTGCACAAAAAACCCTGTTTTTGGATGGCTGCTGTAGACATACAGAAGGGAGAGGGACAAGGTAGGTATGATTTCCTTCAAATTTGGTGGGTGCCTTTGAGTGCCTCCTCCCACCCCATTGGCAGTTAGGCCCTTCGTAAGTATATGGCCTAAGTCTTAAGTCTTATGTATTAAGTTTTAAATCTTAAGTTGTATGTCTTAAGCCTTAAGTTCAAAGTCTTACATTTTAAATCTTAAGTTTTAAGTCTTAAGTTTAATAGCGATAATGTAATACAAGAGGGCGGTGATGATCTAATACAAGATGGTGGTTCAGGGGGACTGGTTAAACAGCAGATGACTAAGGTGAGTAATCAGGTGAGACAAAATTGCAGTCGAACAAAGATGAGTAATCAGAAAACAAGATGGTAATGATGATGTAATACAATATGTTCAAGATGGTGGCGAAGATGTAAACCGAGATGGTGGCGATCACGTAATCCACAATGGTAACGATGATGTAATTCAAGATGGTGGTGATGACATAATACAATATTGCGAAGACGACATAATTAAAAATGGCGGCGATGATATAATCCAAAATGACGGCGATGATGTAATCCAAGATGGTGGTTGGTCGGAGCCGGAGCTGGCTCCTGGTTCCTGGGGTCATATCGGCCAAATCTATATACATATTTGAAATTTTAATTAAAACATATAAATGTGTATTTGCTAAACATGGCTGGTATTTCTTTGAGCACATCATTTAAGCATTTTCAGTAGCCAGATAGCCAAACATGTTTGTCTGAAACAAATATTTTATTGATAAAAATACATGGCAGTCATTAATTTGTCCAGATTCCCAGTGTCTGTGTGTAGGTGTTTTGCATCCCAGTTACATGCACTATATTTTCATCAATATTTATGTGTTGGAAGAAGTGTTGACAACATTATTTTATCATAGCCTTAAAGGTTTGTGACAAATGAAACACTGTACACAGCCATAGCAATTTATTACACAATTCTGAACTGTAGTATACACAGTTTTCGAGATTTAAACATTATTTTGTAGAATCAGATTCATAGCTTGTAGCGATGAATCTCATTCTAGGAAGAAGTCTAGCTTGTCGTCTTCTTGTAATATGATAAAATACAATATTTAGAATTGACACCATGTACATGATGTTCAATCACAATAAGTTTTCTTCTTAAAAAGTAGCCTTGTGGCATTTAAGAAGTTCAGTACATCGCTCGCCAAATTATTCGGAGTAAATATAAGGAACTTTTCATGTACAGCACGCCTATAAAAAGTGATGCTAGAACTATATGTGAATAACTGCCTGTAATTTGTTAAGCATAGCATAAGCTAAATATAAAATATTGCAATAAGTTTTCTAGAAAAAGTTCACTGCTTGAGGTACAAATGATTTTAATTCTAGTATACATACTGTTATATTTTTAAAACTATGTATACTGAACATGGGGCGGGTTTCTTCTATTGCAAGTGTTGCAATTATGTTAGCATTGTTGGTTCTACTACACGAATCTGGTTTGAATACCCACTGCCTTTGTCATGTAAATAATGGATTCAGCCTGTGAGTAAACTACCAGCTACATAACATGTACACGAGCAAAGCAAAGTGTTCCGACTATATTTCTTCACCACAGATCCGATAGACAAAGAAATTACACCCCGAGTACTTACAAAACTTTATCCAGCAAATTGGTTTCAAGTTACCCTTTGTGAGGCTGTACCAGTAAGTAATTAGAATGACGGAGATTAATTCCAAGTGAAACGGAAGATGCTGGCCCCTCGCCCTGAAATTCATCGCGGGAATTCCTTGCGTAAATACAGACACAAACATCCCTCCCCATCAGATACCTCTTCACTCCCTCCACCTTGTGGTCCAGAACCGCCGTGGCCACACTACTACCACCGCAGGACGTCCCAAAGGAAGGACGTGCGCAAGGGATAATTGAATTAGCAGTCGGAGGGCGATGTCCGCACCGCATGCAAAGACGACAGGGACTGTATCCGCAGCGCTGTCTACGTCGCAGATATCGCTGGACAGAAGCGGCGATCTCTCTAGGACGCCGCCAAGTGGCCCACGTGTCATGTCTCAGGCGCCCGTCGTGCCATAGCACCCCTCACTCTTATATTGCAGTGGAGGGCTAATCTAACAATCGAGGCTTTTGCTATACTAAGGGAACATAACCAAACATTTCATTATGCAGCAGGGTAGACATATTCGGGCGGCTCTGTAACATAAGGGCATTGAGAGCCGATGAGGGTAAGATGTGGCGCTATGGACAGCATCGGCACGATTCCCACGTGTGAAAATCCGGAGAGTGACATTAACACAATCCTTGGTAAACAAACTATAGATACTATAGATGTTTCACACAAGCATAAAATTTTCTGCCCAGCTTAGGGATTAAAATATAAACTTCAAATTTTGCGGGGATGTTCAAATAATGACAGCAGATCATTTAAAACATTCTCCGCCAAGAGGGCACAAGAGTCCATATGCCCTTATTATTGCTATGACCTAAATTTTGTGTTTATGCACCACTAAACAATGTAACAATTCTTGTTAAGTATTTTTCTTGTTATATACTTATTCTTCCAACAAAGCGAGTCTTGTTGACTGTCGATAACCGTCGTACCACTGCATAGTAGCCCTTGAAACATGGCACCTGGCATTGTCATCTTGGAATTAACACTGGTCCATTCCGTAAAAATTCCACAATGTTGGGAGCATTTCATTATCCCGAATGTTACAATAGGCCTCTGTGTTCATGCTACCATGGACAAACTTTTGGTAGTGTGTGTGTGTGTGTGTGTGTGTGTATATATATATATATATATATATATATATATATATATATATAATTGAAAATACTTTTCTATTTACATGTACATAACAATATTTACATACTTATATACCTTTACCTATACATATAAATCAAATTGATAATAATTTTATATTTACGTACTTATATTTACATACATATATACCAATACCTATATATATTAAATTAAAAATATGTTTATAATTACATACTTATATGTACATGACTACATATATAAATATAAATTAAATTGAAAATAATTCAATATTTACATACTTATAAGTTTACAACTATATATATAAATTAAATTGAAAATAAATATATATTTACATATTCATACTGTACAAAACTATATTTACATACTAAATACCCATTCCTATATATAAATTGAAATTAATCATATATTCCCATAGTTATATGTACATTGTGTATAAAATAAATTGAAGATAATGTTATATTACCTAGGTTATAAGTTCAACTTATATAGATATTTAAAATAATTTTATATTTCCATATTTATATGTGTATTCTTATATATAGACATTTAAGTTTATTTTATATTTCCATAATTTGATGTACATAATTATATAAAGACATTAAATTTTTTTATTTCACATATATACTTATATATAAACATTAAATTTTTTTTTATATTACCATATTTATAAGTACATAATTATGTATAAGTTAAATTGTAATTAATTTTATATTTTCATACTTACATACCTACACATATACAGAATTATGTGTAAGATAAATTGAAAAAAACTCAATATGTTATACTTATACATATTTATGTAACTATACATAATTATTTATATTCCTCTCTTATATAAATACATCATTATATATAGACATATCATATATATGATAGGACCTGCATGTAATCATCTGGGGCGTACGAGTATTTCGGTATTCTCAAAGTGCTCCCATACCGCGAAGCTGAACTACGAATAAGGAGGGCTGCATTTTGGTCTCGGCGATCATGGAGCCGTGATCTGCATCATTGCTGGCTGACTGACGTCATTGCCGATTCTGCGATCGAGTTTTCACCTATGTTCGAAATGCTCATCGGCTTGAGAGGGCAGTCTGTACGAAGAGTCCTTTGTCACATGACGGCCGATTGGGAAGCATGGAGGTGGCCTGCCGTGGTGCTGCATTGTTCTTCAGTACAAAGTCCAAGTTGTGCTAAGGGTCAATGGGTCACTGGTCAATTGGTCAGTGGGTTACTAGGGGTCATGTAGGGTTAAAGTGGTGGCGGTGGTGGTGGTGGGGTCATTTATGGGACATTAGGGATCATTAGGGGTCAATTAGGAGTAATTTAGGGGCCATTTAGGAGTCATTAAGGGTCATTTAGATGTAATTAGGGGTCAGTACCTTTATGGGTCTATGGGTCGTAGGTTATGGGTCATTCTTGTTAGGGGTCGGTCTGACAATAGGCGTCAGATGTCTACTTTAAATGTGACCATGATTTATAGGTGAGCGAAGAACTTGTCGAAGAAATTGTTGAAGACATAACTGCATGGTAATGTGACCAATGAACTAACATCTAATGACTGCCTACCTGCCTGTGTGTGATGTTTCAATGCCTGAATGTGATTGGTAAGCTGTAATCATGGAATAACTCGGTGATTGGCTAGTCGGTGTCTTCACAAAGTATTAATTGTGTAATATGGTTAATTCAATGTCAATATAACATCATAGGATTTGCATATGCAATTACTATACGGAGTAGGGAAGTAGGCTGGGAGGCTTAGTGTGGCAATGTCTATTGTGAAAGAGAGATCATCTCGGTTAGCTTCTGTATCTTTGAATATTTCTCGAGTTTTTGTTTTCAATGCCATTCAAGGTCATGGGGTCAAGGTGGAGGTTATCTGTATCTATTATGGTGTTAGTAGTCAGTAACATCATATTATTGTTGACTGTTGTGTATTTTCCTTGAGTTTTGTTTTCAAGGTCATTCAAGGTCATGGGGTGAAGGTCGAGGTAGTCTGCATCTAATATGATGATGGTAGTATGTAATGTATTACGCTTGCTGACTTTTATGAATTCTTTCTCGAAATTTTTGTTTTCAAGGTCATGGTGTCAAGGTCAGTGGTCATGGGTCACAGGTCAAAGTTAAAATTCTAATAGGCATGACTTTCAATATGGCAGAGAAGTGATTTATACCAAGATAGTAGTTGCCTACCAAGATGACAATCGCCTACCAAGACGGCTGACAATGTATGGGCGAGGGAGTGGAGGCCAGCCGAATAATTTGTTTTGCGAGGGGAGTTGGGAAAACCTTGGAATTTTTTTAAAAATAATTTTTAAATAATTTAAAAAAAGTAAAATTGTTTTGTAATTTTTTAATAATTTTTAATAATAGATTTTTAGTAATTTTTTAAATTATTTTAAATTATTATTATTTTGTGATTTTTGAAATGTTTCAGATTTTATCGGATTTTTAAGGTCAAAGGTCACAGATCAAGGTCAAAAGTCATCTGCATACAAAATGGATGCAAGATGGCTGACAACCAGGATAGCTAATGGTTAAATCCGACTACGATCCTGGATCCTCGTATCGATTTGGCATACCCTAAACCTATAAAACCAAGATGGTCGCCGCCACTCTGTTAGTCCTAAGGAAGCCCTCAAATTAATTAAATTGGGCGAAAGTTGGATTTCAAAGACTTCTTTATGCACGAGGTCGTCTTCTACCATTTTTGGGGGCTTCTACCGTTTTTGAGGGGAAAACTGCAATTTTTTTAAGGAAAAAAGGGAAATTTGAAGGAAAATGGGAAATTTTTAGAGTATTTTAGTCGATTTTGAGGGAAAAAGGGAAATTTTGAGGGAAAAAGGGGAAAAAAATGACTGATGGTGATGTACCAACATGGCGGCTAGCCGAATCCAAATACGACGCCCCACATTCTTACACATCAAATCCCCAAATCCCACTACTGTCGACCATCGAGAATGAGTTAGAGCATATCGAAATTCGGGCAGAGTAGCCTGAAGCTGCCATTTGACAAAGACAAAAATGGAGGTTGTCTCGTGCCAAAACGATGGGACTTGTGATGCTGGTGGACGACTTATTCGAAATGTTCGCGTATCCCAATATCCCAGGATGTTGCTACTAAAAATTTCGTCCTCGAAACTGGAAATGGCTTCATCTCGTAATTACACAATGTGTTTTCTGATCAGAGAAAATTCTTTCGCACTTACTTGTCCGAGCTTGGAGCGAAGTGTGATTATGGGAAAACCGAGATTGTTCGCGATTTTATGGCAATGGACGAGCAAGTAACGAGTGTTCAGAAGCAAATTACGGAAAGATTGAATATCGTAACGGGTTGCCTTCTGCCAATTTTATAATGTTAGTGATGCAACTCCGTATACTCAAATTCACCTTAATAAGATAGAGGAAGGTGTTCGCTGATAACTCGGCTCATACTTATATGTCCTTTATATAGGTTAAATAAAAAACACCTGAATACACTTCTCTTACAATAACTGATATGCAAGCGGGGGTGCTATGTCTCAAACACAATTCTGTAATAAGTTAACCATATACATATACTCTACTTCTCAATCAAAGTTTATTTCACTAAACCTTTTCACCTTATTTGTCAAGATGTCGAAGGCTGCATCCAATTCAGTCTCGGCAGCGGTGTTCACGGCACACCCCTCTCTCGTGTGTGGCCTTCTTGCGACAGGCCCCTCCGGCAACTCGTGATGACGGTGCTGGTATCCCACAGGTGACTGGCACCGTGCCAAGCTTCATGCTCTCCATACAGTGTGTTCTAGCTGTGTTGGTTGGCTACTCTTTCACAATATCGCTCCTTGCTGACTATGTTTCTGGAGTGCCTAGATCGCTCCACAACAATGTGACATCGGCACAAAATGATCAGAATCTAAAAGTGCTGAAAGATTCCATAGAGCATACATTCGCTACTTCGATTTCCTGCCTCGCCACGAAAATGGGTATTCAAAACCACAGCAAGGATATATTGAATATCTGCAGCGAATGCTGGAAAGGATCGAAAATAGTTTGTCAGAGACTCACGACTAAACCTACAAAAGAAGACAACAGAAACAATTTTTATTCAGTACGACGTCGGACATTGCGAGATAACTGCATCGAGTTATACAGTCAGTTCGCTCAAATTATTTGCTCGCCAAGAAAGGCAGACTTTCGCGCGAAGAAATCATTAAGCCCATTACTTGCTGTATCGATGTACTAAGGGAGAGCGATGAAGCACCCATAGTCGTGAAGAGAAAAATCTGTGATACTGCTGAGCCAAAGAATAAAAGGAAACATGACATACAAATGGACCGGGATGAAGGGTCGGATGTGGATTTGACAGACAAGAAAAAGGTATGGAAGAAAGCCCTGAAATCTAATGCTCTGACTCGATGGTACCTATGATTGTACATATATCATAATAATGATACGATGTACAGTGTATACAGACAAAACGATGAAAGGTTTCTCGGTTCTGATGAAATAGAGTTTCCACCATGTAGGATGATTCAAGTAGGCAATTACAAGACTCGTGGAACCCTCGGGCTATACAATATTCTATTTGACAAGGAGTCCAGGAAGTTTACAGAATCCTACCTTTTGTGATACAAGATCTTGCTAGAACTCACATATGGGCTTTACTAAGATAGTAATCCCGAGACCAGCACTTATAAAGATGCAGATCACGAATAAATCGATATTCTCGCAGACCTATTCATTGGCCTAACACTGAAAAGTGGGAACAGTCTGACAAAGATTGACGGTGACAAGAACATCGACTACGTGTTTGGGACAACCCGCACAAACTGGTGGATAGACTACAACTACTAGTCGCTTCGCAAAGGGTCGGAAATTGCTCTCACCAATGAGATTATATCCATCGTCGAAAAACTGAGGGAGGGAGGCCACATACAAGGTAATCGCCCACGAACTGCATGTGGCTGCCAAGTGCAACTTCTGCTGTCGCAAGTTCATGATTTGTGCGATGAACTACCTGCTTATAGCCGACTGCTTCTAGAGGATACCATATACTTGGGTCAACAAGGGATACAATACATGTTGACAGTAATCAATGCTTCTATAAAATTCGCCTGGGCCAGACCACTCAAGTCGAAGAATGCACGTGACGTTACCGAGGCCATGGCAGATATGTTGTGCGAAGGTTGCATGCCGACTAATTTGCAAACCGACCAGGGCAAGGAATTCTACTATACTAAGTTCAAAGCCTTGTTGAAGAAACATAACATAAGTAATTACTTACAGTAATCTCAGAGCATCTATCATCGAGAGGTTCAATGGGACTCTGAAAGGCAAGATGGGGAACCATTTCGTGGCGAACAGAAACTACAAGTAGCTTGAGCTACTGCCGAAACTTGTCCATGATAATAATTTTACCATTCATTCTACCACTCGCATGAAGCCCGAAGGTGTCGAGGACGACTCCCAGGTTCGGGATGTGTATGCCATTCCAAGAGGAAGGACCCACGCAAGCCTGAAGCTAAAATCGGTGACCCTGTGTCCATCTCCATACAGAAAGCCATCTTCGAGAAAGGGTTCATAGCAAATTGGAGCCCCAATCTCTTTCCTGTGCGACATATATGCAATTATGCTCCGAGGACCTGCTATCTCGAAGATCTGAACAACATATCCATCCATGGCTGTCTACACCGACGAGATCCAGCCTACGAAGTTTTTAAACATGTGTTTCGTCGATAATGTGAAGAAACGATGTAACAGAAGGGCATAAATCAAGTGGTGGAGTTTCCCTGCCCGCTTCAATTCCTGGATCGTTGTGGACATTGAGAGGTGAACTCGCTGTGCAAGAAGTCAATGTATATATAATGACTTATTCAAGGGGCTTATATGAAGAAATAACTAGCACTTTCTACAGTGTCCAATACTGGAAAAATATGTGGTACATTCGTAATTTAGAGGCCAATGGACATAAGCCATTTATTGGCAGGGATGAATGTATAATCTATATTACTTAAGGCTAATGGAAAGGAG
Source organism: Dryococelus australis (assembly GCA_029891345.1). NCBI lineage: Eukaryota > Metazoa > Arthropoda > Insecta > Phasmatodea > Phasmatidae > Dryococelus > Dryococelus australis. The sequence goes on from CM056997.1 coordinate 117,674,768, forward strand.
GGACGGGGGTGTTAGTTGGGGTTGTGGGGTAGGGTAACATGTCCTTCGATTTTTCAGAATTGTTTTATATTTTTCACGATATATTTATTATATATACATCACATGGGGTCAAGGTCAAGAGTCAAGGCCATGATTCAATTTTAAGGTCATGGTTCAAGGTCATAAGTCAAGGTCAGGTGTCAAGTTCATAGGTCAAGGTCATGGATCAGTGTCAAGGCCAATGTTAGGTGTCAATGTCGTAGGTCAAGGTCATGGGTCAATATCTGGGGTCAAATGTCACTGGATTGTTGAAGGGGCGCAGAGAGATGAGGGGTGTGATGGTGAAGGAATGGGTAGTGTTGGGTGCTATTTTTTTATAATTTTTACTAGAACAATGTTTTATAAAAATATATTTTATAAAAATAATTTTTATTAGAATAACCCTTATTAAATAAATTTCTTGCAATGTCGGGGGGGGGGGGGCGAACATTCAACATGGCTGTCCTGACTGTTGCGCCTACCAAGATGGCGGATGTGGCTGTGACACCTACAAATGGCGGAATGCACCGACCAACATGGCCGCCGGCTGTGCCTACCAAGATGTCGGACGGATCAGGACTCGACATGCCAGATCCCATGTCCCAAACTCGTCATTAGCATACTACTCACACTGTCAAATTTTTTTCGTCAAACTGCTTCCAATATGTTTGGACAAATTAAGCCGGAGCGTTGCGCAGTAACCGAAACATCATTGACGCCGTCATGCTCATCTGGCAAAGTTGGATGACTCTAGTTTCCATCAAACATTTTGAAAATTACGGGGGTTCTAATTTTTTTTTTTTTTTTTGTTTAATGTTTGACGGGTGTAGCGAATTATAATCATGCATGGCAAAAATAGCCGTTTCCGACATCGCGAAATTTTAACATGGCGAGGTGTGATGGAAACGATCAAAGTTATTGACGATAGTTACATTATATAAAAGCTATTTGATGTGATTAACTACCAATTATAGTAAGAACTCAGGGGCATCAGATTTAATTGTGCAGGAAATGTCTCTGATAAAATAGTAATATTTAAATTTAGTAAGGAAGTGAATATAAATAACAATATTCCTTGTATTTGTTCTTGTGATGAACTGCACGAAAACACAACAAACAGTATCAAATTTAGAAAAAATTTTAAAATGAAAATTCCGACTCTTTCCTCCCAGCAAAAATGGTGACTGTGTAACACATTTTCAAGTGCATTCGAGATTATTTCATTCAATTTGGTGAATGTAAAATAAAAATCATACACTTTATCTCGTCTTCTAATTTTGTTAAGTATATTTGAAGGCGAAAATTCGATAGTGCGACAGGGTCTTAACAGCCAGTGATTTTTGTTTCAACTGTTGATTTTAAAAGCACTTACTTTACCACGAACAGTCTACAGAATGTTAACACTCCAGCAATCAAATGAAAACTTTATGAAGCAGAAATTAACGTGCAATGATCTCATCTGTACTGATAAACTTTCTGTGAAGACTTAGACGAAAAATTCTCTAAAGCCCCTGTCACACTGTCGAATATTCGCATTCAATTATCTTTGAAAATAAAAATTCGAAGACAAAATATGGCCGTCAAATTTTTCCTTCTAACATATTTTATGAAATAATTTTGAATGTGTTTGAAAATGTGTCACACTGTCAATTATTTTTACCGGGGGAATATAATTTGGTTTAATTTATAACAATTATTTCATAACGAGATATTGTTTTATTTTCCTTGCAGTACAGGATTAAATATACGGAATGTTGTAATTTATTTTCGCTTCTTTACTAAATTCAAATTTCATTTATTAGATATGTTTCCTGCACAATGAAAATCAATGCATCTGAGTTCGTAATATTATGTGCAATATTCACTTGAAATAACATTAATGCCCAGACAGCTTCTACATAAATAAATTATTTTCATAAACTATTTCGCTTCCAGTGATTGTTCGTTGGTTTAGTTTCTTGTCTTAAATTTTGTCGTGCACGATTCTGATTGACCGAGACCGTCAAGCATAAAAGTAATTTTATAACCGGCCCAATCTTCAAATGTTTGATGGAAACTGAATCCATCCAAATTTCTCAATTATGGCGACGTTTATGACGTTTCGATAACGTTATAACTGTCCAGATTTATTTTACCAAACTTACTGTAAGCAGTTTGTCAGTAAAATTTAACAGTGTAACAGGGGCTTAACGCGTGCAGTGGCATTAAAAAAAATGATTGTTTGTGGACCTGTGTCGCTGAAGTTTGCACTTGCTTGTAAAGATTTTCAATTTTGAGAAATGAAATGGAATGAATCTGTTTGTTTCTAAACTTTGAACTTTCAAGGCCACTTGATTCTAAACCAACATTTAGTTACGATAAGCCCCTAGGTAATCCATTCGTCAATAATTTATAGGTAACATGATGCTTTCCAACTGAGCACGTGTGTCTGAACTAACTGAATAACATTTGAATAAGTGTTCTTACACTTCAAATTACCTTAAAATAACTTCGATTACTAGGTACCAACGATTTACATTTTAAATTAAGGCAAACAATTTTTAATTAAGTTCAAAATGGCATAAACCACTCAATATTACGCCATAGGAACATGTTGGTACAAAGGCGTACTTGTTTCCAATTCCAAGTTGGGTTAGGTTTAGTATTCTACCAGTAAAGAGAGACAAAAAACTGGTATTATTTAGCACCATTTATAGCATAGAGTTGTACACTTACTTTGATGAAAATCTGGGATTTCTAATTATAATACTCTAATTGCTCGGTTTTGCGTTTTCTTTGTGAAATAAGACAAAACTTTTAAATTGACAATCGGCACATAAAGGAATTTCCGCGTCTAGCTTCGCCTTGGGGGGCAACATTGCAGCCTTTGACTTCACAGTTTATGTCAGACAGATTTAGCACCGTCCAGTTATTCTTCCTTCCAGGCAACATATATATTCTTGGAGCTACAAAACCAGAGATTTTATAAAGTGGCGTTTATTGCTTCCCCCCCCCCCCCTTCCTAGCAGGCTCAACATTGCCTGCCGCTGCACCCCAACACGCCCACTAGACCTGTCATGGAGGAGGTGTTATATTTCATTCCAGTTGGTGCATTTTTTTTCCCCCCAAAACTTTGGGTGCAATATTACTGCCATTTATCCGCACACGCATTCACACTTCAAGAGAGAAGGTGCCCGTGCAAGAAAAAAAATAATGAAAGAGAAAACGAGGGGAGGGAATCTGCTGCTGGCAGACGTGGAAAGATTGGAAAGGAAGGGCAGGAAGGGAGACAGAATTGCATTATTTGTCCCGTCCGCCCCACTTGTTAGGGGGCAATTCCTCTCCCCGACCCCCGGACGGCACTACCACCAGACGTTGCGACGCGTCTGGCCAATTTTCGAAGAGCGCGTCGACAAATTCCTAGTCGATTTCCTCTCCTCCGAAAGCAAGGAAATTCGACCGAAAGCGGCCAGTGCGGAGGGCGGCTGATGAAATTCCATCTACGAGCTGAAGAAACTCTTTTTATGAGCCACGCCATCAGCGCGAAGCTGGTGGAGGTCGAAGGGAAGAACCAGGGTAAGACGAGCAAAAAATAAAAAGAGAGAAATGAGTTATCACTAGCCTCTTTTGAATCTGGTTCTTCCCCTGGTAATCCCCTATAAAGTGAGGAATCGACGTACCATCCGACAGACGCCCTGCCAACCTTTAAAACGCCGTGGAATGTTCGCCGTTATGGAACGAATCATCTTACACAATGAAGTACACATATTTGTGGAGTGGAAAGGTTTTGGGTGGAGTAGAATTATTATTATGTGTTTGGCACACCGGAATGGGGGGACAGGAGCACCGGAACTGTTCTTGTTCTGTCATTCCGGTCGGCCGGTGGTCGTTTTTACTTCGGAATTTCCCTTTTTCACCACAAAAACAACCACTTTCCCCTCAAAAACGACATAATATCTCTCAAAATTTCGCTTTTCCCTCAAAATTTATCTTTTTTCCTCTTCAAAATATCTCGTTTTTTCCTCAAAACAGTACCGATACCTCCCGGTTACAAAAACGGTCTCCCGAAACGCACCTTTCGATCCATCACATCGGAAGGATTTGGGGGGATCGTTTTCGAGGGCAGAGCAGTGACGGCCACATTGGTTTTATAGGCTAAGGGTATACCAAATCATTGTACAGGGTACGAAATCATACCTGACCGTCAGACATCGTGGTTATGTCAGCCATCTTGGTAAGGCCAGTCATCTTAGCCACTATATTGGATCCAAGTGGCCTTAGCCTTGACCTTGAGTTACCAAAAAATTCAAAAAATTTCCCAAAAATTTAAACAAATTGTAAAAAATTATATTGAAATATCTTTAAAAAATTTATAAATGTTATTATTTAAAACATTGTTATAAAAAACTTACATTTCTGAAGGATTCCTCAGCACAGTATACAGCAGACGACTGATCTGCTCCAATTAATCAAATTGTCTTAATATTCCCCTCCCCAAACCCTCGCCATTTTTCGTTCTGTTGTATGTAGCCATATTGTTTTGTTTTCGTCTGTCATCTGATTCCATTATTTGTATATGTAAAAGGGGAGTTCTGGCGCACCCCACATTTTCATCGAAAAATCAAGCAATTTGATGCCAAAATCAAGTTTTTTTGCTCCAAAATCATGGTTTGACATTTAAGAAATTAAACATTCTAAAAACAAGCAAATATACCCCAAAATCAACAAATTTATCACTTTTTCTTTTCAAAAAAATCATGCAGGCATGTGCCATCTTAAAAATATTAAATTTTTAGCTAAAATTAAGCAGAATTTCTTGATTTTCAAGCAAAATTTTCACTTTTTCTAGAAAAAGCAATTTTGCAAGCAAGAAAGCAAATTTAGGATAAAATCAAGCAAAATAAGCAATAAAATGAAATATTAAAATATATAATTTATAGATTTTATTCAACAAAAGTACATCACCAATAAGACTTTCTAAAGTCTAAAAATAAAGAAACATCTAAAGCATAGCCATTACCGAATCCATAATTCCAACCATCATAGCAATCCAAATCATAAACATCGTCTTTAGATGATTTAGATCGATTATTGAAACAATTTTGAAATGAACAAGGTCCAATTCTTTATCAATAAAAGTTTCTGTTTTTATAATTCCATATTCAATATCCCAAAGTTCAGAAGTTTTATAATTTTATCCACTTATAATATTAAAATTTTTTAAGTTTAATAAAAAAAAATGATACTATGAGAAATTTTGACTAGAAAAATTAATTTTTATTTGATCAAAAATTCGTCAAAATTTTAAATGTAACCAGTCAACTATGAGTCTACAAAATGTATTAAAACATCTAAACAATTTCATGTTTCGGTAAAATTGTTTACATTATCCATTCAATAAAATTAAAAATTAATATATCTTTAGTGATATTTTCTTTCAAATTATCATACGTGAATTTCGTTGGCTAATTATAACAACATTACAAATTGTATTAGACTCAACAGCTGATTTATAATCTACACTAATTTTTATATTTGTTTTATCTTTAACTACTACTGTTTTTCTATATAGGAAGTCAATAACATAAAATGGTCTTCGTCCCCAAAATGAATAATAATTGATATCGCTATGATAGTTTGTAGTTGCCTTATAATAAAGTTCATTATTTCTATATATAGTATCTAATTTTGTTCTTGATTTTCTAAAATCATTAAAAGCCAGAAACATTTTAAGACAAAGATCATTTTCAATATCTAGATTCCAATTTTCCTTCGGAAAAATTTCATTTCTTCCATTTTTAACAAAAATATTTCTCACATTACAATGATCAAACACAAAAGCATGCACATATTGCTCAGCGTGATTTTTTCTATTAGCTTGGAAACCCACAATTACAAAATCAGGCATGTCAAATTGCAAATTATTAAAATAATATTTTATATCAAAATTTAAAAACAGTTCCCACAGCCGAAACTTCTTTTTCTAAAAATAACCAAAACTTAAAACCAATATAAATATTTAGGATTTTTATATATTTTTTGTTTAATTGCAATTGATGTGTTGGGTTCGTATTTAACAACAGGCCACAACATTTCTAATTTTTCTATAAGAATTTTACCTGGATCAGCATAAGTTTGATCAACTGAACCATAATTTATTTTAGTTTCATAAACAAATAAACAATTATCAGACGAATTTCTAAAAAAAAAAAAAAAAAAAAAAAAAAAAAAAAAAAAGTGGTTTTATAGCCACCTTTCCAGTTAACTTCATTATTATCGCGAATAAAGTTAAAAACAAAAATTTCTTAATGGATATATTATTTTATTTTATTTATCACTAAAAACAGATTTTACTTGAAATTTATTATCAACACCATAATACTCTAAATGATTTTGTTCACCTGGTGATTTTAGCGAAATATTCATAATTGTCGAAGTTATTCCTGGGTTATAAACAGCTTCAATAATCTGTCCATGTTTTGAAGGGTTCAGAGGGATTTCATCGAGTAAAATTGCTCATCGAGAAGTATAGTAATTACAAAAAGAACCATGAGGTAGAATATGAAAAAAAAAAAAAAAAAAAAAACAAGAAAGAAGCTCTGCTAGTAATTCGTGAATTACAAAATATTGACAAAAAAGTAGAACAAGTAACTGAAGAAAATAAAAATGTACCTGTTACTAGAGAGAATATAGATTATCCAACAACATCAGAAGAAACATTTTTGAAAGAAAATTATTCCCAAAATCACCAATGGGTGTTACTCAGCTAAAAAATTTGCCACCTATAGCAGGTGTTTCTACTATAAATCTCGGAAAATATATTTCTAAAATGATTAATGATAAATTTGTGTTACGTGGAGATGGGCAAGGTTTTAAAATTGGAGATACAAAAGAAAAATAGATGGCGATTATCTAATTGTCAAAGATAAAAAATATTAATTACTAATTGGTTAAAAAAAGGTAAAAAAGATGATCTTGTAGATAAATCCACCGGTGAAGATAAATTCGCTAACGAGGACTATAAAAATTATGCAGAAATTGTTTTATTAAGAAATGCAGCATATCAAAATTATGATACAACTATGAGCATAGCTTCGAGTAGAGGTTGGAAGTACATTGAAATAATTAAACTAATTTATAATGAATACATGAAAAAAATTATCCTAAATCTGGTGAAGGTATAAAAAAATACAATAGTTTGCCAAAAGAACATATTTGGATAGATTATGTTAGAAAATTAATCGATAGATCGTTAGTTGTTCATGGTGAAGAGAATGCTTGAAATAATAGTTATTACAATGAAGAAGTAAGTATAATGCATATATTAAACAAAAAATTTTCTGATTTTGTCGTTAATAATCCGAAAGGAGTTTTAAATGTAATTCCACACACATTTGGAATTCTGAACACCATGGAAAAGGTGTGATAAATTGGGCAGTAAACAATATAAATTTGCTTGAAATGCATTTGCCAGGTTATAATTATTGTGGACCATTTACAAAATTAAATGAAAGATTAGAAAGAGGAGATGCAGGAATAAATAAATTAGATCAATCTTGCAAATATCATGATAATGCTTACAGAGATAATTAAGATTTAGAATCCAGGCATGAAGTAGATAATGTTTTACAATAAGAAGTAAAAGAAATCATGTTAAATAAAAATACTCCGATTGGTGAAAAAAATTTCTTCTGCAGCTATTGCCTCAACTATGTTTAGAAAAAGAAAATAAGGTTGGGGAATTTAAATGTTTTATTGAATATATATATATATATATATATATATATATATATATATATATATATATATATATATATATATTATATATATATATATATATATATATATATATAAGTTAAATAGCTTAACTTTTGATATGCCCATTGATCGATTCATATATTTGGGTTTAGATAAATTTTAACAAAAGAACAACTTGAGGGGAAAAAATAAAAAATCAAAAGAAGGAAAAGGTTTTTGCTAACCTTGCTATTGTCAATACTCAAAGAAAATATATTAAAAGAAAAAACCAACAATGGTTTAGATCGTGGAGGAATTCTTCCTCTCACAGTTGTTGCTTTAACTGGCATTGGTGCTTTAGCAGGAGTAGCTAATTCAATATGTAATTCTGTTGAACAAACTAGCAAAAATTAAAAAGAACTAGAAGAAGACAAAAAGCATAATTTAGCAATGGAAAATAAAGCTGAAAATATGCTCAAAAATGAATGTGCTGTGGTTAACTTTGATATTTCAACAAATCCTGGCACTCATTGAGTTTGCTATTTTAAAGAAAATAATAATATTTATTATTTCGATTCATTTAGTGGTAATATTCCTAATAATTTAATTAACTATTTCAGAAACAATAATGTTTATTACAATGATCATCGAGTTCAGAATCTTAATTCTGTTATCTGTGGACATTAATGTTTAATTATTTTATATATTTTTTGAGTGAATTTAATTTCCCCGATATAATTTCTATGTTATTAATTGACACATATTTGGGAAACCATTAATCGAATCTTTAAATAAAAACTTTGATAATATTGCTAAAGATTTAAAAACATACGAAGATTCAAAATGCAATTCGAGTGTTTATTCTTTTCAAAGTGAGCTCCTAAGCACTTGTTCTGGTTTTACAAAATCGTATGTTTCTTTTCTGGGGCGAAGAATTGTTAATAAAGGCGAACCTGTAGATAAAAAAGGCACGATCAATGAAAGATATTTCGATGTGTGTGTATATATATATATATATATATATATATATATATATATATATATATATGTATATATATATACATTAAAAAAGAAGCAGATAAAAAATATAAAACTATTGTTGCTGATTATGCATTAAAAAACGATGTCAAATCGAAATACAACACTAGTGCTTCTGATTTAAAATCATATGTAGAATCAAATTATAATATCATTGTTTCTGCTTTACGAGATCAAATGAGTAAAGTTTTTGTTTATACAACAGACTATGTTTCTATTCAAAATCGTAGAATTAATAATATTACTGATCCTATTGACGGAAAAGATGCCATCAATTAAAGATATCTCGATAAAGAAATAACCGACAAATTGCAAGTTATTTCAACAGATTAATTTTGAATTATTGCCATACACTTGTTGATTTGAAAGTTGAAATAAACTAAAGAAGCTGTTAATAACGAAATAAAGAAATAGAGGTTAAATTACAAAACTTAAACCAATCTCATATATCTCATTTACATGCAGAGTAGAATAAAATGACTAATGTTGTCCACTTACATAATGGTCAAATTTCCATACTTTTTAAAAATGGATTGTACTATTTATAAAATAGTTATGGATATTCTCATGTTTGATAATAATTTGGCCGTTTTCAAGAGTAATACAAAAATAGATCACAGCAAGCCCTTTAACTTTCAAAATAAAAAATATATTATCTCTTTATGCTGATGGAGAGGTGGTGGCAATAGGAATATTCGTGAAATATAAAGATGAACTATATGTATATTTTTAATTATTAAATGGAGAACACATAGTGTTTGAAGTGCAAGAAGCTCACTAAAAATAATAATATGAGAACTAGAATACAACAAATGGGCGATTAGTCCAAAAAAAGTATATGCTCGTTGCGAAATTCTAAAAAAAAAAATAAAAATTCGTAAAAAAAAAAAAAAAAAAAAAACTCAATGTGTGAGAAGCAATAATCAATTAATTATATAAACCTGCGCGAAAATATTTTCCAAGAAGAAAAGTTATTTCGTATGGCATTGATGATTTGTGGCACATTGATCTTGTAGAAATGGATACTGGAAATTTGAAAGCTATGTCTCGCATAAATAAAGGCTATAAATATATTACGACAATTATTGATGCTTTTTTAAAGTTTGCATTTGCTTTACAAATCAAAGATAAAAAAGTAAAAAATGTAGCAAATGCCTTAGGAAATATTTTGATGGAAAAAAACCAAATAATTTACAAAATGATACTGGCTTAGTATTTTATAATAAAATATTTAAAGAACCTATGGAAAAGCATAATATAAATAATTTCTCTTCATTTTCTGAATTAATGGTTACCATTGTTGAAAGATTTAATCGAACATTAAAAAATATAATGTGGAAAAAATTTGCTTTGAATGGCAATTATAAATAGATAAATATATTGGATAATTTAGTGAAAGAATACAACAACACACAGCACAGCACTATTGGTATGAAACCAATTTAATTTGACAAAAATAATGGAAAAAAATTATTGCAAACAAATTTTGTGAATTATTTTAAACCAAAATACAAAATTGGAGATTTTGTTCATGTGAGCAAACTGAATTTTTTTTTTTGAAAAAGGTTATACAGCTAATTGGTCAACAGAATTGTTTACTATTTGTAAAGTTTTGAATTACGATATAATAAATTACAAATTAAAAGATACAAAAAGAGAAGAAATAGCAGGTACTTTTTTATGAATATGAAATTATGAAAACTAAGGATGAAATAATATTTGTAAACTGGTTAGGTTTTGATAACTCACATTATTCATGGATTAGTAAAACAAATATTTACACAGCCCAGTCTGCTTTAAGTGAAGTTTTGAAAATTTGAAATATTAATTCTAGAAAATAAATAACAATACATTTCTTACTCAATTTGATAAAGATTATTAATATCATTTATTAACTGTTGTTGATTATAAAATATTTCTATCAATGTTAAAATAGTTGCGAAAACACACAATATTGCAATTCATGGTTTCTTCCATTCTTTGATATAAATTTATTGAATTTGGAATATATTCAAATCTCAAAAATATTTCTCACTTTGGATGTATATTTAGATTCTTTGCAACTGTTTTCGAATATTACTTCTTTGAGTTCTAATCACATAATAATCATACTCACAATCATTATCGAACAATTATAGAAGCACAAAAGTTAGATTTAAATTTGGATCTTGTATTTATGCTACAACCTGTGGAATCATTTCCCTAATTTCTTCATTTCTGCGATTTATTCCATCTAAGGATATATAAACTGTTTGTATTAAATTTTCAATATTTTTCTTTTTAATTTCATTTATAACTTTCAAATAATTAACTTCAATTTCTTTTAATGCTTTATTAAATTTTCTAACATATTTAGAATAACCTTACAAAATGTCTTCGAGTGTAATATATTAATCTTTTATTTCATCACCAACTATTGTTCTGAAACTCATTTTAAATTTTTTACGATTTCTAACTGAAATTTAAATCCAAGTTTTCTGAAGTAAATTATTAGGTGCTAATATTTTTATTTCATTTTGAATATATTCATATTCTGTAGCGAGTTTATCATTATATTTTATTGTAGTATATTTTGGGTTATAATGTTTAAGAGATTTATCTAAATTCGTTTTAATTCATTTTAATTTTCAGGGCAGATGCTCGGATACCCTGAAATACCATAATGAATAAAACACTAAACATCATTAGTGATCAAAATATTTTTCTCTTCGAATAAAGGATACCAAATATCTTGAAACAATTTTTCCTAAATTAATATTATAATTATTATTCTTAATAAATTCAAAAATATTTAAACATGAATTAATAGTCAATTATGTATTATCTTCTAGTTTTAAATTTTTTAGTAACTTCTCTAGTGATTCGACCATCTTGTATGCAGGGAAAATCTGTTGTTTTTATTTATATTATTTTTTATGAAGACAACGAAAAATTGAAGAAAATAATATTAAAGAATATAGACCAAATTCATTGAATTATGTAGCTCTTAAGTAGTTAAATTTTCTAAATCATTGACAATATATTTGATTTTATTTATTGTTTCATTATAGGATTTGCACTTTATACCAAATAATTTAATGCTATTTTTGCCAACTATTGTCAATTTTTTTTGTAAATTCATTATATTCCCTGTAAGTTTCATTACTAAAAAAATTTGGTAATAATTTGTATATCTAAAAGCAGAGTCTATCATATTTAGTAAATATGGAAATTTCTCACTAATTAGTCCATGCTTTTTATCAGGAAATTATGTTCACCTATTTCTGCATAATATAATGTTCATAAAAGATAAAAGTTTTCCCAGTGTATGAATTAAAAACAGCATTTATTTTATATTCATCTCTTAATCCAAATGAAGCAAATGTTTTTAGAATACCACCAATAAGATTAAACTAGCACAATTAACAATATTAATTTTTTTGTCAACAAACAGGTCTAACTCGCCCAATGGGCTTTGGAATATAAAAAAATATATTGAAATTGGTCAACACTTGTATACATATTTATTAAAAATATAATAAAATCTTTAATTTTATTTCTGTAATTAACACAATTAATTTTTTGTATTCATATCCATTGTAATAAAACCCTAATCTCTGATCTAACATTTAGCACATATTACTTAAAAAAATTTTATAAGGCATATCTCCAACAACAGAATTATTATAAATATGTTTTAAGTTAGTATCATCTTGTCTAAATATACAAAAATTGTATTATCTATTACCAATTTTTTAGGCACTCTAGAATAAGTTTTAGCCAAATAGAAAACAGCAATATTTTTTGTGTCGTCTTCTTGTGAAATATTCACGAATCACATCTTGATTATCTAAAATAACATCATCAAATACAATTAGAGATTTGTTTTCACATTGACCTAAAGTTCCATTTGGTAATATTTTTTTTGGACATTACTTCAAAATCGTCTTGTAATTGAATATATTTTGGTTGATTAAACTTTTAGAACAAACAAGTAATTCATTAAAATTTAACCACCCTATATTATTAATAAAATTTATCATCAAATTAGTTTTTCCACCATTACTTGGACCTAGAATTATAGCTTTTATATTATCAGGTAATAGATCACCATTTTTTTATTTCTGGATTCTTCTCAGAAATTACAACACCAACACCCCAGTATACTTTTTTCATTTAATTACAATAATTGTTGTAATTAATGGATAATAATAAAGTTTTCAAATTAACAAACAATAGTTCTATACTGAAAAATAAACTTATCTATGATATAATTCAAAATGAAAAATAGATTCCATTAGTTGGTTTTCATGGAAAATTTTTAAAACCAAATATAGACAATAATACTATAACTACAATTGAAAAAATGATTGCTGCTGTTAACAAATATGAAGTTATAGCCATTTGCAAAGGCCAATACAATGTTGAATCGATCTATTTTTAAAAATAACATTGAATTGACAATAGACAATGTGAAAAATAGAATATCTATCAAAACTACGATTGACATTAAACTTGATGATTACTTATCTGATATTCAGGGCTTTGAATTCAAATTGACTATTGAAAAAGATAACATTTCCATACCCACTAAATTGCCGAATTTTAATCCATATAAAACAATAAAAATTCATAGTAAGTTGGTATATGGCATGTTCATAAAATTTGATGAATCTAATCATTTGGAAACTGATATAATTGCTAGTTTTCCACTAAAAACTATGTTTGGATTTCGAGATTACATTAGCTATGAGCCCCCATATCCTATTTTTTTATAGAATAAATACTGAACCATTTAATTATATTGTCTTAGAAATTAGAGACGAAAAGGGAAGTTTAATTGATTTTGGGTGTTCTGATATAGAAGTTGTTTTGGAGATTAAAGAAGTTTAAAATATAATTATATAAAAACTAATTATAAATGTCGATATCCATATGGCAGTGTATCAATTTTATTTTCTAGTATAATTCTCTTGTTATCACAATGATTTAAATCAATTTTATTAACTTCTACTGTATGTATTTTGTGTTTCTCATTCCTCGCCAAATTCATTGTTCTATATTGAATTTTCTCATCAAACAAACAATTCTTATATTCCTCGAATGTAATTCTCTTATTAACAACACTTTTTTTAAATGCATTTAGTTTTTTTTTTTGTTTTCTTTATCACAAACTCGATATGCATACATTTGTGCTCATAAACCAACAAATTCTTTCATTATTTTCCAATTACATTTTTCTTTCATTTTTGAAGAATTTTTTTTTGTGGCATGTTAAAAATATTTTTGTGTGGATAATCACTTGTATCAAATTTTTCTATTATCGATTTCATATCTTCATAAAAATCTTCTGTTTTTATGTTATAAATGTATGAATCTGTATCTTGAAAACATTGTTCGATTTTATCGCCATATTTTGGTTTTATTATGCTATAGTGAAGATCGTACATTAATTCTTTCGATATGTCGAAAATTGACATACCCACATAAATTGGTTTTATTAAATCTTACATTTGTTTTATTCATATATATAGCTGCAAGATTTTCATTAAATAAAGTACTTCTTTTGAAATATGGTTTTGCAACTAATTTTTCACATTTTTCAGAATCTGATATTAGTTTTATATCAACTCTGTTTATAATATTTTCCATAGTTTTACCAAATACTGAATTTTTTATGATCTTATAAAAATCTTTTTCAAAATCGTTTTTAAACATTAATTCTCACTGCTGTGTTTAAATCTATATACTTATTTTTTTTACCAACCAGACCTAACTAACAATTATATTCTAGATATTTCTGTAAATTTTAAACCATTATTTAGACATTGTTTTAAATTACGATAGTGCATTACATACTTATATTTTTTTATGTAAAGTTGTTAGTAATCTAGATTGATTTGTTTTTGGAACTATCTTATTCCCAGGACAAAAAGGTAGATCTTTATGTAAATTATATAGTTCTTGTGGATATTCTAAATCAACTTCAATTATACAGCAATGTTGTGAATCATCTATCAAATTTAATATTTTTTTACTCCAGTACTTTAAATCATTTACTGTATAATAAACCCATTCAGAACCACCACATGGTATATATTGAGACATTGCCCAACTATATAAATGATCAGCATCGAGATATGTTAAATAATTTGATTTTTGATTTGAGTTAAAATCTTCCAAATATTTGTTATTAGCTTTAACATATCGCTTACAACATTGTGATATTCCACCTCTAATTCCTTTTGCAATCATTAAAATCATAACATAGTTATGTAATAAATCTAGTGGTTGTTTGGACATTTTTTAACATTGCTTCCCATCATAAACCTGTTGCTGTAAAATACCATGCAGGATCTAAATCATATGCATATATACATGTATTTCTAAAATTTTCGGATATATCTGCTAACAATAATACATTACTTTTTAAATATAAATCATGGAATTCGCCAAAAATTTTAATATTAAATTGATTCCATACACATTTTGCATGTTCTAATAATCATCAGTTATATCAGATTCATTTAATTTGTTATAAAATTCACTCTTTGGTGGAAGTTGAATTTCATCAAATTTCTTCCAACTATCCAATTAATTATAAGAGTAAACACGTTTTCTAATAACTAAATCAACTTTATCTTCTGGAAAATGTCTTTGTGTGTGTTTCATTTGATCTTTACTTAAATTAGATGATAATTTATCTAAACTACTGGCCATAAATTTAAATGTGTCTAAAATCTCATTTTTAAATTTTCTGTGTGTTTCCCAAATTTAATAAAGTTTTCTTCGTTATTTGCAATTAATTCTATATCTTTATCATCATAACCTAGCTCTTTAATAAATAAATGTGCATAATATCCAGCTAAATTATGAAAATAAATTAGTACAAAATTTTGTAATTTTAATTGTAAATTACAATTGTTGCATGTTGGGATAATGAATTTTCCACTTATGTGATCATGATGCACTTTTTTTGCTGTCCTTTGAATATTCATACTCTCATATAGTGCCTTTTTTTAGATTTGTTGTATACTATTTTTTCTTCTTTTGTTAGTGGGTGCATTGGTTCAATTTGTGAATATGTTTCACCAATTGCTTCTACTTCTCTTTTTATTGATTGTATAAAAATTTAATGTGCATTTTGAACTCGATATACAACTGGTGGTTTATAATCACCATAAGCACATACAATATAATAGCAACAACCAAATGCTTCGTGTAATTGATATTTCATTGTATATTATTCGTCATTCAATTTTAAATCAATGCTATTTATTTGATTCTTAGAATTGATCCAAAATCTCCATAATAAGCAAAATGAACTTTCATTGTGTGTTCAATATTTTAAAAATGTATTTATTGGCATTTAAATGATAAAGTTATTCTTGCTGATTCATTTTTCGTACAGTCTTCGGTATGTTTATTTAATTTCTCTTGAGAATGAAATAATTGAAGGCACATATCACATATGTAAATTTTATGTTGTTGATTATTTTTTGTGCAGAAAGCAGTTTCGATAAATCTTTCATCCAACAGTAATGATAGTTTGTATCATTAAAAAAAAAAAAAAGTAAATTTATGTGCTTATCCTTTTTATTTTTTTGTGAGTTTTAATGGATATGCCATTGATTTCTTACCGTCATCTTCAATAGAGTATACATTTATGGATATGTAGATTTGATTTTCAATTTTTGGTATATCATCAATTTTAATTTGATATTAAAATTTATCTAATGCTTTCTCAATGTTAAGATCCACATTTTTATATTTAGATACTCTTTGTGGATCTTTTTCTGCAGGAAACAGTGCAGATTTTACAGTCCAAAGAAATCATTTCTGATCATTGTTTTTAACATTTATGCATGCTTTTTTATTCTTAATCACTTCTGGTAGTTCAATATATGATGCTGAATTTAATAGATTATTATAATTATTTATTGCTAATTGTATTCCGATTACTCTATCTAAATATCTATCCAGAACCTCTTCTTTGAAATTCAGATAATTGTGTGTTATTCTTGCATTAAAATTTTGTAAATTTTATAATTTCTTCTTCATTTAATATTGTGTGATTGTAAGACTGTAATGTAAATCATTCTACTTGATTATTTTATTTTTCTTGTTTGCGACAGTTGATATACATTTTAATATTAGTTTTTTGTCCCATAAATGTTCTAAGATTATTGTGTATTATCTCAAATATCTTATTTTTTACTGAAGTTAAAAATTGATTGTGCTCTACTAAATTAAAGGAATATTCTATGCTATATGTTCATATCCTATCTTGAAAAGCTTTATTAACCAAGTTATTTTCATTGCTTCTTCTATATCTTTTGCTAACAAACAAATTAGTAGAATAGGTTAATATTTCTTTTAATTCGATTTTATCTTGTTTATATAATTCATTGATATTGGCATCAGCTAAAGGTAAATTTGTAAAATTATTCTTTGTTCTCCATTTTGTTACTCACTTAATTTTATCTTTAGGTTGTTTGAAAACATTAGTAGAAAATTGTAAAATTTCTCTTAATTGTTTTTTAGCTTTTCTATCTTTTATAGTGTAATTTGAAAAGGGTAAATTTTTAAAGTTTCTTTTTCTTTGTTGATTTATAATAAATAGTATGATAGCTGCAATTAAATCAGCTTTCCATAGCCTGTGCAAATATTTTATTTCAAATCCTATACCTATAATTCTTAACTCTCTCACTGTCTTTTCGCTCAACACATGATTTATCTTCGAAGACTCCGTATTTGTTTATTTAAAGGGAAAACATTTTTAATTACAAAATAAAAAATACAAGAAAAAATATAGTGGAATCATTGGAAAGATGTTAAAATTATTTGGAAATAATATTTAACTCCTTTTTGAGACAATAATTCTTAAGATATTCACGAAAACCATATTTACATATAGTTGTAGGTTAATCCTTACAAGATTTATTATAAAAAAATAATTTTATATATTTCTTCTCATTATAAACTGTGCATGTTTTGTTGGATAATTCTCCTTTTAGAATATAATTTAGAATATTTATTGATGTGTTGTCATTTTGTTTTTTTTTTAATGAATTTCGAGCGATAGATTATAAGTACATTTTCCACAAAGTACTTTCTCTTTTTTTTAAAACTCATAATGATTTTTGCCATATTCATTCATAATTTTTTTGCATTTTGTTGTAAGTTTATCTATATTTGCTTTATGTGGATAAAATGAATCGATTGATTTATTCTCATTACATACTACACATGTCTTAGTTGAAGAATCATGTTGGATTTAATTTTTTTGTGCAATCAACTATTTTTATGCTTTTTGAGAGATAGTTTAGAAACATATTTTCAACATTTGTATAGTACATTCTCTTTTCTTTTTTTTACTCATATTGATTTTTGTCATATTGAGCACAACATTTTTTACAAGTGTCAATATGCTGGTCTTTTGTGTATTTATGCATGTGAAAACTTTCTATATTTAATACTTTGCCACATTTTTTACATTGTTTAGATATTATATTAGTTTCCATTGTATTTATATAGAACTTTAATTTATTGATAGCATGAAAAATATTTTTCTTTAATAATTTGCTTCTTTTTAAATAACACAGTAAATGGAATCTCTGCTCACCAATTGGAACAATTCGCTTGAATTCACCAAACTACAAGATCTAGAAAAAAATAAATGGTTTACTGCTACAGATTTTGAAATTTATGAGTCTAAATTTGGCAAACAAATTAATTGTATTCTATATGGTAAACTTAGAATTTCATTACCAGAGCACTATGTCAAGATACTCGATAAAAATTCTTTGAAAATAATAACTGAAAAGGGGTTTATATAATGTATAAAGGTTTAAAAGAAATTAAAAATAGAACATTATTACACTATCTAGAATTCTCTTAATAAAATATATAAATTATATCAGTTATGTTTTTTAATATTTTCATTTGAATTTTTGCTTATTTTGCATGATTTTATCTTAAATTTGCTGGCTTGCTTGCAAAATTGCTATTTCTAGAAAATGTGAAAATTTTGCTTGAAAATCAAGGAATTTGCTTGATTTTAGCTTAGAATTTAATGTTTTTAAGGTGGCACAAGCCTGCACGAAATTTTTGAGAAAAAATAGTGATAAAGTTGCTTGGTTTTGGGGTAAATTTGTGTTTTTTTTTTTTTTTATTTTTTTTTATTTTTAGAATGCTTAAGTTTTAAATTTCAACCCCTGAATTTGGAGCAAAAAAAACTTGATTTTGGAGCAAAAAAACCACAATTTTTCGATCAAAAATTGAGTTGCGCCAGAATCGGCATTACACATCTACTCATTTTCAACACCTAGGTGGTGCTAGTGTATTAATTATCGATTTACCCACCAGGCGAACTAGTGATTTAGCCACCAGGTGGCAGCCATTTTTAAAAATGATTTTTAAAGTATAGATGCTGCTGTCGGCGGCCTCCATACCAGATTATATTTTCAATGTCTAGATAGTGCTAATTTCTCGATCATGCAGCCTGCTATCTGTCTGTACCGAATGGTGATATTGACTGTGTGTATATATATATATATATATATATATATATATATATATATATATATATATATATATATATATATATATATATATATATATATTTCAATGTATATTCTTTTATTTAAAATATTATTTGTATAAAATGGGAGTTTTTAAAAATTAATAAAATGAAGTATTTTTTTATAACTGATTTTATTTGGTAATTTACGAAATGAGAAAACACATATAAACAGGTTTAATAATTGCACTGTGTTCACCCCTCGATGTCCGCATCATCGACCCAGGAATTGTAGCAGGCTGGGAAAACTCACCACTTGATATACAACTGTCCATTACGTCGTTTCAGCACCTTCTCGAACCTTGAAGCTGGCGATGCTTGAAAAAAATAAACAGTTCTTGTGTGTGAACAGTTATGGTTATATATTTTCTCAGCTGCGCTCACTGCAGTATTTTGATGGTCTTATAATGGGATTGTACGATGCAAGCCGGTCGAAAAGTATCAAAGCAGAATTGCAGGTACATTCCCATGTGTCGTGAATTCGATCTTGCAGTCAATTACATTGGAGGTAATACGCTCGTCCTGTTTGCTCACATCGAATACCATGAGCGGGGCTAATCTCTTGAAAGTATCAGCGTACACTTGATATGTCAGCAGGTATTGCCCATTTTCAAAGTTCATGTTCATTTCAACATACAGATAGCTTTCACTATTAAAAAAATATTTTCACATTTTCTATTTAACATGTGACGATTGTCTCGTCACAGGTTTTTTTTTTTTTGGCGATATCTGATTACAGCATGCCAAGGTTGGCAGCACCAGCTTTTCATTATATATATATTATATGTTAAGTATATGAATAATAATTAATACGAGTTGGTCGTATTATGGTTATTCTTTTATTGCTCTCTATTTTATTATAATTGTAGGCCTTTTATTGTATTAGGTTAAGTTAATCGCATGTAAATGATTACGTTTGTATTCGTGTTTATTAGGGGAGTCGCCACTTAGTGGCGTTGTGTTTGCTAGGTGGTTACGTCGTCATGGCGAGTTGGAGAGGAGAGTTCCCTGTTGTGGCGAGTTGGGCAGTGCGAAGCGGCGAGCTAACACGGGGCCGGTCAATACTTTTAGAAAGTTAAATCCCCGTGGAAAGTGTGTATGCTGACTGATTGATATTATACGGTTTCAAGTGTTTTATGTGCCTGCCCGGTCAACACACTTGATACGCACTTGCTTATTGGCAGTGCTGTTTATTATGTGATCGAGTATACATAATTTTACTGGAATCAGATGCCTATAGTGCGTGTTCCGTTTAAGACTTCAGTGAGCATGTGCAACCACGTCAGTGACGATCAATGCATTTCGTGGCAACTGCAAGCTTAAGAATTAACTATGTTTACGTGCTGTTTTGTCGACGTGGAGGTTTTCTTCAGTGATGGCCCTGAGGAGGTGCTATATAGCGGCGTGACGCATCAGCTGGTGAGCACCTGCTGGTGACGACTTGGGACGAGGGCCACGCAACGCAGAGGTGCTAGGCAAGTGGGGGCTTTCTTGGTGTTGGGCCGCTATTTGAACTTCCGATGTTAGTGTGTATGGTCCGATCAGGTATGGTTGGCATGCATGAAGTTATACTTTCGTCACACTGTCTTCAAAAACGAAAGGTTTGTCGATGTTTAGATAATCTTCCATGGCGATTGACTTTGAAGCCGAGACTGCAGAAGAAAATCTCGTTTAGTATTGGGATTCCCATGTACCTCGAATTCTGTTTCGTGGGACAGCGAATCTTCAATGTACCTTGCAATGTCGTCTATTCCATAACAATCTATGGGCAGCGACATCTCATGGGAGAAATTACCACTTTTTTTGAGATACGGCTGGCTGGTTATTCCATCGATAGTTGGTATCGCATTATAGGTTTGAAAATCGACAAGGCCTATGCATCATTCCCCCTCCCGGTCTAGTGGCGTAAAATTTACCACACGAAGCTGGGAGATATGACCCATCCAGGTAATTGTTATCAACATGACTGATGGTTTCCTATCGATGTACAGCCGTTTTATACAATTACTTGTACGAACGATCCAGGAAGCGAAAGCAGAAATGTCCACAGTTCCAAGTGTTAAGCATCTGTTCCATCATATAGTTGTAAGTCAGCTTCGGCCCTTTCAGGTAGCGTCGCAGTTCAGGTGGAGGACGCAAATTCCCAAAACTCGCATAATGGTCTACATTTGTGCCCCGTTTTGCGTAAGATACCCAGTGCGTACTTAGTCCAGCTTCCATGTCAAGATTAATTATGGTACATTCGTCTCTCGTGGATTTAGGGGGCAAATCATCTCTCATAAACACTCCCCTCTTCCTCCTGCATCGCTTCTGCACACTTCCGCCTCCTACTGGGTATGGCCTTAGGTAGAGGCCTTGACCATGTTTCCATATTTGCATTATGACTTTGAGCCTCGGACAACTGCTTCCGTTCATTATATGCTGTGTTAACAGCTCAGACAATACCACTTGTGACTCCGATTAGACCCTCGAGGGCTCTGAGTGCAGGCAAAATAAATGGAAAATCCACCCTTAGATATTTTCTTGGTCTTGTATGCTTCCCTTCACTTTGTCATCACTTTTCGTTCAACATGTGCCTTTCGCTTGCTCTTTGTACTTTTACCATTTTAACCTGTACCTTTCGTTTGCTCTTATCACCCATTCCCATCTTCACCTTGGCATTCTTCACGTTGGATATGTCTCACACGGCTATTTTTCTCCGATTCCAGTGTCTGATGATTTTCTCACCTCGTCAGCCTTCTGTCCTAATATATTACCTGTCTGGTGTCGGGTTTCCAGATCCTTGTTAAGGGAGTAAGCAATATCGTGCTGCTTGCACACCTCATCCAGTGCATTTATGACCATGTCCTCGCATGAGAGTCTTTTAGTTAGCTTGGTTCCCGGCCTGCAGAACTTGTATCTGGGAATGTGCAGCTAGAATGGTAGATTGTTGAGCAGTGTATCGATGATCCCGCTTCCAACTACGGTCTTACCTCTTCAAGGCATCGCAGTGAATTGAGCAAGAAATGTATAAATATGACCCTTTTATGCTGTTATATTTCAGTTTCATTTTAGACTTGGAACAGTGTAGGTGTAAAGTGCCAATGATGCATCTGCTTTGTCGCTTCTATGGTAAAGCATTTACAGCTTTGCACAATTTGCACAGACATGAAATAACGACCTGTACAATGAAATGTTCAAGTATGACATTTCAGTGCAAACTCTTCCAGAGGTAGTTTACTCAGGGTGATATTTTGATGAAACATTTAAAAACCTGCAACACTGATTCTGTGCAATCTCCTTACGCTTCGAAATCTGTTTGGAATTGCTCCACAATTGGTTTCGCATGCTCCAAAATCCGTTCTGCACACTCTGAACACTCTGCAATCTGCTCGATATGCTCTGCATGCTCTGTAGTCTCCTCGATATGCTCTGCATGCTCTGTAATCTGCTTCACATGCTCTGCAATCTGCACCACATGCTTCGCAACCTGCTCCCCATGATCCGTATTCTGCTCCACATGCTCTGCAACCCACTCCTCATGCTCTGAAATCTGCTCCGCATGCTCTGCAATCTGCTCTGTATTCTCTGCAAGCTCTGCGAGATAGTCGCGGTAACATAGATTTTATCAAGCACGATATTACTCTACCCATACGTATTACTAATGAAGATGAAGCTATCCCTTTCGAATAACGACATGGAAGCCTATTTTCGAATACAGTGAGGTTTCAAATTGTCGGGAAACATGCGTCCTACTCAGCCTGCTGGAAGAAGAGAATGCATTTTTATTCGAGAATGTGTAAGTTTATTCTAAATCCCTCCAACAACCAAAATACTAGCGACTGGCATGAATACTGCAAGCCGTGGATGGTGTGGGTTATTTCATTTGCAGTGATAATGAAGCAGTTGTGCCATCGACCGATGCATTGCCAAACTCAATACTGGTATTCGATGACATTACCTGCGGAAAACAAAAGTGCATCCAGGAGTAGGCCTATTTTAGCATGAGACGCCACGCAAAGTTAGACTGTGTATTTCGGCCAGACTTATTCTATGAATTTGCGACATATTTATGACGATCACATCAATACAGGCATGACGTTTTCCGATTTCAAGAGTCTGTGTGCCTTATGCTGGAAAGAGAAATATGTATTTTTGATGATAGTCAAGGATTAGCCCTTATATAATGGGAGGTGCCTATGGGGATTCGATCAATTAATCGCCGATTGCCGATAATGAGTTACAGGTTATCGAAATTTGGGCAAGTAACCTGAAGCTGTATCTTGACAAAGACGAATATGGGGGTTGTCTCCTACCTTGAAATATTGGAAGTTGTGATGCTGGTAGAAGAATAATTCGAAACATTGGCGAACCCGAACGATCTGAGGATGCTGCTACTAAACATCATGTCCTTGAAACTGGTAACTGCTTCATTTCGTAATTGTGCAGATGATGACCGAACAAAACTCATTCTTTCAGAACTACCTGTCTGAGCTCATGGGGCAGATTGAGTATGTAAAGACGGAGATAGTCCACGATATGGTGGCCATGGATGAGCACATAACGAGTGTTCAATGACAAATTATTGACAGATTGAACATGGCATCAGCATAAAAGAAAAAGAATTTGAAAAACCTGGAAGGATATATGACACATAGATTCACATCCTCGATTTCTCGCCTCTCTAGGAAAACGGATATTAGAAACCATAGCAGGTATGTATTGGATTTCTGCAGCAAATGCCTGGAAGGGATAGAAAATTGTTTGTCAGAGACTCCTGACTAAACCCATAAAAGAGAACAATAGTTCCCATTTTTATTTAGTATGATATCGGACATTGATAGCGAACTGCATAGAGTGATACAGTCAGTTCGTTCCAAGTATTTGCTCGCCAAGAGAGTCACACTTTCGCGTAACCTTATAAATGAAGAAATCTTTTAGCCCATTACTCGCCATATCGATGTACTCAGGGAGAGCGATGGAGCTCCTGTAATCGTGAAGACCGAAGTTGACGATACTACTGAACCTATGAAGAAAAGGAAACATTATGGCGTACAAACGGATTGGGATGAAGGATCGGATGTGAATTTGGTACACAAGAAAAAGGTACGGAAGAAAGCAATGGAATTTAATATTCTGGCTCGACAGTACCAACGATCTTACACAACTCATAATAATGATATAATGTACGGTGTATAAACGCAGAATGATAAATGGTTCATCGGTGCTGATGAAATAGAGTTTCTACCAGTTGGGATAATCCAAGTGGGCGATTATAAGACTCGTGGAATCCTCGGGTTTTACGAACTTCTATTCCGCAAGGAGCCCAGTAAGTTTACAGAATCCGACCTGCTGGAATACAAGACATTGCTCGAACTCATGCACGCGCTTCACCAATATAACAATCCCGAAGCTGATTCTTATAAGGAAGAAGACCACGAAAAAATTGACGT
The DNA here is from genome assembly GCA_029891345.1 of Dryococelus australis. Classification (NCBI taxonomy): domain Eukaryota; kingdom Metazoa; phylum Arthropoda; class Insecta; order Phasmatodea; family Phasmatidae; genus Dryococelus; species Dryococelus australis. The sequence continues at coordinate 117,699,533 of CM056997.1, forward strand.
CCTCGCATACCTCTTCTGTGGCCTAGCACTGAAAAGTGAGGACGGTCTGAAGAAGATAGATGGCGACAAGAACATCAGCTATGTGTTTTGGGACGAGCCGAACAACTGGTGGATAGACTACGACTACTGGTTACTTCGCAAAGGGTTGGAAATTACTCGTACACCAACAATATTATATACGTCGTCGAAGAACTGAAGGAGGTAGGCTTCATACGATGAGTCGGATGGGATCGCCCACGAACTGCATGCGGCCTCTAGATGCAACTGCCGCCATCGCAAGGTCATCATTTGTGGGATGAACGATCTATTCCAAACCGACAAATACATGTTGACAGTCATCGATGCATATAGAAAATTCGCCTGGACCAGGCCTGTAAAGTCGAAGAATGCACATGATGTCGCCGAGGCAATGGCAGATGTATTGCGCGAAGGACTCATCCCGACTAATCTACAAACCAACCAGGTCAAGGAGTTATACAATGCAAAGTTCAAGGCTCTGATGAAGAAACATAACATAAATCATTATTCCACATACAGCAATCTCAGTAACATAAATAATTATTCCACGTACATCATTTTCAAAGCTTCGATAGTCGAGACTTCAACAGATCTCTGAAGGAAAAATTGTGGAGGTATTTTGCTGCGAATGGCAACTACAACTGGTTGGACATACTCCCAAAACTCGCTCGCGAGTACAAATTCTACCGTTCATTCTGCCACTCACATGAAGCCCGAAGACGTGAATGACGTCACCCTGCTTCGAACATTGTACACTAGCGTGAAAAGGAGGGACCCACAAAAGCCTTAAGCGAAGGTTGGCGACTTGTGTACATCTCCAAACAGAAAGGCGTAATCGAGAAACGATTCACAGCAAATTGCAGCCTCGAGTTCTTTCGTGTGCGACGTAAACGCAACTATGCTCCGAGGACCTCCTATCTCGAGGATCTGAATAATGTTCCCTTCCATGGTGGTTTCTACACAGAAGAGATCCTGCCTACAAAGTTTCCAGATGTGTATTTGGTGGAGTTGCTGAAACTACATAACAGATGATTATGTGTGAAATGTGGAGTTTCTTAGCCCATTACAATTCCTGGGTCGACGATGAAGACATCGAGCGGCGAACGCAGAAGATTGAAATTAATAAACATGTGTATATGTGTTTGCTCTTTTTGTACATTATCAAATAAAATTAATTAAAAAAAATATATTTTGTGTTTTATTTATTAAAAAATAATCCCGTTTAAAACCAAAATTATTTTTAATGAAAATAATTACATTTAAAAATAAAACAAAGAATTAAATGTGAATCGATAATTAGTACAAAAATGATGAAAAACAATATGGGTGTATACGTCGGAATGAGTAATGGTGAGGTGCTGGGAGAGGAGAATGTGGAGGGGGAATAATCGTCTGCTGGACATGGTGCTGCGGGAACCTCCAGAAATGTAAAATTTTTAAAATAATTTTTAATAAACTTTTTATAAACTTTTAAATAATTTTTTTTATAGATACTTTATAAAAGTAAAAAAAAATTCATTACTTTAATGCGTTTTTGGGACTTTTTGGGATTTAAAGGTCAACTATCAATGGGTTAAGTTCGAAGGTCAAGGTCGCCTGGATACAAATGGTAGATAAGATGCCTGACAGACCTGACTTTGGGCCCTCCGTATTGATTTGGCATATCCTATACCATTAAAACAATAGTTTCGCCACTGCTCTGCCCTCGAGAACGATCCGCCCAAATCATTCCAATGTATCGGAAAGTGCCTTTTGTGGGATCGTTTTTGCAATCAGGGGGATCGGTGCTTTTTTGAGGGAAATCTAGAAATTTCAAGGGGAAAAAGGGAAATTTTGAGGGAAAAAGGAAATTTTCAAGGAAATTTAGTCGATTTTTAGGGGGAAAAAAGACCAATTTTGAGGGAAAAATGGCTGCCGGCCGACCGAAATTACAGAACATGAACAGCTCCGGCGCTCTGGTACCCTGTCCCGTTGTGCCAAACTCATAATAATTCTACTGGGCGGCTATTAACATAGGTATTTTGATAGCGAGTTGATGAGGGTGAAGAGAGGTAAGTATGGATCAGCTCCGGAATGTAAGGGCGGCGGAAACTGGAGATCCCAGTGTAATGATACAGTGCGATGAAGCCAATCACGCCTCTTTGCTTGGCACTTTTTATGTAACATGTAATGTGTAGGATAAAGGAATTGTATTTGTAAAATATCTTGGATTGAACTGCGAGACGGCCACTATCAAAACTGAGTTACTGTCCCGGAGTTTGTGAATGCCTGGTTTATCGGGACAGGGTAATTTACCGCTAATTTGCAGCAGATTTCTTAACTTTATTACCATATGTAGATTTCTCAGGAACAGTGGCTTCATAAGTTCCACGTCGACTAAAATGATAAGCACAGACACTTACTTGTAAGGAATTCTTCAAAACTACCACAAACTACACAAATAAGATCGCCACAGAGACATACGTGAAATATGCCGAATTTATTTTGAGAAAAGTTCAATTCTGACACCATTGGTTTGAATACGAAAACGATATGTGCAACATTAATTCCAGAAACAGTGAAAAACTTCAAAGTGATCATTAACCTGTGTGGTTTTTGGTTATGAGTATCCGCTCTCGTGACTGTATCACTGTTCATTATATTTAGTTTATTTATCGTAAAGTCTCTTATTATTCTTGAAAATATAGTAAATTAATATGTTTCTGTCCAAAACTAGTGTCGGCAGAGCTTGTGAATCTAAATGACATGGCCATGTAAATAAATTATATTAGAAACTCAGTTATTGTCAGCTTAAAATGGCGATTTATAAAAAAAAGTTTGAATTAGTAAAATTAATTTTCATGCCATCTCTGTGGACCGAAATTTCAGTAAACTTATCTGCAGTGTAATTCTAGAGTAAGATCTGGAAAATTTCGCAACTGCTGGGCTCAGTCGGCATTCCCCTTAATGCCAGGTCTTCTTCAGAATATTTTCTATATACGTAGGTGTTCGGGCCTACAGTACATCATATACAGTTCTTCTTGTACCATCACACAACGCGCTAGTACAAACTTGAAATTAAACAATTACTCACGTCGGGCAGTCTGCATGAAATCTCGCACTAGGATGCATTATTCTGAAATTCAGTTAAAAACATATCCTGCCAGACCCACAGGGTCAGCGTCCTGCATGGCGGAAAACAATACGGCCAAAAATCCTTTCAACTTACATACTCAAACGTAATTTTGAAGGGGGAAAAAAAAAAAAGTGGCTCCAATAACGAGAGTGCTATGCCACAAATTGTAGAGCGGCCGTTAAAGCCTCAATACTCACTCTAAGAAATTATTCGTTCAACTACAATTAAAATGTATATGAATAGTAAGTGCGAATGGTAAACTATTTTCCCATGTATCTATGGTACCGTTCCTAAATTCGCTCACGAAACAGTCAAATGTGTAGGAAAGTTCCCAACTTTTTATAGTAACGACGCTCAAAATTCCTATATTTGCAGTCTGACATGTGGTATTATTTCCATACAACGTATACGCAAAAAAAATTCCATTACAGTTTAGGAAGATTACCAGAAAATGTTTTTTACAGTGTACTTCCCATATCTTCTCTTCATTTTCGCCATCATGCCAGATCGCATACGATGTTTTCAGAAGTGGCAATTCCGACGTGCAGCAGTATGCAGACGCCCAGAATTCCTTTCATTACTATTCAGAAAATTTCATTCCCGTCACACGACAGTGTATTTATCCGTATTCCTCCCGACAGCGCCAACATCTCGGTATACCTCGTGTGGCGTTGCGCACGAGGCTTTACGGCGTCAAAACGGGCGGCTCGGTGTATCGTGATGTCGGAGCTCCGCGCGCCGCTGTGTTTCAAAGTCGACCGAGTGCTGACGAGAGCTGCTGTACGTTGAATAAGCCCTCTCCGAGAAGAGATGACGTCCAAAGTGCATTCCCCTCTGCCCTCCAGCACTTACCTTCTCAGGGCCGCACGTCAAACGGCGCCCGCCCGCCGGGGAGATGGGCACGCGATGCACGGAGCGTGACGATACCCGGGCGGGGGTTGGGGCTCTGCGGTCTAGCCTATATCACGTCCTCTCCACATTCCACCCCACAGACGCGTGCGCCATCTCCCCAACCCTCCGCAGTGCTCTCAACGGCGCCTCTTCCATCCCTCTTGGCCCTTTGAGAATACGAACGGCCTACGAGCACTGAGTAGCTCACCGGAGCAGCAGGGATCCTTCCCTTCGTTCTCTTTCGCTCTATTTCGCAACTCTTTCCTTTCACAACGCGACGTATTTCATAACTCGTTTACATGCCACCTACTTCGGGCAGGAGAGACGCACAGTGAGGGTCGCTTCGTGTTTGGCCCATCGCCGACGCTCAGTAAATTTTTTTAAGGCCATGCTTCACCATGCAAGGGCGTATAGGGAATTATGCTAAATTAGGACAAGGATCTCACAGTGGTTTTTTGTGGGTACAGGCTGTTCACGATAAAGTGAACACTTTTGAAATCAACTTTATAAAAAAGACACTGCTCCTACCTCTACCTGCATATATTTTAACGGGCGTACTGAGTGATATGCGCTCTGTAAAGTTGGTCACAATGGAGGGAAAGTAGTTCCATATAACTACGTCGAATAAAAAGTCTTAGGTAAATATTTGTGAATACTTAAATTATTGATTTTGCTTTCTGTTTTTTTTTATGCATCAAAGTGTACAAACGAGCAGATTTGAATAACATTTACATTTCCAATAATTTTACAATTTCACTGAACCGATGCATGAATAAAGTGATGAGGGCCATTACAATGTTAATTTTACATAAAGCGTAAGACTACACAACGTGGATACAAGTAGTTACTAAGCAGGGCTTTGAAAGTGCTCATTTTACCGTGAACAGCCTATAGTATTTTCAACTAAAGATTTTTTGTTAGAGATTGAACGCATTTATATTTGTAAACCTTTTTAATTTTTTTATTTTAAGTTCACTTTTTTTACCATTTATAGAATGGAACAATTTCATGAAAACTGAAAAAGTTCATTTAAAATTAAAAAATTAAAATCTGGAAGGTTTACAAATCTAGATGTGTTCATTCTCTAACAAAAAATCTTTAGTTGAAAATACTGCCACAAAAGATGACTGAGAGATCTTTTCCCGAATTTAGCATTTAATTCCCTATACGCAGATGCATGGTGAAGCCTGGCTGCCTGGTTGAAGGAATTTTGCACGTCCGAGGCCTAAAAGCGAGGGAGCGCTAGGTGCGACCGAGACATGAGCATCAACTCTCTCATCGCGTCTCTACGCATAAAGCACTGAACTAACGTGCAGTCTTGCAGTCGATAACGCGTCCTATGAGACTTTCAGCTGATGCTTTACACTTTTATGACGAAATCATACGAATAGAGGTTTGTTCTACGCCCATATTCCTTTGTTAATGTTTTGTACCGGAAGTTTCATACTTTAAAATGATTGTGAAAACACCCATTTGATCCATTTTCGCTATCACGAAAACATGCTTTAGAGAGAAATGGAGGAATTAAAAAACGTAGGCCTATACGGACGCATAACGTTTCTTGGTTGCTATTCGTAAGCAGACCTCATTCAGACACGTTGGACGGTTTTTAACCAATTCTCATAAGGAAAGAAAGGATTATGAGATCACTTTCCTGTCTGTGTATATATGTGCGTGACTGTGTGTGTGTGTCTATGCATATATGCCTCCTCTTCAATTTTTGAAATCGTAGGCCGAACTTCACAAAACTTGGTACGCACATAGTACTTTGTAAGGAAAGACACCTGAATTTTATAGTTTTTAACCACTTCGGGCACTTACTTTTCAAATGGCGGCCATTAAAAATGTTTTGCTTATATGACATATCTCGGAAACCATTCAAACAATTTAAACTAAATTTTGTATGGTGGCAGAACATCGCGTAAGCATTAATTATGAAATGGATATTGGGTGGTACGCCATTTTGAAAAACAGAAAAAATAAAGAATTTAATATTTTTCGTTGTATCTCTAAAACTATTAAACGAATAAGAATAAATAAAGTTATTTTGTCATATCGCGGTAAAAAATTTACCGATTCCTATCCAATTTGGCAAACAAGTAGTACTAATGCAGATGTTAACTGATACGTATAAGCATGCCACTTATTTTTAAAATGACAGCCATGTAGCCATTTAAGGTTAGAATGCTCTATCGTCGAAATTATGAACTCAATTCCAACATAACTGAGTATTTTTGCAATAGATAATACAAGTATATACTATATCTACATTGAGCATATTTTGTCCTCCATTTTGTAAGATAGTGAGACGCGGATAATGACATTATATTTTTGTAATCTCGGGAAACAATTAACAGATTTATATCAAATTTGGGATTAAAAAAAAATAGTATTGCAGCAGTTGGCATAAACTGGTATGTATAAAGTAGGTCAGGCTTTTATTTTCAATATGGTGGCTTTATTAATATTTTAGCTCAGTTTTTTATATCAACGAAACAAATTCCAACTTAAGTTTGTATGCTGGCGGTGCCTATCACAATAATCAGATATGTCTATGTAGAGCCTCATTTCTCTGCAATTTTGTATGATAGCCCCCCCCCCCTCACCCATCAATAAAAAAAAAGTTTTTATCTCATGTGGGAAAAAATCAATCCATTCTAACAAAATTTTGTGAATATGTTGTACTGTGGTAGTCCATATTAATATATGCATATTTTAAGTATGACACACATTTTCAGAATGGCAGCTATAAAATCATTATAGTTTTGTGTACTATATCTACGATGTTATGTAATCTATTTCAAGTTAACTTTGCATATTGGCAGTATACAATCATCGCATATGCTACTGCATTACATTTTTTGTCCTCCATTTATGAAGATCGGCATATGAAAATGCCCACCAAATGTTACACTGGAACATTACAACTAATTTGTTCCAAATTGTGCATACTATAAATGCTACTACACAATTCCATGTAAACTTTCATGATTTAAATGGGTCATAAAACCATGTTCAAAATGGCGGCGTCATAAATAATTTTTGTATGTTTGCTATATATATTTAATATTTTAACCAAATTCAGCCAGATTTAGTATGTAGAAATTATACATTGAAAGCATCGTACATAGAGCCTCCTTTTTGTTAATTTTATACGATAGCATCAAATAATAAAATAAAGGTTTTTATAGCATGTCTCAGAGATCAAACAAACGAATCCCACCAAATTCTTCACACAGTAGCGATACGGTAGGCCATGTAAACTTACATGTTTTAAGTGGCTCAGTCACTTATTTTCAAAATAATGGCCCACAAAACATTTTAGTTTAGTAAATCCAATAATTCGAAACATTAGACTGATTAAATCCGAAATTGATGCTCGGAATCCGACCTCCATAAGGCAGTGGATTGCACGTTAGTTTATAGTACGAGGTTTTCTGGGTTCAAGTCCTGGGTACAAATACACACGTGCCGTGTGTATTTGTAATTGTCTCACTACTGTTGCATACCTTTTTTGGTTTCATTTCTAATGTTATTAATTTCAAAGAGAAGTCAAGTCCTACCTACCAACTCAGCTTTTAAGAATTTATGCAAAAATTAATTGCACCCATGTTGAGGAAACTAAGTTTATTAGTTATATCAGCAACTTCTTGTATAATAAAGATGTTTCTGCTTTAGCTCTGCACCGCATTCGGCGGCCACAACTGAAGAAGTGGCGTGTGGTGACTGTTGCTAGGTCATTAGTTATAAAAGTAACTTCTTGTTAAGTTGTCTGACACTTTGTGGCCTCTTCTATGTTCTAGAAGTATGAATGCGAGTGGCATTGTCCTATTTTTAAGTGCGGAAGGATTTTTTACATATGCCCTACGTGCCGTATTTCGTGACAAGTTTTAGCTTTCGAAATTTTGTAAAGAGTTTTGTTTTCTGACATACCAACAACCACTAATACGAAGACGATCGTTACCATTAAAAACTGTTGCGTAGCGAATTTACGCAATGAAACATATATCTGGAAACACACATAGTTAAGGCGCTCACCTACCTTGTATTTGAACTTCGTTTCAACATATTCAAAATACTTGTTTTTTGACGAAACTGTTAAACGTGTCCCAATGTGTTTACCTACGAAAAGATAACACACACGCCTAGTGCCCCATCGCTGCTACGCGCAGGCGTGCAGTGTTTCCGCCATGATACTATACTGTGCAAATTATACCTGTAACAGTGGGGTTTCATTACACGCAATGAAAGCTCACAGATTAAACTAAGCCTGTATAGTCGTAATTTTCTCTTTCCTCTTAAGAAAACTGGATACACGAGCTTTAAGAATGTGATATTTGACTATTTTCACGATTTTTTTTCTCTAAGAATACACTTAATTCGACAAAAGTAAACCAATAGGGGCATAGATATTATATTTTTTTATCTTTTCCGACAAAAAGTTGTATTTGCTAAACATTTATTCATCGAGATACGTGTATTCGCGCAAAGAAATATTTCTCAGAAAATGTTTCCGTACATCCTCTTAAGAGCCCTGCGCATAGTGGCGAGGGCTCACTTTATGCGAATTACGGTGTAGCCCTTATCACTCACTCCCGTACTTCTCGGCCCCAAACGCAGAACAAATCCAGGTAGGTGCTGCACTTAATACACGTTGATTGAATTACGTTTTTCTAACGTATAGGAATCTTGACTCTATGCAGCAACAGTTGAAATTTGCCCAGTTTTACTTCGTACTACTGTGCTTATTTTCGATAGCCATACACAATACAATACCTGGTAACTATCATTTCGATGATAAGTTAAATTACTTTTTCGGTAGTAGACAAATATACATTTTTTTGGGCTAGCTTGGCCGCAAATTAAAGCTTTGGACTGAAAACAGAATAATGCACTTTTCTGGTGTGTGGGTTTACTATAATTCTCCGTAGAATGATTTCATGGATGTCTCCAAGATCACTAAAGGCTGTTCATGATAAAGAGAGCACTTTTGAACTCAACCTTAGAAAAAAGTCACTGCTCCTACCTGCATATATTTAAACGGGCGCAATGAGTGACGTACGCCCAGTAATTTTGGTAAAAATGGAGGGAAAGTAGTTCCATAACTTAACGTCGAATAAAAAGTGTTAGGTGACCATTTGTGATAACTTAATTTATTTATTTCGCCTACTGTTACTTTAATGGATCGAAGTGTTAAAATAAGCAGATTTGTAAAATATTAACTTTTCTAACAATTTCACAGTTTCACTTGACCGACGAATCAATAAAGTGATGAAACCCATGTCAATGTTAATTTTACATAAGGTGGAATGATACGCAATGTGAATACAAGCAGATTTTAAGCAGGGCTTTCAAAAGTGCTCATTTTACCGTTAACAGCCTATAGTTTCTGTAACGTCACGCAATGTGCATTATGTTTGAAAGAGGTTTGCAGAACTTCCCGACGCCGTACCTTTCCTGGGAGGTCTCGCCTTTCCGCCCCCGCTGTCCTCTTCTCCCAGTTCGACGGTCGAACACAGATTCCTTTCTTCGTAGACGCCTCGAAGTCGAAACCGGAGAAGGAAGCGACTGTGTCGTGTATTCTCCCGGGACGCGTCCACTAACTAGAATATGCAAAGTTTCCACCCTGGGTTTGCGAAAACTGCGAGTATTTCGTCTTGATGCCCTCCTTGTCCGGAAACTTCTGCATATTCCTAAGACAATTCTTTTATCAAAGTACATTCAGATACAGGGAACCAGCGGCTAATGCATCCCTCACTGTGCATTGCCCCCCCCCCCCCCCGGTTTTGTAGCTAGTGGCTTCTATTTATGAAATACCTCAGAAGAAAACCCAACAGGTACTGTACAATACACAAACATTCGCTTTCTGAGATAAAGGTTTGTTTCAGCTAACAAGATATATGTTTTTATAGGGCCAAAAATATGTTTTGTTGCTCCAACAAAATATTTTGCTAAAAAACAAAACGTAAACGAAAAAAAATTAATTTTGTTCTTCTAACAAAATACACGTTTTAATAAATAAAATCCCTGTGTTGAGACAAAAGAGAAATTAAACTGCCAACAAAATATTTCGTTATATCAACTGCATATATTTGTTTGGCTACTCACTAGATTGATTTGTTCGAAAATACAATCAGAGAGTTTGTTTCCATTTTATGTGACAATTAGAATAGTAAGTATTTGTTAGTGCATTTATTTATTATTAAAATCTTACAAACATTCCAATAAAATAAGTTCAACTGGAAACTGAAATGTAACGCTGTAAACCTTGGAATATTGATCTATTAGGGGCCCAGTCCGTGGCCTTTGTTTAGTATTGTCACGTGCCTAGAATAGTTCCCATGTTACAAATTTTGGTTATCATACAAAGACTGGAAAACACACACAAACACACACACACACACACACACACACACACACATATATATATATATATATATATATATATATATATATATATATATATATATATATATATATATATATATATATATCCACTTGGCCACTGTGGCCCTACTTGATAGTTATAGCCACTAAGCCACTGCGACCCCACTTGGAATCACTATTTCCACTGAGCCACTAAGGCCCCACTTGGAATAGCTATATCCACTGAGGCACTGCGGCCCCACTTGTAATCACTATATCCACTGAGCCACTGCGGCTCCCCATAGAAACTGTCTATCCACTGGGCCACTAAGACCCCATTTGATATATATATATCCACTTAGCAACTGGAGCCCTACTTGATTTATTTCTATCCATTGAGCCATTGCGGCCCAACTTGGAATCGCTCTATCCACTGGGCCACTCTGGCCCCACTTGGAATTGCTCTATCCACTGAGTCACTGTGGCCCCACTTGGAAATTAACTCAACATTTAAAGTAAACAAAAATTATATTCCATTATTTTTATATCGTTATGCAATAATGTCTATGCATTAATACAAAACTTTCATATAGGAAAAAGTAATTTAAAAATGAGTTTTTAAGGTAAAAGGTAATGATTGTGTAATCTGATCTTGCTGAAATTCGAAATGGAGCTGTATTTGACCCTGAGGATTCGCTCTGCAAAATTTGAAGAACTTCTGTTGAGTTTCAATTGACTTAGAGGTATTAAAGACGGACAGATAGACTGACAGAGATCGTCTCATTATATAGGGTGCACATTGTCCAGTAATTGTAAAGTATGAATTTAAAAACATTCAGATTTATTCAGTAGTCACTTCAGCGCAGGTTGCTAGGACGTCACTCGGGAGCAAATGATAAAGGTTCGAATCTCTATCGTACTGATTATCTTTTCATACTAACCGTAACTCTTTAATATATGTAGAGCCAAACAAATCTTTAGTTTCTATAACAAAATAGTCAATTGCCCCTATACAAACAATTAATTTTAATTAACTTTATTTGATTCAACAAAACACTTTTCTCTGTTTACTCGTGTGTATAGAGTCTGCAGAGTCTGCACAGAACATCTCAAGAATGTTTAACTACGCCATATGTTTTCCTTTAGCAGAAATGGAGGCCGCAATATCGCTTGGGAATGAACGTAGATGTGACAAACATTGCCCTGGTTAATGGAGTTTTAAATGAATTTTATCTGGTGGCAGGTTTATGTGAGGCTTGTCGATGGTATCGGGGACTAGTCCAGATGACATATTCCAGACTCAGGCGCGCTCAGTAAAGAGCATGTGTGGTCACCATGCTGGTCAGGCAATCTGAAGAACTTCTTGAATTATGCACTGGGTTTCACAAGTGATACGTTTACGAACGCTATTCTTTGGAATAGCACATCTCCCTTTGGCTGCACCAACAGCTGCATAATGGATTGGACGTTATTCTGTGTTCTACCCAGCATGTAATGTAGAAACACCAAAGGTGGACAGACATTGTAGACATCTCCCGACACCATGATTTCAGACATTGGACCTGTGTGTCGCTGTCTTACCAAAGTGGAAGGTATCGCTCGCCTGGTCGATGTCTCAAATACAAACAATCTACTTTCGTGACTGTTTTACGAGGAGGGGTAGGGAGGTGTGAGGTAGAGTGAGGGAAGGATAAAATTTAGACTTACAGAAATAAAAAATGAGCCAACACCAAAATCTAACCTGCAAAGCCTCCACCACATGCTGTAACTTTTACACAGCAGGGCCAGCACGATATCCTGTACCCTAACCACTTACTTTAATATCAGAAAAGGCTCATTTAACCAAAAGTGAAAAACGGGAACGGGAAAAGAAGGTGGGGGAGGGGGTTACTCGATCGGGGAGCGACAGGATGCCGCAAGTGTTTTATTAAAGTCAATATAAAGATATATACTAAATACATAACAATAATAAAAATAGTACTAAACACAGATATTTAACATTAAAAGCTAAGGTTCATTGTTCAGCAAAGTATTGAATATTAATCATGCATAAGAAAAAAAGTATAAATGTAAATGGCCTAACCAGTCACCAAATTAAGGGAACATAAAAGAATTTGCTGTAGGGCTAACAGGATGCCCTTCTCACTTGTGTAGCTCACCCAAAAGGTGAGTACAAAAAAAAACATGTAGACAGCATCAACTGGATTAGGGGTAGAATGCCTACTTTTAACAATGCTAAGCTGTCACAATTATAGTTACTTTACAATAATAGGAGGAAGTTGCCTTAACCAAATTTAATTGAATCAGTGCATCGAAAGATTAAAAATTTGCTTGAATTCATCTATCACAGTAGTGTTTAACCATTTGCTCCCTAGGGCTTAAATGAAAATCACACAACAACAAAAAAAACAATTAAAAGCTACTTTATTTATGAATGCTTATATAATTATTCATTTTATAGATAGATTGGTCAGGATGATTAACAGAGCTTTAAATAACATGAACAAGATTTAATTTAGGAACCAAGATAAGTGTCAAGCAACTTTAAAATGCAAAAACAGAAGTAGTAAATGCCTGAAAATTTACTTAAGGGAGGAACATGTGAAAATAAAATATCGGGAAACATAACCTAGACCTCGGTTTCGGTCAGTGCAGTAGTACCAATAGAACTCCACCACCGACAAACCCAACAACCAGTGGAGCCATCTACAAAGCAGGCACTACTAATACCCATAACCTTACATTTAAACCTTTTCTAAGAGGTCTGAAAAACAACCCTACTGCAAGAATGTACATTCCTTTCCTAGTAGTAGTTAATTTATTTATAACATAATAAGAAATCTAACCTCGATGGCCCCTCAGCCAGTGCTGATGGATAAGACATATTTACCTTCGAATTTGCATCCCTGGTCTCTCCACACCTCCTACACCCTCGCACCTCGCATGTGGCTTCCTACATCATCGTCAAGCAACTGACCTCTATGACAGATTTATTAAATTACCAACTATCTACTTAAACGTACTGAATATAATGGCCAGGACCATCCTTCCTGCCAAGCATGGAAGAATGTCCCGACCATGCACCTCACCACAGTTTTGCCCCATACTTTACATCATCACCACCATGTGCTGCCGCGACCACCTGCCATGCCACCCTCCAGCAGCACCGCCTGCAACTGCTCGCACCAGCTACTCGCCTTCGACTGCCTCTGTCCCACTCCCGAATCTCCTTGTCAGCCTGTCCATCATCCGTGACCTCCTCACACACACCCGATAATAACAGCTGCCTGCCCTGATGTCACAAGCGAGGCCGGCATGATGGCGGGCCAATCAGAGCCCGCCATTGCCGTGATCGATACATCGATAGCTCGCAGCCAACTCCCTTTTTCCCGCACAGTTCTTACTGCCTAGCGGCAAAATGAACCCGTCATCACAGCAGTCTTGGTTCTACCAAGGAAACAGTTGACACAGTTCACAGGTGCAGTCTGGTGCTTTGAACAAGCAGAAGATAACAATTATTACGAACTGCTAAGAGGGGATTTTAAAACTCTCCCCTGGGTCGAGAAAAATACTGCAAGCTGCCGTCGCTTCAGAAGAAGGCTGCTGAGCCAAGAGGTGACGAAATGTTTTCAAGAATAAAAATAACGCGTGACCTTAGTTCCTTAAGAACCTGGGCAGTAAAAAAAAAAAAGTAAAAAGTCTTTACTCTAAACGAAGAAAAATGGTAAAGTAACTGTATCCTAATTCAATTCCACCATAACTTAAATGATCTAGCATTAAAATAAAAATGAAACAAAAACCAAACAAACAATGTCTGCTACTTAAGAGTATCTGTGCAAACAAGAAAAACTATTTAAATTTAAAGGAATGATTTCTAAACGGGATACTACCAATTAACTTTCCACTACAACCTTGACATAAAAATTACTTTAGACATTGACTTCCCCAAAAATCGCATTTTGAACTAAACAATCATGAAATTATTTATCACCACCTTACTTAAAAGCAAAAAGAAAAATAAAACATGTAATTATTACCCAACAAAATGAACAAGTAATAAGGAGGGCTTAACCCATCCCAAAACAGCCTAATTATCTAACCTAACCACCAAGGAAGAAAATGCCATAAGGAAATACTGAAAGCACAATCATTTAGGGGTAGACCTAGATCTTAAAAAAAAAAAAACAAAGCGATAGGAAACTTCCTGCTGGCATAAAATCTAGGGAATCCAAAAAAAAAAAAAGAGAGGAAGGAAAAAATACCACTCCAAATACCGTGCTTAAGAAAAAAAACTTAATTTAAATAAAAAACACAAAAAAAAAGTTTTAAACCCCAAAAATTTGCATTGTAACAACTGTACACAATGCTTTGCCATTGTCCCCCCTTCTCCACCTGCCCCACCACACAAACCTATTCCTTCCTTTACTCCACCGTAGATGAGATGCATAGTTGTGAGACGTGATTGGATATTCACATAGTGGCACACCTTAATGTAGCCCAGCTGAAAGCAAATTGTTATGGATGGTCCTTTCCGATATAGGTACTACATATAGTTTTTTCTGCTCTCGCGATGTTGTCCTCTAGATGTCTGTATGATGCGGAGGTCGTTGCTTCATTCGTGTGTTGCAGCTCTTTGTAACAAGCCATGAAATGATGTGCATCTTCCTCAGAAAACCGATGCACTGCTGACACGTCTCATTCAACATATGCAGTTCTTCCATGTGACCATCCAGCAGCGCGCAGGTCACTATATAGCTTCGCTCAAACTTTATTAATTTCGGGAAAGGTGCAGGCCTACAAAGTCCGGGCACGACAAACACATTCAAAACAACTTCAGAGCACAGTATGTTGTTAATTATACTGGCAGTAATATGCTCTTGATAATTCAATCCCATGTGCTCACCTGAAGTAGTGCCACATGCAAATTGCCTCTTTTGTCTTGCATTTCCTCCAATGCTTCGTTTTTATTGTTCTTATTTTACACTAGTATAGTGACAAAGTTGTGGCTTCATTAAAATTTCTGTATATATGTCACATTTGCTGCTGAACAGTCTCTTATGTAGATATAGAACAAGGTGGGAGTGGTAGTGCTGACACTACCAGATTGGAGAGAGAAATCAGCGATATACATGGACATTCAGGCGATTATATTGTTGTCGCCAAGACTTGTAAGGGCTCGAAGCGTGGGGTGAGGAAGGTTCAAGTCAAGGGGGGGTTAGGGGTTTAGGAAGAAAGTGGCCACGCCTCCGCGCCATGCTACGTGCCGTACAAAACACATTGCCCCTCGTTCCTCGCAGTAGTGACGGACTGTGAACAATGGCGAGTAGCACACGGCCCAAGAGGTATAAGCAAGTTATACACAGTAAGGAAAGAGAAGTCATCAGGAGTGTTTTAGAAACTCGTGATTAAGAGGCAAGGAATAAATATTTATTGGTTCCTATCAACAAATCTACAGAGAGAGCTGTAAAGTACATGGGAGTAAGTACAGCATCTATCGAGAAAATTCGCAAACAAAGCAGAGAGAGAGAGAGAGAGAGAGAGAGAGAGAGAGAGAGAGAGAGAGAGAGAGAGAGAGAGAGGAGAGACACACCTGGCGAGCCTCAAACAACTCCAGGAAAGCGAAGGCAAGAAAAGAAACGTCCACTGTTCACCGTATCTTCTATTAAGAGTTACGACTACCTGCAATTATTTTTTGCAATCGAGTTCTCAAAACTTGTGGATCTATAAGGCAAACTCTTGCGAACTCCTTAATAGCTTTGTCATCTGTACCCACAAGACTCTCAACTTGCATACTGTCTCTCTGCCTGCGACTCGCCTACACATGACTTTCAGCAGCGAACCTAACTATATTTTAAAGGCACACTATAACGAAAGAAGTACGATATGTTTCTCGAGACAACTCTTAAGTTTTCGTATAAAAAATCTGTGGCTGAAACTGTTTCTGAAAGCGCCCGTTTTAGGCATTCTTGCACCAAAAAATAATTCTTGGAGTATGAATGAAAACATGGTGTTTGGACGCCATTACAAAATATCCAACTGTTTTGGAATCATGTATTTTGTACCAAACCCTTCTAATACACTTCATGCGCCAGCCAGCCGGAGCCCTTATTACATCTGCAATGTGATGAATTTGTGTTAATTTTTAATCACTTTATTTTTTTGACTGAACTGGTATACTTTTAAAATATTGCACCAATAGTAAATAGTCATCCGTGACGTTTCAGTAATATGCAAGTATTATTTTCAGTCAAACAAACCATTCAACAGATTTTAATTAAAAATGGTAAATTTGGTGCAGTAGCGTGGCTACAAGGAAGAGAGGTCTCTTGCGACGAAACAATGAGAAAAGCTTCTCTCACTGAATTACTTGAAAAACATCGACCAAGAGAGAAAATATTCGCTTTTGTCAGGGTATTTCAACATGGCCATACTGTACCTAGATACGCCATATCAGAGCTCACAACACGACTGGACATTTATCACTGTAAGTCTTACAAATGTTAACAACAGAAGCCGTAAAAGCCGTAAGAAAGGAAGACTGGGTGGATACTGCAGACACGCTGAAGGAATTGAAGAAGAGTACTGGAAGAACAACTGCTTCATTGAGTTAGCAGTACTGGACAGTGACAGTGATGACACAGATGATGAAAGCGAAAAAAATTCACACCATGACATCTGCAGTGAGCAAGAAATTTTTAGTGAATCTGATAACGACATTCTTGCTTAGCTTAGCAATTATAAATATTGAAATTAGTTATATCTTATTGATATATGTATTCTTCAGTGTCGTTAATTTGTTATGTTTAATCACTTTTTAATTAGTGAGCTAGGAATATTTTTCCTTCTCTAAGCTACCTCAACAACAGTTAATAAACTTTGTTAACAATGCTATGTTTAGACATATCCGTAGTATGCGTTATCAGTTTTTAAAATTGCTATCCACTTTTATTTGTACTTATACTATTACATATACATTATTTTATTTTATTTTTACTTATTCTATTACATACATTATTTTTATTTTATTTTTACTTACACTATTCCATTCATTATTTTTCTTTTATTTTTACTTATACTATTACATTAATTATTTTTTGCCGAAGCAACTGGAATCATAAATGTTACATGGTGTCATTTGACCAATTAACAGTTTTAATTCTAAATACTTGTAAATAAGTAAATTTAAGCTGAACATTTCAGTATATTTTCCCTTAATGTGACTTTTTGTTCCCCCCACTATGATTTTGGTATCACTGGTTATTCTCATAGCTACTGTGTACAGTAACATTATACGCTCACATCTTGTTCAATAATAATTGGTTACAACTGAATACTTGTACCTTAGAATTTCTGTAATTCTTATTTGTCACATCGTTTATTGTCGTTTATTGTTAAGTATTATTATCATATCCTAAAAATATACTATCAAACTGTGTTCAATTGTTAATTACTTTGGTGGTTGTTAACTGATTATGTAACTGCAATTTTTAAATTTTGAGTTTTGGAGCCTAATTATTTCTTTATTTTAATTCATCGTCCTTTGTCTATTCAATATGTGGTGAAAATTTTTCTATATTTTGAGTAAGTATAACACTTGTAAATTAGTGTTGTTAACTATTCATGTTATTAAATTATTTTCATTGGCATGAATTCTGAAAGCTGCTTCTTGAAAAAAGTATTAGTTCACAAATGTTATCACAGCATGTCGCGGGTCGCGGTTGAGGTAGTTCCAGAGCGTTTGCCTGCCACCATTGCGATCCGGGTTCGGTTCCTGACTATGTAAATAAGGAATTTTGCATGTGGCAATCGTGGTTGGTGGGTTATCTTGGGGGTATCCTGTTTCCCCCAACATTGCGTTCAGGCGCTGCTCCATATCCATCTCAAGTCATCCACACCACATTGGCTCTGAAGTCCTTTTATGCTAAGACTCGTCCAAACGTATCGATGAATCAATTAATCATTGTGTGTCATAGATAATGCTTTATAGTCAGTCAGTTCACATTACCAATTAGCTTGTAGAAATATTTAAGCTAGAATTACAACGGTTTTTGTATTTGTGTATTGAAATGTATACATATTTGCTGTACTTCAGTGGTAGAAAAGGCAAACATTTACTTAACTGCGCCAGTAAAAAATAAAGACAAAATAAACAAATTACATACAGTAAGATTGCTTGATAACTCAGTTAGGTTTTGGAAACTTAAATATTTTAATTATATGTAGACAATTTTTAATTCCACTTTTTGGGAATATTCTACTAACTCTGGCGAACAAAAAGTTAACTAACTTCGTAATGACATGTCTATCGATTGTATCATCAACTCCTGCAAACCATATTTTCGCATAATTGTCTCGCTTACTGGTTTTAATCTTAATGTGTAGTTTAAATAAAATCATGCAATTACAGTGAAACTACTTTATTTATGTTAAATTGCTTTTTGTTGGTAGCACTTGATACTAAATAAAATTGTTTGCCTAACTGAGCAAAAATATGGCTTATTCATTTCTAGTACTGACTATGATATTAATGTTATCCTCACTCACCTTTGTAATAATTTCGTATTCATGCCAGTAAAATTTTTAAAGACGTGTAGCTGAGAAAAATATATACATCCACGCTTTGCGCGGGACTTAAACCCAGAATATCTAGTGCCGTACGCTGGCGAGCAACAAACTATGCTACAAAACAAAAATGTCAGCGATAGACGCGTTGATGTACCTTACAAACTCTTCTGTTTGAAGTGGCCAGTGGAATGTTTGCAGGATGCATAATACGTCGTTCAACAGTACACTTTGTGGTCGAAGGGAGGGACGCGATAGCCCAAACCGATGGGCGGTAGAGGAGAGCGGGAGGTGAACTAGGACTATGGGGTCCAGCCCTCACAACGTTTGACGCCAACAGTAGTGTTCTGTGCGACGAGTGGTAACAGACGAGTTCTTGATATACTCCTCCAAATTGTCCTACTTCACTGTTCAAACATCCCCGTCTACTAAGTATAGTATAATGTTTCTCCGTTCCTCGTTTTTGTATCAGGACTTTTAACTCCAGTCTATAGTTTTCCCAGTGTGACCCATTATATTTGTCTAAAATGTTAAATATTTTCAGTTGTATATTTTCAAAATAAATACGAGTAACTACGAATCTTCCAGTCGCTCCTTGCGTAATTTTCCAGTCATGAACTGTACAAAGCCATGAAAAATAGCACAACAAAAATAACATTGTGCGAATATCTGTAAGCTAATGGAGCCCATTTTTATACAACAGTTTGTTCTACATAATTAATGTTTCTCACGCCAATTTTACCTCCATTTTAATTTATTTCATTGCTCTGACTCATTAACTCCAAATATAAGCGAATTAAATTTCTCTGATACATATTTTGGTGCTAGGAGTCTACGTGCCGACCATCTGCATTTAGGTAGTTACTTCATTCCCGTTCCAGACAAATATTACTGCACAAGTTCCTCACTTAATTCGCTAGCATTCTCACTAGCTGCTATGTGAAATAAATATCATTGTTTATTCCCATTCACTACATTCATAGCTGTATTTCTCTAAAGTGTTAGTTTATTTTTAACAAATGCTTATTGGTTCAATTTATTTCTTGTGTGCCCTAGGAAATTTTAAACTGTTGCACCAAATTTCATCAATGCTATAACTTCCAGCACATACTAAGTCTAGAAGAAGTGTTTAGTTTTCAACCATATCTCACCTTTAATTTCAAAAGTGTAGGCTTTAAACTTTTTCAGTGCCATGGCAAATCTGGAACAACATGAAAGATTTTAGTCTATTTTGGTATGTGAGCTGTAAATGAGAGCACCGAAATATACACTGTTCAAAAGAATTAGCGGAACATGTTTTCGAATGTCCGGTATAATACCTCTGTGATCTAATTGCATAGCTTTATACCTTTGCTACTCAGCGTAAACCTCAGTGGAGTCATACGCCATTTGTGGGCTTAGCCCTGCCGTACAGAGATAGGTGAATCCTCAAAACAAAGTGCTTCACAGTGAGTCAGTGTTTTATAGCGAGGTACAGAGATGGAAGTTGTCATTTGCGGATATCGTATTCAACCGAGCACATGATATGCGACATCTCAAAGCCGTACAAGTCGCAAGAGCAGTCACATCGATCCACGAAGGGTGGACCTCAATGTCTCCCAGTCTGTCGGTTGTGAAATCGCTACGATGAGACAGGTCAGTTCATCAGGCGGGTTGGGCAAGGTCGTCGACGCATTAAAACTCCACATGACGACCGATATCTGGCCATCGCTGCGTTGTGGCCGCGTACGGTCACTGCGAGAGAATTGCTACAAGACCTCCAAAAGGCCACTGGAATCACTGTTTCCAATCAGACTGTAAAGGATAGGTTACTAGAAAGGACCTTACGACCCAGACGTCCCGTTCGAGTATCCAGCTTAACACGGCAACATCGAACAACTTACCATTAGTTCGCCCATAACGACGCCAACTGGCAACTTTGCCATTGGAGAACTGTGTTATTCACAGACGAGTCACGCAGTGGCGTGTGGTGAACTATTGCAAGGTAAGCTGGCGTTAGCTGTATGTTGTACCCTGTTGCTTCCTAGTTTTCACTTCCCCCACTGAAAGGTAGCTCGGCAGCTGACGCCCCTGGACGCGTGTAATGGGTCCCTTGCTGCATGATTGTGACTGGTCGGAATGCATTCTGATGCGTGTTGGTTATTGGTTCCTGCTGCATGCATCGAGAATGCACAGTAGTGAGCAAGAAACAGCTTACCTGGCAACATGTCACCACACGATACTGGAATCACGGTTTCCCCTGACGCAAGGTGACAGGCGTTCACGTATATGAAGACACCGTGGTGAGCGGTACATGTCAAATGTTGTCCAACAAGTCGACATATTCGGGCGAGTTTCTGTGTTGGTGTGGGGTGGCATTAGTGTAGACAGACGTGCGAATATTGTCGTACGAGGACGTCCTATCGCCAGGGAGTACCTCGAGCAGATCCTGTTGGGCCATGTGGTGGCTGCCGCATAAGGCGTCAGCCCTGAATTCCTTCCCATGCACAATAGTGCCAGCCAGGCCACATGTGACGGGCATTACCAGGAATGCCTTGCGATGGCTGGACATTCAAGAGCTGGAATGGCCAGTGGTGAGTCCCGATCTGAACCCCATCGAGTTCGTGTGGTATGTGCTTGAAAGACGTGTTCGTGGTCGTCCTGTCGCACCACAGACTCTCCAAGAACACCTACATGCTCTCAGTGAAGCATGGGAATGGTTATGGCAGGGAGACCTACATCGACTTTTACGGGACCTTCCATGCAGGTGTCAGATTGCGATAAATGCTCACGGAGGGCATACACCATACTAAAGTTCTCGAAATCTGATGAAAACCGCACTGGATGTCTGGATGGGCGACTGTTGCCACTTTGTTTTCGACACTGATTTGAATTTCTGTCTGTTTGTATTGTCAAAATGAATGAGAATCCAATGACGATTTTATGGGTACTTTATCTGTAAACACTACGTACATACGTGGTAGCATAGCTAGTTGTCAATTATTTTTCTATGCAGTATGCATACGTTCGAATACATGTCCGATAATTCTTTTGAACAGTGTATTTTTAAACAACATATTCCTCAGTCATTTTAGGAAAGAGTTTCACTTGAAAAATTAAGACGGCGAGACTGTTCTAAGGGATCTCCTGTATTTCTAGCATTTTAAAAATGCCTTTATGTTATAGTCTCAAATGCCCCTTCAGTAAAAGTGCAAGAAAGCGAAAAAAAAAGAAAAAAAAAATACTACTCTGACAAAACCACCACACGTAGTTTTCGTTCAAAATGCTGTTTGTTAACACAGTTTAATAACAAAAAAGCGATTTCTTGCTAGTTAACTCAAATTAGCAGGCTACCATAGTGACGTATCATTTCAATCCATTTGAGCACTGCTATTGACATGAATACTTCACATACTTCATTATTGAAGTCATAATATATTTGCCATCGAAAAATTCGGGATAATCACACATAGAGAAATTTTCGTTTAATTGCACAATTTTTTCATACCAGAATTTATGCATATTTTGCAAAATTTTCCGTGAATTTAAGAACCTTTAAGTAAATTTGCTACCAGGTTTTTGTATATTTCCAGCTTATAAATACAGATTACCAAAAAGAGAACGTTTAATTTTTGTTACTTGGGTGCTTACTCGCGTGTAAAGAATAAATTTGAAAAATTTTAAATTTTTGTTTTGGAGTGGGCTTTAAACACGAGACAAAAATTTCGTAGGCAGAAACTCTCATCGCACAATTGACACATCTCGAACAAAATAGAAGTGTTAATATGTTATTAAATAAATTGAAATGTGATACTTTTTTCAGTTTTTGGTCATGCTGGAATGTTTGTAGGGTTGCTATAAGTTGTTCACGGTAAAGTGAGCACTTTTGAGTCCCTAATTGTGTTTTTCTTCCAGCCATCTTTTATCCTCTAACCACTTTTTAAAATAAATATTGCCATGTAAGTATTAAACAGAGTGTGTATATTCCACCACACTCGGAAATTAACACCAGAGGTTAAAATAAAACATATATACTGACTATTATTCCAAATGAGAGGGCTTTCAAAAGTGCTCACTTTACTGTGAATAGCCTATAACTGTGGCAAGTGAATCATGCTACGTTTTGATTTATGAAAGAATACTTTTAAGTGGTGTAAATACCGTAACTGCAGCGATAACAATACTTTTCTGGTGACGGCGGCGAAGAACTCTTATAGGATATTCACGGTAAAGTGAGCACTTTTGAAAACCCTCTCATTCGGAATAATAGTAAATAACTAAATTTTATTTTAGCCTTAAACGTTAACTTCAGAGTGCAGTGGAATACACACACTGTGTTTTTATATTAACATGGCAATATATATTTAAAAAGGTGGTTAAGGGACGAAAAATGGCTGAAAGAAAAATGTTATTAGGGCCTCGAAAGTGCTCATTTCACTGTCTACAGCCTATACATATAAAGTCCCAGCATTGTTCGTTCAAGAAATCTGAGATTGTTGGAAATGTGGAGCGGTTTCGTATTTTGTATGCACGGAGCTCAGCTCTGTTTTCTCATTACTGAGCGCGTTTCCATATCTTAACTGTTTATTTACCGCAAAAATGTCCAATAAACCTCGTATATAATCCGATCACAGTATCTTTACACATTTCGAATCAAATATTTGAAAAATTACCATACATTTGACGTGTTTGATTGATTTCTAGATACTCGTGCGATACAAGCATTTTATTCTTCTGTCAACATAAATGAATTTTGTTTTTGGTTAACTTGTACTTTTACGTATTTTTATCTTTAAATTATAATACAATATTTGATTTATAATTAATGTATATAAAAACGGTGTGTTGGTAATGCATAGTTAAAATAGTTCTCACGATAGATACGCACAAATACGGTGCGTTGTCCATTTAGTGTAATTTTGTCTTGGTTGAGGTTTGGTTGTACGAGGCGAAGTAATAGCCTTAAAATAGAATTTAAAAAGTGCTGAAAAAACATTTTATAGACTGTTCACGGTAAAATGATCACTTTTGAAAGCCCTGCTTAGTATCTACCATGGGCCTCGTCACTTTATTCATGCGTTGGTCAAGTGAAACTGTGGAATTATTACAAAATAAAATGTTTTGCAGATCTGCTCATTTTTAAACTTCGATGCATTAAAAAACAAAAAGTGAAAGAAATTATTAAAATTAACATAAATGGTTACCTGACACTTTTTATTAGACGTTAAGATGTGGAACTACTTTCCATTCATCGTTATCAACTTTACTGGACGCGTGTCACTTAGTTCGCCCGTTAAAATACATGCAGGTAGGGATAGTGACATTTTCCTAAGGTTGAATTCAAAAGTGCTCACTTTATCGCGAATAGCCTTTATCAACGCGAAATGCCGAAGGAGGAGATTCTGTAGCCTTGTCGGACGTCGGGTGTAGGCCTATTCCTCCCCGATGTGCGTGGTAGAGCCGAGATTTGTAGGCGCTAGACTGTGACCCAATATGACATTCAATCCCGGCAATTTTTTTCTGAGCTGACAGCAAGGACTAAAAGGCCTGCCCTGGCGGTCGCCCTTACGACGCGGTTCGCAAAAGACGTCGTTTTCGATTCGCGCGATCAGAAAAAAGAACCGTCCCCACTGCGGGCTATGGAAAAGGAAGGAAATGGGAATTCTTCGCTTGGGTTTCATCTTCCTTTGCCGAGTGCAATTCATTTCCCCGCGTGTCTTAAAAACAAACTGGGCATTAAATTACACTCAAGTCACAATAGCTGCCGCCTTCGGGTTTTTCTTCGTGAAGCGCGCTCCCCCTGGGTTCCGGTCACGGCCGTGTAAGTAAGAAAGCATTAGCGCACAGCTTTTCAGTTCGCTAATCTCCCGGCGAGGTTTCGTAAGAAGATTACGAGGCACCGCACAGGGCGGAGAAAAGAAACTCATCAAGTATTAAAAAAAAAAAAAAAAAACAGACAAAAAGGAATATAACCAAAATGTCTGCGGGGGAAGAGCAAAGGAAAATAAATACGGGAGAGAGACGCTTAAACTACATTTAATTGCAAGTCAGATCTGAAGACTCTTTGGCAGTCCACCGATTTTTTTTTTCTCATTTGCGTGAATGAAAGGGGGATTCGGGATATTCAAATGATGAGGCGAAGAACGGTCTTTTGAAAGAACTGTGAAATAAAAGGCTGGAGTTCACGAACTTCTTATATATATATATATATATATATATATATATATATATATATATATATATATATATTGGAAATAAATTAGGAAGTGAAGCCCATATACAAAAAAACTGTCGGTGAAATTTGATATTTTCTTCCATTTCTATTCATTAAATACGAAAACAACTGAATACATTCAACAAACTCTCGTTAATAGTTCTGTGCGATATTTTTCTAGTAGTGTTCAAGCCGAAACGATTATCCCTACCAACATATAGCATAAAAAGTTCGAAAGTTGGCTTGTTCAAGTTTTGTACGACTTTCGGGCTGAAGCCGCGTCTTCCTGGTTGCAGTAACCGACGTTTCGTTGTAAATCCAATTGACGCCTTCATGTTCTCGTATCAGTGAAAGCAGTTCACTGTGAGAGCCTCAAGTGCAGCAGGCAGACTCGCCTCCCTAGATAGCAGCGGCCCTCGTGGCGGACGGTCGTGTTCGTCGGGAGCCTGGGGGGCTCAGTTGTTGATGGCTTCGCGCATCTGCTGGGGGCGGCCCAACAATCAAGGCGGAGGATTTTGGGGGTAACCCGAGGTGCTGAAACATGCGAAGTGTGGCGAACCACTCCACTGCTGGATTCTACGGGCTGCCAACTGTATATGCGTGTAGAATGGGATGGAACAGCATCGGAACTTGCAAGCAATGGCGTCAGCCTTCACTCGTGGGCCAGCGGATTCACCTCCACAACTAGTAGCTCCTGGATGTCCCGCCGATCGCTTCTCATCTACGAACGAGGGAGATTTTGGATGAGGGGGAGGGGGTTGCTACCCGATCCGTTACTCCCCACCTTCACCCGCGATGTGGAGCTCCTGATGTCGGCGCAGAAGAGCGAAGATGAAGTAGGTGCCATAACTGAGCTGCCCGGATTTCTTGAGCCCTCGGCTGGAAGATTAAGAACCCTTCCTGAAGTCACTGCTGTCGATGTTGCTGTGCGGGTAGTCAGGAACATGGATGGCAGTTCCACCTCAAGGGCACGTGTGCCTTTAACAACCTGGCCCAAAGCCCCGCCACCTCTCTACTAGATTCTTCACTCCAATATTAAACAGCATGGACTCCACAACTGCTATCTCCTTTAGCATTTTCGCTAGAGCTCCCACGAGTTTAACTCTATTTCTGTTGGTATGGGTTTTACCATGTCTATGCGGATTTTACCATATCCCTTCTTAATGTAGCTTTAACGACACTACACTTAGGGAGGTAGGCATGGCCCCAAAGTGATGGTCATGCCTAACCATTCCCTCTCGGCCGCGATACTCGTCTCCTTTGTAATCAATTCCCTTTCCTTTAGGCGCAAGGGGCTCAGCCCTGAGATGCAATTAGAACCCGACCCTACCTTCGGACTTACACTTAACACTTAGAATAAGGTAGTTTAGAAATAAAAAGCCTCCCTAGATGTCTGCGCATGGATCGTCTGCAGCTGTAGCAGGCGAATTTTATCCAGGCGATTCTTACTCCCTCAATGCCTGAGTGGCGGATGTCTCAAAGCAGCTTGGCAGTCTGATGACAACAGTATAACACTGTTTATAACCCTCGGCTGACCACAATACATTAGGTTGACACTAATCACTGAGAGCGTTACCCTCGTCACTTTCTCGCCAGACAGTGTCCTTTGGTAGAATAACAATTTAAGGAACAAGTGTAGCCCCTTCACAAATAAAATTACTGTTCAAGTGTAGCCAAATATTACGTGCCGATCTGGAATCCTCACCGCCAACAGGGGAGTTAATCCCCAAAACAGTGATTCAAGACACGCCGGCTGTTTTTTTTTTGTAGTTAGTGACCGCGAAACGGTCACGCTTGAGTGAAGCTTGGAGTATCCTAGGAAATGATTTTCAAACGTAGCAATTTCATGTTCTGTGTAATTAGTAGAGAGGGATTATACCACTTTCTGAGAAAAAAATTAATATTTCCGAAAAGCCCACATTCTGAACACCTCTTTTCCTTCCGTACGGTCCCCACTGTGCCGACATCTCACCAATGGTATAATGATGTACTTAGTACGTTCTTTTCCTGCCTCGATCGCGAGGGTGTCCTTCCTTTCCTACCTGGGGGTAAAATTCGCCTGGGGGTTAGATTCGCCGGAAACAATGGGACGGCCCAGCCCAAGCCCGCCAAGAGCAAATTTGGGGGGAGGGGAGGAAGATGACAAGACGGGGTACAATGCTCAGGGGCCCGGGTCGGGCCCGACACGCAAATCTTTATTTATAAAACGAAATATTACCAAAAAATCTAATTTCGGCACTCAAAACTTATTAACTTCATTTGCATAGATGACGAATATTTATGTTGTAAAGGGTCGATAATTGGACGGGAGGGAGTGAGAGGGACCACAGCACGCATTGCTCAGGGGCCCGGAATTTTTCTTGGTGGTCCTACCGCAGTCGGCACTGCGGGATAGTGTTCACTTCACGTTTCACGCAGCACGTAACAAGAAACAAGTTCACGTAGGCCGGCTACACCTTAGGTGTGTTCGCGTGGTTTGCTATTTTGCTAGTTTATTGCTATTTCTTCTTGTTACCGGAAGCAATTTTTTTGTATGCTGTTCGGTTGGCGGTAGCAATTGCTATTTGTGCTATAAAAATCAGTTATTTCTGCTCTTGCTCGCCGAGGTACAGAAGAAATATCAAAACTAGCAAGGTGGAAAAAAATGGCTACCAAAATAAAATTACAAATGTCGCACTGTCTTGAGAGTGACGATTGCAAATAGTAAGTTGTTTTTATGCATATTGAGGAAGAGAATATGTTTGGGTATCCTGTAAGAAGTGCAGAGCGAAATAAAAATAACTAAGACAAATTTATCCTCGAAGGTAAGTTATCTTGAGTGCTCAAAATTTTTAAAATACGTAAATTAAACAGAGACAATAACGATTATCAACATCTTTTAGTAAAATTTCGTTTATAACATTTTATTTTAATTTACTGCTGATGGTCGTTCGTGTCGTCCTGCTAGTGAAAAATAGTACTTGCTCTCAGATAGTATAAAAAGCATACCACGCGAACAAACATCTTGACTAATATTTTCCAAGGAGACCTAAAGCTTTGTCAATATCCAGCTTTTGCGTGATACGTGATACGCGTGTCTGCACCACGTGGTCTCGCTGGCCAATCGCAATAGGTTCGTAGTTATGTTATCTTTGCTTCTCAAGGATTTTTAAATATTATTTTTGCGATTTCGTCTGCTCACGTTTTTAATTCATGTAGGATTACCGCGTATATAACTTTATCTCGGGAATGAGTACGAAAGTGTAATAGAAGTTAGGCTAAAATTATTTGGTTTTTTAATCCGTAAAAATTTGGTGTTCTTTAGAGGGCTGCAGTTTATTAATTGAATTTCTCAGAGGTGTAAAAATGTATTCGTGAAATAGATCATACAATGTTTGCCGTTAAGTTTGATATTTTAGTAGGCCTATTTCATTAAACAAAATTTTAATTTCCTCTGGAGATGAAAATTTATTACATATTACTTATTATATGTATACGAAAAACGTGTCTACATCTCCTAGAGATATTTCGTTCTTGAGGTTATGACAAGATCCTAGTTGTTTTCAAAATTGGAATAAATCAAGAACGTCATACTTTCGCAACCCGTTCTTGCCACATTAATACTAAGGGGAATGGTGCTCGAAAGTTGTATATTTACCACATTTTTCATATAAGTTGTTTTCCAAAGGATTATTAGAAATTTTCGGCACGTCAAGATATTAGTAATTATTGTGAAAAACTTCTTATATTTTTATATTTTATTCTCGGAGCACTCATGAAAGCTAGTAAAGAATATCTTATTTCGTATCTTCAACCAGTGCTCCGAGAGTAACAAATATCCAACAGTGTAAAGAGGTATTCAAAAGTATTATTTACGTCTTCTCGTGCCAAAAATTCCCATAAACCCTCTGGAAAACCACTTACAATGTAAATTGGGTTAACTATACTGGTTTCGTGCTTCATTCCCCATAAAACACAAATACACCTACAGGCCTATAACAATAATTTTGAGTTTTCAAACTGAAAAGCAACAAAACTTCTGCCCTACATTTTTATTCAATACACAATGGTTACGTGCTTACGTGAGGCATCATAATATATTACCCAAAAAGAGCACGCTTCACGTACAGGTGAAAGTGTACCGTGATACGTGTTGCGCGTAACGTGAAGTCATCGTAATCCTGGTCTTTAAATCGGCCCGGCTGTGTGCTAACAGTAATAAAAAAAATCGCGCGCATCGGCAAACGCTCAACTGATACTACGGAGACTAATGTTTTCAGCACGGCATCAGGCTACGATAGGCTGCGCGTGCAGCTACCTCTCATCTCGCCGGCAGCGCCCCGCACCCCGCCGGCAGTTCAGTGAACTGCTCTCACGAGAACCTGAAGATGACGGCTGGAGTGTACTTCGGCAAACTGAAATGACCACACTCACCCAAGCCATAAAATATTCAGTAATTACACAACTTCAAATTAAAAGTAAGGGCTGTTCACGATAAAGTGAGCACTTTAGAAATCAACCTCAGAAAAAATGCACTGCTCCTGCCTGCGTATATTCTAACGGGCGCACTGAGTAACATGCGCCCGGTAAAGTTGGTAACGATGGGTAAAGTAGTCACATAGCTTAACGTCGAATAAAAAGTTAGGTGATCATTTGTAATAACATAAATTATTTATTTCGCTTTCTGTTTTTCATATGTATCGAAGTGTAAAAAAGGAGCGTGTTTATAAATGATTTACTTTTCTTATAATTTCACAGTTTCACTGGGCCGACGCATGGATGAAATGATGAGGCCCATGCCAGCGTTAATTTTACATAAGGTGGAGGAATACGCAACGTGCATACCAGTAGATCTTAAGCAGGGCTTTCAAAAGTGCTCATTTTACTGTTAACAGCCTATAGTGGAAAGTGAAGACCCCCATCATCAGAGATCTTGACTCCATCATCCAGAACCCCCAACTTCCTGCCTTCTCCACAGCCCACCTCAAAGACGCAAATCAAGAAAGAATGTTCGCTGCAAGACCGCAAGATGAAGACTAGCTCCATCAAGATCCAGAAGAAACCGAAGAAGAACTGAAGGAGAAGCGAACAAAGTAACAACAGTAGAAGAAAGAAGAGTACAAAGAAGACACCACACCACCGCCTCGTCATCAAGAGAAATACAATGGCATCAATTTAAAAACCAAAGAAAAACATTTTTATTTATTGCGGTTATTCCTCTTTTTCCCCAAAGAAAAAAACAAACAAAGAAAATAAGTTTCACTAAATAAATGTCATATAATCCCAAAATTCTCAACAACATTAACTTTGAAAATACAGATTATAAAAACACGTAAAGTATATCCAATTGTTTATAGTAAACAAGATATTCACACGTAACAAAAATTGCCAATGGAATCATAACTTTGGCATGGCAAAAAAAAATCAAAGTAATTTACTGCAACTATGAAAACTCGAAAAATACATTGTGGTTTCATTTTCTCTGGGTGTGACATATACCTCAAATAAAACCTGCATAATACGCGTCGGCGGACATTTAAAAATTATTTTTCTACAGCAAATAATGCGAGGTACTCAGAGTAACTCACCGAGCCAGACCCGATTAGACAAACCGAAGTTCACGTTCGGTGTAGTATATGTACCCAGAACGTATTTAAATCCAACCGAAAAACTTCGGCTGCAGGTTAATCACAAAAAATAATAATAAGTTGGAAACATATTTACGACATACGGAACATATTGTTTGGATAATGGGCAATTGAATAAAGATCTCCAAACACCACAAAATCTGTAACTGTGATAAAGATATTTCATGTATATAACCATGAATAAAGGCTGTTCACGATAAAGTGAGCACTTTAGAAATGAACCGTAGAAAAAGTCACTACCCTTGCATGCATATATTTTAATGCGCTCACTGAGTGACATTCGCAGAGTAAAGTTGGTAATGATGGATGGAAAGTAGTTCCATATATTAACGTTGAATAAAAAGTGTTATGTAACCATTTGTGATAACTTAAAATAATTTAGTTCGCTTTATGCTTTTTTAAATGCACCGAAGTGTAAAAATGAGCAGATGTATAAAATACTTACTTTCTTAATAATTTCGCAATTTAATTTGACCAACTCATGAATAAAGTGATGCGGCCCATGGTAATGTTAATTTTACATAAGACGGAGGAATACACAATGTGTATACAAGTAGATATTAATCAGTGCTTTCAAATGTGCTCATTTTACCGCGAACAGCCTATACCACCCATATTTCGAACTAATCGCCATAAAGTTGTAGCATATCTGGGATTTAAATTATGCATTATTAATCTGAGAAGGCCGTATTGTGCAAATACCCTATGCCACGCCGTTTTCAAGTAAATCGTGTTTAAATTTCAAAATAATACTTACCAATACCTGGCAGGTTGGCAACACGCACCACAGCCATTGACGCACTGTTGAGGCTATCAAAGGGAGGAGAAGATTTCTGACAGAGGTACACAACGGGGACACTGTAATAAACTACTGCTTGAGGTTCAACTCCAAAAATGTGTACCGCTCTTGTAATTCGCTTTAGATTATACATAGGTCGTACATATGTTTCCAACTTATTTTTTTTCTGTGTTTAACCTGCAGTCGAAGTTTGTTGGTATAATTGAAATTTAGACACATTCTGTATAGCAAGCCCGCGGAGTTTTAACGATGGACTTTCACTCGCTCGCGTGACCCACACGCTCTGAGATAGTGTCGCAAGAACTGTGGTTGGCCAGGGTTAACAAAACAGTTTTGAAAGCTCTGCTTCAGTCAGTTGTTTGGTAATGTATGGTATAGCCTATGAGTACAGTAAATTTTGACAGGCAATGTGACTAACCTACGCAGTATATAAAAAGTAAAGGCTCTCGTTTACAAAGTATGATATCAGCTGACATGTGGTCGCAAGATGTATGCTATTATGTAGGTCTAGAAGCCAATATTGTCACCTAGACAATGGCTGCGAAAGCCTGCAATATAGTATTTGCTAAAGTTTTGTTCACGTGACATAGCTGGCTCAGTCGAAACTGTAACAAAATACTATATTACAATTTCTGTTACTGTTTTTACAATCGACGTTACGTGCTTCTGGAATACAGGAAATGTCTCCGCTTCAAATGCAAATTGTAGTATAGGATTTTTTTTCACAGTTTCTTGACTGAATCAACTATGTCCTGAGAACGAAACAAGAACAATTATAAAATTGCAGGCTTTCGCAGAAACTATCTAGAAATTTAACTTTGTATATTTCGGAAACAGGTGAAGTGTTGTATTTATTGAATAATTCTGCAAATAATTTTTTTGTGTAAATTATAGTTAAACGCAATTTCAGTGAAGTAGTCGTCCAAGGTTTGCCATAAAGTTTTTTTATCTCCAAGATTCAATTTATTAATGGACTGAGAACATTCATACATAAAATCCGAAATTCTGTTTGCAGAACTTTTCCTAGTATTCAAACCGGATTCCTGGTTTGTACTTAAGTGATAGGGTGGGCTCAGGCGATGAGGTAATTGAAAGCTCGTTCACGCCAGCATAACAATGCGTGTTCCATCAGCCACCGTGGGACCCACATAAGTGTGAACCAACATGAAGATCAAATCTGCAAATTGCTATCCATTTGTGGTACTCGCAAGGAAGTACGTAAAACAACAACACTTAATCCTTCCAAGGCAGTGAAACAAATAACTTTGCTACTTGCCTGATTCATAAAAAATCATAAAATACCTTTCAACAAAATTTTCATCTAAACCAAATGTTTACTTACCACATCAGCAATATATTTACACAATGACGGGAGTGTATTCATAAAAGCGAAAAACCACTGAGAAGATTAATTTTACTGTACTGTATAAGTATTTCATATAATTGACAATGATTTACTTAACATAGGCAGTCTCTGTGGGGTACCGATTTTTGACAATTCATAGTGTATACACATTTTTGAATCACTTTTGAATAATCGCCCCATGTATGATGCGTTTGGTTGTTTTTTACATATGTCATGTATCACAATGGTTCTGTACATCTATCAACATGAAAGCTTCTATTTGTGGTTAAATAGAACTTCAACTCACATTCTATCTATAAATTATAGTATGTAATTTATAATTTATATAAATCAAATTGAGAGAATAGTTTTATTGATGATTCCTAGTAGCAAGACTTCGCTGTTAAGAGCAGCCCAAATCTCTTCATTCCCTCACCCTAGTAGGAAATAGTAATCAAGCAAAATGTTACTTTAGTGAGTGCTCAAGAATGTGGTGCGTTGTCTCTTTTCTGTAATATTTTTAGACTTAGTTAACCTTTTATGGCATAAGGCGGAGGAATAGTCTGGAAATAGAACAACTTCAGCAGGCGAGGCTTCAGGAAAGGCGGAGGTAGCCATGAATGAACTATACAGGACTACTCCAATAGTTTGTTCATCGGTCCTTGATGTGGGGTAAATTTCAAATCCAGAGATATTGGAACCAAAATATGTTTTCTGAAAGTAAATTTTGTAAAACTAGAGGTGCGAAAATCAATAAGCTGAAAACTTTACATCAATACAGAAGAACCAAACGTAAATTAAGCTTACTGTATTTGAAATACTCAATTAGCTAAAAAACCTCTTTAAAATATTATAGTAATCATGTTTAAGATAATAAAGATTCAGTATAATTATTGGAATTAAATAATTAAAACCCAAGCAATACATACGAACGCGATGTATGAAATGTGGTTGGCTAACTAATTCAAAGTAGTGAAAGTAATACAAATTATATTTCATAAATATTACAATAGATGTTACAATAGGTCACGTAGGCACGAAAAATTTAGCACAAACTATACAACTTTACACTTAATATGCATTTATATTTATAATATATAATACTTATAATGTAGTAATTATGATATATTTCTTACATATATTTATTATATCCTACAGTTAATATACATTAATGAAATAAATTAAAGTTTTATATAATTATATATAAATACAGCTGTATAATTGATTTTCAAGTAATGATTAAGGAAAATAAATTTTCAATTCTAATTAAGTTGGGTAGCGTATTATTACTAGCGAAAAACTAAATATTAAATATGAAAGGAATCTTTACATTAAAAAAAATGCTACAAAACATATTAAAACAAAATTTTAAAATAAAATTTACTACCTGGTACTTACAAACATGGCACATGCAGTAATAAAAATAATATTAACCCTAGCGTATTCAAAATTTAAATTGTGAGAGGTGACATACAATAGTATGCCAAATGCGGAATAAAATAAATAATTCTATTCAACTGTTTATTAAAAAACAGCGTATTAAATAGTTTATAGGAAGACGCATTAGCCTAATCGGGCAGGATCCTTCGAGTGAGCACTTTTTAAGGCCCTTCTAGATTTTTCCTTTCATCCAATTCCCACCTTCCTGCTGCTTTTTAATATAAATATTGCAATGTGATCAACAAACACAGTTTATACATTTCACAACCCTCAGAATTTAATGCCTAATGCTGCAATAAGATATATTTATTAGTGGTTAATGCCTGTTGGGAGGGTCTTAAAAAGTGCTCACTTTATCGTGAACAGCCTATAGTACACAAATACATTTTTCTAACACCGGAAAATAAAATTTCAATATTATGCTCAGTATTTTCGTAAAATAACATACTCAATTCCGCAATATTTTCTTATAGACCGTAAGCTATTTCACACGTGGTTTTATCGTTAAAGTTCAACATAATTTAATTTACAGCTTGGAAATCCATCCCACAGATTATGTCGGTTTTCCCCTCTTTATTCAATCATCGTTACCGGGCTTACTTGCAGAGTTGGTCCTGGTCTCAAGTACAATAATGGATTTCCACTTCTATAAAAATGTTCCAAACATCTAGCATATCTTGGCACATATGCTTCACAACGAAATGCATTTGCATATAGTCCTACCTTTTAGAGCGTCATGAAATTAAAGGCGGGGTTAAATTTGGAATACTATCAATTGAATTGAGTAAAAACTGTCAATTGCTTGAACTATGTCATTCTATTGTTTTTATGTTAATAGAAAATTGTTAACATATATTTCGTTTCCATGATTTCTAAATTAGCTCTCATTCCTACATGGAAATCAGAAATCAAGTAAAACTTCCCCTAACCACCAACCGAAACACTATTTTCAATTATAATAGTGCAAATAAACAAGAAATTCTATATAAGCACTTGTACCATCTTTCCTATGAAACAAAGTAAGATAGTCGTGAGTATTTCTACATACAGAAGCTTACAAGTGAAATCCATCGTGCACGCATAGGTCTACTCGCAAACCAAACGGCATGATAGGTTATTGCAAGATCGCAAAGAGTAATGCGATCTCCAAAGATACTACCAGACGTGTGCAATTGCCAATGTAGACGTTATCACCCAGAAATAAGCTTAGATATTTTCTCCTGGTCATGAGTAAAATCATCCCCAATCATGATGCACCTCAATAACGCCCAAAAGTTACATTATGATCAGAGAGAGCTCATAAAAAAGTCATAATTTCACCTGACAAGGACTCACTCACTGACACTGGCAAATATGGGGTCAGTGATCTGCTTACAGAGCAAGTGAGGAGGAAAATACATGCTCATCGGGACCAAACTTCTACTGATGACATCAATACAAATGATCTCTTAATGCATAGCAGCTTGTGCAGGAGTGACATTACTGATCATATAACGAATGTACGCAATTGGGGGGGGGGGGGGGGTGGATTGGAGAGATTTGGGCGGCTCTTAACATTGAGGTATTCAGAGCCGAAGCGGGTGATTGACACATGCGAAAATCCGGGGGCGATCCAGCCGGGAATCAAACCCGGTTCACTTGGGTAGGAGGCGAGTAGTCTAACCACTAAACCACCGCGGCCCCAAGGGTATTTCGAATGCCACCAAACGGCGACAAGGCTTTATTACGAAAACTTTAGAAAGAAACTATCACTGCGTTCGCCCTGGAATGGTTTCTAAACAAAAAACTTGGTGAACAGAAATCAAGATGGTCGGACTGAAAATCGAACCAGTGTCCTCCCGAATGGATATCCAGTCGTTTGCCACTGAGCCACTTCGCTCGGGCTGCTGGTAGCCAAACAATTTACGTTATAAAATATTAACGTCTGGAAGTTTTTAGTATTTTTTTTTCAAACGTAGGGTTGTAAATAATTCAGTTCAAGCCCGTCGTTAAAGCCAATATTTATAAGCACGTCAAAAAAATTTTGGTTACGTAATTTTGAACACCGGGTTGACAAGAGATTTGGTATTGACCTATACAAAAATACTGGACACAGATAGGACGCCAAAGTAGTGGAGGCAGGTTAGTTTCGATAATCCAGTTACTGCAAGGACAGCAGTTTCATCTCCCAACGGAATGCGCCCTCTCACGAACGTCGTAGCTCCGCTCCGCGAGACGTAAGTGAAGGTCCCTCGCTCTGCCCCCCGCGGGATTGGCGCGGACTTCCAGCCCAGCCGAGAGACTCGCTCCAAAGACAGTAGTCGATATTCTGTATGTCGCTGGTATCGACAGAGTCCGCGAGCCGAACAAACAGGGACGGGCAGGGGAGTTCCGGGTCATCAGCTGTCGCGAGCTGGATCTCCCGGTTAGAGGCACATCCACCTCGTCTCCCTGTACCAGTCCGTTCTCTTCACCGGCTTGCCAGCTCCTCTTCCGCTATCCGAGATAGTATCGACCTTCCAGAACAACTTGCTGGTCGCGGACCACGTTCTCCGACCACGATAAAGAAATAACAATCCTCTGTGATGAAATGTTCTCTTATAAATACATAAATACAAACGTATTCCGCAGTATAGGCCGTTCACGGTAAAGTGAGCACTTTGTGAAGCTTTTAAATCAGACATAATAACCAATAAATCCATTTCATTGTGCTTTTGGACTTTTAGTTTTGGGTATGGTGAATGTATACAATATGTTTATTACTCACATGGCGGGATTTACATTAAGTGGTGGAAGGATATAAATTGGCTGAAAGAAAAAAGTAACTAGGGTTTAAAAGTGCTCACTTTACCGTGAACGGCCTATAACGGAATTTGAAATATATAAGAGGCAGTAGCGTGTGGAGAAGTGTTGCAAGGTGAGCTGGTGCTTCCTCACTGCTGTACATTCTCGGTGCCCGCAGCAGGAGCCAGTAACCATGCAGCCTAGGGAAACTAAATGTATTCGGACCACTCACAAGCGAGCAGCAAGGGACCCATTACACGCGTCTTGTGGCGTCAGCTGCCAAGCTACGTTTTAGTGGTGGAAGTGTGAACTAGCAAGCAACAGGGTACATCACACAGCTAACGCCAACGTACCTTGCAACAGTTCATCATACGCCACTACTAACAAGATATTTTAAATTCCGTAAAAAGGTAAAATAAAAAAATTATCGCCCTTACTTTTTAACGAAGCCTGTATTGTAAACAGACATTTCCTGAAGACGTGCATATTTTTTTTTATCGTACTTGATCGTTTGGCCATACAGTCATACATTGTTGTGGTGGCAACTGGGTTTCAAGTCACACTATTAAACGGCAGAAGTTTTTTTTTTAGGTGGCAGTATGAACTACGTAACTTCGCCGGTTAAGGACAACGCCTATTGGGAGCTTTTTAGCGCGTTTGAGGCACAGAAGCAAAGGAGCGATACGGGCGACATTAACACGCATGCCTAGTGCCTCATCGCTCCTACGCGCAAGGCGTGCAATGTTCCCTTCGTGACGATGTACTGCGCAAATTAGATCTGTAACAGTGGGTTTTTTATTTACAAGCGATGAAAGACCACAGGTTGAACTACGCTCGTATCATAGTACATTTCTCTTGTCGCTTAAGGAAACTGCATAGACAAGCTTTAAAAATGCAATATTGGACCATTTTCACGATTTTTTTTCTCCGAGAATACACTTAATACGACAAAAGTAAAAAAGAAAAAAGAAAAAAAAACAGGGCATAGATAGTTGTTTTTATTTTTTATCTTCTCTGACAAGAAGTCGTATTTGAAGAACATTTATTTATCGAGATATGCGTATTCGCACAAACAACTATTTCAGAAAGAATGCGGGGTCCATCCCATTCTAAAATGGTTTCGTAAAAAAAAAAACGCGTGTTTCAAAATCCTGCAAGCGCCAGGTGGCAGGCGGCGCCACTAAGGCCCCCTCACCACACGAGGGATGATGGCAAAGTATACGCGGCCGCGGAGGATTATGCATTTTAGAGCACGATTTATCAACTTATTTTTTCTCACGTGGGAATCGTGCCAGAATATGCAGCTGGTCGGCGGGTTTCCTCACGAACTTACTTTTACCCGCCGTTGCATTCCGGCGCTGCTCCATACTCACCTCGCCTCACCCTCATCGGCTCTCAACACCGCGATGTTAAGGGCCGCCCAGACTCTCTACTTCACATAACTACTTTTCACGGGTTCCCACGACACTGGAATTGAAGAATTCTCACAAATTTTCAGGCAGTTCAATGCGTCTGAATTTATTTGGGGTTAAAAAGCTGTTGGTACAAGGATTTTTTGTGAAGAATTCAAATTATTTTATAACAATAAAAATCTTACTTTGTAATACTACGGAAATGTAAGTTGTTGCCAAATATCTTAAGAGGCTGCATCACTCCTTATACAGAAATGATTAGTTTTAGTGTCATAACAGAAATCAGGGTCATTACTGAAAATGTTTCGTTGTAGAAGCATTAAATTTAACAGTTATGTGCAAATTTTTATACCTGATTGTTAATGGGTGTTCTCTGGTTGTCATTAAGAGGTGAAAAATAATTAACATAAGGTAAAGTAATTAGCTAAATTTCTATTGTATTTTTCTATAAATCCTCCTAAATCTAAATCAGGAAGAAATAAAATTTAAAAAAAATTAATATGGTGGGTGACACGGGGTCTTAACAGAGTTTTTATAAATTGAACATTAATTTTACTTCGGCCATTTGCAGCTACTATGCTATTATAGAGATTCAACATACGGTATATTGCCATAGTATTGTTAGGGGGGAGGTCGGGTATTACCGGACAGCGGGTGGTATCGGACACTGCTAGTTCCTACAGTTGCCCGCAAGGGGCAGCACTATCCAATAGCTTGTTGGGTAGCTCTGTGCGAAGGATGCGTGGGATCGCCATTGTGAGTTGGTGCGTTACGCAGTTGTGACATGTTACATTTTTGTTGATTTTGTGTTGGGACCTACCGTGCGGAGATAACTTTGCCAGCTTGTTGCGTCATTACAAGTAAGTGATATACAAATCTATCTATAGAAAATTGTGTATTAGTAATTCATTTACCAGAATATAGTGTGACATTTGTGTGCAGATAATACTGAGTGTGTTGTAATGGACATTTGGAATGCGTGTCGGTCGGGTAATATCTGACAAATTGTTGGCGGGTGTTATCGGACAGTGGCGGGTAAAATCGGGCATTATGTTTCGATGTTCCCTAGTAAATTCTGACACAGGTGTTATTTTTCTTTTAGAAGAGATGGGGAAGAGCAGGGGCAAGTGGACAGAGGACAGTATGAAATCAGCATTAAAACATGTTTTAAGTAAAGACATGGACATTAGAGGAAAAATTGAACACTTTGCTGTTCCAAAAAGCACACTAGGTGACAGACTCATTAAACTTGGCACAGTAAACGAAGCAGTTATGATAAGAGATATGGGTTCTTTTCGAAATATCTTTAGTGAAGAACAAGCGGAGCAGTTGTATAATCATGTTAAAAATCTAGATAGACAGCCAATACTACTGACTCGAGATGAATTTCGTACGCTAGCATTTTCGTTTGCAGAACATCTCAAAATTGATCATTGCTTTAACAAGCAAAGTAGGAAGGCTGGGAAAGACTTCTACTACGATTTCATGATGAAGCATTCCAACTTAAGCCTACAGTCTGCAGAACCCACAAGTTTGCAGCGGGCTGCAGGATTTAATAAAGAACAAGTTATTAGGTTTTTGTCAAGTTGACAGAATTAATGAATATACATTCATTTAGCCCATCAAGAATTTTTAATGCTGATGAAACAGGGGTATAGTGTTTTCGTAAAAACCAGCTCAAAGTTATGACAGTAAGGAGAAGGAGACAGGTGGGGAAATTAACATCAGGCGAAAGAGGCCCGAACGTTACTGTTCTTTTACGCATAAATGTTTCTGGGGATCAATTCATTCCCCACTTATTTGTTTTTCCACGAGTTCGGATTGATAACGATCTCTCTAAAGATGCCCCTGCGGGAAGTATATTTGATGGACAGCCAAGTGGCTTCTTAAAATTGCTCAAAGCTTTCGTCGAACAAGTGACGCCATCAGAAAAGAACCCTGTATGTTTAATTGTCGATGGTCACTCAAGTCACAATGCCTTAGAGGTAATTCAATTTGCTCGCTCACACTACGTTCACATACTGAGTCTACCACCTCACACAACCCACAGAATGCAGCCCCTAGACAGAGTAGTCATCAAACCGTTCAAAAATGCATTCAACAAAGCTTGTTCTATGTGGACGCGGAAATACCCACAGTTGAAAATATCTCCGAAGGACATAGCTGGCTTGGTGAACTGTGCATTAACCAAAAATTGCAGAATGGAACTCGCTCCATCGGTGTTTTCGTGCACATGCATTTACCCTCTAAACCGTAGTATTTTAACTGACATGAATTTCCACTCATCTCAGACTGAAGTGTCAGCCACTGTTCAAGAGAAATCTCCTCTACCAAGACGGAATTCACCGGAGCCCCTACCTTCAACCCCACATCATGCTACAGCAACAGAGGACACGTCACCACCAGGCTTCAGGTTACAAGAATCTGGTAGCCTTGGACCTACCACTTCAGTCGTGACCATGGCAGAGAAACTCTCTCTACTTCCTAGTAGTGCAGTTGCCAAGTTAAATGTACGAAAACGACGCGAGGACAGAAGTGAAGTGCTAACATCGAGCCCATATAAAAATCAGCTGGAAGCAAACAGATTCAGAGTGGCTGCGATTCAGAAAGCACCAACTGCTAAGAAAACTAGTGGCAATCAACCGAGAGAAACCCATATATCAAGAAAAAACACCACCGAACAATAAATATGCAAAAAGAAGCGAAGAGACCACTGAATGCATCATTGGCGGGGAAACCTTCAGCGAGGGTGATTGTGGGGCACACATAATATTTATTTACAGTTGCTATAATGTTAAAACTGTGGCTCAAAATGACTGTCCGATATAACCCTCCAACATTTGGAATCCAAGAAAATGTATATACTTGTAAATATGCTAACTACATATAATCCCAATTTAATTTGCCTAATTTGCTTATCACACATTATAAGAAATTGAAAGACGATTCCATAGATCTATATGTACTTGATTTTATGTAACAAATAATATCCCTACTAAAGAAAATACTTAGATATCCGCTACTACCCGACCTTCCCCTACGATTCGCGGGTCGGCGCCGCGCGGACGGGTGAGATAAAAGGCAGGCGACAGAGTGGCAACCAAGTATCCGTTTCAAAGCGAGGCCGACAAGATAATTTTTTTGCGGCACGATTCTGCGTGACCTGGTTGCAGTGATTTCCTCGTTTATCGAAGACTGCTCTGGATTACTGACCTCGTCTCTCAGCGCAACTCGGTGTGTGGAACCTTCGAGATGGCCAAGCAGACGTCCGAGCTGACAGTTTTAGTTAGAATGGCTGAATGGATGACTGGCGGGTTTCCGAGCAATAGAAGACGAGCATCGGGAGAAGACCAGCGGAAGGGGAGACTGCGACTGCAAGTAGCAAGCAGTAGAGCACGCGGCTGGCAAGCTGGACCATTGGGCTACGTGCGTGAGTTAAAGACGTTATAAATGTGGGAAACAGATAGACTGAACATATGCTAATAACGGGTATGAGTTAATTGACAGAAACAATTATAATGACGTTTTTTAGAGTTGAAAATGCATTTAACATTGCGCTCACTTTTCAATAAAAAGAGGACAAGTGGAGACATCTGATTTGATGTTGTGCATGGTAGCAGAGTGAATAAATTAGAGATCAAATTTAGTTTCTTTCATTTTTTTTTTTTTTGTTATTAAGATCTCCATCCCCTACGAACTCAGATACGCCCCTCAGGAGTTCTCCTACACATGTAAAAGTACTGCTTTATTCCGCAATCAAACATTATGTGGATTGCGGTATCTACGATATCCTTTCAGCCTGAATTAAAATATTAGATAAGGAAGTGTCACAAAAATTCAAAGAGTTATTAGCAAAAATAGCGGGTTTCTAGAATTCAGGAAAATAAAGAACAGGCTGTGAGTAGGTACGATATCAGGAATGTCAGTTTTCACATTTATTTAAGACTTGCTGTGTAATAATAAAATTCTAACTAAAACAGTTTGGTTATCTTTTACTTTAGGGAAATATGTATAAATGTGAAGTAGTTCTGTGGAACAGAGGCGTGTGGTGAAGTGTTGCAAGGTAAGCTGGTGCTTGTTCAGTGCTGTACAAACTCTGTGCACGCAGCAGGAACCAGTAAACAGAGTGGAGCCGGGAGAAGCATAATGTACTGCGGCCACTCACGAGAGAGCGGCGAGGCACCCAGCACACACGTGCTGTGACGCAAACTGCACCACTACGTTTAAGTGGGCAGATGTGTAAACTCGTAAACGATCAGGTGTAGCACAGAAAAAAACACAGATTACCGTGCACCAGTTCACCACACGCCTCTGCTCCCCAGCAGTAGGCCTACTGCGCATATATACGTATTTCCTTAACCTGAGTAACTATATTAGACAGTAATTCAATCCTTCGACAGTAGCAGTACTCTTTTATTTATCTTTGATTTGTTAATACAAACTGTACTTTAATTTGGTGGGCACAAGCAAGCATACGTCTGTTACCGAATTCCAGGGAATGAATCACATGTCTTCACTAGCTATAAGGTCGTTATTGGAATAAGGAAAAATAAACCGTCTTGATAAGAAAGCAGTGCCATGCTGCGCAGCGTGTCCTTGATATAACTCGAGTTGCAGCCAAACATTGATCTTTACACGCCTGGTTCGAGACGCGAATTTCCTTAAGGGACTATATTTCCTTGATGGGCATCCCTCTTTATTGTTTCTTTTTTACTAGGAGGGAACGTTTGAAATTGAGCATATAACCGAGAAGCCGTTTGCATTATCTATACAGGAAAAACTTGAAATTAAATTATTTTTCCTCGAACTTTCACAGAAAATGTCAAAGGCAAAATTGTTAAAAATAATTAACCTTGCAGTTGGATAACAGCTTGCAACACAAATTCTTCGTAAAAATTTATTTCAAAATTTTAATTGAATTTTGTCTGGCCTATAGACAAAGTCTTTGAAAATTTCTTTAGAAATATTGATTTCAAGGAATTATAAGTTTTCGTGTTGTGCTGACACGCCCTTCAAAGCTCCGTCAAATTGTAATTCTTTTTTGTTTAACAGGTCTTCAAGTTTCTCAAATGAAGGTGAATGTTTATGACATCACTGAATGGACACAAGTTCGAAATAAAAAAATTAAAAAAAATGATTTCATTGCTTCAGTTTTGATCAAACATGCAAATTATTTTGTTCTAGTATTAAAATAAACTTTTTGTTCGATGGATTTTACAGGGAAATCTTTTAAATATATTTCGTATCAAAATGGATTTGCTCGAAACAATATACTATGGATTTTTTTGCCATCAATAATGTACATTGCGATAATTGAATTTATTATTCTTAAGTTTAATGGAGTATTCATAGCAATTATACAGTTCAAAACGATGTAATGTTAGTAGGAATAAATATTACCCTTTTTAAACGTACACTATACTAATTAAGTGCTCTAAATAAACTCGCCCGCAAAATGGAAAGTATTAAGTCGTTCTGTAATATAGCAGAGCAGTTTTTAGAAGATGCAGACCTAAGCAATACTCGTAAAATATACAGACGAAAACTTTCCATTTAATGCAATCCTTTTATATTGGATATGTCATAAATTATACTTAGTCCCTATCATACTGAGAGATATTAATAAATAATATATTCAAGCTGAGTGACAAGAAATATGGCAAAACATCGCTGTCAAAAACTTTTCATATATTTTAAGAGATGAAGTAGAGTTCAGACGGCGTTGTGAATGCTGAAGAAAGCTTCTGCGCATTAATAACTACGATATTAATGTGAAGCTAAGTGTGTAGGAGCTTGTATACTAACATCGTGGTTACTAAATATTCATAGGAGTCAGACGTAAACAAACTCTTGCAAGAGGCAATTTTGC
This sequence comes from Dryococelus australis, assembly GCA_029891345.1. NCBI lineage: Eukaryota > Metazoa > Arthropoda > Insecta > Phasmatodea > Phasmatidae > Dryococelus > Dryococelus australis. The sequence continues at coordinate 117,743,933 of CM056997.1, forward strand.
TTCAAGTTACCTGTGCAAACTGAGTGTGATATAGTTTCGTATGTGATCTATGAGATGTTCTCGCGTGACAATTTGTAGTTATCTCTCGGAAGAAACCCTTTTGAATTGTGGAGGCTTACGAGCAACCTAAAGATTTCATCTGCCAACGAATATGTCGAGCTTAGATTTGTCTTGGCTAAATAGCGTATCCCTAAGTATTAATGCATGAAACAATTTCTTTTTCGGAAAATAGAGACTCTCTTATATCCAAGGCGAAGATAAATGAAGGAAAACACTGTTTTACGGATATGACTTAAGGTCATATCCGCATAAAAAGCGTTTAGGGGCGTAATTGAAATGATAGTTAATTATAGAGCTTTTATGGTTACTGAGTGGGTTTATTATGGATCGAGAAACAAGTATAACCACAAAGAGTTTACAGTTTGCATTACAATGAATGATTAAACATGTGGGAGAGCTATAATAATTGATATTCATTAAAGTTACAACTATGTTGGCACGCCTGGTTAAATAGTTATCTACTATTGACAGTTCCCACCTTAGACTTGATGCCGGAGGCTGTATCCAGCTAATCGGATGGCGACGGACAGTCATACCTATGTTGTGATCTTCCCTAGCTGTTGGTCGGGTGCGGAAAGACGCCGGGCCCTGCCTTACAGTGGCCTATATCAGTGCGTCGTTTAGGCATCTATGTCCCCAATCGCTGGCTAGTGGAGGGGGTTTTTGCAAGCGGCCTCGCCCGGTGGTTGCTGAAATAAGTTGTCGCAATTCATGCCGTCCTGGTTTTATTTTGAAGGTGTGAAGCCGTTTTCAGAATTGGATCTACAGTTAAGTTTCATTCATAACAACTGGATGTAACACATGGTGTTTGTAGCGGGGAAAATAAGTAAACAGCATTCGCCATAAAAGTATTTACAATACTTTTTTTTTTTTAATTCTGGCTTTTCACGAAGTTTTTTCGAGAAATATCGGTAACCTTCGCGAAATATCTTCGGATGATTTCAGCAGCTTGCTTACCAATGTGTTCTCAAACGGTGCAAATGAATTTCGTATGTTGGAGAATGAATTATATGTTTGTGTAAGTTCTTAATTGGGAACACGGTGTTATAAAATGATTGTACGATAATAATAAAATACAGACCTGAAGCAAGTTCATACGAACTACACGTTACCAGAGAACTATCTGTGTTCGTATAACCTGTTCACGGTAAATTGAGCACTTTTGAAAGCTCTGATTAAGATCTACTTGTATGTACATCGTGTATTCCTCCGCCTTATATAAAATGAACATTGCCGTTTGCCTCATCACTTTATTTATGCGTTGGACAAGGGAAACTGTGGAATTATAAGAAAAGAAAACGTGTTACAAATCTGGTCATGTTTACACTTGCATGCATTAAAAAAAACTTAAAGCGAAATTAATAATTGAAGTTGTCACAAATGGTTACCCAACGCTTTCTGTTCGACGTTAAGTTCAGGAACTATTTTATATATATCATTACCAACTTCACTGGGCACATATCACTCAGTGCGCCCGTTAAAATATATGCAGGTAGGAGAAGTGACTTTTTTCTAAGGTTCACTTCAAAAGTGCTCACTTTATCGTGAACAGCCTTTACCAAAGTGCATGCCTAGTCAAAATGTCTAGTGAAGTGATGGCCGTACACCTTGCCGCCTTCAGGAGCCCAAGGGTTCAAAAACGGCGTTTTGCATTGGCAACAGTGACATTTACCGGTAGTAAATCTGGAAAACCACTTGGCAAACGTCAAGGTTAATGAGCTGGGATGACTAAGCGTTCATGAGAATGGCAAAAGTTATCTTCATTTATATAACATGTTGTCCAGTGCTTTCCAAATTCTTAAGTGACAAACCTTATCTCAATTATAAAAAACAAGTTTTCTTTATGACGAACTGCTGCAAACTTAAATCGAGTGTGTTATAACGTACTCAAGTTTTAGCAGTAATTTTCGATATCCCGTCAAAGGATATATGAAATTATAATGGAGAATCGAACTAATATTTCTCTAGTTGTATGTATGCCTATTCTCTCAAAATTTGTTTCTACTGCTGCAAGACGCCATAAGAGCGTATCTGGGGTCGTGAGGGATAGATGTCTTAATAAATACAAAATAACTACATTAGATTTTAATTTATTCACGCAGCTATTATTTACAGCAATTATATATCCATTTCCACGATTACTCTTTTTATTTTTCAATAGGCGCAATATTCAATGTCTTGATTTACTCTAATTAACGTCCTTAGCGTCCATGTACGGTTATTGTCAATAAACTCATACTCATCATTAACACACTTTCAGTCTGTCTGTTGTCATCATTTGTAATGTCTTCCAATCATACACCCAGTCCAATAGCCCAGCCTGCCAGTCGCACTCTTCACTGCGCCGATGCTCGAAGTCGTAAATTTCCCTCCTGCTGGTCACTTCTCTCGCCGTTTGTTTCGCTCGTCCGTCGTCTATGGCCAAAATTCCAGTCACTCTGCCATTCATCAACAACTCCCGGCCCGGAGGCCCGTTGCACTATTTATACTCTGCTGGCCTTGACCTAGAAAATTCGACGCACCCCGAGTAACGCTTAGAGAAACTAGAGTAGCAAACACACTAGAAAGTTCTTCAGATAAAAACAAAAACTCAATACAACCAGGGCCAGCAGCACGCGCCGCAAAAAAAAAAAATAATTATCTTGTTGGCTCGTGTTTTGTAACAGATTCGCGGTTCCTGGGTATCGCTCGCTTGTCATTCAAAATATTTCATAGACTTGCCGCCACCGTTGTTATACAACTGCTCTGTCCTTTACTCGTGAGAAAGTAGCGAGCGCGTAACAATACGGTACTGGTAAGCAGCCAATCGGTTGAAGCAAGTGTTATACAGCATGTGTATAGGCTGTTCACAGTAAAATGAGCACTTTTGAAAGCCCTGCTTAAGATCTACTTGTTTACACGTTGAGTGTTCGTCCGCCTTATGCAAAATTAACATTTCCATGGACCTAATAACTTTATTCATGCGTCGTTCAAGTGAAACTGTGAAATTATTAGTAAGTAAACATGTTATAAATCTGCTAATGTTTACACACTGATGTATTAAAAAATAACAGAAAGCGAAATAAATAAATAAAAATCACAAATGGTTACCTAACACTTTTTATTCGACGTTAAGATATGGATCTACTTTCCATCTATCGTTACCAACTTTACCGGGCGCATGTCACTCAGTGCGCCCGTTTAAGTATATGCATGCAGGGGCAGTGACTTTTTTCTGAGGTTGATTTCAAAAGTGCTAATTTTATCGTGAACAGACTTTCTCGTTCGGGCGCCACGTTTAGGAATGTTTTTATTCCCGTTACACAAGAGCGAGAATGTACAATTTTCTTTAGAGCTATCGAGCCATCTTCAGACTCGCATTCGGAAGGACCTGGGTTCAACTCCCGGTTCCGCTTTCCCGATCTCGGTTTACCAAGCTTTCCCGAAGTCACGCCAAGCGAATGCTGGGATGGCTCCACACGGCCAATCTCTTCTCCGTCACTGCTTCACTGAACAACTCGCTCTGTCTCTAAAAGTAAAGCTAAAATTAAATATATTTATTGACTCTTATTCCAAACTAGGGGCCCAGCCCGTGACCTTTTTTTTAATATTCTCGCGTGCCTAGAATAGTTACAATGTTACAAATTTTGGTTATCATACAAAGACTGAAAAAAAAAAAAAAAAGATTCCATACGTACGATATATTTCTATCCACTACGCCACTGTGGCCCCGCTTGATATAGTTCGATCCACTGAGCCATTGCGGCCCCACTTGGAATCGCTTTATCCACTGGGCCACTGTGGCCCCACTTGGAATCGCTCTATCCACTTAGCCACTGTGTCCCCAATTGGAAATTAACTCAACATTAAAGCGAGACATTTAGAGTAAACAAAAATGATATTCCAGTACCTTTATATAGTTATGCAATAATGTCTATGCATTAATACAAAACGTTCATATAGGAAAAAAGTAATTAAAATTGAATTTTTAGGGTGAAAGGTAATGATTGCATAATCTGATCTTGCTGAAATTCAAACTTGACCTGTATTTCACCCTGAGGATTCTCTCTGCAAAATTTGATAAACTTCTGTTGAGTTTCAAGGGACTTAGAGGTATTAAAGGCGGACAGAGTGACAGATAGACAGAGACCGTCTCATTATATAGGATGAGAAGGCTATCAAAAGTGCTCACTTTATCGTGAATAGCCTATACCTGCCTAGGCTGTCTATTTTCTCTATAGCCACTGGAGACGCGTCGTACGTAGATGTACGATACACGAGTATCACACCAAAAATCGGAAACTCAAGAGACCCGTTTACGGTAAAGTTCCGTTATAATCGCATGTTTTTAAACCACATAGTCGTCACAGTACAGAGACAGACGAGGTGGACTGGGTTTTTCAACATAAACTTTTGCAATTTCTGCATTGATTATTATATTATAATCGACTTATATTTTTACTCATTCCACACTGTCAATGTCAAACACTGTAATTTGCACACGTTTATAACATATGTTTCATTTTTATTCGTTTTTATTAATTTTCGTATATTTAAGATTTTGTATAATCAGATATTAGAATGGCAATAATTTATGTGTAAATTTCTTAGTTGGCTAGATTTTATTTTTGTTTGTATTTTAATAAATAATTCAATATTTTCATTTATTTTCTTAGTCTCACACCATTGTAATTGTTTCAGGGAATTTATTGAGATATTATATTACCTTCTACGAGACCCGTAACTCTTTGATATAAGGGATTTGTCGTTAGGAGTTTGTCAGATTAGCTGTTTGAGTGGGAAGCCTTCCGGTTGGCTGGCAGGTTTGAATCCTGCATCCCCATTGGCTAGCATTATAGCGTGGCTAGGCGGGTAATTTCAGTTAGGTGATTGCTCTCTCTGCCGTCATCTTTCAACAGGTTAAGACCTAGGACGCAGGGTGTTATAGTTTATACAGCTTGACTAATTAATATTGTTTTGTTTCTACGTTGAGAAGTGTGCTGTAAGCCCCTCCGTATCGTAAGCAGCTGTTTAGGAGTTTAGGTCAGTTAGATGCTGTGACGTTCCGTGAGCTGTAAGCCACGTTGAGAAACACCTTAATTATACGAAGTTTGAATACTACTCTACATTTTCCTGAGATCCCGTCCTGCTTTCTACTATAAATGGTATCATCCTACAAGTAAACTATTTTTCTACACTACTAGTTTTTCTATGAGTTTAGTCTACATGTCGTATAGGCCTAAGAGAGCGGCCATTTGTAATAGAACGGCGTTTTTATCAGCTGAGAACCAGCATATTTTAACAATAATTTAACCTGAGAGATCGAGTTTTTATTGTTCTGCCACTAAGCTGAGCCGAGTTTTATTTCTCAAGTAATAATTTCAGACGTTTTCATTCAGTGATTTTTTTTGAAGTGACAAACCGACATGTCAGGCTAGTTTACGTTATGTCTGACCATTTATTATCGGCAGTGCTAGTTTTAATGATTTTCATAAACCCTTTGCTATTGCCATTCAGGATTTTTAAATAGTTTCACTTACAGCCAAAATAAATATCAATTAAATTAAAGAGTCTGAATTTGAAATAAAATTATTTGGCTGAAAACTTTATGTAGTCTGACGTCTTTTCCTATTTGCATGAACAATTGTTTTCACTTTCTCGCCTTCACTGATAACCCAGCTCTACATAATTTCTGTTTGTCCTTATGAAAAGTAAGTTGCATATTTTTAGAGTGTGACAAATAGTTATTGGTCTCAAGTAAGTGTGGTAAACTAAGGCGAGTGTTCTTCGCATCGAACATCTAATTCCCGAGCCTGCAAGGGGCAGGCAGACGATTTCCTCAGGGGAGAAATATTCTACTATCACACTGCTCAGTCGTAATAAATTTTGCCAATAATATACTTAACCTAGAACACAATATCAACAACGGTTTTATTTCATACTGTTTTATAAGCCTATGGGAGAGTAAGGTTATGCAAACACCTTAATTGTACAATACTGTTATTCCACATGTTGTTACGTATTTTCTATTCAGTACCGCATGGTAATATCCTGTCTGCTCATATTTTATGTTAATACTTAGTACTTGGAATAGGCCTACAGCACGAGCAGAAGATACATATGGCAGGGCACTTGGCATTGTGTGACGCATGTGCTGCAGGCAAGCTACGTGTACGTTTTTCAGTAAGCTGGTGTGCATAAACTATAGTAATATTCTGGCTATATTGACACAGGGAAATAAGACGGTCTCGTGGCAATTTATTATGTGAATGTATGTTTACACTTCATAGATTTGGCGCCAACAACGAGGGGGCTTTCGACAGCTGGAGCTGCGATTGAGAAGTGTCATAGTAAATGAGGAGAAACGGTAAAGCCCCGTATCAACAACGCCGCAGCGAAAGAACACCTTACAGGTCAAGGGAAACCACATCTTTGAATTACAAATTTCTAGAATACATTGTTTATGAAATGGAGGAAACTACCGAAATGATTAGGTTATCTACTCCCAACTCCCCTACAACTGAACATACAGACGCAGGCAGTGAATAAGTAAGGCTAGGTTCCCCGGCTAACACAACAGAAACTGCTGTTGCACCGATTTTAGTTTTACGGCAGCTCACCGCATTTATAAAGGCCCAGTTTGAAACTATGCAGGTAAAGTCACAGACACAGCTGGAAGCTATGCAGGCGAACACTCAGAAACAGTTCGAAAGTGTACGAGCGGAAACGCAAGCCATGTCAAATAAGTTTGAGTCCATGTGAGTGGAAAATCAAACACAGCTGGAAGCTATGCAGGCGAACACTCAAACACAGTTTTAAACTATGCGGGCGAATACGCAAACACACATGAGTGACGTCAAAAACCAACTAGTAATGCTGAGGGAAGACGTAGCCGCTAACTTACAACAGCTGGCAGCTGAAGTAACTACGTTACACAAGGAAGTGACCGAGACTAGAGAAGAACTAAACCAGCTGTGACAGACATGTGCTGCGCAGTTCAGAGTGTTTGAACAGAGAGTGAATAGGCTGGAAAACAGATCGGCTGCTGCGACGGACTTAAATACACTTGATCAGCTAGTGAGCGAAAAGTTCGAGTCACAAAACGCTCATGTGGAAAATAAGCTGGGACAGGTAAAGAAAACTACCGCAGACAGTTTGGCCAAGGTAGCTGACAAGGTAGGCCAGTTAGCCCAGGTTGTAGAAGGGGCGAGGGACCTTCACCTGGGTAGGCCTGAATGTGAACACGTGGAGGTGCAGCCCTTCAATCAGCGTGCATTACACTCTGAGATTAGGCCCAGTGCAATAATGGACGAGCAACATAATACGCAACAGACAGCTAGTTTGCCGACAAATGCGCCCCTCAGCACGTTGTTCCGCCTCCCCTTAAAAATGTGGGCTAAACAAATGCTTAAGTTTGGGGGCAAATCCGGAGAAAACCCAGTCAATTTTATTTTCAAGTTTAAAGGATACACCTTACTCTTCGGGCTAAGCGGTCATGATAGGTTGATATGCCTTACGCTTGCACTGACTTCCGAAGTCCATTATTGGCGGGAAGTGGCTAAGTGCACCACCACATCATACACCGAGTTTAAGGAGAAGTTCATAGATTGTTTCTGGAATGCGAAGGTACAAGGGAACCTCCGAACTCAGCTCCATGCGGAGAGGTTCACCCCAGGTAGAGGGCGCAGCCTAGAAGCGCACATATCAGAAGTGTACGAGAAGTCACGCCACTTAACCCCACCTATATGCGACGAAGAATTCATGACAATGGTATTGTTGCAGCTTCCGTTCCGCTACCAAACGCAATGGTCAGGTAGATGGGACGTAGATCTTATATCCTTCCGCGAGGGACTGTTGGCCTTCGACCAAATTGACAAATTACAGCGACAACAGGCTATTAGGGACGAAGACAAGCCTGGACACTTTGACCGTCCACCGGCACTGTACACCGGAAATCAATCGAACCAACACAGAGGAGGTTTCCGTTCTAAACAAAAGTAACCCTTCTAGAGTGCAGTCTTTACAAGTAAATAGCTACAAGTCCTATTTGCAAGACCAGGGAGCGAATCAACGGGACAATCAGCACTCGAATCAGCACTCGTTTAGGGGAAGGAAATGGTATTCGGCGAGGAGAGGCAGGCGAACACGCGGTAACCGCATGGACCGCGACGACAGGCAAGAAAATGAGGAAGAAAGATTAGGAGAAAACCGAAGACCTAATCCGCCTACGTCGCAGAGCATATCCTCACCACGTAAAATCGAACCACAAGGAAATATGCAGGGATATCAATTTCCGTTCTCACGACCTGGGATGAGCATGGTTACGAACCGGCCCGGCGGAACTACACAAAGCAGCCAGACGCAACCATTAGCTGAGGCAAGCTACGTGCCGATAAATACAGAGTATTTTATGCCTCCACCCAACGGATACTTTGCTAACCAGGCACCGCTAGACCAGTGTATGCCTTCGTTGGTGCCAGCACCGCCCACCATAACCCGGCGAGAAACGAGTCCGCAAGCCGCGAATGCCGCCGGCAGCGGAAAGTTCAACTAATGAAGGTCAGAGAAACTGGTCCCGTTCACTAGTTCGTATTACAGATTTGTGTACAAAGAGGTCCGATCGTATGGTTAATTGTCCGATTCAAAGTGAAGTTAAACTGGAAAATTTAAATAAAATTTTCGTAAACACCGTACTGTTAGGAGAAACAGACAAAGAATTTTTAATGGATGACATTGGCGAACATAGTATTTTTGCGCAGGAAACTTTGTGTCCCAAATTACGCTTAACAGTATGCAGTTTGCAAGTACCCTGCTTATTGGACAGCGGAGCAGAGGCGAGCTGCGTAGCAGAAGCCTTCGTGAATGAAATTTGTGCTACAGGAATTAAAATACCTGTTGTACCTGTACCTAAGCTTCGTATCATTGGAACAACCGCTAAATCGAGCCCAATAATTAGCAGACAAGTGTTATAGACTATTGAGGGCCTGGGCAGTACGAAAAGAATATCTGCGTTAGTGATTAAAGGTCTGACTAAAACGATAATCTTGGGTATTAATTTTTTGACACGGTACAAAATCAGTTTGGATTTTGGCGGTTGGTTAGTGCGTACTACAGACAGCGAGGTAAGCACTGTAACCTCTCCGGGCTGCTGGAGATGGTCCTACAATTTTGTGTGTCAGTTGCAAATAGGAGAGAGCCTACTGCAAAAGTCTGTCCCGATGAATGTTTTCAATTCTGCTGAGGAAATTTTGCAAGCTGTCAGTAGTATTGACGGAATAAATCGGCAACAGAAATGTGTATTGGAACAGTTTTTATTGATTAACCAAGTAATTTGTATAGGGCTTACGTTAAAGTAGAACCTGGACAAGTTTTTCATGTTAAGTCATACCCTATTCCGGCCAAATACGCCAAAGAAGCGGAAGACTATTTACATTTAATGTTAGCATAGAAAGTAATAAAGCCAGCCGCAAGACCATTTTGTAATCCAATGGTTTGCGTCCGTAAGAAAGACGGAACCGCCAGGCTTTGTTTGGACGCACGCAAATTAAACAGCATTACGAGTAAATCAAGAGAGAGCCCACGTCCGACTGATGAATTATTGCGACTGTATCAGGGAGTTCGCTACATGTCGACAATAGATTTAACTCGCGGCTACTGGTAAGTTCCTCTTACCGAAGACTCGAAACAGTACACAGCTTTTCTGTTCAGGAACAAGCAGTTCTGTTTTGAAGTGCTCCCGTTCGGACTTTGTAACGCCGTATCCCAGTTTACAAGATTTATGAGCGTGACTTTAGGCGAGCAGTGCGCAGAGTTTGCGAGGTGTTGCGTCGACGATATTTTGATGTCGTCGACATTCGAAGAGAATCTAGAGCACCTACAGGCCGTGCTTAATCAACCAACTACTGCAGGAATGACCGTCAAACTTAGAAAGTCGCTGTTCTGTCAAGAAGAAGTGTCTTTCCTAGGCCATGTTATAACGCCTGAAGGAATACTCACAGCTCCCGATAAACCAGCCGCTATTACAGACTTCCCTGTGCCCAGAAATGTACGTCAATTGCGAGCATTTCTCGGTGTTGTCGGTTTTTACCGCAATTATTTTAATAGAGCGGCAGATGTATGTGCACGGCTTTTTGAGCTCTTAGGAAAAGACGTAGTCTGGAAGTGGACCGCCGAGAAACAGCAGGCCTTTGAAGCCGTCAAACAGTTATTTTTACGTTTTACGTAAGCAGTGATACACCACCCCATTCAAGGAGCCACGTATTATTTGTATACAGATGCGTCAAGTTATGCTTTAGGAGCAAAGCTCGCTCAGCTGAGCGCTAATGGCATTGAGAAGACAGTCGCCATGGTGAGTAGGACTCTTAACAAGGCCGAGAAAAATTATACGGTTACGGAAAGAGAAATGCTAGGAGTAGTTTGGGGCCTACAGCATTTCCGTAACTTGTTATTGGGCGAACGCATAGTACTACAGGCAGACCACCGGGCACTAACAAGTCTACGAACAGGACGTATCTTTAGTAGCCGCCTTACAAGATGGTCAATTATAGTTCAGGAGTTTAATTTAGGTTTTCAGCACATAAAGGGAAGCGATAACCTCACAGCTGATTACCTCAGCCGAATACCGGATGATGCACCGGAAACGGCGAGTAAAACGCCCAATGAGTTTTTTGTGGTTTTAGCCTCCAAGCAGCCAGAGTTGACTCGTTTATCGCAATAAATTTTTGCAAACATTTTCGAGGATCAGACAGCTGATAACTTTTGTAACAAGGTTTTTACATAAACTACGGGATGTACCAGCTGAACATCCACTAAGATATTCATTTTGTACAAGTTTTAAAGGAATTTTATTTCAGCATAGTTTACGTCAGATGGATTTAGAAGCCAATGTAAGGTTGTCGTACCGGAGAAATTACAGTAAAAATTCATCGTTGGAACACACGAGTTAGTAGGACATATTGGAATACGGAAAAAGTATGAAGCTCAGCGGAGACAATTTTTTTCTCGACGCATATGCTACAGTCAGTCACAGTTACTGTACGAGCATTTGACTTGTGCAAAAAATGCAAACAACCACAAGAGAATTTAATGGGAGAAGTGGTACCCATTATTCCGGAGAACCCGTTAAATTTAGTGTCGGTAGACTTATTTGGTCCGTTACCACGTTCTAAGGCCGGAGCAACGTATATTTTTGTGCTCACGGGTGTGTTCTCGAAATACACAAAGCTATACGCTATTGTACAAGCGAATGCTATGACTGTGTTAAGCAAGTTAGAGCTATTTATTAAAGAAGTCGGAAAGTATGTTTGTGTGTTATCAAATAAGGGTACACAATTTACCGGGCATATTTGGCAGAAAGGTTTAAGAGAAAGGGGGATCGTACCAACGACAGTCGCTCTGCGTCACCTTCGTGGCAGCCCTGTAGAACGCAGAATGAAGGTTGTCGGAAACACGCTACAAATATTTTACGTGGAACCGCGAGATTGTGCGCGACCCGACTGAGTCAGCAGCACCTCGCCAGAGCCACGATAATTAAGTAGTATACCTCCCAAGAATTTAATTTTTTTTAAAGCCCGCACCACGTGTCTTTAAGGTAGAACTGAGCTAGAGAGAAAAATTAATATCATCGCCGCGCGAGGATTATGCTACCACGTCTGGAGCGAAGTTACTAACTTGACATTGAAGCTATGCAGATTGCCTATCACGAGAGACCCTGATCAAGAAACACTTCCAGCTAAACTACCTAGCATACACACCTGAACTGCCTGCCGCATCAATGCCAAGTCGACTCACTTACAGGTGTCCTGCCATCTCCAAGGATCTGAGGACCTAGAACAATCAGAAAAGAAGGGGCGAACCTTGGACTAGGTAACAAAGCAACGATGTTCTTTTGTAACAACAAATAAACACTTCAATACTGGATCTTACGTACTGTGGTTATGTTGTGTGTTGATGATAAGTAAATAGTAATCCCATTGGTTTTTAAAGTCTTCTCGATTTTCCAACATATAAAGTCGCAATTATGTTCTACTAAATTGATAATATTTTTCCGGCTTTGTTAAGCCTTTGGTATTCTTGGAAAGTTGTTTTTACATGTTGTAAATAATAGGCTAAGATTGTTGTTGGTAAAGTGTTCTTAATGTATTTATTTTATCCATGGTTGTATATGTCTGCTGTCCTTCGTTATTTACTATAGAGGTGCAGCATAATGTACGTTAAATCCAATGAGACACCTAACAGTTTCAGGCGGTATTCTATAGAGGGATGAAGTCTTCATGTATTGTATTAAATGTTGTCTGAGTAAAGCATAGGGCTAACTCGGATAGGAGTTGTCAGTGAAGAGGTATTTACCCTAAAATAAACATTGCAGTGAAATGTAAACAATAAAATGTTTAGTGTGAAACAAGTGCCATTTATACTAACTACCAGCAAACACTTATGGTGCTTCGACTAGTGACACTTGTTGTGGAAAAAAAACTACACAACCACACTTTACTACATACATTTTTGCAACGGCGATATTTTTGTAAACACACGTTTTTTTGTTTTTGTTGGAGACCGGCGAGCTTCAACAGCGACGTCACAAACGACGGAACTTTGTGCTACGGTTCAGTGATGGTACACTGTATTGTAAAGCGAGACAGCGAGTGTACAGGTTTGGTAGTTGTACACAGATCCTGTACGACAAGGTGATACGCGATGTTTCTTCAGGAATTACCGCGGACATACCGCTTACCCGCCACGGACACGTTCTCAATAGTGGAGCGGCTTCCCGCGGTTTTCTGCAAGCGGGGGCCAACTTCGTATCCGGTCGGCTGCCTTCGCTGTAAGCCGAGGCATTCTGCAAATCACGCGACCTGGTCTCGCGTGACGCGAGACACCGCTGTCTGCAGCTGCGGACAATGTAAATATAGCCAAAGAAAAAAAAGGTTGTAGCGGGTAAGCCAAGGCCCCATGAAATGACCGTACTCCAACAATGAGAGAATTCCCCATTCCTCTCGTAATGATATGTAACAGTTATGTTATGTTTTCTTTGTGGTTTCACGATGTGTATTAAAAAAACTATGTATGTGATTTTACCTGTTCCTACAGCAAAGTATTGCTAGATAAACATTTTCCTACAGCGGATTTTCCTAACAGTGCAGAAATATTACAAATGTATTAGTTACATTTTTTATGAGATATATGTCTGTATCCTGATGAAAAAGGCTTAACCAACAGGAGGTGCAATTATGTAACACAAACTTTTGCAATTTCTGCATTCATTATTATAATTTACATATATTTTTACTCATTCTACACTGTTAATGTCAAACACTGTAATTTGCACACGTTTTTCACGTTTCATTTTTATTTATTTATATTAATTTTCGTATGTTTAGGATTTTGAATAATTAGATGTTAAAATGGCAATAATTTATGTTTAAATTCCTTAGTTGGCTAGATTTTATTTTTGTTTGTATTTTAATTAATAATTCAATATTTTCATTTATTTTCTTAGTCTCACACCATTGTAATTGTTTCAGGGAATTTATTGAGATATTATATTACCTTCTACGAGACCCGTAACTCTTTGATATAAGGGATTTGTCGTTAGGAGTTTGTCAGATTAGCTGTTTGAGTGGGAAGCCTTCCGGTTGGCTGGCAAGTTTAAATCCTGCACCCCCATTGGCTAGCATTATAGCGTAGGGCTAGGCGGGTGATTTCAGTTAGGTGATTGCTCTCTCTCTCTGCCTCCATCTTTCAACAGGACGCACGTCCAGAAGTTGGACGTAGCATAGGTATTTTAACTAGTATATTAGGGTGTTATAGTTTATACAGCTTGATTAATTGATACTGTTTTGTTTCTACGTTGAGAAGTGTACTGTGAGCTGTAAGCCGCGTTAAGAAACACCTTTTTTAGTCTACACGTTGTATAGGCCTAAGAGGGCGGCCATTTTTAATAGAACATTCTACTCAATGCCATGTTGGCACGGCGTTTTTAACAGCTAAGAACCAGCATATTTTAACCATAATTTAACCTGAGAGATTGAGTTTTTATCGTTCTGCCACTAAGCTGAGCAAAATTTTATTTTTGAAGTAATAATTTCAGACGTTTTCATTCAGTGATTTTTTTTGAAGTGACAAACTGACAGGTCAGGTTAGTTTAGGTTTTTTTTTTTTTTTTAATAAGGGTATTGTTAACTGTTGTGTCTGACCACTTTCTATCGGCTGTGTGTTAGTTTGAATTATTTTCATAGACCCTTTACTATTGCCATTCAGGATTTTTAAATAGTTTCATTTACAGCCAGAATACATATCAATTAAATTAAAGAAACTGAACTTGAAATAATTTCTATTCGTCCTTATGAAACGTAAGTTGCATAATTTTTAGAGTGTGATAAATGGTCACTAATCTCAAGTAAGTATGGCAAACTAAGGCGAGTGTTCTTCACATCGAACATCTAATTCCCGAGCCTGCAAGGGGCAGGCAGACGTTTTTCTCAGGGGAGAAATATTCTACTATCACACTGCTCAGTCGTAATAAATTTGAACAATAATATACCTAACCTAAAACACGATATCAACACATGCTTTTATTTCACACTATTTTATAACCTATGGGAGAGTATGGTTGTACAAACCGCATGGTAATATCCTGTCTGCTCATATTTTATGTTAATACTAAGTACTTGGAATAGGCCTACAGCACGAGCAGAAGATACACATGGCAGGGCACTTGGCATTGTGTGACGCATGTTCTGCAGGCAAGCTACGTGTACGTTTTTCAGTAAGCTGGTGTGCATAAACTATAGTAATATTCTGGCTATATTGACACAGGGAAATAAGATGGCTTTGTGGTAGTTTATTATGTGAATGTATGTTTACACTTCAGTTTCGTCGTAGTACATGTCTCCATTTTCGACTCATGATGTCGTCAAGCATCAGGAGCGTCAGAACCATTTTTGTTAACGGCAGGGAGCAAAATCTTTTACATAATTCGGCACCCCTAGTACTGCAAAATACGTCCTCCCTCCCCCTTCATATCTTGACACAAAATATTTATACCAGTGTAAATATGACAATAGGATATTCATGGTAAAGTGAACACTTTTGAAAGCCCTCTCATCTTGATTAATAGTCAATAAATATATTGTGATGGAATATACCAACCGTGCTTATTACTTGCATGACAATATTTATTTTAAAATGTGGTTAAAAGATAAAAAAAATGGCTGAAAGTAAAAAATAAACTAGGGTCTCAAAAGTGCTCACTTTACCATGAACAGCCTATATTTAATATTGTTACTGATCTACAGTTTTAGTAACTATACGTAAAGTATAAATTTAGATTTCCATCGTTTTCTTGTGGCACCCCCTAGTGAAACCCTAGTGACCTTAACACCTCTTTCCTTTCCCTTTTTTTTTTTTTTTTTTTTTTTTTTTTGTCGAATGCTTGTATATAACAGTTAAAATATTTTTCATTAAACCGAAAGTCGGTCAAAGTAGCTGTAATAAACTTTCAAAGCACGTATTTATGCACGCCATGTGGTTTCGACTTGTCTTTTGAAAAAATAGAAAATAGGCCTCGTCATATTTGTACAATGTTTTGACAATAGCGTGTCACGCCCGTTGTACGTGGTAAAGGTCGAATTATTGTGTATGCGATTAATATTTCTCAAGTAGTTTGTTGCTTTCGTTTGATGTGGTGCACCGCTCCTTGGGATTTATATGGTGCTAGAAACTAAACAGACTAGAATTTTGAAAATAGCTCAAGTAAAATGTTTTATAGTGCGGTATTTAAATCCCTATGATCCTTCTTCCAGATAACACTGTGTCTAATTTATTACTGCAGCTACTGATATCGAAACATTAATACTTGGATATCAGTCAGATTAGTGGTCGAACCAACTCCAAGTTATGAATCGTTTCTTTTATATGTTCCTGCAAACTTTATCTTTATATATCTCAGTGGTCCCTCCACTGAGCAGCTGGCAAATTGTTTTATTTTCGCAAGATAAGAACCCTGTAATAAATTAGTAGTCCATAGTGCTATAGTACTAAAGGAGGCGTAAGGCATCAATTTAAAATACTAGTATCTAACGTAGTAAAATACTTATAATTATACTATTCCTTTTCTTTAAACGATATCCGATATAAAAGTTAGAAGTGGAGATTTAGCCAACAGTTAAACCACCGATGGTAAAATTCCTACGGCAGAACGGCGATTTTCACTACAATAGTCACTGTCGTTTTTTCCGACGCCAAAACGTTTATAAACTAGGTGAAATGTGCTTCGGGGCTGTTCACGGTAAAGTGAGCACTTTTGAGGACCTAATTACTTTATTACTATCAGTCATTTTTTTTATCCTTCTGCCACTTTTCAAAAATAAATATTGCCATGTAAGTAATAAACTAAGTATATATATTTCACCGGACTCGAGTGAACGTCTAAGGGCACAGTTAGATATATTTGTAGACTACTAGGCTATTCCAAATGAGAGGACTTCTAAAAATTGCTCACTTTACCGTGAACAGCCTATAGGAATATTTACGTCGTCAGGTACGATTATCTTCGGAAACCAGGCACTGACCGCGGTTGTAAGCAACTATAAGCAACCAAGTTTTATTTTTCTTATATGCCGTCGCTATAGCGCGTCTCACTCTTAGATTGCAGTGGGTAGCTAAACAAACAATTTTATATTTATACACTACTATACGATTTGATAATTTTTGTTACGTAATCTTGTACGTAAGAAGTTATTCTGCCAACACGGCATAACCTCTTGGCTGTTGATAACTCTAGCCATCCGGAAACAGCGCGCGTCATGCACACTTTACTGCAATCTAAGCACCGGTTGCACCAACATCGCCCACGATTAGAGATCAAATGATCCTAGTTCCAAACAATGATCCAGCTTGATCTTGGTTCCAATGTAAAAATCTTGCACCAACGAAATTTCATGTTTCTGGATCTCCGATACCTCGATCTTGGTTCAAAAGTGAGAGATATAGATTAAGTATGAGAAGAACGTTGCTATTGGTTAGTTATATACGATGTCATGGAAGTACACGTACTTTTCACTATAGATAATAGATAGAACTAGATGTGCGATATTTTATCTGTTTTAAGTTAATTATTGTTGTACGAATTTTAGTAAATAATATTCAAGTACGTATAATGTTGTTTTAATTTCCGAACAAAACACTCGAACATATCTGTTGGCATATTTTCAAACTACATTTGTCAACGGTGGCTGGTGATCTCTGATCGAGTTTTGGAACCGCCAGCTTCCGCGGTTCGAAATGAACTTAATCTCGCTTCCCAGTCCAGCTCTGAACTCGGATGGTGCAACAGATTTCTGTGTCGATCTTAGATGCGATCTCGGATCAAGTTTCGAACCACGATGGTGCAACGGGCCCTAAGAGTGAGGCGCTTTATAGTTGTAGGCAATGATGGATGGAAGTGCTATTTTCAGTTGCAAGTTTAAATTAACGAACAACCGAAATTTTAACCTACTACTAAAAAGAGTTTGTGTTAATGAGTAACAATAAATTATATTCTTCTTGTTCGCGTTGAAGTGTTTTCTTCAATAGACGATCAGGTTTATAAAGTTTCAAAGTTGGGGAACAGCTTTGTTTTTCTCCTTCAAGTTCTTTATTGCTGCCATATAGATCATATTCGTAATCCGAAGTCACGAGAGCACAGGAATATTGAAAAAGTAAAAAAAAAAATACGCTGTGTGAAGTTTTTTTATGTGAGCGATCAAGAACGCATTTTCTCGCAAGTGACTGGCAAGCGGATTACAGAGCCGCTTATAACGACGAAAGAAGGAACATAATAAGAAGCGGGGTGAGTGGCAATACGATGGCGGAACGGGTATAAAGAATTGCTCGCATCAAAGTTCGGCGCGGGGGAAATCGATAGGAAGAACTAAAGTTCTCAGGCGTTAATATCGGAATCGAGGCGACATCAGAGTGGGTAAGAGGTGGTTGGGGTAGAAGGCTGCTAGGAGGACATTAATATAATGTTGCAGCAAGTAGCGAGGAGTGTGGCTGACACCTGCAAAGTTCTGTAGTTTCTTAACGTCTTGCCGTTGGTCCGGGGGATCGGGCAGTAGGGCCCGAAGAAAAAAGAACAAACGGGAAAATGATAGCAACGACATGTCTGCGCCCTTGTTCCTCAAATGTATCTCTTTTATGTCTCGTAGAACATTTTCTTCGTCCAGCTCTCTCGAGTGGCAGTAATTCTGGTAACATTCAACACCGCCATTTTATTTATATATATAAAAAAAAAAAAAGACCGAATGAAATTGTGGATATAACTGGTGACTGTGATACACTACCGTTGTTCGTTTTGTACTCACTCTCATGTAGTTCTGACACCGTGATTGTATTTATTGCTTTGAACAGCATTTCCAGAGTTCCACCGTCTGGGCAGTTCACAACTACACAGACTACGGCCAACGCGTTCCTCGTACACTCCATTTTTCAGTGTGCGTCACACTGTTTGCGGTGCTTATTTCAGTGCCATTGTTCCCTGGTATTACTTGCCCTGGTTTCCCGTAACGGGTTTTCCGCTGGTTACGGACGTTAACTGATCTTCGGCATTTCAGTTATCGGGGAGCTTGGCACGTTTATTTGTGTGCAAGAATGATGATGTTTGGTCAAGCAATATCCATCCGTATTACCATCTTCCGTCAGTCAAGGGTTCCGTACCGTCTTACTGCATTCATTGCCAAATAGTTTTTCTTTGAAAGCAAATGTCAGTGCTGGTACTTAACATAAACTTTCCCCATTTTCTTACCCATTACGTAAACAGTTTCCGTGCAGGAACCGTCACCAGCATCATTATTATTAAGAATGTGCAATTCATTTCTGCAACATCGTAACATTGTCGGTAGCTAACGGTTTAAACTGACTACAGTTAATAATCCACTTCTTTTCTATTAACTCTTTAAGACACAGTATGCGAGTGTCTTATATATATATATATATATATATATATATATATATATATATATATATGTGTGTGTGTGTGTGTATATATATATATGTGTGTGTGTATATATATATATATATATATATATATATATATATATATATATATTTACTGACGAAATTGAACTCTATATATATATATATATATATATATATATATATATATATATATATATATATATATATATATATATATAGAGTTCAATTTCGTCAGTAAGTTTAACGAGTCGAGCTGTCGTGAGATGAACATCATTCTCGTGGAGGCTGTCTCCGGAATCTGCCAACGTCTTGAGGACCAGCGAAAGCGAGGCGCTTCTGCGAGTGTGATGAGTTCACGGCAGCTTGGGTGCGGCGACCATTCCACAACTCGTCGCGTCCTAGGTGGCGGATAGGGGATCCCCAGGCTCTGGAGTGGCTGGGAATATTCTAGTATCAGCCCGTGGACCAACATAAGTCTTTCTTCCCGAACGAACAAATACCCTACTTTGTCCAGCCCTAATCCAGTTAAAGAGAACTATTTTTATCCTCTGTGACTGTTGCATAGATTTTCTACGGCCCTTTCCGTTTTGCCTGGGTTGCTATGCTCTTCGATCTAGACCTTTCTTTTGTCGGGGTGTACACATGGCTACAATTGCGGCCATGACACTATAACCCTGCTTAGCCGCGATGCGCACGACCATTATAATAATTAAACCCTACGTAAGGCGTGTAGGGCTTTCCCTGAGACGCATCTTATTCTCCAACTGACTTAGCTACTAACAAGCATGACGGAGGGCACATAGAACTGTGAATATGCTCACGCTGGTGTAACGGGATTTGGGGGCTCACCAGAATAAAAAATTTCAATAAGTTTAACGGAATTGATAGAGGAGTCTGCACCAAGAGTATTTTATGAGGCTGGACCTTCGGGGATAAATCTCCCTTTGGCGTCTCTAATTGCTGCCGATAGACCATGTGATGTGGTTTCAGAAAGAGCTCTCGATTGGAGTAGTGATTCTGATTTTGAGGACTGGCCATCTCACATATTGTCTGGTGTTAGTAGCTACAAGAGGTAACAGTATTGCGTGCTGTGTAGGTGGCTGCATTAAATGTAAAACGTAATGTAAATTGTACGGTTAGGTTAGTGTTTAACATTATGTAATATTCTGCCATTGTTTTTGGATATTTGTTTCTTACGAAGAAAGTTAGAAAAAACACTGAAATATTTAAAGTGATTTTGTGTACAATTTTATTAGTATGTACAATCATTTTGTTTCTATTAATATAGGTACAAAAATATGCGATTATGTGAATGCCATCAATTCGTTCAACCCAAAAACTCGAGAAGTAGAGCATATTCTCAGTAATATAATAAAACTCTTTATAACTATTTGCATAAAATACATTCTGCGGTGTTATGCCCTACACAAGGTCTAGTGTTAAGAATCGTGCACAACTGCTTAAGGGCAACAAATTCGCTTGAATTACAGTAAGGCATTAAAACATTCTACAAAGCATTAGTTAATTATAATATTTATAGGTAAACGATACGTTCACATAAAAAGGAACAAGAATTGTTATTTGAAAACAAAATTTTAGGCATACAGTCTTGTAAGGATTAGCAGATTTTACATTGACGTGTGTGGTTGGTGAAACGTGGTAGTTACTATTTAATTAAACTAACCATAAGAGCCCCGTGTCAATAAATTTTATTTTAATAACAATATATAATTAATGTTTACTTTATTTTTAACTGTGACTACAGAATGAGCTCAGTATCAAAATGTTATCTTCATGCTTAATAGATGTGCGAAAATTCCAACTTATTTTAAATGGCGCATTTTTTGTATTGTTACTTGAATTGAGGGATATGAAATGACTTATTATAACAAAACCGGTTTTTGGTAACAAACTACTTTTGCAAATTTATGCGAAAGCGAGTGTTATTAAACGGTTAATACCACTGAGTTCACATACAACCTTTGTTTTATTTACGCCAGAGCCAGTGTTTACAACTGGCTAACACCACAAACTTCACACACAATTATTTTTTATTTCTAAAGCCATGCATATAAATGGACGTATAATGAGCTAGGCAGCAATTTTTTTTTTGACGCGTCTAAATGATTTTGGCGTGGAATGTACGACGACCGCTGTCTGCGGTTTCAACAATTCGTCCCTTGCACAGAGCATTGCATTAAATCGCACGCTCGGGATTTTCAATAGTGGGTTGTCTGGAAATCGATGCGTCCTCTGGTTTCCTTTAACCAGTCTTACACGTCGACGGGTCTGGCTTATGCCACCTGAAAATTAACACAGATTTCCCAAAATTAGAAGTGAACACTAAATATGTTCTTGTACGAAAAAATAGACGTTCTATAATGTTTTGATAATGTGCAGGAAATCGAATGACTAGAATTCGACAGTCATTATTAATTCAAAAGCTTAAATTTAATTTGAAATGGATGGAAAAAATAGACCACATCTTTTGATGCTATAGTTAATGAATTTTTTTTTGTATTTGTTTAAGTCATTTTAATTCCTATAGTTCACACTAAATTCCTATTAATCTCAGTTAAACGTATTAAATAATCCTAAAACGTACCTGGCAAATAAATTGGATTTTAGTTGTTTTATTTGTGAAATCATTTGAAAAGAAATATTTTTAAAATAGTCTCCTATAATTAGTTTTTTTGCATTTAACTAATACAAATGTTAATGCGAAGCTGCGATAAAAATAATTAACGTAACATTAAATATAATACATGTGTAAACATTTTGACATATATTTCCAACTTTTTTATACTTAAAAATTAGTACTTTGATATCTGGAAACGTAACTAACAATAACTTGTTAAATTTAACATGGCCATGCAAACAAGTAAAAAGAAAAGTAGCAAAATACTTTTCTACATGGCCGTGGCGCATCCTCTTACTTACGGCGGGGAATAGGCTGAGATTGTCCAATTTAATTTTTATTACTTTTCATTATGTTCGGTGTAAATTCCCACACAAAATGATAAAACCACGAAACTACCATAGGAAGTCTAATTCTTACTTAGGCTGTAATTAAACCAGCTGTTCCCAAAAGTGATTACTACGTTCACTATAAACTGGGGTCAACCCAGATTCATAGTCGCAGAATAAGAAAACAAACAATAAAATTAAAGAAAATACACACTGAGAGAACACACCAAGAGTTGTGTTAATAAACGTAGCAGAATTGTACGCCTGAGTATGGATGAGTGATTTGCAGCAGTCTAACATTTTAGCTGGATATTACAGACATTTTAGTGCTCAAGTTACTTATACTTTCCATTAGTCACCGCCCCCTTCTAGTAGCGTGGTTGCTAGTAAAGGAAATTAAAATGAAGTCGCGCATTTAGTGGATGAGTTAACTACACCAAAATAAAACAACCTAGCTTCAAGAGTAAATTTATTATTAATTATAAAGTTTCTGGAGGCAACATTTTGTAAGTTATATAGGTTTTTTTTATAAACATGCGTGCTTGCGTGCTGACTAGTCTGTGATAATAATTTACCCTAACCGTGACCAATTAGAGTGCTTCGGTGACACAGGGCGAGAATACTTTTCAAGTAACCATGTCTCAAGTGTTCAGTCTCATTGAAGCATCATCAAAGGATGCTTACTCGTCACCCAGGCCTACATTTCCCTAGAATCTTCAGAAAGCAAGGATAAGTAAGTTCCATGCAGACGCACATGACATCTGGGTGCAACTTTCCAAGTAAGGTGTAGTTTCGTACTGAGTGGGACGTCAAAAACATTCCCGGTGTAATTAATTTTCAACACTAAATAATCGTCGCCCGTCAGTTGTACCCGGGGATAACATTGTGAGGTGCGGATTTCCTGTTTTCCCTCGTTTTTCTTTCGAATCGTCACTCCTGTTTGACTCAAGAGATAATATTCACCATTAGTAGATCTCCGAGTATTCCGCGATTTCATTCTGTGACGAGGTAAACTTCATACACTCGTTCTTTTCTCCAACTGTTGTGATTGGAAGGCGAATCTTTAGACACGTATCGTTTAACTGTGAGCCGGTACTGAGCAAGAAGCAGTAGTGTGAGAGAGCGTTGAACTTTCTCGTTAAGGCCTTACTTGATCGCAGTGAGCAATAAGCAAACCACAGTGTATCGGGTGTACAGAGGGCTTAGAAGTCCAGCTTGCTGCCGTACCAATTCGCCAAATACTTGCGGCTCTACCCATTAGGCCAGAATCATAGATTAAAGATGATATAGACCGATCTCCCTGGCTGCGCACAACCAGTCTGCCAACATTGAACTGCTTTTCTGCTAAAACGACTAGCGAAAACGACGTGGATTAGGTTTGAGATAAGAATACTGTTTTGCAAACAAGTGCTTTGAGGACTTTTTGCACTTCCTCTAACGAATTTGTAACGCAGTTTGATTAAATGCAAATTGGTTAATGTATTTTGTTGACACAATAGTTCTTATCATTTAAAAATTAAGATGTGTACAAACACCTTCATCATAGTTGACCATGTGATTTTGTTAGTTGTGTTTATTTGGGGTAGGTCAACGTTGGGTACATGCGCAGAAGACGAATTGGCGTACCTCATCTTTAGTTATTGACGAAAATATTCAAGGGCATGTCAAACTGTGACTCAGTCTTGTAAGACCAGCCAGTTCCTAGGCATAAAGTAAAAAAGAGCCAATAGAAACATGAAACAGGATGTGCTCAAGTGAGACGCGTAAGTTCTGTATTCAACGGCCTGCTCCCGAGAAAGAACGGGATAAATGAGCTTTCATGAAGAAATGAAACCCCCCGTACCTCCGGAGTACATTTCACATCATAAAATTGAGAATCCATTTCGAAAATGTCATCAACCTATAATACCCGAGAATAGGACCAGGAAGTGATCCATTACTTGAGTTCATCAGATTCACCCCCACTTGTAGCTGAAGAAGCTGTGTGATAGAGTGAAAAAAATTTCGAAGAGACACTCCGCCAAGGAATCTCAAATAACAAGCATAGTCTGACGATTTCTTTGCGTTAAGGATTATGGTGAGTTTATACCTGATAGCCAGTTTGGCTGATGGAAGGCGTGTCTAGTCACGTATGTTTCAATTTATTGTTCATCTGTCTTGTTTACTTCACACCATAAATTATATTTTTTTGCAAGTGCATTAATCAGTTATTTTGCTTGTGGGAACTGGACCTCTTTGGGGTTGTTTAGAAAGTTTAAGATAACGACGATTAAATTGACTTATAGAGTAAGAAATTCATCTTTATCTTAAGCTACACAATTTTGAAGTTCCATTGGACTCGTGAATTTCATTTTGTACTTCCGATATATTATTCAGCGTTTACCAGTGGTTAGGTATTTACACATCTCAGAGCAAAGTCGACGGAGAGCTGGAAGCTAGTTTTAAAAAAAGATCGATCACTTAAGTTTATTAAATTTTTTAGAGCATTGGCAGGTACTCGTAGTACGGCCACCTTTGTTTAACACTTTGAAACTTCGAGATAAAAGTAAATACGAAAGAACTGTACGAGTATTCTTCGTAGCTACTTTCTGATATACCAATCATGAAATCGTTGTCTAACGTAAAGACGGTTCACGGCAAAATGAGCAGTTTTGAAAGCCCTGCTTGAGATCTACTTGTATGCGCATTGTGTATTCTTCCGTCTTATGTAAATTAACATCGCCATGGGCCTCATCACTTCATTCATGTATCGGTCAATTGAAACAGTGAAATTATTAAAAAAGAAAATATTTTACTAATCTGCTTACTTTAACAATTAGACGCCTTAAAAAACAGAAAGTGAAAGAAATAATTCAAGCTATCACAAATTGTTACCTAACAATTTTTATTCGACGTTAAGATATGAAACTACTTTCCCTCCATCGTCACCAACTTTACTGGGCGCATGTCACTCAGAACACCCGTTAAAATATATGCAGGCAGGGACAGTGACGTTTTTCTAAGGTTGGCTTCCAAAGTGCTCACTTGATCGTGAACAGACTTTATACAATTTGATTGTATATTATTCCTGACGAACTACTCCAGTACCTTCGGCTGTTAATATTATTCATCTTCACTATGATTGTAAGTTATATACAACAGTGCAGCGACGGACAAACGCCTTTCCGCCCCCAACCATTCAATAACCAATGGAGTGAGGGTCTAGAGAAAACGAGCTTGCTTTCACGTTTTTCCAAAACGACAATTTCTCGGGTACTCCACAGCACAGCGTCGCCATCCATCTTGCAATGCGTGGTACGAGCCTCGGGGCGATGCAAGGAGCGAGCGCTCTTTCGCGATCTCGGACAAGCAACGAACATTCCCACGAACTTCGGAACTCCCTCCTCCTCCTGCCCCCTCGATCCAACCCATCCACCATCGCCGCTCACTTTCCGGGATTTGGGTAGTTAGGGGCTTGGCCACGAGGCAGCGCTCCGCTCGCATTCAGCCGGCGTGCGCCCCACCGCCGCCGCTGAAAACTTGCCAGGGAAATCTTCACCCGGCGACCGGAAAGGAAACAATGGCGCTGGGGCGAATAAGTTGAGAAGTTACGGGCGTCTAAGTGGAGGAAGATAAAATATGGAAAGCCGGGTCAAGAGAAGGCACGGGAGAGGGAAGGAGGCTGGAGCTGTTTGAGTTTCTGATTGAGTGATCCCTC
The DNA here is from genome assembly GCA_029891345.1 of Dryococelus australis. NCBI lineage: Eukaryota > Metazoa > Arthropoda > Insecta > Phasmatodea > Phasmatidae > Dryococelus > Dryococelus australis. Next base: position 117,769,593 of record CM056997.1, read on the forward strand.
TGGATTACTTATTTCCTCTTCTTCCTCGCCTTGCACTCCGTGAACGCAGAAGAAGTGATGATTTTATGGCTGCGTGCTTCTCAAATTATAACTCAGATGAACTGACACCATAATGGGTACTGACCCCTCAAGCTTTAGTTTACAAGTTTTATGCTAAGATTTCTATTTTAGAAGTTGCATAGAAATTTTTTGGCACGACGGATTATAAATAACAGTTTCCATGCATTTCTTACGTTGTTGGAGTTACACCGCCTTCGTTATTTTCCTACTTCTATCTACCCAGAAGGAACAAATGATTTTGTGCGGAAGACTACACAGGTGAAGATTGCAATAGTAATAAAATTTCAAACTAAAAACAAAGTAGCATACTAAGCATTGACCTGTACCATGAGGGTGAGTGAAACTAAATAACAAATATACAGACTGTTCAAAAATTCACCCGAAATATTTCATGAGGAGGTTCCTTGTGTACGTCCTATTTAACAAAAAAGGTCCTCTTGTTGCAAGCGCCTAGGACCCGCCGTTTCCATGTAAAAGACTCACGGAGTTTTCAGCTGTGATGATACAACGCCTGACATGTAGGCAATACTACGTTATAAGTGGGGAATGTACTAATTGGACACAATCGTGTCTTGCGCAAACGAATTAAAGTGCTTTGTAGCTATCATCTTGTTTAAACAGCATAAAGGATCAAATGAGTGAATAAGTACAAAGCAACTACATTAATAATTATGATGGTCAGTGTAACTGTTTCCTTTACGCATTGGATCAATCTTGACTAACGTCCCTTGATAAGGGGTGACGCTGTATTGGTATTTCTGCTGGCACAAATTACGTGCTCTCAAACCCTGTATAGCCTGTCGCACCGTACATCAAATGTATGTGGACTAATTCCCCCCACGTAAACCTCGATATGCTGTCTACAGTGGAGTGCTACACACATGTAAGCCCAGCACTCACCATCTATCACGTTTCACTTGTGCTTTCGGGAATAGTCGACTCAATATCAGTTTTTGCTTACGATAGATTTGTATATCTCAAAAGTTACGAAATATTGCCTAAATGTCAGGCATTGTAACATCACAGTTGAACATTTTGTGAGCCTTTTAAAAGGAAACGGCTGATCCTAGACACTTGCAACAAGAGGTCCTTTTTGGTTAAATAGGACGCACTGCTTAATAAAATGGCACAAAAGTTCAATAAAACTTTAAAGTAAAAAAAAAAATTGTATGCAATTAGAAGGTGGCCACATTTATTTTTATGAAGGCGGGAGTCTTAGAGCCGGGTTTTTTTTGTATGTTGAAGATCTCGATAACGGGGAATTTTCCAGATAATCGTATTTTAATTTCGCATTGATTTTGATAATTTCCGAAAATGCCATTTCCAAACTTGATTTTCAAGGGCGTATATCTCTCATAGGAATTGAGTTAGGCTAAACGTTGTATTGAATATGTCTACCTCATTTTTCCCAAGGAATCTCCTCGCGAATTATTTCAAGTCAGTTTCCCAACAGCTTGTATGTTCTAAGCCTCAAGAAAAGGATACAAATTCCTGAATGCCCGACATTAATCCCTATTAGTATCGATATGTAAAATTTCCTAGCGGAAAATTTATAAATGGTTACACCTGTCTGTTTAAAAAGGCCATCTTAATTGAAAATGATTTATCAAAATTACCAGAAGGCAGAATTAAGGCAGCATTGCTAAAGGCTAGAAACTGTTCACTTTTGATTCGTATCACAATCTAAATGATTCACTGCCTACAGTTCCAAGTATATCACCAAATTTAAAAAATAATAATTCCATAACATTTATCATCAAACAAAACAATCACTAACTGGTTTAATTTTGTTGCCCTAAGAGCAAAACCTATTAAAAATACAGGCTAAGTATAAAAAATACCACAACTTTGAAGATCAATAATATAAAAATCGAACAACCTACAACCTTGGTTGACAATCAAATGAACCGTGGAACAGTGAAGTTCGTTTATGATATATTTATAAATGTTCAATGTGACCCCCACGAGCGGCCCAAACGATATCTACGCGATACTCAAACTTGTTCCACACTCATCAGCATGTCTGGTGAATAGATGTAAAAGGGGAGTTCTAGCGTTCTCAATTTTCATCGAAAAATTGTGATTTTTTGCTCCAAAATCAAGGCTTTTTGCTCAAAAATCATGGTTTGCCATTTAAGGAATTCAGCATTCTAATAAACAAGCAAATTTGCTCCAAAAACCAAACATTTTTACCCCAAAATCAAGTACATTTACCACTTTTTTAAAAAATGTCTGAGCAAGATTTGTGCCACCTTAAAAAAAAAGCTATTTTACCCCAAAATCAAGCAAATTTCTCGTTTTTAAAGAAAAATTGTCATGTTTTCTAAAAATAGCAATTTGCATGCGAGCAATCTAAATAAAGCAAATTTAAAACAAAATCGAGTGAAAATATTAAAAAATACAATTGATAGAATTGATAGATTTTATTCAACAAAAGTAAAACACCAATAAGACTTTTTAAAGTCTAAAAATAAAGAAAAATCTGAAGCATAGCCATTACTGATTCCGTAATCCCAACCATCACAGCAATTCAAATCATAAACATTGTCTTTAAAATTAGAAAATTTATCTGAACTTTGATCATTTTTATCGATTTTTAAAACAATTTTGGAATGAACAAGATCCTTTTGTTTATCATTGGAAGTTTGCTGTTTTAATAATTTCATATCCAGTATCCCAAAGTTCTACAAGATCTATAATTTAGTCAATTTATAATATTAAAAAATTTATGTATGTTTTGTAAAAAAAGTGATACTATGAGAAAATTTTAATTAGATTTATTATTTTTTATTGATTAAAAATTCGTAAAACTTTTAAATGCAACCACTCAACTATGAGTCAAAAAAATTGTATTAAGATATCGAAACAATTTCTTGTTTCTGTAAAATTGTTTACATTATCCATTTAATAAAAAAAAAAAATTATGTATCTCCAGTGATATTTTCTTTCAAATTATCATAAGTTCAGTTTCGTTGGCTAATTAAAACAACATTACAAATGGCACGAGCCTCAACAGCTTTTTTAAAATCTACACTAATTTTTCTTTTAGTTTTATCTTTAACTACTGTTGTTTTTCTATATAGGCCGTAAATAAAATATAAAGGTTTTCATCCCCAAAATGATTAATAATAAATATCGCCATGATGGTTTGTACTTGGCTTATAATAAAGTTCATTATTTCTAAATATAGTATCTAATTTTGTACTTAAATTTTTAAAATCATTGAAAGCCAGAAACATTTTCATACAAAGATCATTTCCAATATCTAGATTCCGATTTTCCTTTGGAAAAATTTCATTTCTTACATTTATAACAAAAATATTTCTTACATTGCAATGACCAAACATTGAAGCATGCACATATTGCTCGGCGCGATTTTTTCTATTAGTTTGGAAACCCACAATTACAAATTCAGGCATGTCAAACTGTAAATTATTAAAATGTTCTTTTATATCAAAGTTAAAAACAGTTGTCCTAGTAAGAATTTTTTTTTATAAAAATTGCCAATACTTAAAACCAATGTGAATTTTACGATTTTTTATATATTTTTTCTGTAATTGCAATTGATGTGTTATATTCGTATTCAACAATAAGACACAAAATTTCTAATTTTTCAATAAAAATTTTACCTGGATCAGCATAAGTTTTATCAACTGAACCATCTGTTTTCTTAGTTTCATGAATAAATAAACAATTACTATCAGACGAATTTCTAAGAAAATTGATTTTATAACCACCTTTCCAGTAAACTTCATTATTATCGCGAATAAAGCCAAATAAATATTTTAATGGATACATTATTTCATTTATTTTATAACTACGAACATATTTTACTCGAAATTTATTATCAACACCAGTAGACTCTAAATAATTTTGTTCAGTTTGTGATCTTAGCAAAATACTCATCATTGTCGAAGTTATTCTCAGATTATCAATAGCCTCAATAATATGTCCACGTTTTGAAATTTCTACTCTAGAAAACTGAAATGAAAAAAAAAAAAGAACAAACACCAATAATATCAAATTTTCGAATTTTTCCTCATCTTCAACTTTATCTCTCTTTAGTATGCGATATTCTTAAAAAATATAAGCATCATTTGGAAAAAAAATATCCATCTCCTATGGGAATATCAAACTCGATTGTATTATTGTAAATATTCAAATTCCCGCTCATTTGATCAGTAGGGGGAAAAGTTAGTCTCTCAAAACTCTCAATGCTTTTATAACTCATTTATAAGTAAATATATATATATATATATATATATATATATATATATATATATATATATATATTAATGAAGGATTCAGAGGGGAGTTCATCGAGTAAAATTGCTCATCGAGAAGTACAGAATTTATAAAAAGAACCATGAGGTAGAATATGAAAAAACAAGAAAAAAGATCTACCATTAATTCGTGAATTACAAAATATTGGCAAAAAAGTAGAACAAGTGAGTGAAGAGAATAAACAGTTAATAACAGCTCTAGCACCTGTTGCTGCAAAAAATTTAGATTATCAAGCAACACCAGAAGAAACATCTTTTGAAAGAGAATTATTCCCAAAATCACCTATGGGTGTTACTCCATTGAAAGATTTGCTATCTGTAACTGGTGTTACTACTATAAATCTCGGAAAATATATTTCTAAGAATATTAATGTTATTAATGATAAATTTAGTTTACAAGGAGATGGGCAAGGTTTTAAAATTGGAGATAAAAATAAAAAATAGATTGCGATTTTCTATTTGTCAAAGATAAGAAGTATGAATTAACAATAGGCCATACTAATTTGTTAACAAAAAGTAAAAAAAAATGATCCGTAGATAAATCCACCGGTGAGGATAAATTCACTAATGAGGACTAAAAAATTATGCAGAAATTGTTTTATTAACAACTGCAGCATATCAAAATTATGATCCAACTATGAGCGTAACTTCGAGTATAGGTTGGAAGTATAGTGAAATAATTAAACAAATGTATCACAAATATATTTCAAAAATTCTCCTAAATCTGGTGAAGGTATAAAAAAATACAATAGTTGGCCAAAAGAACATATTTGAATGGATGATATTAGAAAATTTATCGATAGATTCTTAGTTATTCATGGTGAAGAAAATGCTGGAAATATCAATTATTACAATGAAAAAGTACGCATAATGAATATGTTAAACAATAAATGTTCTGATTTTGTTGTTAATAATCCGAAAGGAATTCCATATCTAATAGGAGTTTTAAATGTAATTCCACACACATTTTGTAATTCTGAGCACCATGGAAAAGGTGTAATAAATTGTGAATTAAACAATTTAAATTTGCCTGAAATGCATTTGCCAGGTTATAATTATTGTGGACCATTTACTCAATTAGACGAAAGATTAGATAGAGGATATGCAGGAATAAATAAACTAGACGAAGCTTGTAAATTTCATGATATTGAAAATTGAGATCATAAAAATTTAGAATCTAGGCATGAAGCATATAAAATTTTACAAAAGAAGCAAAAGAAATCTTGTAGATAACAATAATTCGATTGATGAAAACATTGCTTCTGTAGCTGTTGCCTCAACTACGTTTGCAAAAAGAAAATTAGAGCGGGGAATTAAAATCTTTTATTATATATATAACTTATACATGAAGATAAAAAGCTTAACTTTCGATGTACCCATTTATCAATTAAGAGATTTGGGTATAGATATTTTTTTTTTACAAAATATAAAATTAAGCGAAAAAATAAAAAATTAAAAGAAGACAAAGGTTTCTTGCTAACCTTACCATTGTCAAAAAAAAAAAAAAAAAAAAAAAAAACCGGCAATGGTTTACATCATGGAAGCATTATTCCTCTCATAGTTCCTGCTTTAACTGGCCTTGATGCTTTAACAGGAGTAGCTACTTCAATACATTATTCTGTCGAAGAAACTAGAAAAGAATTAGAAAAATAAAAAGCCATAATTTAGCAATGTAAAATAAAGCAGGAAGTGGCGTAGTTGCAAAAAAAAAAAAAAAAACAAGAGGAAGACCAAAAAAAATTCGCCCCACTATCCAACATCGATAATGAAAAATATGTAAAAAAATTAAATATTACAAATTTTAGTAATGTTTATATGATTGACGAACTTCCAAAAATATGCTCAGAAATGAATGTGTTGTGGTTAATTTTCATATTTCAATCAATCCTGGCACTCACAGGGTTTGCTATTTTAAAGAAAATAATCATGTTTATTATTTTGTTTCATTTGGCGGCATTATTACTAACAATTAAATTAATTATTTCAAAAACAGTTATGTTTATTACAATGATGATCGAGTTCAGAATTTTAATTCTGTTATCTGTGGACATTTATGTTTAATTGTTTTACACCTTTTTTGAAATAATTTAAGTTTAGCGATATAACTTCTATGTTATTAAATGACAGATATATTTGGGAAACCATCAATCGAATCTTTAAATAAAAACTTTGATAATATTGCTGAAGAATTAAAACCATATGTAGATTCAAAATGCAATTCGAGTGTTACTTCTTTTCAAAGTGAGTTCAGCATTTGTTTTGGTTTTACAAAATCGTATGTTTCTTTTCTGATAAAAAAAGACGCTATATATGTATATAGTTGATGATTATGCATTAGAAAATGATACCGAAACAAAATACAACACTAGTGATTCTGATGTAAAATCATATGTAGAATCAAAGTATAATACCTTTGTTTATGATTTACGAGATCAAATATGTAAAATGTTTGTTTATACAACAGACTATGTTTCTATTCAAAATCGTAGAATTAATAATATGGCTGATCCTATTGATGGAACAGATGCCGTCAATAAAAGATATCTCGATAAAGAAATAACCGATAAATTGCAAGATTCCAACAAAGTAATTTTGAATTATTGCCATACACTTGTTGGTTTAAAAGTTGAAAAAACTAAACAAGCTTTTAATAAAGAATCAGATGTTAATTTACAAAATTTGAACCAATCTCATATATTTTATTTACACGCAGAGTGGAATAAAATGACTGATGTTTTTCACTTAGATAATGATCAAATTTTCTTTACTTTTCTCATGGACTGTACTGTTGATAAAATAGCTATCGATATTCTTATGTTTGATAATAGTTTTTCAACTTTCAAGAGTAATACAAAAATAGGCCACAGCAAGCCCTTTAATGTTAACAACGGTGATAATTGAAAATAAAAATAAAAATAAATAAAACATATCTTTATACTAATGGAGATGTGGTGGCAATAGGAATATTCGTGAAATATAAATATTATATATATTTTTCATTATTAAATGGAGAACACTTGGTGTTTTGAGTGCAAGAAAGTCACTACAAATAATAATATAAAAAATGAGAATACATCATATAGGCCAGAAAAGTATATGCTCGTTGTGCAATTATAAAAAAACATCATTCTTAAAAAAAAAGAAATTTGCTCAACTTGAGAGAAGGAATAATTAATAAATTATATAAACCTGCACGAAAAATTTTCCAAGAAGAAATGTTATATCATAGGGCATTGATCATTTCTAGTAATGGATACTGGAAATTTGAAAGGTATATCTCGCATAAATAAAGGATATAAATATATTATGACAAATTGATGGCTTTTTTTCCTTCAAAGTTTTGCATTTGCTTTACCAATCAAAGATTCAAAGATTAAACAGTAAGAAATGTAGCAAATGCTTTATAAAATATTTTGATAAAAAGAAAACCAAATAATACAAAATGATAATGGGTTAGAATTTTATAATAAAATATTTTAAGAACTTATGGAAAAGCATAATATAAATCAACTTCTTCATTTTCTGAATTAAAAGCTAGTGTGGTTGAATGATTTAATTGAACTATATATATATATATATATATATATATATATATATAATTCATCCTATATATATATATATATATATATATATATATATATATATATATATATATATATATATATATATATATAGGGTGAATTAGTGAAAGGCTACAACACAAAGCACAGCACTATTGGTATCAAGTCGACTGAAGTCAATATAAAAAATGAAAAAACTACAGCTAAAGCAGCCTATGCTGCACAAAATTTATTGCAAAAAAAACTTGTGTTTACTAAACCAAAATATAAAGTTGAAGATGATGTTCGTGAGAGAAAAAAAAAATTGAATAAGGTTATTCCCATAATTGGTCAACAGAATTGTTTACTATTTGTAAAGTTCTAAATTTTGATGTACCAACTTACAAATTAAAGGATATTAATGGAGATGAAATAATGGGTAGTTTTTATGAATATGAAATTATGAAAACTAACTATCCTGATTAATATTTGGTCGAAAAAGTTTTAAAAACTAAGGATGAAAAAATATTTGTAAAGTGGTTAGGATTTAATAACTCGCATAATTCATAGATTAATATAACAGATGTTTTGTAAATAAAAATAAAAATTAGTTTCTTACTCAATTTGATAAATATTATTTATATCATTAATTAATTGTTGTTGAGTATAGTTATTTTTATCAATGTTAAAATAATTGCGAAAACACTCAATGTTACCAATCATGGTTTCTTTCATTCTTTGATATAAATTGATAGAATTTGGAATATATTCAAATCCCAATATTTCACAATTTGGATGTATATCTTCGATTATTAGCAACTGTTTTCAAAGGTTTCTTCTTTGAGTTCTAGTCACATAATAATCATATTCACAATCATCATCGAACAATTCTAGAAGAATAAATGTTGAATTTATATTTGGATTTTGTGTTTGTGGTTCAACACGAGGGACCATATCTCTAATCACCTAATTTCTGCGATTTATTCTATCTACGATTCTGTGAACCGTTTCTGCTAAATTTTCAATATTTTTCTTTTTAATTTCATTCATATCTTTTAAATTATTAACTTAAACTTCTATAATTTCTATCTGCTGGTATTTTAACTCATTCATTTTTTAATATGTTTTAATTTATCTTTGAATAAATGCATTACATCTTTTTGAATCTTATATTCACCATGTTTTATAATTGATGGTAAAACTTCTTTAGTCACCCATTTAGTAAATTGTTCAGCTAGAGGCATATTTGATCTAAATATTGACTTATACAGAGCTGATTCATTGATAAATGAACCATTCTGTTGCATATTTGAAGATGTCCCTATTTTAGGGATGCCCCGAGGTCAGTAAATTTATTTTTATCATCATTATTAACAATATAATATAATACTTCGTGGTTTTCTGTGTTCCAAAAGCCTAGTTACATAAGCTCCTCTTATTTTAAATACCGCCTGGTTGCAAATCAACCAAATCATTGTTGAGAATTGGGTACACGATTGAATTTTTATCATTTGTATGTAGAAGACGCCTGTCCAATTTCGTGGATCAAAACAGCTAGTAAATTAATTTTATTTCCAGGAGTGTTTTTACCATCATTATACCAATTTTCCTGCTTATTGATGTGAATTTCAACGAAGCTTTTTTTTATTTGTAATATATGCATTAGCCAGTGCACTACCAAATGGGTATAATGCATATGGACACACTCCGAGCAATCTATGATTATTATGTAGGCCCTGGTTATATGAGATAAGTATATCTAGAGAATTCGTATCGTAAACAAATTTCAAATTTGTGTGTTTTTTTTTCAAATGTTAAAAGCCTCTTTTGCTAAATTCGTAACTGATCTATTTACATATGCAAAATTCCATTTAATGAGTTTTTAGTCCATTTTACTTTTGATGAAGGGTCTACAATTATATCATCTTTAACACCACATCTTGGCTTGTTGATTAAGTTAAGTTTTTCTTCATTGTGTTTACCATCGATTCAAGAGAGGTTGTGATAGCCTTGAAATATTTTTAAATAAGTTTCGTACTTTTCAGTATCAATTTTTGAAAGCGAATTTGCATTACCTTCTAGATATCCGTATTTATTTTAAAAATGGATAACACATTTTGTCTGATTCTCTTTATTGGATAGTGCAAAAATTATATTTGTGATAGCAAGAATAATTATATACAATTTTTTTTAAAAATATAATTAACTTTTTAATTTTATTTCTATACTTATAGTTAATTTTCTATTCATATTTATTGTAATAAACCCGTAATCTTCATCCAAACATTTTGCACGAAATTCTTTAAATTTTCATAAGGCATATCTCCACCAACAAAATCATTATAAACATGCTTTAAGTTATTATTATCTTGTCTAAATATGCAAAAAAAATTGCATTGTCTCTTACTAATTGTTCAGGTACTCTGGAATAAGTTTTAACCAAATAGGAAACATCAATATTGTTATGTCTTCCTCGAGTAAAATATTCATGAATAATATCTTGACTATCTAAAATAACATCGTCAAATACAATTAGAGATTTGTTTTCGCATTGATCTAAACGATTAATTTCCTCAGTGTTATTTTAAAGATGTGTTGTTTGTACATCAAATTTAATATAATTTAACCACCCCATATTATAAATAAAATTTATCATCAAATTAGTTTTTCTGCTATTACTAGGACTATCATACTTCTAATATCATCAGGCAAAGTTCGCATTTTTCTTATTCTTAGATGATTCTTCAGAAATTAAAACTCCAACATCCCAGTCAACTTTGCGCAGCATAGGCTGCTTTGGCTGTCACTTTTTCATTTAATTACAAATCATTTGTGTAATAAATGGATAATTCAACTTTGTCTCGACACCCTGAGCTGTCAAATAAATTTCTCAAGTTAACAAACAATAGTTCTATTCTGAAGAACAAACTTCGCTATGATATAAATCATAAAGATAATCGGTAGCATTAATCAGTTTTCATGCAAAATTTTTAACTCCAAATGTAGAGAATAATACTAAAGCTACAATTGGAAAAATGAGTAATGTTGTTGACAAAAATGAGGTTATCACAATCCCCAGGGGCCAATACGATGTTGAATCGTAAAAAAAAAACATTAAATTTAATTGAGCTATTATCAACAAACAACATTTAAATAACAATAGATAACGTGAAAATAGAATATCTATCAAAACTGAAATTGATCTTGATGAGCACTTATCTGGTATTCTTGGCTTTAAAAGAGATATGACTATTGAAAAAGATAAAAAAATTTGTAGGTACTAAATTGCATAATTTTATCCATAAAAACAATAAATGTTCATTTTAACGTGGCATATGGCATGTTCATAAAATATGATGAATCCAATCATTTGGAAACTGATACAATTTGCTAGTTTTCCACCAAAAACTATGTTTGGTTTTCGAGATTAATTAGCTATGAGCCCCTATATCCAAATTTTTTAAGAATAAATTATGAACATTTTAATTGCATTGTCTTAGAAATTAGAGACGGAAATGGAAATTTAATTGATTTTTATAGTTCTGATATCGACGTTGTTTTGGAAATTAAAGATGTTTTAAATATAAATAATTTAAAAATTAATCCAAAATTATTCTTTTTGATATCGATATGGAAGTGTATCAATTTTTTTTAGTATAATTCTCTTGTTATCACAAGGACTCAATGCAATTTTATTAACTTCGACTGTCCATATTTTGTGTTTTCACTCTTTATCAAATTAATTGTTCTATATTGAATTTTATCAACAAGCACACAATTCTGATAGTCTTCTAATGTAATTCTCTTATTAACTACACATTTTTTACACCTTTAGATTTTTTATTTTCTTTATAGCCAACTCTATATGCATACATTTTTGCTAGTAAACCAACAAATTCTTTCATTATTTTCCCAATACATTCGTATTTCATTTTGCCTAAAACTTTGCTATTTATTTGTGGCATGCTATAGATATTGTCGTTAGGACTTGTATCAAATTTATCTAACATCGACTTCATGTCTTCGTAAAAGTCTTCAGGGTAGATAAAAAACTAAATTGAGATGCTGAAAAATTTGAAAAATTAGTAGCAAAACCAAATTTAAAAAAAAGTATTATATTTAATGAAAATCTTGCAGCTATACATATGAATAAAACAACTGTAAAATTTAATAATTGTATTTATTTGGTGTGTCAATTTTGGACATATCGAAAGAATTAAGTATGATTGCCATTATAAAGTAATGAAACCAAAATATTATATATATATAAATAAAATTTGAAAAATTAGTAGCAAAACCAAATTTAAAAAAAGTATTATATTTAATGAAAATCTTGCAGCTATACATATGAATAAAACAACTGTAAAATTTAATAATTGTATTTATTTGGTGTGTCAATTTTGGACATATCGAAAGAATTAAGTATGATTGCCATTATAAAGTAATGAAACCAAAATATTAAATATATATATATATATATATATATATATATATATATAGAGAGAGAGAGAGAGAGAGAGAGAGAGAGAGAGAGAGAGAGATATCTGTACCTTGAAAACATATTAAAAGAAATGAAAAATAAAAATTTGTCCATGATCTATAATTCTCTTTAAAAAAATATACATTCTCTAAATTATGTTTTTAAATATTTTCACTCGATTTTGTTTTGAATTTGCTTTATTTAGATTGCTCCCTTGCAAATTGCTATTTCAAGAAAACATGAAAATTTTGCCTGAAAAGAGTGAAATTTGCTTGATTTTGGGGTAAAATAGCTTGTTTATTAAGGTGACACAAATCTTGCTTGTACATTTTTGAAAAAGTGGTAAATTTGCTTGATTTTGGCGTAAAATGCTTGATTTTGGAGTAAATTTGCTTGTTTTTTATAGTGCTTAATTTCTTAAATTTAAAACCATGAATTTGGAGCAAAAAATTGAATTGCGCTAGAACTCCCCTTTTACACCTACTCTGGTGTTACGGTTTGGATGGCGTCCGTAATTATCGTTTTGAGGTCGTCAATGTTAGCCGGCAATGGCGGACGAAACACTTGATACTTTTTGTACCCTCATAGAAAAAAAATCTCACGAAGTAAGATCCGGGCTTCTTAGGAGGCTTGTGATGAAGAGCCTAGTCACAAGCTGCTACACGACCAATCTAGCTTTGCGACATCTCGTTCAGGTATCCGCGAACAGTTATGTGCCAATGGGATGGCACACCATCCTGCTGGAAAATTAAGTCCGACGCCGCCTCTTCTAACTTAGGAAACAACCATTCTTTAGGCATGTCCATATAAGGGATTCCAGTAACAGTGGGCTCTTAAAAAAAATAAAAGGCCGAAAACCGTGTCTTTTGATACAGCGCAAAACAAGTTCACTTTGGGGAAGCGCGCTTGTGTTTGGTGGTTTCATGTGGAAGCTCCTGACCCCATATCCACACATTGTTCCTATTAATCTTATCATTTGTATGGAACGTCGCTTCATTGCTAAAAACTAGCTCAGACATGAAGGCACTGTCTACCTCGTTCTGGGTAAGAACGAACGCACAGATATCACGCCTTAGTTCTTTATTCCTTTCGGTAAGAGCCTGTATGGTCTGTACAGCAATCGCTTTCGCAACAGCGTCCATGCCGTCGGTTGAAAGATTTGCATTTCCCGGCTAGCTTGCAAGTTGATTTAGACATGACAAGAGTGTGGAACGAGTTTGAGTATCGCGTAGATGTCGTTCGGGCTGTTTGTGGTGGTCACATTGAACATTTATGAGGATATGGTAAACAAACATCACGGTTCCACGGTTCATTTGATTGGTTAACCAAGGTTGTAGGTTGTTTGGTTTTGATATTATAGACCTTCAAAGTTGGGGTATTCTTTTATATTCATTCTGTATAATGTAACATAAATGAATTCCCCAGTGAATTTATTTTTACATATATCTGTTAAATGGAAATCATCTTTAACAACCTTCTGAATCTGCTGCTACCTTTTTTGATCTTGTGGCACACTTGCAAAATATGATAAACGACCTACGTAACGTTTTGCTGTAACAGAAACTTATTTTGCGTTAAATTAGTTTGTTTACAAATTTTCAGAAAAGTCTGAAGCATGTTTACTTGTCTTAGACTATTACGTACTATGTTATCGGCTATTATGCTGGTAATACGTACGCCACAACACTATTGAACCCATTAACACCTCGAGAGTCGACTTTTGATACTATTTTCATAACTAGGGAAAAGAAACCTCTGACAATGTCATACGAAGACTATTCTACATTTTATACCTGCCATATTTTGGCTGTATGATTAAATAACAGCCAAAAAAATTCTTAGTTTTCCGTATGTTATTAGCCTACTTTACAAAGGAAAGAAATTCTTATAAAATCACTTTGCTAACTAGGTGCGTGTTGGTGTGTGTGTGTGTGTGTGTGTGTGTTGTGTGTCCTTCCAATTTTTGAACGCGTGGACTGAATTTCACTAAACTTGGTACACATATAGTACTTAGTAAGGAAACCTGACTTTTATAATCTTTGACCACGTCGGGCACTTACTTTATAAATGGCGGCCATTTTTTTTTATTTGGGGTGATATATTATATCTCGGAAATCATTCAAACGATTTTATACCAAATTTCGTACTCTGGGAGAGCATCGCGTAAGCATTAAATTTTGAGCTGCAAATTGGTTTGGTCCACCATTTTAGAAAATAGCGGCAAATGAAGAAATAAAGATTTTTCATTACATATCATAAACTATTTAACAAATTTTCACCCAATTTGGCAGGTAAGTATAAGTGTGCTAGGCCAAGTAAATGTACTGAATGTGATAAACTTGATGTACATACTTTCAAAATGGTGGCCATTCAATTTTTTTCTATTTTGGTGTATCTGAAATACAATTTAAAAAATAATTTCGACCAAATTTTGCATACTGGAAGTATCTGTTAAAAGCATCATATATAACAAAACATAACCACTTTTTTCTGACATTTTAAAAGATAGTGCCATGCGAATTTAGTTATGTCATATCTTGGTAAAAAATTTACCCACTCCTACCAAATTTGGCAAACAAGTCGTACTGATACAGATGTTAAGTCATATGTTTTATGCATGTCAGTCACTTATTTCCAAAATTGTGCCCCTATAAACATTTTTTTCTTAGAATGCTATATCGTCGAAACCATGTAATCAATTACAACTTAACTTTGTGTGCTGGCAATAAGCATTACAACTATCAACTGTATCTACAAGGATAATGTTTTGTCCTCCATTTTGCAAGATAGCGACACGCGAATAAAGTTTTTGTCATACCTCGGGAAACAATGAACAATTCCTACCAAATTTGGCAAACTAATAGTACTGCAGCAGGTGTTGTAAACTGGTTTGTTTTGAGTAGATCAGGCACTTATTTTCAAAATGGGGCCACATAAATATTTTATCTCAGTATACGTTATCAACGAAACCAATTCCAATTTAAGATTGTATACTTGCAGTGACTATTACAACCATCAAATATGTCTATGTAAATCCTCATTTCTCTGTCATTTTGTATGATAGGCCCAAAAATAAAAAATAAAGTTTTTATCTCACATCTCGGGAAAAAATAAACCCATTCTTACAAAATTTGGCTAAGCTGTACTGTGGTATTTCCGAAACAAAATTAGTCTGAGCAAGCTGGCATGTTTAAGTACCTTTTGTATTCAAAAATTGTTAGCTTCCATAAAAATTGAAGTACTTCCTTTCATTACATACTGCTTACGTTTTCCAGATATTTTATCCACTATATTAGTAGTTTGAACTTCGTAAGCACCAGTTGTATAAAATATGTTGTCTTTAAATGACTAAAGAAAAATACATTATAGGTTGTTCACGGTAAACTGAGAACTTTAGAAATACCTGCTTAAGATCTCCTGGTATGCGCATTGTGCATTCTTCCATGAGACGTAAAATTAATATGGCAATAGGCCTCATCGCCCAAAATTTGAGGACACAAAAATGTAAAAGAGACAAATCAAGTCTTGTGTTGTCGATGTTGCATTTCTTTTAGACTTTATTTTTTTTTTCTCGCAACTGTAACAGAACCTTTTTCTGAAGTTCCTGCCTATTTCATATTTCTTTTATTATTGTGTAGGCCTGTGTCATATTTACTCACTGTTGTCATTTTGGCCCAATTTTTAGATTATGACTGCCAATTTGTGGTTCTTGTTTTCACTTTTTAAATTGAAAATGTTTATTTTTTAACTGGCGAGGATATTATGTATGCCTCACCTTTTTTCATTTTTTTTGTTCTTTTTCCGTGGTTATTTTCTATTCATCCTTGTCCATTATATGTTACATTGTTAATTGTTTGTTTGTTCTCGATGTGTTAATTAAAGTCTGTTAGGAGTCATGTTGCTTCTTAGTTATTTGTTATATTTTTCTGTAGTTGTTACATATTTATGATGTCCTATTTCTGTTATATTTTTGACTTAAGTTTGGAGTGGACACAATACATTTTAACCATCAAAGTAATCATATTATACAAGTGACTTCAAACTTCGAGGATAATAGCCATTTGTAAATTAATTTGATGGCCTACTTAGCAAAAATTATTTTAAAAATTTCATCGGCTCTCATACATCAAAAAATTGCAATATATTTCTTATATTCGACAATTAAAAGACGAAAAAATCTTTCCTGTATGACTAACTACATACATTAAGTAGATCTTGGCGTTTTTAAAATGAATAGTTTCATTTCTGCAAGTGAGTGGTTATATTATTTGTGTGTTTCAAAACAAATCACTCTGTAATTTTGACACATGATTATGGAAAAAGAAATTATGGAACTTTTGACGAAAATAACGCCATATTCTGTATCTAGACGTCGAATGAATTTTACCGCAAATATATTTTGTTTTACCCTGATTGATATTTTGTGCCTGAAAATTACTGTAAGTATGGCTAGTTAGAGAGTTTTCCGAATTGTTTTCACGACAGTGGCCTTTGTTTATGAAGTCGTTTCCGTTATGCATAGTTATATCACATTAATGTTGTAGTGGAATAAGAATCATGTATTCTCTTTTTGCTAACTAGCTGAAGGCAATTATGAGTGACATTTATAATGGCGAGAGCGTGTGCGACGAACGTTTGGTCAACTTTATCCCACGTTCTTTGTCACATAAAAACACGTCGCCACAGGCGGGTGGCACGGGATATGCCAGCACAAGACTTTAAATAATAATTCATCGCTTTGTTATACTTTGTGTTACACTCAAACATACTGCTGACAAATGCTGTTAATTAGATAGGCTTTAAAATTAAATTATTCTTTCCGCGCTTTTATAGTTACTAAACGGTAATGAAATTTTGTACAAATTTTTCAGTATTCTCTTGGTCAACTCCAAAGTTTCAAATATAATATGTGATATACGGTCAATGTCACCCAATGTAATCGTACTTTTACAAAACAATTGAAAACCATTCTTTATAACTGTGAAATGGTATTACGTTTACCGTATCGGTCTCTCTAGTTTTACTCGGTAAGTGTCGTAATTCAGCGAGGCAACCAAGTGCACCTCCATTCGGCAGTCTAGGCTGGATCCCAGGTGGTTTCAGAGTTCAGCGGAACCAAGTTCAGCAGAAGAACGGTGTAACTCATCTATGATTTACTGTAGCGTAATGGGATCGTTACACGGAGGTTGAAGGCAGCTGGAGCGTGGAGCCAACCACTTCACATGCTTCTTGCGCCAGGACCAAACGAATATGACGGCTCTAACTCACGTAGCCCGCATGATTTCTGGTTCGCGGTAGGCGAGGTTCATAACCTTCCTGCGTGATTTAATGTCGCCCTTCCTCCCCCCCCCCCCTTTCCAAGTTGTGCAGGGATCAAGGCGACCCTTGCGAGTTGGGAGGTCGCATGTTAGACTCCCGTCTCAGGCATGGGCATGTGACTTTTATTTATAGTTTTTATGTTACTTAAGGGGACCGTCTACCTGGAGCCGTTCTGCACGTTTGAGGCTGAGAAGCTCGGTTGTAATAAGGGCAAAACTGCCAGGAACATCAAGTGCATCATCGCCACTATTCGCAATGTGCAGTGTTCTCGTTGTACTGCGTGTACCTATGGGCATATAAAAGATGACCCTATCATTTTGCTGACGGAAAGTCTGTAGCAAAAATCAGTGCCGGGCCCTATACTAGTTTCACAGGAATTTACCCTAAATTCTTTCATCTACGACAGTATGAAAACGTACTTTTTCACGATGTTGAAGTGCTTCAAAATGATATTTGCAAGCAAGCGTGATCTGCTGAAAGTTGTATTTCTCCATAGCCTGAAGTGTTTTTGCGTGAAAACAGATTGTGCACACGTGAAAAATAGTGTTTGAAAAACGTCTATTACAAACACATTGCTACCCAGTTCGCCCACTAGGTAAATGGATGCCTTAATATTTGAATCGTGCATCTTATAATCATGTAAGCAATAATTTGGCCACGGTACTGAGACACAAAAATTTTACATATCTTATTTATAGATTACTTTATGATTCTACTACAGGGCTAATTTTCTTGTAAAAAGAGCGTGAGTTAATTTAACCTACGTTCCCTATAATATTTATATAATTTTCTTTAAGTATGATACTTCGATTTCCTGGTAATTATTTAAAATGTTACCAAAATAAATTTCGAAATAATTCTAACATCCAGAAAAAAAACCCTTAACATAAAACCTAATATTAGAAAAAGTCGTTGCCTTTAAACCCTGAAGCACAATAGAAGTTATATACAGTATATGTAGTTAAAAAAGGTTCTAAATTGTCGTTGCTGGCATACAGTTTATTTTTAATTGTATCGCAACCACAGATCACTTCAGGTTTTGCACCTAGGTACCTACCTCATATATAGGATTACTTGAAATTCTCATAGACTACCTTCTCTCCAATGCATTTATTCTTTACCAAATTTGGGATTAGAACAAAATCGTTTCTTATATACTGAGGTGAGTTTATCTGTGGCTATTCTCACTTTATCCGTGTAGTCAAATTTAGAACGGAACTACGTGTACTAATGTTAAATTATACGGTTAGTGTATGTGTGGACAAACCACGACAAGTAAACTGTTTCTAAATATTAATGTTATTAGAGAGCGTTATTGCAGTGGAACTCGCATCTTTATTTAGCATCGCTACGAATACATTAATTCACCTCAATTTATGCCACCAATTTTTTTCACGGCAAATGAATACGCTTCGTATTAATTCTCAGCTATTGTAATATTTACTGCTGTAGTTATTAAAACGTGATCTGAAATTCGTGTGCATAATTAAATCCATTTTCCCCAGACGAATAAATATGTTTTATTAAACGGATCAGGCATCAACCCAAGCATTCACTAAAATATGCGGACTGTGCATCGAACTTCTGAATATATTCCCGTAAATTAATGTTTTCTTTTTTCCCGTTTCTAGAACCGCGCGTCCGCTATATTGACACCTCCAAAAAAAAAAAACACCCATAACTATCTTGAGGTGAAAAATCAATAACCTTATTTAAATAAAAAAATAACCCATTTTATAGGTTAAAATAGCATTGTCCCTCGAAATGCCTCAATCACTCCATTTCTGTATGTTTGACGAGTTAGGAGTCATCCACCATCTTGAACTCGATGGGTTGTAAATTAACATTGCATATTTAATACAAATATATTTTTCTTTTCTTTTGAATCAATTATATCGAGCGACGTGTCTACGGGCGTACTTTCCACAATAATTCCATCATGACGTCACAAACATCGACTACGCAAAACATAATTTTTTAAATGAAAGTTATAGAAGTTGCAGAAGCTGGTTTCGCGTAAACAATGCGGTATTTTGAACGAGATAGTTTACTAGAGCGGTGTTAGTGAGCGCATTTTAATCGCGGGACCCGGAAGTTCGTTTAGGGTCGCGGGCAACGCGAGCCGCTAGGTCGCGCTATGAACGCGATGTCCCGCGGGTAGTTAATATTCCGAAGTTGTCCCAGCGAAGATTTACTGCAGTTTTTGCCCGGCTCTGCGCAGCTCTACCGGTCGCCGACCGTAGGGAAGAAGACGAGGCCACCCGGCGCAGGGAATCGTTGCGCATCGACCTCTTGTTTCCTGATTTCCGCCCCGGCACAAACAACTTAAGGGGGTAGTATTCATTAAATCTTGAATTTTTATTACAAATCTTCATAGTGAAAATTTATGACCAGACACGAAAAAATCAAAGCTGGACATGACAGACGGCTAAAGGCTGTTCACGGTAAAGTGAGCACTTTAGAAATGAATATTAGAAATAATTCACTGCCCCTGCTTGCATATATTTTAAGTTTCACTTGACCGACGCGTGAATAAAGTGATGAGGCCCATTTCGATGTTAATCCTACATAAGGCGGAATAATACACAACGTGCATACATGTAGATCTTAAGCATGGCTTTCAAAAGTGCTCATTTTACCGCGAACAACCTATACGCGAGTCATGGGGTGGCGTGTAAGCCAACTTCCTGATCCATGTCGTGGACACCTGCGGACATGCGGGCAACCATTGATGCTAACTGGCCGAAACCAATTTAACCTTTTTTGTAGAAAATTTCCATCGAATTACTTTTTTTTTTAATTTTAGTATATAAAACGTATTTGTAAAAATATAACATTTTTTGTATTGAAATCATATACCTACCTACAAAGCAAACACACACTCACAATTGATGTTCGATTAAAAATAAATTCCAGGAAGTGAAAAAAAGTTAATTTTAAACATGACTGTTCTCGTCTCCTTTCCTCGCGTCATTGCCCTAGGAACAGTAAACATGTTTGTAGGATGAAAATACAAAAAAGTGTGCATCTGACTCTTCGAAGTTCGAGCTCTTATCTGTTTGGGCGGAAAATCGTTTAGAATCACACACGGAATTCTACGAATGTGTGGCAAGTCAGTCACGTTTGTTGCGCATAACACCAATCAAAATGATAAAAATATTTTCCAGTTGTGCAAGAGCTACAGTGTTGGATAAACACCGCTTTCCGGTAAAAATATTTTTGGAGTAACTTTCATTCCACATTATTTAATATAGATTTTTTTCAGTTGTTTCTCTGTTCCCACGTTACTAAACTGATTAAGCCAACTGCCTAAACTCAACAACTGCAACTCTGCTATGAGTAGAAGTTCCTGTGACAACTTAACATGAAATTTCACTACGCGAGGGCCGCGGTGGTGTAGCGTGTAGATTACTCTTCTCCCACCTAAGGCGAACCAAGCCCCATTCCCGGCGGGGTCTTTCCCTGATTTCCGCACGTGTGAACTGTGCCGGACGATGCCGCTGGTCAACGGGTTTTCTCGGGGATCTCCAGTTTTCCCCGTCCTTGCATTCCGGCGCTGCTCCATCCTCATACTTGCTTCACCCTCATGGGCCAAAATCTCTGTATTCTCCACTCTTACTAAATGCATGAAATTTCCCCGAATATCGAGCGATATCGTGAAATTTATGCTGTAGCCTGTTTTGAAAGCAGTGAGAATTTGGTATAGGGAAATACATGTTAACGAGATCCCGTTTTTTGGCGCTCATGTTAAGGTGGCCGCTTGGTTGAAGGAATTTTTCACGTCTGAGGCTCAAAAGCGTGGGAGCGCTAGGGGCAACCGAGACATGCGTACCAACTCTCTCATCGCCTCTGCGCACAAAGCATTGAACTGGCGTGCATTTTTGCTGTCGAAAACGCGCCTCTATAAGACTTTCAGCGGAGACCCTACAATTTTATGACGTAATAATAAAAATAAGGTTTGATGCACGTTCCTATTCCTTTTTTAATGTTTCGTACCGGAACGTTTATGCCTAAAATAGATCGTGAAAACACCCATTCGAGCCATTTTCACTAACACAAAAACATGCTTTAGAGAGAAATAGAGTAATTAAAAGACGTATACAGACGCGTAGCGTTTCTTAAATGCTATTCGTAAATAGACCTCGCTCGGACACATTGGACGGGTTTTTAATAAAACGTTTTCTACTAGAGCTCTGTACACCTTTCGGTGACCTACCCAGGTGGCCACCTTAAATATAGATATATGCCCCCAGTGTCTTTACTGAGCAGAAAATACGGGCTTATTTGCTATCGAAGTCTTTTGTAACATTAATTTATACCCTGTTTTCTGGAAAAATCCGTAAAATTGATATTAAATAAAAATTGATGAAAAACAAATTGTTATATTTGCGTCAATAGAGCTTGAGAGTATAATTTCTCACATATATGTTTTTGTTTCAAGCTTATATCGTCGAAATTAGCTTCAAAAACCGAATTTTACTACCCCTACACCTAATTCTCACTGCTGTCAAACCAGGTGACAGCCTCAATAAGGTAAGGCTGAACTCAAAATAGCCCGTCGCATCCGTCAGTCTGTCCTGCAGTCATCCGTCTGTCGTTTTCGTCCATCAGTTGAAAGCGTTTCACAACACTCAGTCGTCCGTAAGTCCTGCTGAACGCCAACATTTCAGTGCGACAATTAAACATCCCGATATTCCTTTAGTTGGATGTAAGTTTTAGTTGGAATTACGTTCTCGAGAAGAAAACATTTCGGGAAAATAATTTGTTTACGCAATAAGAATTTATACTGAAATATTTTTACATTTGAAATCCCTGAATTTTCCACCAAAGATAACTAAACACAGATCCCCCGCCTTGCGTTTTGTTTCAAGATGCGTATTCAATCTCTAAGGAATATGGTCACAAGGCGGTGACTCATCAGTCCGCCCGTCAAAAGTTTCAGTTTGGTAAATATTTGACTGATGGATTCATAGACTAAAGATGAGGTAGACCGCTTATTCGCCTTCTGCGCAGGTAACCAACAAATACCTATCCCAAAAGAACACAACTGTCAAAGTCACACGGTCAGCTGTGATGAACATGTTTGTTTATATCTTAATTTTTAAATGACAAGCAACATTATATTAATAAAATACCTTGTCCAGCATGAATTTAATCAAAAAGCGCTACAAATCGGTTAGAGGAAGTATAAAAACATCTCAAAAGCACTTGTTTACTAAACAGTGTTCTAACCTCAAACGCAATCCACACCATTTTTTCTAGCCGTATTGGCAGAAAAACAATTCAATGTTGGGACACGGAGATTGGTTGTGCGCAGCCAGCGATATCGGTCTACCTCATTTTTAGTCTATGGATGGACGGATAGAAAAATAAGTGGTCCTGTGGTTGGTTAAAGATCACGTGACTATCCGACGGACGGACGACTGACATATACGACGGACTATTGTGAGCGTAGATTAAAGCTTGGCTCACAACCATCCGTCGCTTCCGTTGGTCGCCCGTCCGTCAGTCAGCTATCCGTCGGTTTTTTCGTCCGTTAGTTGAAAACCACTCACAACAGTCCGTCTTCCGTCGGGTCAGAAAATTTGTAGTGTCACCACCCAAGAACACTATCTTTCTCGCACACAGATAAATATTTCTAATGAATGTAATAAATACATTCTCTTTCCCTAACGTAATTTACCATCATTTCCTCCAAAAATCTACAAGTCATCTTTAGTTAAATTCAAAGGAGAAACGTAAAAAAGTAAACAACTTCACTGCCTCGTGTACTTACAAAGTAAAATATTCAGACAAAAAACAAGTGACTGTTTTTCGACAGCCATGTTCAAGGAACGATATTACAAGGCGGTAGCCCATCTGTCCGTCCGTCGAAAGTTAAAGTTCGAGATATATTTGATGGGTTGACGGATAGAAAAAAAAGTTGCCCTGCGATTGGTTTAATATTACGTGACCGACGGACGGACGGGCGACTGACGGATGAAACGGATGGTTGTGAGTCCAACTTAAAGATGAGGTAGACCGCTTATTCGTCTTCTGTGCGTGTACCTAACATTTACCGATCCAAAAGGAACACGACTGTCAAAGTCACATGTCCAACTATGATGATGAATGTGTTTGTTTATAACTTAGGCAGGATTTGAAACTACCCGTCGCGTCCGTCAGTCCGTCATCCGTCCGTCAATTACGTGACCAACAGCCAATCAGAGGTAGCCATTAATTCTATAAGCCCGTCCTTCAAAACCCTGTCAAGCTTTAAATTTTGCCGGACGAACGTATAAAATTACAGCCTTCTAAACTTGCACGTTTTGTCATTCATTCATCCCGAGTGCTTTACAAGGCTGTGAAGTGTGTGCAGTGTTTTGTTTTCGCTTTCTTTTGATTCATATGTTTGTTTATGTAAATGTAAAATGAAATTAAGTTACGTTTTTCCTGAAGATTAATTGGCAATTACGTTTGGAAACATGAGCTCTTTTTGTGAAATAGTAAAAACAATAAAATTATGCTTCATATGCTATACAAATTTTTTTTTACCGAATAATTTCCGATACGTACGTGTATGGTTGTTTGGGTACTTAGAAACCCAATACCACAAAATATTTTCACTTTTCATAGAGATTTTTTTCCTATTTGAAAACTGTTTTGTTTTTATTAGTTTGCAGTAATGAACGTACGACGGACGTACGAAGTTTGGTTGTAAATCGCTTGGTTGGGAGACGGACGAACGTATGACGGACGGGCGGATGATGGACGGATGTGATGGGCTGTTGTAAATCCTGCCTTAATTTTTAAATAACAAGCACTATAATATTAATCAAATATTTTCACCGGTTTAAATTTAATCAAAAAGCATTGGTTAGAGGAAGTATAATACCATCTCCAAGTACTTGTTTTCTAGAGTTTTCTGACCTCAAATCCAATCAACCCCGTATTTGCTAGTCGTAATGACAGGAAAGCAGTTCAGTGATAGGGCAAGAAGATTTGTTGTGCGAGGCCAGCGAGATCGGTCTACTTCATCTTCAATCTGTTATTGTGAGTCCATGTTAAATTTCCCTCGACTTACCGTCGCTGCGGGAACGACACACATGTCACGCTCGGGACGAAAGGGCGCGTGCGCTGTAGGGTCGCGCGCGAAGGGAGGGCGGCAGTTTGAGCGTGTGGCCGCTCGGGGCGCTGCGGCGCCTGGCGCCAGACCGCGCTGCGACGCCGGTTGCCACGGACGGCATTCTGAGCGTCCGCGTCCCGGCGCCTCGCGTCGCTGTACCCGACGTCGCCGCCGCCTCCGCGACCTCTCGCCCGTCGCGTTGGCAGCAATGACCGGCCGCTGTACTGGCCAGTTCTCCCGCAGAGTTCCGGTCCTGCCACACTGCGGCAGACCACTGCAGGTAAGACTCCACTCCACTCATGCTGTTGGCCGTTATTGGTAGGACCAACTGGTTTTGCGCGCAAAGATTTAAGCGTAGGCTAGGCTTCAATATCCTAGCGCACAGTTGCAAATTCAATCTGGTTATTGGCTGCGTATTTGTGTTACACAACATTTTCATACCTGGCCAGGCCAATCAAAATTAAGATGCTAAAGCTTTGACCCTCCGTGATTATCGGGCAGACACGTAAGTCTCGTGGCGATCAAAATCAGCCAATCACAAAAGTTGATTGTAAGGTAGCTAGAGTATTTCGAAGTATAACGGGTCGTGGAATATTTTCGCGAAAAACAGATGTCTCTAGTTACATGCTATTCACGGTAAAGTGAACACTTTTGAAAGCTCTCTCATTTAGAATAACAGTCAATAAATATATTTTATTTTAGACTTAGGCCTTTACTTACGTGCGCGGTGGAATATGCACACAATATTTATTACTTACATGATAAAAATTATTTAAAAAAATGATGTTGAAGGATAAATTATGCTGAAAGGGAAAGTAACTAGGGCCTCTAAAGTGCTCACACTTTACCATGTACAGCATGTACGTACAGTCGTACCAATGTAGATATAGGCAAAGATAAATAGTAGAGTAATCGCATTTTTCCTCAAATATAATTCTTTTTAATACTCTGTCTCAGCTGCCGAAGGCCGCTTTTTGACAGTTCGGTGGCAGGCAGAACATAATATTCTCTGAATAGGACATGGTTCGTTAAGACAGCTTTATGTCTGAGTGACACAACAAAACACAGGCAGCTTGGTTTTCACGTGTCAGAACAGCTCAGGCATAAGGATGTCGCAAAAGAACAATAACGCTTACCTTAGCACTGTCAAAAAGTGACCTTCGTAACTGAAACGGATTTATACGCTGCTACGGAACTGCGTATTTTTCTGGAGCAAAATTAAACGTATTAGGGCACACGCCGGGACTTTAACAAAGTATTGTTCGCGCATACTTCTGAATTTCGGCCTAGTGCGCGTTTTCCTACGATTGTACGTGATAAGGTTATTTTATTCTTGAAAGTGCTATGCATGTGGTCTTCGCCTTGGTCTAATACTTTTTTTTGTAGCCATGCCAAAGGCAACATACGAAACTCATATCAAAAGTATTTAACGAAAAAATCGAGGTGGTGACTATAGTGAGATATTTTCAAACACGAAAGTAAAATTCGGCGGTTAGGACGGCTCTTAACCTCGAAGTCTTGAGAGCCGATATTCGAACTCAAAATTGGTTTACTATTGTAAATAATGCTACGATTTTACTTAAATGAGGAAACGGAGGTCTTTAGTCATTACATACATCAACAATGTTTAATAAAGTTTACTTTGTTGTTGAAAAATCAAGTTAGGATGGGGGTTTTTTTTTTGTATATTTTAGTGTTTCTCCACCTGAAATTGTTTCGTATTTTACTCGGTAGCCGTTTCGTATTATTGTCTTGACAATAAAAGTCTCCAGTGGAACTAAAACAAACTACGCCGTTAATATTTACATTTGTAATCTTTGAAAGATTTCTAACTTGGGCTTCCGAGCTAGTTCATCTCTTACTTGCTTTATTTTTCGATGTTATCCCACACAATCTGCCGCCAGAAATATAAACTTACTTATACGCAAGTGCCCTCAGATGATTCTTCAGGAAATTCTTATGGCAAAATCTTCTCGCGTTGTAGCTGCTGGAGCAGACAGGAAGCGGTTTATGGTCGTAACTGACCCAAATAAATAATATATTCGCTACTAATTATCACTACCACACTCATTCTAGTACAGTGTGTCATCGGAGAGAACGATCTCGGAAAGTCATTTCGGTAAAAGTTTAACCATCACTTCTCAAAAATTAAGGATGTTTGTTAGCATTTCTCACTTTTACCATTCGTTTAGTGTTTAAACAAATTTGAATCTGTACATTAAATAAAGGTATGCGTATAGCTGATTTTGTCACACGGTGTAGTTGATGCGTAAATGGTCTACAAAATATGCGATAAAAAACAGACAACGCACTACTTCTTCTTTCGAATGAATTGCAAGTGATTCGGTTTCATCCCAATGTTGACCTTTGAGAAAGTAGAAATTATAATAAACAGGCATAGAAGTGATTTCTATCCTAAGTATACATAAACGCACACTCAATATATATGTACATACATTTAAAGAGTTGTATACAATTATAAAAACCAATTTACAACATAAATAAAGGAAACTATTACGACACTTTTTGCGATCTTAATGGCAATAAAAGACTAACATGTATAAAACTGTGGAATTGTAGAATATGCATTTATTCAAAAAGAATAAGCTTCAGGGGTGAACATTTCCAAAAGAAAATTTCTTTAGAGTTTAATGATGTTACAACTAGAATGGATTTACCTTACGGCCGTTCAGTTCGCATTTCTCTCTATTTGAAATCTGATGACAAAGAGAACCATCCAGTTACACACCCAGTCAGCTGCTGCTATTGTTTAATAAATGTACGATCGTAGGCTTTAATCGTGTTGTGAGCTTGGTGGCTCCCGTAACGTCGTGATAAAGCTTGAAATTGCGTTCTTTCTAGAACGTGCATTTATGTTCACTGTTTACATTAATATATTAAGGGATGCTAAGATACTGTGGCTTTGTCACGAAAGAAGTAACTTATGTATTTGCGAGAATTTGAAAACTTTGGCAGTTTCAAAATGAAATATACATATAGTTGACTTACTGATAAGGGTTATTCAATAAAGCTGATGTTTGTCTGCACAGTTACATTTATTTTTATTAAATATTTTATTATTTATAGCTTGTTTTTTTTTTAGATTTGAAAAATACAATTAACAATAATTTATATTTCCTTTCATGAGCATTAGGTAACAAGGCTATTAACATAATATTTGAGGAATAGGAGAATTTCATAATAAAGAACTGCACAAGAGTGTACTTGAAATGTGGATGGAGAACCACTGAACTCCAGTGAACTCAACCAGAATCGAACCGACAACTTCCATAATGGTAATCAGATCTACTACTGGAGGTCCAGAAACAATTAGTAAATGTATAAGGCAACTCATTACGAACGTAGTTGTCTGTCATCCACGATGTACCAGGGATTCGAACCCTGAACTTGTACCTGGGAAGCAAAATTCCGCAACAACGTTGGCTGTTGATGCTGGGGAAATAATACGCCCTTTATTAAATCCGGCGAGTTCCTTTCGAGGCTTATAAAAGCGAATGAAACTTTAAGAGCATTGCATTTTACTACTAATTTGAAATTGTTCCCGTGGAGTCTGTTTAGAGCTTGGATGGTTTATTACCTAATTCCTAACGCGTTACACGTAATTATAATCAACTGAAGGTGAAATGAGGAAGCGCAAACAACAATATTGGAATTCAGAAGACAAATTGTAAAGTGCAAACTAAAGTGCAATTTTTAGCCGCGTACATGATGCTGTGGAATAAACAATATAACATTTGTTATGCCATAAACGGATACAACTTTGGTAATAGTTACGTGGCGACAACGTTCCTACAGCAGGTTATTCCCTGCGTTACGTACAATTAAATAAAAATAATTTAACGTCGAAGAACGAACCTGAAACAAACAAAGCTTTGGTCTGGTAGTAAAGAAACCAAGCACACACTCTTCATTGCAATAAAATTGTGCGCATCTTGTAGATATCGTTCCACTACCGTGGATGGATGACATGCAAACGATTAAAGATTTGTGCGATGCTGCATGGACATACGCAGTGCGATGCGCTGCCGTCGCTCTCCGCGTGGTGTGTACACTCATCGGCAAAAAGTAGTTGCACCAATAAGGAAAAAACCTACACGAATGGAACGTGGTGGGTAGTTTTAGCAATGTGAGACACGCAGAAGATTCACGTTTCACACTCGGTCGCGCAAGCGACGTCAGCGAGGACGGGCCTTATCGCTACACCTGCTGGACCTTGTACGATCGCCCCGGTGCGCAAGCTTTCCCATTCTTAGGCTATTGTGTTGGTAGCATCCTTTAAACGTGTACTATGCCTCAGAGACGAGTTCGCAGCACTTTGAACAGTTGGGGGCGTTCGAGAGTGGTAGCATCACAGGGCTGCGAGAGGCGGGGTGACAATTTCGCCATATTGCGCTCCATACCAGTCCTGCGGATATGACCGTGGCACGCCTTTGGCGCCAGTGGATAGAGGAAGGCACGCGCACAGTATCTGGGAGACCGCTACGAACCACTTGCTCGACTTGCGCGGAGTGCCTCGACTGCTACGCTCACGGACATTCAGCGAGCAGCGTCTTGTGTGTGCCGATGCTGTTGGCAGGCGACTACACGACTAAGGAGTATATGCGTGCGAACCGGTACCGACAGCCTTCTTTAAAGACGCCGCGCAGCCTCTCCTTGGAGCATTTTAACGCACTTAAGACTCGAAATAAAGAGAGCGATAAGGGCGACATTGGCACATGCACCCAGCGCCCCATAACCTCTACACGCAAGGCGTTGAACTGGTGTGCAGTGTTTCCGTCGTGCTGCGTGTACCTATGGAACTTTAAGCTCTGTCCCTATCGTTTGATTGCTGGAAAGTCTTAAGCAAAGTTCAGTGCAGGTCCGTATTATTATATCGCATGTTTACAACCAGTATATTATGGTATACAGCAGAATGAAAAAGCCGCCTTTAGCCATGTTGGAGGAATACAATAAAAATAATCATGTGAACTATGTATTGGGAGTGAATTCGTTAAACCAGACGCGAATGTTGCACACACTGCAGGGGCAATTCAAGCGCCACCAGGAAGGAGGCAGCCACATCAATGTCGCCAGAGACTGTACTGGCATCGTGACTAACTGATATGGGGCCACGTAGAATGATAGCGGGTAGTCTTCAGTGATGAGTCCGCTTTTGTCTTGATGGCGACGACCAACACATCCGTGTGTGGAGTCAAAGTATGAAAGATGGACGGTTTGTCGTCACACACGTCCAGGCGGCCCAGTGTCATGGCGTGGGGCGGGAGTTCATACGATACCCTATCACCGTTGGTCTTCATCACGGACACTTTGACAGCCAAACGATACTGATAAGACGTGAAGTGACCTTAATTCGAAGGCTTGCCTGAACACGCCTGAACACACGAGCTGTAATCAGGACAGTCTGTTACCGCAATCGGGGCTCGCGTTACCAAACGCTGGTAAGCAGGAATCCCCTCTACCAGCCAGGGAATCAGGCCATGTTGCGTTATGCCATGCCGATTTGAGGGCAATGCAGATTGGTGGAATGCGTCTTTCTCCATGTGACGCCGGCCGAGATGGGCGTCCCAAAAAGCCTGCTGTGCCGACCGCCCTAATTCGTCATACTTCATCAGCCCCGGTTACTTCTCAAGGTGGAACAAGTACCATATACTATCGTGGCTCTCCGTAAGGTTGTTGATGAGGTTAACTTAACAATGGTCCGCCAACTATTTAATTAGTTATGTAATATCCAAATGTTTAGTTATATAACCATATAGAACACTATAGCTCCTTATATTTATTTACCCCACTTGCTCTACCATCATGCGACCACACCCCCCCCCCCACAAAAAACCATACAACAAGTATGGCTTAACTACACAATATAAATATCAAACTAGAACAATACATTCATGAGGTCCTGCAGCCAGAGGCCCTGCCTAATGCCGATTGTGAAAGCCCGCGGTTGTGGTATGTTCCAACAGGACAACGCTTGTACTCATGCCACTGTCTTCTCAATAGCGTAGCGTGAAGCCATGGATACTCTGTTATGATCAACCGCATCACCAGGCCTATCCTGTCCCCAATTGAAAATGTGTGGGATGCCAATAGCCGCTCAGCCACGACTCCATCCCTACCGAAAAATCTGCACGAACTGCGCGAGAATTTTCAAGATGCATGGGCTGGATCATTGTAGCACATCATTAGG
This sequence comes from Dryococelus australis, assembly GCA_029891345.1. Lineage (NCBI taxonomy): Eukaryota > Metazoa > Arthropoda > Insecta > Phasmatodea > Phasmatidae > Dryococelus > Dryococelus australis. The sequence continues at coordinate 117,800,587 of CM056997.1, forward strand.
AATCTCTACTACTTAATGGCGCGATGTCGGGCGGAATGTGTTCGCAAATATGGCGGTCCGATATAACGAGAGACGTATGAGTAGTGCAATAAATGTTGCTCATATCTCTATGTTATTGATTGCATGTGTCATTCTTCTTGGTGACTTTTGCTTTTCTTCTCAATAGCATTGCAATCCGACACTTCCTTTTGGGTGTAACTAGGGCAGGTTCTTTGACGATGAGTGTGGGCCTATAAATATTCCTGAAAACAGCGCTTGTCATGACCCACGTGATACTTGTCTCACGTGATTCACATCATTTTTTTTGTAAACTTCCTAAACTGTAACGGAAGTTTTTAACTTATACAGTGTATGGTAATAGTACTACGTATCAGGCTGAAAATTTGGGAATATTTAGTATCGCTACTATACAAACTTGGGAATTTTCCTACGAATTTGACTCTTTCCTGGGCAACTCTATGAATGTTACCATGTATGTATGGGAAAATATCTTACTATTCGCGCTTTATCGCTGTACGTAAACACTGGTATGGTAAATTTACAAATTATTTCTTAGACGAGCGCCATGAGCGACAGGCGTGCCGAGGAGACAGCCGTGCACACAACTGATTGAGTTTGAGAGGCGGAGATAGTGGAGAGGTTTCGGCGGCCTTAAACATCGAGGACTCGAGAGTTTGAGAGAGGCACTACTGCTGCACTTCGCGTGGTGTATACGAACGGTCATCACAACAGAGCGTGTGATATGTAGGGACAGGTGTTTTTCGCGAAAAGATTTCAAGATCAGTTGTACTCCAAAACGCTTTTGTTCAAGTGCCTGAAGTGTCTGTCTCCGAATCATGGATGTTTGGTATCGGAGTACTTTATTACGATTGGCCCAGTCAAACAAGAGCATGTCTTCTCACTTAGACAAGCGGCCAATAACCAAAGGAAGTTGTGGTTGTGGACGTGCGACATTGATGTCTACCGTGGCCATAAATATTTTCGCGAAATACACCTGTCTCTAGTGATATGACACGCACATGATCACGTGCGAAAGGGGTGCCGAGAATACGTACGAGACAGCCGTGCAGGCAACTGACCCCATTTGCGAAAGCTCGGGTAAAAGGTTTGCGAGAGGTAGGGTTTACAGCCACCTCGACTGTCGTTCGGGCAGTTTGGACTCCACATTCTGACTGCGTTGGAAGAAGTAGACATCTGAGGGTTCCCAGAGTTTTGAACAGCTGGACGTGTTCGAGAGGGGTCGCATCACATGGTTGCAGGAGGCGGGGTCGTCGTTCCGCTGTATCACTCGCCATACCGCCAATGCGGATGTGACCATGGCACGCCATTGGCTCCGGTGGATAGGGGAAGGCACGCGCACACGACACACAGGATATGGGAGATCGCCACGAACCACTCCAGTGGCGTGTAGTGAGTTTTTTTTTACAAGGTAAGAAATATGAGTGTTTTAGATAACATTTGCTAGTGCCGGGCTGTGGTTACATTTCCAATTTCTACTTACAAACGCAACTTCCAACTTTGCTAATCCTCAACATGTATTTACCGTTTTATAATACCTAACATTAGTTATAGAATGGAAACGAAATGACTGTAATAATAATTGAATTGAATATTATTTAGAGCGCATATTACAAATCATAAGAAAACTCCTGTTTTCCCGAACACTTTCATCAACTTTCCAAGGAAAAATGAGGACTGGAGTACACAAACAGAGCGACTGCTTACCCTGCCGAAGGAACGCGGCAGGGTAACTCGCTTGCGAGTTCGATTCATCGCTAGTCGCTCCCGTTTGTGGAAATAAATACTAGATAGCAGCACTACGTGTGTACAGTACAGGAGTTGCAAAAACTCTTGTTTCTCGAAACGGAAACGGGAAACTCAGAATTATGTGTTTAAATTTAAAGTTAAGCGAAAAATATAAAGGATCAAACATTTCCAATAAGCCTATGTATAGGGTAAGCATTGTTTACCTTGCGTCTACGAAATAAACGCCACTGAACCACACCGAGGGAGAACCAATGAATTTTCCGACATGCCCAAGTATCTCAACCGCCATGATTGCGGACATTCAGCGAGCATCAATGCCCACGCTACAGAGTCCTCAGTGGCGGCACTGTTGACATTTAAAAAAAAAATTCTTGTTTTAGTAAATGTGGGGCTAAGACTCGACCAAATTTGGTTTGCAGCTAGGGGCACCTGTTTTTAGGGAAAATATTTGACGTCAAGCTGTGTACAAAAACAATTCAGTCCAGAACCATTTTCGTGATTGGATTATTTGAATTGTTACACGTCTAATCTGCCTGCCAGCGAATCACGGACGGTCAGTATCGGAGAAACTTAATTCTGATTGGTTCACTCGTATAGCAGTCAGTCTTCACACAAAGACAGGCGGCCAGTAACCAAAGGAAGGCTGCAAGTGTGCACAAAGGATATTGAAATCTTGCCTCCGCGTAAATCTTTACGCGATAAACAGGTGATCCTAGTTACAACGAAGTAATAAATATTTGTCAAAATAGAATTATATTTACTTAATTGGCTAATGCAATAAGAATACTGGGAAAGGAAAACTGTCCTTTTGTTGTGTTATAATTCTAATTAAACAACAAATCGATTAGGTTTGGTTTCAAGCTTCACTTTCTATTTAGCTGTTATAGTATATTGGAGTTCTAAATACACAATATGTGTATATATATATAATAAAAACATATATATTATATATAATTATAAAAACATATATATATGTTTTTATAATTAGAGAGAGTGTGAAAAGTAGGGAGCGGGGGGAAGAGATTTAACTTCACCACAGGTGCCGTCTTTTATCATTAATCCAGAAGTACGAACATTTTAGATATATTCATAGGGAACTCTTTTCAGTGCTGACTGGATGGTGATGCAGTTCTCAGTATTCAAATACTCTCTCACCCCATTCAGCCCGAATAATAGCTAGTTACTAGAATACGGTGATCAATGGGCGCACCTCTTCGATAATGTTAGAACACTTTCGTTACCCTAGTGTTTCACAGAGATGAACTTTTCGAAAACTGTGTACACAACATCTTCCTCCCTAATATTTTCAAAGAAACAACACAGGAATTACGTGCTGCAACAGCAAATTACGTATAATTGCAAAATTTACAGAAATAAAGTGTCTTCAGATCCCAGAAAATTCATTGAGATTTTGTTTTCAAGTGTTAAACTTATGAAGTTAAAAATTTTGCAGACTTTTTAGTGAAACAGAGTTATGGGACTGAAATGTATCTTGTATAATTGCTTTCTTTGCGTACCTATTGTAACAACGGATGGATTATTATATAAATGACTTAATAATTATTCGACTTGTATTATTTCCATCACTTCAAAACGTAGTCAAGTAAAAGTGAGAAAAGGCTTAAGAATGAAGAGAAGTCACAAAACCATAAGTGATCGAAAAATCGTTAAGAAAACATACGAGACACTTTTCAGAGCAAAATTTGGCGCAATGAAAGTTTGGCTCTGGAGTTAGTGTGCGTTCCAAAGATTCAAAAGAAACGCTTGCTTTTCAGAAAATGACTCCTTTCTTTTGAATTCAATGAAGGTTCTTTGTAACGTCCCGGATGTAATGCCTTCAAAGGTTATCATACGAAGGCGTCGACATCCACTTAACATGCTCTACGTTCAAAAAGAAGATGAAAATCATAATTTGGTGGGCGCGTAGGCAGTCTTATACCAGAGCACTGGAAGGGCAATTAATTTTTCAAGGTTGGTTGAGCATTTTCGAGAGGACCATCGTATATTCTACTGCCACATGTCAAAGCTAACATTGCCGTGTATCTTACGGTCAGCAACCATGCTTCAGTCACGTGACATCGTGAATTTGTTACTCGCACAAAAATGTTGCATTTATAAAGGCTATTCACGATAAAGCGAGCACTTTTGAAATCAACCTTAGAAAAAAGTCTCTGATCATACCTGCATACATTTTAACGAACGCACTGGGTGGCATGTGCTCAATTAATTTGGTAACGATGGAGGGGAAAGTATTTTTATTATATTAACGTCAAACAAAAAGGGTTAGATAGTCATTTGTGATAACTGAAATTATTTCTGTCACTTTTTGTGCATTTTTTTTTGCATCAAAATTTGAAAGTAAGCAGATTTGTAAAATATTTACTTTTCTAAACATTTCAAAGTTTCACCTAACCGACCATGAATAAAGTGATGAGGTCCATGGCAATGTTATTTTTACAAAAGGCGGAAGAATACACTAAGTGCATACAAGTAGGTCACAAACAGGGCCTTTGGAAGTGCCCAGTTTACCGTGAACAGCATATACCATTCTTACTGCAGCGTGTGACGCAGAGGAAACATGCTGTAGAGTGCGCATACTAACTGCTAAGTAAACATTACCACTAACCGTGTTCCAACATCAGATTGATTTTCTGCCAGTAGTCGGCCTGCCGTCAAAAATAACGCGGGTAGGATAGGGTTTGAGGTTAAAATACTATCTAAGTAAGTTAGGTGATTTGATATATTTGAACACTTTCTCTAACCTCGTTTTAATGCAACTAGAGTATATTAAAATTAGTTCAAGAATTTCATTCACGTCAAAGGATGGATATATTGAACATTTAAACGTAAACAAACATGCTCATCACCGTCGACCATGTCAATGACAGTTGTATTGGCGACAGGTAAGTCTGAGCTGAGGCCATGCGCAGGAGACGAGAATAGGTTCGCCACGTCGTTTCTATAAGAATAGTGCGTATAATACAAGAAGAAATCGATTTATGGTGTCACAGATTTAAACACTAAACTGGAATTAAGATGTTTATTCGTGTCGCTACTTTTCCTCGCTGGCTGCTGAGATAACTTCAAGTACTCGATTTAGTTCTTACTTTAAAATAGGCTTATATAAAGTAACAGGCAAGACATTTTTCAAAAATTTTTTCCAAAACATTTTAACAGAAAGCGAACCACCTACTGTGTTATGCATCCTATACCACAAATATCATTTTCACCTATCCGCTGAGACTGCCGAGCAAGTTCGGCAATCATCGGACATTCGGTTTCTTTTGCCGAATGTAACCGAACTTCATATAACCGAGGCTAGTTAAAGTGGTGGATATGATATTAATTAAGGGCAGTAGCCGTGTGTTCAATGAAAATAACGTGTTACCAATTAAACACTTCTCAGCTTGTACCAAGCCTAAGGTATTCTCCACGTCTTAGACGTTTATGAATTAATGTAAATCATGTGAAATCCTTTCAATCTGCTACCGAGTTGTGATAGTTTTGAATTGGAAAATTAATGTTGCTGATATTTTTAACCAATATTTAATTTCAAGGAGCCTGAATATACTTTTGTAGGTGCAATATTTTCCGAGAGACTTTGAAACATTCTAGTCAGTTTGAGAAGTATCAGTAATATTACTAGTCATTTGGCACACAATTTTCAATCAGATTGCATTAACTATATTTTTGTCACATTTTCATGTTTTTATGGGCAGTTTTGTAATAAATTTTACTGAAAAGGAATTTATATGGTTTGTTATTGTAATTTGTTATGTTTGCCACACAATTGTACTGAGAATTCAGCGCACTGTAAAAAATCACTTACTAACCTTATTCACGTACTAAACTAGGTTACTACAGATGGTCCTGTTACGTTGGTGTATATATTTAAAAAATGATGGGAAGAACAAAAAAATACACATTTCCATTTACACGCACATACCCAGTACCAACGACTACGTCGGTCAACAGTTTACGAGAAAACCCGAGCGTATCAGGTAGGCGCCGAAACTGCACTGCATTCGTCACAAATATGGTCTGTTTTCGGTTTCTTCACTTTTTTTGAATCAAACATTTGAAAAATCACCGTATGTATGAGGGGATTGGTTGTTTCCTAAATGTCACGTATTACACGTATTTTACACACGTGTTAACCTAAAAGTATCTTATTTTTGGTTAAATTAAAACTTTTACTTATATTACAGCTATAATTTGTAATATTTAATTTACAATAATATGAATAAAAACAGGGAGCAAATAGGTGTGTTGGTAACGCCTAGTAAGAAATAGTTCTTATGTAAAATAATATTACATTGAGTGTGCCGGAATCCGATGCGTTGTCCCTTTGAAGTAATCTTTTATACTATGGCAAGCTTAGTGTGGATGAGGTGGAGGAATATCCTGAAAGTAGAACCCAAGCAGGGCTTCAGAACAGTTGGAAGTAACAGTGAACATCCTATACTTGAAACCCTAGTACGAGACTTTTAGCGGTATACTAGGAACACTTTGCGTGTATTTTAAAACGATGATATTCTCAGGAAATCAATACCTTCACTAATGGACCATATGATTGCGACTCAAGAAACAGGAATAAATGTGAATTCTCGCCATTTACAAAGAACCTTAAATTGACTAATGCTAGTGAAGATGAATTCCAAGCTTTATAATACTGAAAATGCAGGGTGCTTGGTGATGTGACGAAAGATATTTGGATTACGGTTGTTCAAAAGACAAACAATTTTTTTCTTTCAATTTTGAGTATAATTATGTTATCGTGACATATGAGTAATTACTTGATAAAAATGCCGAATCAGTAAAACAAATGTAATGTTCAAAATTCATTTCAACTTAAAAATCTTAATACGTAAAACTTTCAAACATTAATTTTATAACGAAGTTTGGTTTCAGCTGAAATGCTTCTTGAAGTTCCAAGAGTGGAGATGCTGCAATTTCTTTGACATTTAATTAGGTTACCTGCGGTAAGTGTTTAAGTCCTGGCTATTTCGACTTTAAATTTATAAAAATAAAAAAAACTTAACATTGAAATACGGGCGTTTCACAAAGCAACTTTCCAAGAAAATATATTTTCATGACATGCTAATGATGCTGGTAATTATTTTGACCCCATGCCTAACTTATTAACTTTATTCAGTTTTGATCTTTGTGCGAAAAAAAAATATAAAAATTTAAATTTCCGTAAGTTAATTTAATTTGCTTTTGAATAGTAACCAACCGTTATTTTGTGTTATTTCATTACACAACGAAAAATGTATGATGTGCAAAAATGGTAGAAAATTATTTCAGTTTCTTGAACAGCCCCAATGCGCTTTGATGCAAGTAAAGGATGTTCATGTTGAAATTAGCACTTCTGAAATCACCATGTTGAAGAACGTCACTGTCCATAACTATAGGCTGTTCATGGTAAAGTGAACATTTTGAGGCCCTGGTTACTTTATCCTTTCAGCTATTTGTTTTATTCTTTAACCGAAATTTAAATAAATATTGACATGTAAATAATAGGCTCAGTCTGTATATTCGCACTCGAAAGTTAACATCTAAGGATAAAATAAAATATATTTATTGACTATTATTCCAAATTAGAGGGCTTTCAAAAGTTCTCACTTTACCTCAAATAGCCTATACGTATATTCTACATGTGAGCATTGGTATGCATGCTCCCAGTTATGAGTCGGGGCCACGGTGGCTGAGCGATTAGCACGCTCGCCTCCCACTAAGGCGAACCGGGATCAATCCCCGCCCGGGTCACCGGATTTTCGCAAGTGGGTATCGTGCCGGACGATGCCGTTGGTCCGTGGGTTTTCTCGGGGATCTCCCGTTTCCCCCACCCCCTCATTACGGCGCCGAATTGATAAAAAATAATCTTAACACCTGGCGTTGTGCTTTGAGTGAAATATTAAGATTTATAGTTCCTAAAGTTATTGTTTCTGGTTTTTTAGACATTACAATAGGAATTTGCGTATTGGTATTCGTTTTAAATTTCTAATAATTCGACGGCTTAACTTGTGTAATACATAGATAAATGATCAGCCATATGGCAATGTTAACTTTAAGTATGGCATGAAGATACAAAGTGGGAATAAAAATAGATCACAAGTAGAGCTTGCAAAATAACTCAGTTGTTGATTGTGGTAAGGTTTCGCAGTGTGTGAATTCCCGGAACATAAAATAAAGAACAGAATTTGAACTAATACTTCATATTTTTTGACAAGATTAGATTTATTGACAGATAATTAAAATCTGTTAACTATTATATAACAGCATTAGATGACACAGTTTATAAATTTAATTTCAAATTTGCTAATATGTTCCGAAAAATTAAGGTTGTAAACCACAACATCAGTAATTACGCCAAAATTACATTCTTAAATTTTACGGAATAATATCTATAACGCTATAATATTAAAATTTATCCACTGTAACAAAAAAAAATTCTAAATTATAAAATTCTTAAACAGAGTATATAACGATGATGAATTTCAGTAAAAAAAATTAAGACGGGTTTAGTTTTTTTTTTTTTTTTTTTAATTTTGTTGTAAAGTTTTTCATGATAAAATATTACAAATTCTAAAACAATTATGTTTACACATGGGCAGATTTTGAGGTTTCTATACGTTATTATTCGAAAAATTGTATATGTGATGTCTTTTGCCAGTTTAAATTTGTAGTCAATGATACAAATATCATGAAAATTCACATTAAATAGTTCGAATTCAGTAGTTAATAATATTCTTCGGAAATTTACGCGCAGCGAGATCCTTACATAGCCCTTAAGTAGAGACGTGCAAAACTAAATTCGCGTTATAATTCAGCGGCAGAATGAACGCCAAGTTACTGTACATTTGACCGACGTCTGCCATAGGCCGGCAGTACGTCTGAAACGCCTCACGGGAATCTTGATCCAATAACGTGACTTCAGCGGGGGACTGGCCAGTCTTCTTTAACGAAGTCAAACAGGTAGGTGACTCCAGTTAAAGGTCAGCGGCCAATAAAACCACCTACTGTGCTCACTTGTGTATAAGGAAGTTGAGCTTAGCCTGCTATAGAATGATAACTCGAAATTTGCAGGTGTTTACTCATGAGATCACTGCCCACCGGCTGGCAGCCACGAAATTCAATAGAAAATCCCATGCTAAGGGAATTTCGCCTCAGTATGTTAATTTTAAAGACAGGCTTTTCAAGCTAAATGAATTCTTCACGAGTTATTTTATCACAAATCCCCTACAGCGGAGATGTTCCCATGAAATGTATAGCGTGTTTGCAAGGAATTTTTAAACGTTATATTTTACAAAAAAGTATATACTAAAAGTATACGCTCGTAGGGGTATTCTCCTAAAAAAGTTCGCGAAGAATATATTTTGTTTGAAACGTCTATCTTCAAAATTAACGTACTGAAGCGAAACTTCCTTAACATGGGTTTTCCTATTAAAATTTCGCAGCTGCCAGCCATTAGGCAGTGCCCATAAGGCTCGACATCGCTTGTGCAGAAATTATTCGTTTTCACGTCATAATTTCGTATTCATAGTAATTTGCTGATGTTGTGCGATGATAGAAAATTGACATTTTACGAGCTGTTTAACACTCTAAAGTCAGGTATTAAAGACAATCTATATAAGCGAATCACTTATATCCACCACAAAATTTTGGTGCTACTAGTCTGTGTTCCCATTCACCACTGTCCTATTGATCTACAGGACGTCAGACTCTCCGCTGTACTGTTCTACGTTTATTGGCCGACTGTCGGCCAATATAATGCCGAGGGCACAATCTTCCAACCAGATGTTGTTTTATGGTGACATTTTTTACACTCTATCGTGTTCATTTCAGTAGAAATACAAAAATGCAGTTTTTTATTCGTGAAAATGTTTGTTCATCAGTCTAAGTTTTCATGTAAACGTGTGACAAAAAACATGAAAGCAGTTAAAATATATTCGTGCGATGTTTATCTGTAACTGTCGGAATATATATCTAAATTTGCTTAACCCGAACTACACGCGGGCTTCGTCCTCAAAGTGTTAATGGTTTTGCGCCTAAGTGCGCTGGCCACTAAAATGTGTTATTTTATAATTGAGTCACACACGGTTCAAATTTGAGACACTATCAGTAATTAATTTTTTTTTATCGCGGCAAAAAATTGAGCCCATGGTTTTTGCATACATAAGTTATATTTCAAAATAATAATTTTTCTATTTCAGAAATGTACAAATAATGAATAACGTACAGAAATGAGACAATTCACACAGAAAGAAGACACCCAGAGATACTTCAAGACGTCTATAAAATTGTACACGGAAATGTTCTTGTAATTAAAAAAAAAACGGCTCAAAATAAGGAAATTCTTGTACACTTTCGGTTCGTGACTGTCCCTAAACTTTCGCAAAATAACTTTTACTAAACATATCTTGAAATAAATCAAGACAAGCTCTTTCAATCGCCCTTATTAAATTTTTTGCAAATCGTTTGGTTAATTTTATTCGCACATTACGAAAACAGTAAAATTTTTAGTTTGGCAAGCCATTTTGCAGAAACCGTGCCGTTTAAAAAATTCTACCTGATAAAATGCAGTTACAGAAAATGCTTCCAGTTAAAGAATATATGTCACAAATCTTTATATATAAAATCCTTTGTGCGTGACTAACCGTATCATCATTGACAAACCACTGGACCGATTGAGACCATATTCACACCACATGTTATTGAGGTGGCGAGTAGGGTTTTTAGTTATGTTTAATTCCGATAGGTGGCTCCGGAGTCTAATTTCTATACTTATGGGCCGATTTTTCTCATACTTGCAGGAAATGTTTGTTGATCTAAAAGAGAAAAATGCCAGCAATACCACGGTCAAACATCGGTCGACGTACCCGACGTAATAAGAGGACGCATTGAGAAGGCAAAATAGAACGTGAACACGCGCTGCACAAACTGAAGATGCACGAACACAAAATCGAGAGAAGCACGTGCACGCCAAACACAATTATGCGCAGAAACAACACAGTTCAAACCATACAAGACACACATTGATCATACGACGCTTTACAATATACACTTATATTCTGGGAAGAAGAGGACTAGATATCATTTCAATTATAAACAAAGAAATTAAACAACAGGTGCAGAAACTGAAAAAATAAAGTTTGTACAATGAACTTCTATGCGTATCGAATAATTACACATGAATGTTGTCATTGTGCTACAAGAAAGTATGAAAAATCATTTAATAAGTGGTATTGAATGTTTAATTGCAAATTTTTACGTCAATTCTATGTAATTATAACATGTAACATATAATACTTTTATATCTAAAAACAATTATCTTAACGAAACACAATACACAGGAAATTTGCGCCTAATTTACTATGACACACAAGGCATGTGACATTTACACTTCATGTTTTAAATTTGGCATTTACAATTTAAATACAACCGATGGCGTTATATACATTATGGATTTCGAATTTAAAAAAATAGTTGGAACGACGTTTCTCCGGGATCAGTTAGTATAAAATAAAAACCTGCGTGTTCAAAGCCCTTAATTTTAATCGTGTGTTATCTGCTTGTTGTAAAAAGTCAGGAACATATTTATATTTTATCACCAAGTTCCAGCATTTTTGCAACCAGGAAATAGCACTCAATAAAGACTAGATACAAAGGTATTAAACAACTAGTAAATTGTATATCTTTTATAATAATGCATTTCCAATAACTCCTCTGAAATTGAAGTTATGACACGAAAAAGAAGAATTTCTGCATATAATCTATTCACGGTTACTTCACACTGAAGCCCTGCTTAAGTTCTACTTCCAGCATATTCTTCCGCCCCGTGCAAGTCTGGAAAATTACACCGAAAGACAACGCACCCAATTCGTGTGCACTCTGTTGTTATGATATTGTGCATGAGAAATATTTCTTACTAGGCGATACCAACACAGATGTTTTCTTACTGTTGTCATTCAAATTTATTATAAATGAATTATTATAATTTATAAATAAAATATTGGTAAAAATTTAATTAAATTAAAAATGAGATACTTTTATTTTAGCAGATGTATAAAACGCTTGTGGTACATAGCATATTTAGGAAATAACTAAACACGCCATACATCGGGTGATTTTCAAAGATTTGATTCAAAAAGTACGAAGAAACAGCGAATAGACTGCAATAGGGGAAGCCGAACCTTAACTGTGAAGGACGCAGAGAGAGAGAGAGAGAGAGAGAGAGAGAGAGAGAGAGAGAGAGAGAGAGAGAGAGAGAGAGAGATGGACACTCACCTGTCAGCTCGACGCGGTGCTGGCTGCGGTGTGATGCTGGATTTACAATAACCCGATGGTCCACAAAATAGTCCCGATACCGATGAAAATTTTTCATCAGCCAATGAGGAGCAAGGTCACCCCGACAAATGCAACCCCGAGCAAAGTAGATTCTATTACTACTTTCGTCGGACGTCGGACCGTTCGGCCTTCCTTGGCAGTAGAAAAAATAAATAAACATAACCTTACAAAACAAAATGTTGTGCGGATTTCACTACTGTGGCAAATTTCACATTAAATTTTTTTTTTTTTTTACTGGTAGGCTACATCCTGGTTATCTTGTAACAGAAAGCTAATGAATTGACGAAAATAAATATTTGTGGAAAAGTTACCGCTCCAAAATCCAAAAATACTGCGTTTACAAAGTTATCAAAAAAAATAGTGTAAACGTGGTTCACGATAAAGTTAGCGCTTTTGAAATCAACCATTGAAAAAAGTTACTGCTCCTTTAACGGGCACCCTGAGTGATTTGCGCCCAGTAAGGTTGGTAACGATGGATGGGAAGTAGTTCCGTACATTAACGTCGTATATAAAGTGTTAGGCAACCATTTCTGATAACTTTAATTCTCTCTGTCGTTTTCTGTTTTTTAAATACAACTAAGTGTAAAAATGAGCATATTTATTAGATATTTACTTTTCTAATAATTCCACAGTTTCACTTGACCAAAGCATGAATAAAGTGATGAGGCCCATGACAATGTTAATCTTACGTAACGCGGAAGAATACACAACGTATATAGAAGTAGATATTAAGCAGGGCTTTCAAAAGTGCTCATTTTACCGTGAATAGCCTATAAAATGATTTTTGATTTCTTCACACTCGACAGCATGTTACTGGCCATTCTAGGATTTTGCCGGAAAGCCACGCTATACTTGTCGGAAGGAAACTGTCGGGGTATTGTAAACGGTGATGGCGGATATGGTCGGGCTGTAACGTCGTGTCTGACTGTCGGGACGAACTCTTCGTGGCATTGTAAATCCTGCATGACGGGGCACATCGACTCTCGCTCGACCTCTGACCCGGCGACTCGTGTGCCTCTCGCGCCCTCGGGAGTCGTCCCGTCCGCTGAATACGACATGAGCACGATCCCAGGAGCGAGGGAAGCTCCCGGGGAACTACTTACACGCGGCGGCTAGCATTTGAGAACGGCATCATCACTTCTCCTTTGAGGCATGGCGCGCCTGTGTGCGCCGCCATTCCCGCCGTAAGATGAGCACTTCTGAACTCAACCTTCGAAAAAAAAAAAAAAAAAAAAAAACTAACTGCTGCTATAGGTTGTTCTCGGTGAACTAAGCCCTGCTTAAAATCTGCTCGTACACGTTGTCTATTCTTCCGTTTTATGCGAAACTTACATTTCCATGGGCCTCATCACTTTATTCATGCGTCGGTCAAGTGAAAATGTGAAATCATTAGCCAACTAAATATTTTACAAATCTGGTGATGTTTAAACTAAGCTAAATAAATAATTTACGCTATCACAAATTGTTGCCTAATACTTTTTATTCGACGTTAAGATACGGAACTACTTTCTCTTTCATCTTTACCAACTTTGCGCCCGTTAAAATATATGCAGGCAGGAGCAGTGACATTTTTCTAGGGTTGATTTCAAAAGTGCTCACTTTAACGTGAACAGTCTTTACCTGAGTATATAATAAAAGCAACACCGACTACCACGCGCCTAGTTAAGTTGGCAAAGACGGTGAGAAAGTAGTTCCATGTGTTACAAGTGTTAAGTAAACATTTGTGTGCACTGAAATATTATATATATATATATATATATATATATATATATATATATTTAACGTGTATAAATGTAAGAATAGAGACATTTGTAAATTGTTTACTTTTCCAAAAAAAAAAAAAACTACAGTTGCCCTTGACCGACGCACGTATAAAGTAATTGGGGCCATGAGCGTGAGTGTAGAGATTTGGGCGGCTCTTAACAGCGAGGTCTTGAGAGCCGATGAGGATGAAGTGAAATGAGTATGGAGCAACGCCAGAATGAATGGGCGAGGGATCTCCCCCGACAGCAGCATCGTCCGGGACGATTCTCCACATGCGAAAATCCGGGAGTGTCCCGGCCGGGAATTGAACCAGGTTCTCCATGTTGGGAGGCGAGCAGGCTAACCGCTCAGCCACCGCGATCCATCGGGCCCATGATAACGTTAATTGTACGTGTGGTGGAAGAATGCATAATGTGCACACAAGTAGATCTTAGGCAGGGCTTTTAAAAGTGCTCAGTTTACCTGGAATAGCTTATATACGTTCCTCCATGCTGAAGCAGAGAGCTCAGCTCGTATTGCTTACACTCCCTTTTCCCGGGGGGGGGGGACTGAGATACCATTCTTTGTATTTTAACTAGAGTGCAACTACAGGAATGTACAGTACCCATTATGCTAAACACTCGCGGCTCTACCTGGCTAGTGCATTACGTGCTTTGTAAAAGATAGGAGGTAAAAACACGTGATTCGAAAACGGCTGGATATTTTGTAGTGGTGTTTGAACACGACAAGAATTTAAGAAACATTAGGTGCCCAAAATCAAGTTTCAAGTTCCCAGTTCAACTACGAGTATTTTTTTATGAGCGTGAAAACGACTGAGAAAGAGGTGTTTTCAGGATTTCGATTTGGCTGCTAAATTTTGTATTGTGAAACTTGACAGCTGTCTTTAGACACGTGTGATGTTTTATCTTCAATGGCGTGCCATAAAGTCACATTTAAATCACATTTAAACGAGTCGTTGGCGGAAAGATTGCACGTCAGTTGTGCGCCTTGCTCTTAGAGGCGAAGAGGCGAGTGGTGAGTGAGCAAGAGGACGTGTTTCGAGGACTCGCTCGCTCAAAATCACTGCAGACAGGCGGAACCCTTAACACTTTCATTCCCACAAAAGAAAATTAAACGTTTTTTTATGCGTGCCATACATCAGTTGGTAAAGGACACCTGCAATAAGCTGTAAGCTTTGTGTTCGCTGACAGTGATATCAACCAATCATAACGTAGAGCGGAAGCACTGTTTAGGAATCAGTTCCCCACAGGAAATATAATTGGCTACAGAGAATTTCAGAGTACAGTACTGGTCAAATATATGTTTCTTGTGCAACATGTAGACGATTGTCTGCAATGAGCATGAAAGTGTTTAGGACTACAGAAAGGTCTTGCTTTACATGACTCTTCTAAACGTAAAATCAAGAACTCTATTATAACTAGGTACTAATATACTATAATAGGGGTTGTTTTCTTGACTATAATACTTCAGTTAACAAAGCCATAATCTGCTTCAACAATACTTGTAGAAGGTATAGTTTTATAATACGTATTGACTGTTTTCGAATAATGACACGTAGAAACCACAAAAATAATACATATAAAAGACTGATAAAATTTTATAATGCAGAACATGTTTCGTCGCTGATATTTATAAATATATATAATAAGTAAAATATTATAATTTATAAATGAACTATAGCTAAAATTTAAGATTAAAGGAAAAATAAGACACTTTGAAGTTGACAGAGTTATATAACGCTACTGATACATGGCATAATTAAGAAATAACTAAACACGTAATACATGGAGTGATTTTTCAAAGGTTTGATTCGAAAAACGTGAAAAACCCGCGAATAGACTATGCGAGAGCCTGTGCAGTTGAGATTGACCAACTGGACTGTAAGACTGGGTACGTGAGTGACAGTCATATAGAATGATGGCAATAGACAGTTTGATTGAATATGTGTAAATAATGAGAGCGGATTAAATTGCTGTAGCAAGTACAAAGACAGTGATAATGACTTTAATTAGAATTGAGATTGTCATTAGACATTGTGCTCTCTAAGAATAGCAAGTGTTAATAGTAGACATAAGTAATCTGATTATGTAAATAATATATGCGTTTTATAGCATTGTAAATAAATTAAGAAATTAAAATTTATTACGTATTTTAATGAAAATATTTGCCACTTACCAACTCGGACAGGTCCTTGGCGACTTTGAACAGTATGCTCCTGTTGTGTCAGTTATTACTCCACTGCTTGTAAAACGTATCAATTGATTTCACTGGCCACCAGTGGCGTGTGGTGAAGTGTTGCAAGGTAAGTTGGTGCTTGGCGTGTGGTGAAGTGTTGCAAGGTAAGTTGGTGCTTGATCACTACTGTACATTCTCGGTGCACGCACCAGGAGTCAGTAACCACCTTGCAGCCTAGCAAAACTGAATACATTCCGACCACTCACACACATCCTGTGGAGTTAGCTGCCAAACTACGCTATTGTGGTATAAGCTGTTCACTGTAAAGTGAACACTTTTTAAGGCCCTTCAAAATATTGGCTTTCATCCGATTTACATATTCCTGCTGCTTTCTAATATAAATATTGCAATGGGACTAATTAACGCAGTGTAACGCAGTCACCACCCTCGAAATTTAATGCTTGAGGCTGTAATAAGATATTATATTTAATAGTGGTTAATGCCTGTTGGAAGGGCCTTAAAAAGTGTTCACTTTACCGTGAACAGCCTATAGAAGTGTAAACTAGCAAGCAACAGGGTACAGTGCACAGTTAACGCTAGCTTATTTTGTAACACTTCACCACACGCCACTACCGGTCACATATTTAGGTTGCTACACTTTTAATAAGATAGTTAAAGTAATATTGATGGTTTAATTTTAGCATACATTATAAATCTGGTAGTCACCATTTACATTAATTAAACCATATGCAGCTAAAAGTAGGGATGGTTTTTAAATACTGATTTTGAAAATGTTTTAGTTTATTGTTAAAAGGTTTCCCTCTAACAAGTTATGTCGGCGATTTCATTATTTTTATAAATTTAAAAGTTTATCAGAAACAGAAGAACAGTACTAAATCACAATGTTTTGGATTTGAATCCCGAGTGAGTCATTGACGTGTGTGGCAATTTAAAATTAATTTAAATTTAATAGACGTTTTAGTCTCTCCCCACAATGAGCTTATCAGCCTAAATGCGGGGACGTCAATTATCCCAGAAATATAACATAAACGAGTTTTAATAAATGCAATGGGACAATATTTATTTACGAATTCGGCAGTGGCTTGCACAGGATGCGATTAAAAGATCTTTAGTGAAAGGAAGAGGAACTTTCGCGAATGCAAAACCAGAGTAAATGAATACACAAAGAAGAAAGGACGGGGCGGTTAGTTTGATGTGCGCTTGTCAATTCGCCGATTGGCTGAAGCGAGGGTCTGAAAACAGGTCTTGTGTCTGATTGGCTACCACGCTATGTGAAATGTACCATGTTGGCCGGGATACTGGCTGACAAGTAAATTACCTGGCGCTGATTGGCGAACGGCATTCCGAGGTATTGCTGGATAGTGATGCCATTTTGGTGGCGTGTGTGGGTGGATATCACGGAATAAGCGGCCACGTCACTCATGTTTAAGGAAGGTTTGAGATCTCTTTTTGACGTACGTACGGATGCACACACGTACGTTTTCTGTTGGCTGGCATTCAAACAAACACGTAGGCCTACCTTTACGAAGCCAGATTATTATTTTGTGTTTCATTTTTGCAGGCTTTGTACAAAGCATGGTGCCATTTTAAAATGTTGGTCCAAGAAAACAAAATTCCGTATATTTATGCCATTAACTGAATTACTTTAGTTAAAATAATAATATTGATATTTAATCGGAAATTCTGATAGGTTGAGAGTTCAGCCGTACGTACGTACGCTAAGTATGGATGTAAAAGCACGCATGTATTTATGCAGTGTTATACTTTTATTCGTACGTACGTACACAGCTACTTGGAGATTGTGAATCCATCTTAAAGGCAAGGCCACAACTGGATGCGACGAGGCAAAAGGCTGGGGTAAAAAAGATGGTTGTGTGTTAGTGATATTTATAGGGAGCGAAATAGATTTGGTGAATATCACTATATATATATATATATATATATATATATATATATATATATAGTGATATTCACCAAATCTATATACACACATATATACACACATATATATATATGTGTGTGTGTGTGTGTGTGTGTGTGTGTATATATATATATTTGGAAATACAAAATATCTAGTCACCTATATGACAACACCAAATATTAAGAATAATACTGCGATACTAATATTTAGCTGGTTGTATATGTACATACATGTAGCCAAAATATTTTCAAATACAAAATCCTACTAAAATTCTAAACTTTCATTCAGCTGGATGCTAACTTTCTAGCAAGTTCTCAACAGTGTTGACCATGCTAGATAAATACAGAAAAATACGCATTTTTTTTGTACACGTTTTGACTTGGTTGACTAGAAAATTATTTTCTTGATAAGAAATGACATTTTTTTCTGTACAACTGGAAATTTTCCTTACGTTTATTTATTTTCAATTAATACCAAAATGCGTATCCAATGCACTGTCTAAAACCAATGTAATTTTCTACGTTAAATCACAGCGACTTTAACATTTTTAAAAGCCCATGTGGCTGAAAATTGAGATATCACAATAAATCAGCATGTTATTTGTCTATCCTCTATATTGAAAAAAATTTAACATTACTAAAAATCGGTCATGTTTTGCTCATGGCTAATGTGACAAAAAATTCAATTTTCTTTTAAGGATTTCATGCCTTGAAGTATAAAATACTCTTGAGATTAATTTCTTTCATTTTAGTAAAAACTTACACACTTAGAATTTCGGCTGTCGTGCAAAACAATGTTTGTAAATTTAATCAGCCGCCTGACTGTGTACGGGAAATCTCCATCAGGAGTTTAGAAAAATGAGAAAGCCTCTTACTACGATCATGTAAAAATACGTCACCTTACCTACTGGCCAGAAGGGCCTGAATTAGAGTATTATTACATCATCATTAGTACTTAACTTATGCGTGGAATGCTCTGGAGTGCCGATATCTCTCTATGCAGCAACCTCCAGGGGTTTTTATAAAACATATTTGGGCAGTTATTTCCCCTCCCACAAGGCAGTGTTTGAAATATTGTACAATCAAAAACCATGGAACACTCGCGTACACCCCGACTGCAGTGCCTCTGTCGCCACCTGGCCGAACCAGTCGTCCCCAACTGCTGACAGTCATGGTTGAATGCGCGAGCTGGCCGCAGACTATGTCCGATGCGTGGGCGATGATGGTTTCTTCCGTGACGTCAGCTTGCCAAGGCAGGCCAAATCCTCGCAGACCTCACATGTGTACATATTTCAGGTATGTAAAGTCGTTACTTATAGTTTTAATAGCTGTTTCCGGCGAAAGTTGTTTCGCCACTTTCACGTTCTATTTTGCCTTCTCAATTCGTCCTCTATATTACGTCTGGTACGTCGGCCGATGTTTGACCGTGGTATCGCTGGCACTTTTCTCTTTTAGATCAACAAACATTTCCTGCGAATATGAGCAAAATCGGCCCATGTATATAGAAGTTAGACACCAGCGCCACCTAGCGGAATGAAACATAACTAAAAACCTTACTCGCCATCTCAATAACATATGGTGTAAATATGGTCTCAATGGATCAACAAACATTTCCTTCAAGTATGAGCAAAATCGGCCTATAGAAGTTAGACTCCAACGCCACCTATCGGAATAAAACATAACTAAAAACCTTACTCGCCACCTCAATAACATATGGTTTGAATATAGTCTCAATTGGTCCAGCGGTTTGTCAGTGATGATGCGGTGTAGTCACGCACAAAGGATTTTATATATAAAGATGTAACATAAACACTTAAATTTCTGTAATTTTGTTCATGTACGGTGTTTATAGGCACAGGGTGCAGGCGAATTTTTCCTCCCCGCGCCGGGCGTTCGAAGCGGACAGGTGAAGTCAAGGGCTGCGTTAACGTAATTTATGAGACAAGGTGTCTCACTACTTAGCATTATACATGAAATTATAAACAATATTGTATCACTGTCAAGTTACTTATTGTAGTTCGTGTTATAAGTGCCATGCGATGCACGCCATAATGCTATGACGATGACGTTGATGATCCAACATCCACAAACTTGAAGATGGGAAAGATTGGGGCTTCATTATTGCTGGTTGGATTGACGATGAAGGCGGTACAGGTGAAATAAATGAATCTCCGGATGCAGTAGTAGATGTAGGTGGTCGAATAGCTGTATTATATAGAATTTTCTGAAACTGCATCTTGACTTCTATCTTCTTTTGTGGATTCAGCTGTTGAAAGGTTTATATCAGGTTCATAATAAAGTGATAGTCGGATCTCTCCGTATCATTCTTTAGAAGCTGCAGTCGAATTCCTCTATTTTTTGTAGAAATTCTGATTGTGATGTGGCTCTACTACCGCAGATTTTATGATTCTTGGATACTTCTGATAACGTTTCAGTATCAAAATGCTATCATTTTCTTCTCCAGTGAAATGGGAATTGTCAGTATTGTCAGCGTTTTCAGTTTCTAAAGAAGTTTCACTAGCATCTGTGGGGCCAAGTTTCACAAAGTGTGTCGCGGAGTGAATACATCTTTTAGTATTAACATGGGTTTGAAGAAAACCCATTTGCTTGCAACATCTGCACCAGCTCCATCACCAGATTTTGTCTTTCCCAGATTCCTCCAATCACGATTAAATATATCCCGCAGGTGTTTCCAGGATGCTTTTACGTTAGCAACTGAAACATAATAATAGCATATATGCACTCATAGACATGTTTGCAGCATACATTTTATACAGGAGTAATATTTTATGCACAACTACTTAAATGTCACTCGTGAATATGTACAAAATTCAATTATCCGTCGAGAATGTACAATATGCTTAATTTCCTATTTAGCTCGTATAATCTGATAGACTTAATAAACAATTAAGTGGTAGGGTATAAAATTTATTTAATTTAAGATCGTTGGTATAGGAAACGATTTACGTAAAACATATTCCCTGTAGCCTACTATGAGCTACGACATGTTATTGTTTCTTTTTTCATTCAAATTTCTTGCTACACGAACATCATTCCGCTCCATTTCAAAGTCATTCCGAACAGTAAAATTATTGTTACACAGATAGTACCACTCAATTGTTAGGCTATATGGACGTCTTTAGTGGCTCAACACATGTCGTATCCAAGTAAATAACGAATGGTGTGCATTATTCAAAGATTTCCACAACTGGTGGAATTTCCTCAATGGTTTTTGGGCTAGTAATGGTGAGCATATTCGACTCGTATGTCCACAAATCTCTGTGAGCATGTTCTTTAACTACAAACAATATTTCTTCTATTGTGCTGCAAGCACTTGTAGACCACCAATATCGATTTACTGCTATCGAGGTGAGTAGTTATGGAGAACTCATTGATGGTGGTATTTTTTTGCAGTCACAGGTTAACCAAGCATTACAGCGGGAAGATTTTATCCCTCTACACAGATCACTACCTGGATCAAATTTAATATCAACTGCAGTAATTATTGGAGATGAGGCGTATCCTCTCCAGAAAAATCTGCTTAGGCCACATTCGAAACGACAACTTGACAACTGTGCGTTTTTAACTATCGCCATTCTAGGGCACGAAAAGAAGTCGGGTGCGCCTTCGGGATTATCCTCAGAAATGGAGATCATTACTCAAAAGTATTCAAACACCACCAACAAAAGCAGGAATATACGTCAAAGCAATTTGTTTACTGTATAATATTTGTATTGACAAAAAAACAAGAGCCAGAAATAATGGATGTACGTCACCTTGCAACACCAGCTGGAGAAGGAATACATATACAGCACAGAGGAGCAATGCAGTTAGCGCAAAAATCAGGGATACTCTTTACCAGGTTCTTCATTACCCCTGAAGGAGCTATTCCAAAGAAATTAAGGACATAAAGAGGACATGAAAAAGGGCCATTTGTGTAAAGTGAGGTACATTATTGCAAACTTTGTTGTAAGTTGCAGCTTTTCTTTTCAAAATGATGAACTGCTGATGAACAAATAACATACATATTTTGCTTAGAGATTGTTTCTTATGAATATATACATATATGTCAATGGTCTAGCATAGTTTGTCAGTATGATTGTTTTTATTATATTTAGAGAATCTTGTTATCAGAATGTTATTTTCAAATCCGTAATTAGGTCCCCTTTTTATGATTCAAACTGTATGTTCAGCCAATAACATCAGTACCACAACATTCCCACATACGTACCATTCGACTGCGTTTCTTCCGCCATAACTGTCCATGATTTGTCTCTTTTGTTTCGGTCGCTGTAACTACTTGCACGCATGTCTCACAAGCACGTTTTCGTATGCATGGCACTTATCAGCATCCATGTTTGATGTGTCTGACACACGACTAGCGACAGACTGACTTTCTAGCAAGCTACGAGGCGATCGCCTTAATATTTGTCGGCAGGTGGTGCGTCGCGTCTTCTCTCTCTCAATGTGGCCACTCACATTTGAAAACATTGTGTCCCCGCTGCTTGTCTTGTCTCGTCGCTTCCAGTGTGGCCAGGCCCTTACTCTATGGTAGAACGGCGCCGCGCCAGCGTTGCTTAAGGGCAATGGTGCACGAAAATCGTGTATTTGTATAATTTTTGTCACAATTTGTTTTACAGGGGATTTTTCGGAATTTTTGGTTGGACAAGACGTAAATAACAATTTTGAATTTCTTATTACGCAGTAACAATTTTCCTGTGTTCGTTATTCTCGGAGCTCTGATTGAAGATAAGAAAAAAATATTCCTTTCATTTCTTCCATCAGTGCTCCGAGAATAGTGAAGGCAGTGAAAATCTAACACCATAAAAAGGTGTTGAAAATTATTAATTACGCCTTGTAGAGTCAAAAATTTCAGTAAACTGTTTGGAAAACGACTTATATTGAAAATCGAATAAATATGCTGCTTCCATGCACCATTCCCCTTAAATCTTTGTGCCGCTCTTGCACTCGCGAAGCTATCGGAATTATCCTTTAGTAAGTGTAATCGTGCCCCCACATTTCGTGCCTCGGCTGACTGTCACCGCGACACAATCTGTCGACGTGAGCCCAGGCGCAGGGAGGGTGTGGCACTTGTTGACGTCGACGACCGATTGGTTTTTCCGGTGCACCCCTTCCATCCATCGTCGCATTTAACGTGTTTTTATTTTATTGGGCTTATTAAAGCCAGCGATTTTATGCCCTAGGAGTATAGTCCATTCACGGTTGCTTCCAATATTTTTTCGAAACCCTGCTGAAGTTCTACTCTCCGACCATTCCACCGCCTCATGCAAGCAAAGCTAGACCAAGTATAGAAAATTACGCCGAAGGAACAACGTACATCATTCGTGCGCACTCAGTTCAATAACATTTTGCAATACCAGCACACCTATTTTTTTTTTTTTTTTCGTTTTTATTTGTATTAATTATAACTGAAAGACTGTAATAAATAAATTAAAATAAGTAAAGTTCAATTTAACCAAAAATAAGACACTTCTATGTTGGCAGAATTATAAATCCCGTGTGATAATTGCATTACGTATTGAAATGATCAAATACGTCCCACATGGGGTGATTTTTCAAAGGTTTGATTAAAAAGAAGTATGATGAAACCGCGAATAGACTTAGATCGAGGACCAAATTTCAAACTATTTTGATGTAATCTTACGCCCAGAAACGGCACGTACGTACGTGCATGGATTAGGACCGTAGCGCGAGCGGCAAATTGCTGTCGTCCGCAACGATATTTTGAAGTTGCAGTTCTGGGGTACGTAGATACGTAGTTAAAGGCAGTTCACGCTAAAGTGAGCATTTTTGAAAACAACCTTAGAAAAAGTCACTGCTCCTAACTGCATATATTTTAATAGGCGCACTGGGTGACATGCGCCCACTATAAAATTGGTAACGATGGATTGAAAGTAGTTCCATATCTTAACGTCGAATAAAATGTATTAGCAAATCATTTGTGATAACTTAGATTATTTATTTCGCCTTCTGTTTTTTCTAATTCATCGGAGTGCAAAAAATACCAGAGTTGTAGCATATTTTCTTTTCTGATAATACCATAGTTTCACCTGACCAACGCATGAATAAAGCGACGAGGGCCATAGCAATATTATTCTACATGAGGCGGAAGAATACACAACGTGCAGAGAAGTAGATCTTAAGCAGGTCTTTCAAAAGTGCTCATTTTACCGTGAACAGCCTATACGTAGATATCGTTCCCGACACACCTCCTGCTCAGCATCAGTTCCCTGCGAAGGGGACCGGGATTGTAGCTGCTTGCCGATGTGGCACCACCCATGACGCGCTGGCAACACTATGCGCTGAATTAGATCACTATAGAGCGGTAAGCATAGTGCCAACGTGGAAAATAAAAAAAATGTTGTACGGAAGTTGCTTAGCTATATAATTGCTACTATTTTTAAAATTATTTTATTTTATTTGCGTATTTCGTTCAATATGAAAGTGAAATACTTTGAAAGTATAAAATTTAATAGATATGATTGAATGATGTTACTGTGGCAGCATAGGAACAAGAACTCACCTTTGAGCAAGAAGCAGACACGTTAAATACAAATCAAGGCGCGGGATGTCAATGTGTTTGTTCAGCGTGAAGAATAATGGTTTTTTTCTTTCGCGAAAAAAAATGCGTGTGAATAGAAAGCGTTGGGTGCAGTTTCCATCTCGATACTAAAGTTTTGTTTATATGGGTGTGACGTAGTTAATGGAGTGACGTACGTGTAGTTAATTAGATTGGTGGTAATGAAAAGAAGAAAAAACGAGAAAGAGTGGTGGGAATCTGAACCAGCCCGTAGTATGTGTCGGAAATAACAAAATGGGGAAAGAAAAAAATAGATCACGTTTAGTAACAGAAACGGAGCTAATGCGCTACGTTGGCTGTTGTCTGTTAGTGCGTAGTGTCATAAAATGGGCATGTGTGCTGTGTGCTATGGTGATTGTAATAAAGTGATAAAATATTAAATGTGGTATAAAATGAGGTGTTGTTGTGTAGTAATAGTGAGTGGACTGTAGAATGAAGTAGGACGTATAGCATACGAGGTTAGTAAAAAAAAAAAAAAAACGTGGCGCATGAAATGGTGGTGTGTTCGACGTCTAGGAACGATTATGAGAGTGACATTACATAATGATAGAAAATGGATATGTTGGGTAAAGGAAGTGCAGAGTTATTTGAATACGATATGTGCACAGACTGTAACAAACAGTGTTGTAGGTACACTGTTAGAAAAATTGTCCGTAAAATAACGGAAAATACCAGTTACAGATTATCCTGACATTTACGTTAAATTACGGTCTCTTCGCATTTTTTGAATAATGTTCTCTCCGTAAATTTCACCTAAATCTCCGTGAATTCACAGAACGTGTTCACAGACTTGCAAGTTTGTTTTGTTTTTAAATTTGCTCTTTATGAAAAGGGGTAGCAAAATAAGTTTTACTTTCGTTATGAGGGTGATTCACTGTGTATAAAAATAATATAAATAAATAATAAATGTCGGTGGCGAGATTTGAACTCTGAAAATACTTTGACTGTCTAATACATTATCCACTCACCTACCATGCTTTTACAAGATATGGTGATGTAAATACGGATTTTATATTTAAATGACGATTGCACCTCTTAGTTTCTTGTCATTTTAGAGTGTGTGCGATTTTTTTATTTCAGGTTTACAAACAGAGATATGAAAAATATTTTAATTTTCTTAATGTATTTCACTGTGTATAACCGAGGAATTAAGAAAAAAGTTTAAATATTTATTCCTATAGTGGGATTAAAACGGATATCAAAATATCGAAAAAAACAATAACTCGAAAGACTTACCTACCACACATTTACATCAAGCGTTTTGTAAATATGAATTTTACATGAAAGTGACGAACGGTCAAGTCATGTTAGAGCGCTTGCTATATTTGCGGTTTATAAAACGAGGTTACGAAAATATTGTTTTATTTTCGTTCTGTGCGTGTTTCACTGTGTATACAGAAGATTTTGTCCTGGAACGGAATTTGAACAAGAATTAACTAATTGGCATGCCATGAGTTATTCGCACTCACATGAAGAACTCGTAAAAAAAGTAGTACTACTCTTTTTACGAGACACCATAAAAATGGTCAGAAAAGTGTGTTTTATGCTGCATATGAAAGTAGAATGTATATATTTTGAAACATTATAACATATTTTACTAAAATATACTTTTTAAATGTAAAAAACGACCGATTAATATAGTCTGTATTTTTAACAACATTTAAGCATATTTCCCTTCTGGATGCTTCAGGAAGAAGAATTTGCAAGAAAATTTTGTTCAAGAAAGATCGTCACAATGTTTACTATGATTGTATGTAATAAAATATTAATAATAACGTAGGAAATAATTTATATATAATTTTATGTGCGTCCATTGGTTACAAACATTTATTTGAAGACGTATTTAAAGGATGAAATATGGCTGAAGTGAAAAGTAACTAAGGCCTCAAAAGTGCTCACTTTACCATGAACGCCCTATAATGTTAGGTTTGGTATTTGTAGTGTCAACGAGTGTTTTACAATTGTAAATAACAATCAAATTTCAGTAGAAGATTTTATATAGTGTTTACAAGGGTGTAATAGACTGTACTGTAGGAAGGTCGTGTTGGATTAGGGTTCTGTAGCGTCAACGAGTCTTTGCATTTGTGGTATCAGGTAGTATATTTGAGCAGATGGACTCAAGTGTACTTCCCGATACCACATATAGTACGCGTAGTACACTTGGGCGTATGGGTTCAAGTGTACTTCCTGATACCAACGTCTTGTATATGCTGAAACTGTCAGCTCCCGAAAACCCCTACAATCCTTGGGATGCTCCGTTAGACTGTAGGAGGAAAGGGGTGGGGTAATAGGAAAAACCATATGACTTCATCTGCACCATATTGGCGACATAATTATCTGTGTGTAAACACATGGTATCGGGTTTTGCACTTATCCCAATAGCCTACTCACGAAAAAAAAACTGCTAGGGTTACTTGAGAATGTTTGTCATGAAAGTGCACTACAGGCTATTGAGCATAACAAACGTGCGGTAAACTCTCATCCCGTTTTGTTACCAACATGACTCTGTAGAGGCATACGGCATAGCCGTGAAGACCCTCTTGAACGTTCTTACGCCGTTAAAGGGATGCATCCAGATTCTTCTTTGTTGTCTATCGGTCAATGTGCAACGTATACAAATAAACATTATATTTTTCAACATTTCGGCATGAGTGCGGTGGCGAACACGGAGAGAGGAGGTACGCCTTTTCTTAATCAAAATCCCAATAGAAGTGGCCGGACTGTGGTCTGACGGGTGTCCATCACGGGTAGTTTATGATAACTGTGCTGTATGTAAAGTATGTGTATGCTTGGTCCCTTCCCGCACTATAAAGCTGTGTGGAGGGCTGCTGTACTCGAGGCGTCTGGAGTTTTTGCAGGGCTCGGGAACACCGTCTCTGTTTGAAAGTGCCCACTCATTGGAGAGAGAGAGAGAGAGAGAGAGAGAGAGAGAGAGAGAGAGAGAGAGAGAGAAAAAAAAAAAAAGTAGAAGTTGTAATTTTGTAGATGGCGATCCGAAAAAGGTGGCGCTGGTGTAGTAAAGAGTGCGCAGTGGAAAAGATCTTGGAGAGGGAGTAGTTAATAGTGGGAGGTTTTTGAGCAGTATAAATAGAGGTGCACTAGATGACTTAAGCAGATTTGTCGCCCGCGGGAGTGCGGAGCTCTAGGATCGTGTGGATACGTCCTAGAGCAAGAAGAGAGTGCAGCGCTGCAGCAAGAAGTTAATTATGGTTGTCAACGAGATGGACTTATAAAAAATAATAGTTGGAGCTATGAGTGTAGTTGGACTCTAAACATTTTTCAGTGAGAAGTGGGACTTTAACTTTTCCTGGAGAGAAGTGGGGGCTTAAGAAAAAAATCCGTGTTACAAGACACGGTGATAGTTTCTGACCATCAGCCAGCATAAAGTCTTAGTTTTCTTGGCTTCTTATGGCTTGGATGGACTTAGTGAAATGATGCCTTGTTTAGGGACTTAGACTTGAGGGAGAGCTAGCGTAGTTGGACTTACACTTTTGGCTGTGTTATTAAAAATATTAAAAACATTTAAATACTTTGTTTTTTGTCGGGAAAGGGTGCTATTTACACTGGTGGACTTGGAATATGGTTGGTGTTACGAATATCTCTACCTTAACAAAATTAAGTAAGCATTTTCTCTTCGTGTGGTTATTTTGAACTGATGAAAATAAAATCTAGGGTGTGTTCGTCAAGAGGAATTTTTTTGATACCGGACACTTCAAGGAAACATGAAGGTGGTGTTGGAGTTAAAACAGGGCGAACAAAAATAGTGTGTAATCGAGATCTTTCCCAGAGGTGATTGGAGCTGCTAATCAATTGATGTGTTCTTTAAATCAAAATTTTAAGTCGAAAATCGGGTTTGTCCAAAGGTTGTATGGTAGGACTAAGGCCATAATGAATGTTTTTAACGAAGGTCCATTTTAAAATTGTTTTTTAAAGGAGTTTTAAGATAAAAATGATGGAAGAACCACAAGGGGTTATGGAATATTGGTGAAAAGGGTTAAACTAGCACATTTTAAAAAATGTTTTAAAGGTTATAGGTGCCATGTTTTAAGGAGGTTTCTGAATGTAAAATGAATTTGTAAGA
The DNA here is from genome assembly GCA_029891345.1 of Dryococelus australis. Lineage (NCBI taxonomy): Eukaryota > Metazoa > Arthropoda > Insecta > Phasmatodea > Phasmatidae > Dryococelus > Dryococelus australis. The sequence continues at coordinate 117,829,266 of CM056997.1, forward strand.
TCAAATATATTCTATTATTCATAGTAGGTACCCTAGTGTGGGTTAGTGGGAAACTTGGAAAGTTTATTTTTATTATAATTGTTCTATATCGGAAGGAGTAAAAAAAAAACTTTAAAAGATGTTACTGTGATATCAAAAGGTTGGAGGAAGGGTGTTAAGTTATTGTTCTGGAGGTGTGATTTTTTTTATTAAACCTAATGTTGTAATTAGAGAGATGATTTAGCCACAATTCTGTTGTCAAGTTTGTAAGTAATTTTGTAAGAAATCTTGGAGTGATTCAATAAAAGGGATTTTTGAAAGGTAATCAGTGGGTGTTTAATTAGGAGTGAGACCTTGTTTCCCTATAATTAAGGTCAACGAAGTATGTGCCACTAGTTGTAGTATATTCTTCATATTTTATCTTTGTTTGAATCTTGGAGGGGGAGGGGGTTAGGAGAGACTTCATCCTGTTCTGTTCTGTAAGGGATCGTATAGGTAGTAGGAGTTGGAGTGGAATTGAATTTTCCGGTGCCAAAACACTGGGTCCAATTTCTACGGTGTAAATCTACTAAGGGACCACGGGAATGGTAACGCCAAACGTATTATGTTCGGGTTAAGATTGTCCAGTGCGCGGAGTATGTGTTTGAAGCAGATGTCTTAATGTAGGTACCTGCGGAATGAGAGACAGCAGGAGCCATGGATAATGAACACACCAATGACGCCGAGGGCAATCATGCAGAACTGAAGACTAGTGCCATCTCTAGAATTCATTTCGCAACAAAGGATGCTGAACGCTTTGACTAACGGAGTTGTACTCCACATAATGTTGATTCTCTATAACGCATGAAGTATAATCTCGGATTTTCTGGGTGGCGGAGAGCAGCTTTGCGGAAAAAAACTGGCAGAAACCTGTGTGAGAGATATACAAGTAAAGTTTAAGAAAGAAAGAATAATAAAATACCACCCAAAGCATTACTCGACGTGCAGATACATTGCGGTGTTCATAGGTTTAGAACGTTTCCTCGACCAGTAAAAATAGTTGCATTCACATTCGTCAGAATTGTGACAATTGTGTTAGCATGGATCGTGATTGCTTAGCAGTCACGCTTGTTTCGGAGATAGTTCGTGGCATAGGTACAATATTCATTTACGGATTACTGAGTTGGCGTTTAAAATAATCTGCAGGCCCAAAAAAAAGTCAAATTTGAATCGGCACCACATCAATGGCAATTGCTGCTATTAGTGTCCTTGTCTCTTTCCCGGTTTGTTTTTCATCTCATCTTCGTCCTTCGGAAGGCAATGGTAAACTACTGCAATATCATTCTACATCAAGAGCCTTTAGTGCTCATGGTATCTACACCATGGCATTGCATGGTTTTACGTCTTCCGTTGCCTGCAGCATTGGTTTGGTGTTTTTAATGCTCTTATATTTACAACTAAAGCCATTGAAACGGGAGTTGGGGGATATTAAGGGCGCCGGAAACCAAAAAATTCGTTATTTCATATTTGTTCTAAATGCTCTTCAACATTTAGACATCACTTACTACTACAAGTAGATACTACTTCCCCGCATTAAAATAATTTAGACGGTCAATTATTTGCATAATGGCGTGTAAAAATAACAATTTTGTTTTTCGTACATAAAAATAATGAAAACTAATTCGCTTAACAAAATTAAATTATTCACTTTGAAAGAAAGATACTGCTATGCCATGTAGCGCTAACTAGAGCGTCACAATGGAGGAAAGCAGTTTCAAAGTTAAATCTGATAATAATAGCAATTCAATTTCAGCAGAGCATATAGTATTTGTTGGTTAACTTAATGAACACGAGTTGTTTTGTTAAGAAAATATGTTTTGCTTACTAATATTTTTGCTTATAACTGGGTGCCATACAAGAAACATGTAACATTGATGAAAAACAGTAAAGGTAAGCCCTGAACAGTATCTGGGTACAATTTTTTTATAGAACCTTTATACTTTGACTTGCACCAATCATATTTAAACATACGTACAGCCATTTACATCCCATCATAACATCCCATCATAAGAAAAAAAAACTATACAGAGGAAAATTCTATAAACAGTAGTCTAAAACTACTAAAGGACTCCCAAATGTTCCCTTCTAATTTCGTGGTTGGAAGGGTCTGATAATAAGTTTACTTATCTCAGCATGAAGTCCAGGAGTTACTTTTCAATATGCCTGCAACTTACCCTGGCTCACATAGCACCAAATTGAAGCTCCCCTCCTCAATCAGGGGCTTAAAATGTTACATTTTAACTTCACCAAACAGAGAGCTGAATTATAAGAAAGTAGATTTATTTTTCTTGCAATTATCGCCACATGTCGCGCTGCGGCGCTTCTGTATGAAAGCGCTATAGCACGTCACGGTGACACTAGCGCTGCTCAGCGGCGACGGGATTGGAGACTCATCGCCACGCCGCCAGTTTTGCTCGATGCTTGACGTGGTGACAATCCGCAGCGGCTTGATCGTCGTCGGCGCTGCCCTAGCTTGGCCGGCCACCGTGTCTGCCTTGCCCAAGGCAGAGCGGGGGAACTAAGTTGTGTTTTCGCTTCACATGGTACGACATCTGCTTCATGTAATTTGCGTATCATTCATCAAGGCTTTGCGAAAGTACACTCGTGGATAGTAAGCTTTATATACGTGTTGCTATAGGCTATTCACGGCAAAGCGAACACTTTTGAAAGACCTTTCATTTGGAGTAATAGTCAGTAAATAAATTTCATTTTAGCTTTGGGCGTTAACTTCAGAGTGCTGTGGAATATAAATACTGTGTTTATTACTTAAATGGAAATATTATTTTTTTTATGTGGTTAAAGGTTTGGATATGGCTGAAAGGAAAAAGTAACTAGGGCCTCAAAAGTGCTCACTTTACCGTGGACAGTCTATAGGTGGGTTGGACGTAGCGGGCAGGTGGTTATCTAAGAAAATAAAAAATTCCTGCTATTTAATGTTTTCCCAATTTAAAACAAATTGCTTACAATAAGGAAATGTTTGCGTATTTTAAATTTTAGTAGTGCCTATTTTTAAAAAGTAAATTTTACTAAGCGCACCTTAAAATGATTCACTGCATGGCCGTTCGCTCACCCTTGTTTTATTTTCTGTAAATGTTTTCGTTAATTTTATTTGCGCATCCTAAAAAGAAAAAACTAAAATTGTGATTTTGACATGTCATGACGCAAAAAGTACGCGATGTAATAGCAGATTAACGTGAATAAAGAGTACTTACAAGTGATTCCTACAAGTGGAACTGAATTTCGTACAAATTTCAGATAGTGAATTTCCAAGTGACCAACATCCTTAATTATGGAAGGCGCGTGGTCACAGATACGATGCTGAAGTAAGGGAGCAGCTGATCATGAGACGGTACTGCCTGATACAAAAGGTCATTTTGCTCGTGTAATGAAATCCAAATGAGAAAATCATGCGCAGAAGTCGAAAACGCGTCGGGCAAGACGGGATAATCCATTACCGCTGCACGATGAGGTGGGGTGGATAAGTTCAGTAGAGACAGCGGTCAAGAGCGGTTAGACTAAAGCTACTCTACGCGTGCATATTACCTTGAAAAAAAAAAAAACGTAATTCGCGCAGCGCGGTGTATACCAGCGAGGTGGTCGAGAGCGATGTTATCAGTTTAGTGTGTATTCTGCCAGCAGTGTCATCGTGATCTTCCTCCCTCCAGCGGCAGGCGTCCGGGACAACCCTACCCTACACTGCTTCCCTTACTTTCCTTCCCCCAGAACTGAGCGAAAATTATCTTATCATTTGAACTTTACTGTGTCATAATAATGTAATTCGCTCGCTGCTTCGCATTCCGCGCGAGCGTGTAGAAGTGAAGGACAGAAGCTATATGATAGCGGCGGCAGCAAGTCAAAGGAATTGTTTTGAATGAACGGGCGAGTGATAGGCCGGTGGCCACATATCGGTTACGGAAATGGAGGAGCGGCCTATCTTGAAGGAGGCCGCAGCACATGCCGATAAACTTATCGTAGCTCGAGCCTCGCTTAAACTGAGATCATACTTCTCAATTTATGACGCAGGAATGTCGTCGTCTTCGCCATTATTTTTCCCAGAACATCTTGGATTGTCGAGAACACTCTATACGGCACCTTCTTTAAGTAGGCCTCTGAAGAGTGGCATCTCGTTCGATCTTAAGCGGCAGTTGGGCGATTCCGGAGCGGCGAGAGACGACTGCAGCGATCTGCGATAGTGCGTCGACGAGCTTGTGTGCAATGAAGAGTAGGAGTGATATGCCGGACTGTGGACTTGATACGCGAGTGAAAAGAGATTCGGGAAGATGGAAATATACAGTTTTGACTATACGTGTGGAATTAATTAAAGCGGTTTAACGGGCATTATCAATAGTAAAACTGTGATGAAAACTTTAATTGAAATGGAGATAGTAATTAAATATTGCATTCTGTAATAATAATAATAGTTAATAGGACGCTCAGACTGGTAAATAACACATGTTTGATTGTTTGTATCACTGAGAATAAATATAATTATTGAATTTAGTTTTTAATTTTTATCAAGACACCCATCCCTCACGAACTCGGATACACGCCTCAGGCATTCTTATAACAATAACATTGTTGGCCCTTCAGTCACTCGCTGTGTAGCCACACTTCTCTTCTCAAGCCATACATAACTTGCGATGGGTGATACGAGGAGAAGGCACAAGTGCAGGACAGTTGTTCGATTTGCTGACTGGCATAAAGTAGCAATGTTGCCAGTTTGACTCTCGAGTGTGCATTATATCGAACCGTAGTGTGTATCAAAACCTGAAACACGAATCTGTATCTGAAACTACAGTGTAGAAGACTTGTGTTCAAATCCCAGCTAAGACATAGTTATGTGTTTTGTTTTCATTCTTTCTCAGATAAATCTCCCAGAATTAATTCAAGATGTTAAAAAAAATTAAACCGTTCTACAAAATTAAATCTATAGTATGTTTTACAAACCAGTCCGTGGAAACAAGTACTGCAGTGTTACAAGCGAATATTATATTTTTACAACACAATGTTAATGAAACAAGCAAATTATGTATAGGCTGTTCACGGTAAAGTGAGCACTTTTGAAAGCCCTGCTTAAGATCTACTAGTGTGCACATTAAGTATTCTTCTGCCTTATGTAACATTAGAATTGCCATGGGCCTCATCACTTTATTCATGCGTCGGTCAAGTGAAACTGTGACATTTTTAGGAAAGTAAATATTATGCATATCTGCTCATTTTCACACTACGATGCATTAAAGAAAACACAAAACGAAATAAATAATTGATGTTATCACAAATGATTACCTAACACTTTTTATTCGATGTTAAGACATGGAACTATTTTCATCCATCGTTACTAACTTTACTGGGCAAATGTCACCCAGTGCACCCATTAAAATATATGCATTCAGGGGCAGTTTTTTTTAGGTTCATTTCAAAAGTGCTCACATTTCCGTGAACAGCCTTTACCTCAATTTATACAACGTTAACTTCAAGACTATGAATTCAACAGAAACGTTTTGTAAAAATCTTAATAATTTACACAAATAAATACGACAACAATTTTACCATACCTTGTTTATTGACATATTTTTTCTTTTTCATTCCGTACAGAATTTAAGAGTACTACCGCGGGGATTCAGATCCCTATAAAGGGGGAGGGAGAGAGGGCAACAGCAAGCAACCGACTTTTCTTTCCCGTGGTCCGATCCCGGTCAGCGGAAAGTAGTGCTATTGGGTAAGCATGCCCGGAGTCTAGATAGTGGTTAGGGCAGGGCGCACTCTCAGCACGTGTGGGTCTCTCCCCGGGGTGAAGTTGGGGAGCTGTGCACGTCGTCGCCTGGTGTCGATGCCCCTACTTGCCCTCCTGCCACTCCTGTGTTGTCTCCCTCTAACAGTGCTCCTAACTGGGATTAAGCTAGAGCGTAATCCTTTGGAAATCGTGGGGGATACCATATGCACAGTAGCACTCTAATGGCGTCTAATTCCAGGTCCGAGAATGGAACCTCGCGATAATGGCCTGCCCACACGAATACGCCATGTGGTAATGTTTCACACGCAGATTTAGTGTTGTTACAAGTCGCCTAAGGCGTATCCGACTTCGTGAAGGACGTAGGTATTAATATAAATAAAATACCTAACCTTAACTACAATACTATACAAAGACACGTAGATATTATTTACAAAATTTAACTGTCTAGCTCTAAAACTTCACTTTTTTCTATCTGTGAGTGCAATATTTAATGCTAATCTCAATGTTAAGTAAAATCCTTATCACTGTCTTAACACTAGCGATAGTCACTTGAGCCTCGCTTACAATGGTGGAACATGAAAGATGAACACCACTAAAGCGGTGACGTAGAAACACCATAATATGCGCGTGGGGTACTGATAAAGGGCAGTCCATGCAATGATTAACACTGCTCTGCTGTGTATAGAGTAGGCATTGCGTACTAGGCATAACACAGCTCAGCCCAATACAACTGTAATTGACTCGGTGAAAGAGTATCTGTTGTTTCAAGCATTTGTCTGTGTGTAGTACGCATTGTAGACACGGTGGCATAGACGACCACACTTCATGCAACTAACAAACTTTTAACTAGGTCGTATTGTGGGCCTGAAAGAGACTGGATGGACCTTGAGAAGAAATGCCCAAAGTATCGGACGTGAAGTGTCCGTTGTGCATCATTGGTGGAGCTGGTGGTCCAACGATAGTGCACATGCTCTTCAACCTGGTTACGGACGTCAGCGGCATACGGATTCTCGCCTTGACCGCCGTATCAGACAACCAGCCATTGCTGATCGCACGGCGACAGCCGCACAGATTAGGACCACTGTTGCACCCAGGGTGTCAGCTAGGACCATCACCAACCGTTTGCTGGACGTTGGGCTACAATCAAGGGTGCCGCTCACCAGGCTTCCTCCGATACCTCATCACAGTGCAACCCGCCTCTGATAGTGTCGCGAACAACGCAACTGGAAAGTTGAATGGCGCGGAGTTGTGTTTAGTGATGAGAGCAGATTCTGTCTTGGCGCCAGTGACGGTCGTTCGCGAGTGCGGCGTCGACCAGGAGGGCGACAACAACCAGAGTGTATACGGCAGTGACATACAGGACCAACTCCTGGCATCATGGTCTGGCGGGCAATAGCCTACAACGCCCGTATGCCTATGGTGTTTGTTGAGAGGACACTGGACAGTCAACGCTACATCCAGAACATCATCCAGTCCATTTTGTTGCTGTTTCTACAACGCCAAGAAGATGTCATCTTCCAGCAGGACAATGCCCATGCACATACGTATCGTGTTATCCAATGTAATCTCGAAGGTGTTCATTAATCCCCCTGGCCAGCATGATCATCTGACCTGTTCCCATTTAACATGTGTGAGACATGATGGGACGGTCTGCAGGTCTGCAGTACCGGCAACAAACCTCCACCAATTGCAACAACAGTTGGAATTAGAGTGGAACCCTTTTCCCTGAGATGACATCCGACACCTTTATGATCGTCTCTACGCACTACTGCAGACTGAATCGTCGCTAAAGGCAGCTACACAAGATACTAACATTATTGTTCAAGTCACTATGTAGCCTCTGTTCATAGGTGTACGACCTTATGATCATTGTCATATACAGTGTACAATCTGTATAATTATTCAATAAAACCTCCATTTATGTGGGCCCAGTGCGTACGGGTGTTCATTTTCCATTTCTCACCATTGTATTATGTACACATATAGCCCTAGATCAAAATGTATATTGCCATACAATGTACAGTAATTTCAAATGTCTGTCTCTCATGATTCCAGTCCCACTTTCGCACAATGCAACCGGCCAGTCTCTCTCTCTCCCTCTCTCTCTCTCTCTCTCTCTCTCTCTCTTTCTCTCTCTACTTCCGATGCTCGGATTACATACGCTGGTCGCTTACATCACTCGTTGCTCAGATGCTATAATCTTTTCACGATTCCTTCACACTTTTTAAGTCAAACCTTTGCAAAAAATAACCTTTGTATGATGTGTTTGTTTGCTCCCTAAATATGTCTTGTTTAACAAGCGTTTTATACTTTTCGAACACGAAAGTATCTACCTTATTTTTTGGTTAAATTGAATTTGAATTTTATCTATAAATTATAATATATAATTTATTATTAATATGATTAAAAAAGGGAGAAAGGGGTATTTCGGTAATATCTACATAACAAGAAGTAGTACTTATGCAAAATATTATAATACTGAGTGCGCACGAATGCGGTGCGATGTCCCTTTGGTGACATTTTTTTAGATTAGGTTAAGCTTTGTTTGCATGAGGCGGAGGAATATCCTGAAAATATAACTTCAGCAGGGCTTCAGAAAAGTTGGGAGTAACCGTGAATGAACTATACCACCCACCTGGCGCTACTGGCCGCACACGAATCTAAAATCTCGCTACATTGAGGCACTTTGCCGCTTATACAGTTCAGTCGGTCTGGTCCAGAAGATTCATTGCACTCCGAGTCTAGCTGAAAATGGTAAAAGGGGGAGGCAAGGGAGAGAATGCCGCTCCTGCTGCATCTAACAGTATTAATAGCTACTTGATTGTGAATGTGCATGTCACACAGCTAGTATACAAATTAACACGTGTGTTGTTTTGTACTGTATGACACCTACATATTATTGACTATGTTAAAACACTTATTTATTTTAATTGGAATAATACTGCAATTTTACATATTTGATTTTATAATTTTTATATGTGCAATTTAAGTCAGCACCCGCCATTCCTTTTCAATGTTTGTATGTTAATGTATGTTACTCTATGGTAAGTCAGGGTATTATTCTGAGCATTTTAGCTGCTTAATTTAAGTATGTGACAATGATTTTTCAGATTTTTTCACATTTCAGTTTTTTTTTTTTCAATACTGTTTGTTTTATTTTACTTGCCGTTTTAATTGTATTTGGTGTTAAGCTAATTTTGTGACGTAATGGACAGGAAGTAGCTGAGCTCCATTGATAAGACTTGATAACGGAGATGCCGGAAGTCAGGGGCTTCTGGGTACGGATCTGACAATCCAGAGACGTGGTTCTGAGAGCCGGGATTTCATTAGCGAAATCCCCGGCATCATCATAAATTATAATAGTGTTTTGGTACCCCGAAGTTATTATAATATGCAGGCTAGCTCGGCAAGTGAAGAAGAGGCCAAAGCCTAGTTGCGTTAGTTAATTTTATGTGTGGACGCTGTCTACGAGGAGAGCCTGCACCGACGCCACGACGCCATACTGGTAGCGTCAGTGTGATTTCAGATTAAAGTGACGCCACCTAATTTTCGGACGTATAAACTTGTGTTTGCTAGTGTCTTTGACAGATTTAATACTGTTCTCAAAATGTTTGTGACAGTTAACACGATTTTTGGAATATTATGTAACAGCACATATATCACTTATTAATTCAGTCCAGTAGTCCTACGCTAACCGATCTGAGCTAGTTACCGGAGCAAAAGCTATTTGAACTTTACATTTGATGTCATCTTAAATTGGGAGTGAAGAACTAGTTTACTAATTTTGATTGGAACTTAACTTGGTTGGAGAACATTTAAGACTTTGCTATAATTTTTGAAGAGATTACCTACTTAAGTCAGATATTTGGGATAGTGATCGGAATGTGTAATGCTATGTTTAATGGAGCTCACTACGTAGAACTTGTTTAAGAGGCACTACACTACATATACTTTTAATCTGAACACAGTTGAATAAATCTACAATTTACCTAATCATTTTTGAAAGCAGCTTTAAAACATTAAATATTATTTTATTTTTCAATATAAGTAATTCTTGTTTTCGAATGGTGGTAATATTTCAATGAGTTCTAATTAATTGCAGAAAATAATTTTAATTAATTGATTGAATTTTCCGTACACAGTTAAACAGTTTTATTTTGCTATTTAATTTTATATTTTTCTGCGTTGAATTAAAGATAATTATTAACATTTCTGATTTCTTTTATTGGCAATGCTGCACCACACCTATCAGATTTTCTTTTACAAAGATGATAATATAAATGAAGTGCTTCTTGAAAATTTTGAAAGTTTTATGTGTTGTGGATGCCAGTGCATGCAAATGCCCTTGTAGAGTTCCTGAGACGACCAGCACGCCGTTGGAGAGTAAGTTCTCAACGTAAAAAAGGTCAAACACGCATTCTCCTACACACATTCTGGTTTACATATATACCTTTCTTCTACGCATTTCCACATTATTATTTTCCACCCAAAATTTCTCCCGAAACTTCACAGTGGCTTTCGACGTCGCGGCTAAAGAGTTTGGTTGTTTCTCCATCGAACTTCCCTCGCACTAAACACTACTAACTATTTCTCGAACTGTTATTCTTTACTGCGCGATTTCATTCAGTCTGGTATTTTCAGTCTGACGAATAAAGTTCTAATTCAAGTCCACGAATTGCCCTGAACTTTAAGAAAATGTGCTATTTCATTTCCAGTTCACTGCAGAGGAAATAGGAAAGAACTGTATCTGGAACTATATCTCGTACTGCCTTATGTCTTTGTAGATCGACATTTAAAATTCGAAGTGAAAAATTCCAATATATGTTTACTACCTGCCTTGAACTAACATAGTGTTTTTTCTTTATTTTCAGTTCAGTAAACAGGAAAAGCTAAAGAACTGTACCTCGAACTGTATTTCGTACTTCTTAATTTTGTTCCATTCCTACATTTTTAATCTGAGTATCAAAGGCCAGCTAATAATCACAGAATCATACAAATATATGATATGTTCTAGTGCAAGATTCAGGAATTTTGATCGTGGAGTTAACTGACCACGGCTCATATTCGATCAATTCCTCTATACAATGGCCGTGGGGCCTAAGCGGTTAGACTTCTCGCCTCCCACCTAGGCGAACCGGGTTCAATCCCCGACTGGGTAACTTCTGATTTTCGCTTGTGGGAATCATGCTGGTTGGTTTTATCAGGGATCTCCCATGTCCCCCACCCTTGCGTTCCGACGCTGCTCAATTCTCACCTCATTTAGTCGTCATCGTTTCTCAAGAACTCGATGTTAAGAGCCGCCCAGATCTCTCAACTCAACTACAACGGCCATTTTAATATTCTTAACCTTGAAAGGTAGCCATGGTCGTGACCCACCGATTATTTCTGCAAGCCGGCGACCATATGTGTTTTATATGCACACGGTTTACAAATTCGAAAAACTGTCTTTACCAGCCGATTTAAATGTTCCTATTTGTTCGACAGCGTACCTACATGTATAACATACAAGATGTAGACGTGCTATATATGTTTTTTGATTATATATAATAGAATTTTCATTGCAAGTACTTAGTATCGATGGAATTAATTTGTTTCCATTTAGAAGCGTGCTAACGTGTAAAACAAATGCGATGAGAACATTATGCTAACAATACCTATTGAATTATAATTTAAATTAATTTGGTTTGCTCTGAATACAGAAACAACGGACAGACTAACTCACTGATATATTCTGCCGCCTACAGCTGCATAATGCACTTCAAACGTGTTGAATGGTGTGACTAGTTGGCTACAAAACGATAAAAGGTCGCATAGTGAAAGAAACTACTGGGGAAACGAGACAAGCCATTGTTTAATTGCATTGTAAAAACAAATAATATCCTGAAATTCCAAATATTCTTGTACAAAGTCGTGTAATCTAGTGATTTAGAGAATCGAAAGCTTTAATAAACCGATTAAGATTAGGCGGCCCACAAAATCTGGCCAACAGGGCAACACAGCAAGTGGATTTATTCACTTGGAATTTATGGACTATGTAATTAAAACTCATATCTCGCGAATCACTAATCCAATTTCAATGACCGATAACTTCTTGAATTCCCCATGCAATTATCTACGAAACGAGATATAAATGGATACGATTTAGTGAGTAGTTGTCTAAGCATTTAACTAAAATTCTCAAAAATGTCGTAAAACAAAGTTAATTTCACATACACATTACATACACTGAAAACACATTTCGGTAGAAAGAGATCCTCCGAAAGTATAATAATATGCAATCCTAATTGCACCTAGCGACAAAATGAAGACAAGAGAAAACGAAAATGAAATTATGGATGTCTTTTGGGAAAACCTCTATGATGATGATCAAAAATGATGAAGAAAGTTGCAAAAGTTAAGTATTCTGCATTATACACGAATATGCAAGAACAGTTTGGAAAACAAGTAACACCAAGAACAATAAAAATATTAACGACGAGCACTGAGAAACTGGGTTTAGGAACCTAGTAGTGTAGCCGAATACCGAACGTTTTACTTATGGCGGTAATGTATCTACATGTTTGTATGATATACTACATTTATATATGTGAAGTGCAATTATAATTGTTTGTTCCTAGAGTATATAAAATATTCCCCACGCAAATTTGCCTTGCAGTGGCATAAAACTGCAACTGAAATTGAACAGGAAGATGTGTCCTTGATTACATCTTTTTGTCAAGCCTTCACTTTGAGCCCAGTGCTACACTCTAAATTCGGATCAGTGGTAAACCACTGATTCGCAGTGAAATTCAACCACTCGAATCAGTGCAAATGGCTACACTTTAAATCAGTGGAAACCCACTAATTGTTTCAGTGAAAAATTTTCACTTATTGAAGTAGTGACGTAAAACAATTTCACTGATTGAATAAGTGACGGCCGAATGCAGTGGCGAATTTCATTTAATTGATTTTATTTAATTTCGCCAAATAAAGTACGTTAAATAAACATAGTTTTGTATTTATATTGCACGATTTACCGTAATTTAAAGAAGTAAAAACAATATCGGAGGTGGCCGGGAATGAACACATACGCCATTTCCATTTCGCTTTTAGGCCGTTACCTTACCATCTGTGTTACCAGGTCAAGTTCCAAATGAGACCAACATTTATGTCTTATACTTCTTATTGAAATCGCGAAGATTTAAATTGTATGCCCTTACTTTTAGTATGTGGTTTTATTTGTACTGTTAATATTGTTCAAACGGATACTATGTACGAGTTCACTCTCTTGACCACATTATAAGCAGTTTAATCCTTCAAACAGAGCGCTGTGGTGATTACATGAAAACGAAATTAAAGATGTAAAAACGTAATGAAAGGCTTAATATCCATATTACCTCGTAAAAAGGTGTTTTCAAAGAAGAAACACATTTTAGGCAGTAGTTTGTATGGGGTTTATTAGTTTATTCGCTCTTATTTAACTTGATGCGCATTGTTAAACGGCCATTTTTAAAGACGTTGTTTGACGGCCATTTTTACACGCTGTTTAACTGATCCATCAGTCAAAAAACAAACCACTAAAAACAGTGAAAGAATGACTGATGAATAAGTGGAAAACGTCACTGAATCAATACGTGACGTAAATCTGGCATGTTTTCACTGATTCATCAGTTAAATTTACTGAAGCGACCGTTGAATCAGCCAGGTACTGCCAACTGATTGTAACAGTGACATTCTTCCTGATTTAGATTTAGAGTGTATTTCAGCATTTTGATGGTATAGGCTATTCACGGTAAAATGAGTACTTCTAAATGCTCTACCTAAGATCTACTTGTATGCACGTTGTTTATTTTCCGACTTATGTAATATTAATTTTGTCATGGGCCTCATCACTTTATTCATGCGTCAGTCAAGTGAAACTGAAATTATTAGAAAAGTTAATGTTTTACCAATATGATAATTTTTACACTTCGATGCATTAATAAAAACAGAAAGCGAATGAAATAACTTAAATGATCAGAAATTGCTACCTGACACTTTTTATTCGATGTTAAGATATGGAACTACTCCCCAGCAAACACAGAAAATACGGACCAGAATCGGGCCCGTAAAAGATTGCCGACAAACTCCGCCCAGCCGATACCGGCCCGCTGTTTTATGCTGGAAGCCGTCTGATGGAAATATGGACTGGCGGTTGACTGTTTTCCGACAGTGTCAAAAATGCACTGTACCGCTACTCGCAAGATACAAAATGTATTCCGGCCCCACATACACGAAAAGTACGGGCCAGAATCCGGCCGGTAAAAGCTAGCCGACAAACTCCGGCCAGCCGATACCGGCCCACTGTCATAAGACAGTGCAAGCCAGAAGCAACCCGATGGAAAAAAGGACTGGCGGCTAACTGTTGGCAGACAGAGTTGGGCCTGCGAAAAGCTGGATGTCATTACGATGCCGGGCCTGCGACTTCTGAATGTCGCTACGATGCCGTGCCTGCGACGGCTGGATGTTGTTACGTTGCCGGGCCTTCGACGGCTGGATATTGTTACGTTGCCGGGCCTGCGACGGCTAGATGTTACGCTCCCGGGCCTGTAACAGCCTTAACAACTGGATGTTGCTACGATGCTGGGCCTGCGACGGCTGGTTGTTACTACGATGTTGGGCCTGCGAGGGCTAGATGTTGCTACGATGCTGGGCCTGCGATGGCTGGATGTCGTTACGATGCCGGGCCTGCAGCGGCATGATGTCCACAAATAAGCAGTATACCAATGAAAAAAAAACCCTTAATTTTTCGATTAAAAATTTCAATAACAGTAATTTCCGCTTTATATATATTCATTTCATTGACTTGTCATCACATTATATAATTTAAAAATCTTTTTTTTCCAAGTGCAGTATTCGAACCTAAGATTTTTGAGTTGACAGTCCAGCATGCTACCTTATACACCATGGTGTCAATTGCTGACTTACTCCAGTAATTTAAAATATATCAAGGCACAAATTATTATAAAGGAATGTATACATTTCATTTCATGACAATAGAAGAAATACTTTTAAAACGCAGATTATTTAGAAACTATTGCTTTAAAGGCTTGCAAACAAATTAGTTTTGTTAGTTTTTAATATATCTGTCGGATGGCTGTACCAATGAAAAATAATCAGTCAACAAATGCCTCGGGCTACCACGTGACGGTAGCGAACAGCGGACGTCACTGTACTCCACGCCATCAAAACGGCAGTGTAACACTTGATCTGCGAGGGACCCACGTAGGCAGGTAGGCTACTACAACAGCCTGGCCAACTTGGCCTCTGCCATCTAACTACTGTATGTGCACTGGAACCTGCCTTGAGTTCTGCACACGTTGGTGCGTGTGCCGTCCGTAATCATGACAATACATACTGTATGTTTATTTACGTAGCCTGCATATTGTACGTTAGGGAATCGCATTCCTGACTTCGTACACTCCACACAAAACTAAATAATCATAAAGTGTGAGGTGTGAATTCATCGTGAATATAAACATAAATACGATTTACATGATTCCATAATATATTGTCCCCATGCCAGAGATCAGTAAATAATTGTTGTACGGGCTGCGAAGCAAGTAGATTTCTTATTACCGCATGTTTTAGAGAAGGCAACAAAAGCAATACATCTTGGAGAGTGATTCCAGTAGAGATTTTTGTGTGCGGTGTTACCTAAATTATCTCTCAGGGGGAGGCAATTTTTCTTCCACCAGACTTATTATTCTCATTATTTTCTTTTCCGTTAGAGTATGAAGCACGAAGTCAAATTAAACATTTTAGTTTAAACGGTATCTTATTGCATCGCTGAACCAACAAAATGTTAACTACATATCATTAAACTATATTCTTTAGGGAAAAAACCAAAATAATGACATCAACAACGAATTATATGAAACCAAGACATGCGAGGAAACCTAACAGGGTAAGCCACTAGTTGTACTAAACACTTTCTGAATCCATTTAAACATTACCAAAAAATAACTTTATACTCAGCTTATAATATTTAAACCATTTTTTTTTCTTACGAGAAATGTATTTTCTGTCATAAACAATATATTTTGTAAATAGTTTGGTGCTGCTGTATTTAATGGTTGTTCAATAATTCTAAATGGAGGATTTTTCCACCATATTTCCCTGATTAACTAGTAACATTGAATTCAATTTAACTTTATGCAAATTTCCTTGGGAAAATGGGCTTATGTAATCATGCAAATGTCTGTCTGTAATGTACTGTATATCCGCTCATAATAACATTAGAACCCATTAAACATATTTCACCAAATTCGGTACACATATAAATAGGGGCACACGAATTTCACGAAAAGATTTCACGACCTGTTGTATTTCAAAACACTTTAGCTCAGATCCACTTTTGTGATTGGGTGATCTAATTGTTACGCGTGTTAAATGTATGTCCCCAAATCAGAGACGTACAGTATCGGAGTAACTTAATTCTTATTGGCCAGTCAACTAAGAAAATGTTTTTCACAGACACACGCCGCCAATAAGCAAAAGGAAAGTGCTGGCACGCTCGTAAGGCATTAAAATTTAGCATGAGCGGAAGTGTTTTCCCGGAATTCGTGTATCCCTACATATAACTTAGTAAGGTCATCCAATTTTACAATGTTCTGCCAAGCCGTTTGCTTATTTTCAAAACGGTTGCTATTTTAATACAATAGGACGCTATTTAATATCTGGGGAATTATTTTACTAGGTAATACCAAATATTGTATTTTCACAGTTAATCATGTACGTCTTTATTCTAGGAAGGTGCGTTCTTATTGGTTCGCTATTGTGAAAGGTAGCACATCATGAAAACAGTAAACCTTTACATCATATCTTGGAAATTACGTAATAGATTCCTGCCACATTTTGCAGGTAACTAGTACCTTTAAGGCCTATAGTAGACCATGGTACCTTATATATTTAAGATTAATGTGGTACCTACTATATTTTCAAAACAGTGCCAAATATTTATTTTTGAATTATATATATATATTGTTGTGTGTGTGTTTATATATCCACACACACACATACATATCATCTAATTCTATTAAATTTTATATGAAGAACGTATCGCCTAAAAAACATTAAAATTGCCAAGAAATAACCAATTTCGTTTACCATTTTGTAATATAGCGCAACACGAAAAAATGAAATTATTGTATCGTAACTCAGAAAACAATCTACACATTTCTACCAAATTTGACAAACAAGAAGTACGCTGATATGAATCAATCGGGTCAGGCATTTATTTTTAAATTGGTGTCAATATAGACATTTTGATGACTATAATGTGTCTATGAGACGATGATACCAATTTCAACCAAACTTTGTATACTGTATCTAATACTATGTATACCATGTTAACATATGCGAGTTAAATGTGCAAGAAACTTGTTTTCGACATTGCGACTATATAAATATTTTAGGTTCATTTTGTATACAGTGTACCATACTGTTTGTCCAATTTCAACCAAACTTGGGGTGTTGACCGTATCACCTACAGGTATTAAACATGTTTGTACATTGTCTCTTTTGTCCGCCATATTGTAAGGTAGCGCTACACGACAGTATATTGTATCAAATGTCGGGAAACAATAAACCTATTACTACCTAAATTTGGCAAACATGATTCACCACGGTGATCAAATAAATATATATGTTTTAGGTAGGTCGGTCACTTATTTTTAAAATGGCGGCCAAACGAACGATTTGATTACTTATCTATAACCACGAAACCGTGTAACCAAAGAACGAAAAAGCAAAGAGCGGTAAGAGGGGAAGGTAATACAATTTTGAAATATTGCACATGTATTAGTGAATATTAACGGAAATTCGGAAATTTGGTCGAAATAACACAGCACATTGAAAATTAAGATTCGAATGAAATGAGGATTTATCAGTGCTTTAAGCAAAATATGTTATACATAGGGATACACGAATTTCGCGAATATATTTCCGCTCATGCTAAATTTCAATACCCTACAAGCGTGCCAACAGTTTCCTTTTGCTTATTGGCGGCGTGTGTCTGTGAGAAACATTTTCTTAGTTGACTGGCCAATAATAATTAAGTTACTCCGATACTGTACGTCTCTGATTCGGGGACAGACATTTAACACGCGTAACAACTAGACCACTCAATCACAAAAGTGGATCTGAGCTAAAGTGTTTTGAAATACAACAGGTCGTGAAATATTTTCGCGAAATTCATGTGCCCCTAGTTATACATTACAAAATATCTGGAATAATTACGTTCTGGGCCCATATTGGTAGGTTAAATGTTGTTTAACATAAAATAATACAGGAATTATCAAATTGATTCAGCTTAACTTTATTTTTATCGTTGATAAAGTGGATACTTATATACCCAAATATATCTCTCTTACGAATTTAATTGTGTGCATATTCTTAACCATTAAAATATCGACACAATGAATCAAAACATTTTTGTAGAACATTTAATTCGCTACACAATTTCCCATGCAGAAAAATATATTGTAGCTGTTTGTTAAAAACTGGATTAATTTCTTTAATCGGCAACAATTCTGCAATGAGAGACATTGTACAACTGAGATGCCCGAGGGCATCTCGCTTGTTTTCTGACAGCTTTGACAAGTTCAAGTGCCCGATTTCAAAACTTTATGTGCTAGTTCACTTACTTGTCCTAAATGTGAATATTTTCTTCGCTTTATACGATAACTTTTATAAAGCACGGCCCTATATGAAATTGAATAACGGTGGCGAAGGAACTGCCTATGGCCTACGATACTGTAGCCCAAACACAATAATGCGAGTTGCAGCGTTTGGTTCGCTGCTGCAGGCATCTCCGACCTGAAACTTCACCTCCTCGCTCGCTAAACACAACAGTAGAAATCGGTATATTTGATTACCGTGGCTTTATTGGGCAGTCTGCATTAAAACATTTGGCATAAAAAGGCATTACAACATTTGACTTGGATGGAAGTAGGGCCTCTGCTTCTACATGGCGGTATTGAAGGAAGCTAGATTATTTGCCTTTCTTGCTGACTTAACGAAGCACTAAAATCCAAGTAAAATAACATTAATGTGGAGCTTCACGTTTCTCTTGTTACTTTCACAAAAGGAATGTGAAGTTATTCCTCTGGGAATACCAGCTCACCAAGAAAAGGGATGTTTTATTATTATAATGTTTAATCGCATATATGAGCTGTGGTGTTGTAACTGTCATACTACTCGCCTCGCACCTCGACAAACGGGGGTCAAATCCGTATTTTGGTGTGTATGAAACACGGCGGGTGTTTCTGTTGGCCAGTGGGTAGTGTCGGGGTACTCCCGATACTCGGTTTTCTGCCGATGCTCTATCTATACCTCTCTTCACCCCCATCAGCGCTGAAGACCGTAGTTGTTAAGCGCCGCTTACGTGTCTCTCATGTCATTGGTGTTAAAATAAGACTGCGTTTCACTTAAATGCAGTATTTCACATCTACATTGATCATTCAAAGAATTACACTTCATTGTTTATCTCCGTTCTCAATTAATGTTAATGATGTAACCATCGAATATCATATGTTACTTACAGATGCCACTTAGATATGACGTGAAATACGGGTTTTGTACGTGCCTTACGAAAGCTTCCCTATTATGCCTATTATGTTTTAACTTGCCGACTGATTTATGATTATGTTCGTAACCATGAGTCTTTGTGGAAGACTTTTTTTGTTATGAAACTCGCAAACACTCCGCTTCGGTTAATCTTGTGGTCTGTAATACAAAGGCTCAATTTCTCTTGTTAGCGTTAATACTACCAGCCCTACAATTAAATTTTTGGTAAGAAAATTAAAACAAACAACAAAAATGTAAAAGAGAAGACATATGACATGAAAAAGTAAACAGAAAAAATTACAGTGCACTTGCAGAATATTACATTACTTAGTCAAAATATATATTTTTTAATCTGATGTTTACGTGTAACTATAAATAAATACAATATTAAAAACAATCTTAACATGTCTGCACCCTAACTTTGCTTTCCAAAGATATTTTTGCACGAACAAATAATGAAGTAGATTTTATTTCTTAAGTGAGAATTTCTTTGAGTAAATAAGCCTAGTAGACGTCTTTTTAGACGAGGTATGCCTAGTGCCGAGACAAAACGAACTGGCACTCAGGTTGTTTCCCCCATTCAACCGATTCATACTTCGCCTGGCTGTGTGAGGTACCCACTGCTTGCAGCTCGCACTACTGTCCGCGCCAGAGATCGTAGCCCTGAGCTCCCTCATCCATCAGTAATGGCTGGACACGGACGGACGCTGCAGCGGGCGGAAATTACTAACGGCATGGTTATCTATATTCTATACTAAAAGCATTTTCCAGGGTGTCCGTTGGATGATTTCACACAAGTCTGTTTCAGTTCACATTATTACCGATCACGCCAAAGCTGTCCAAATGTAAACAGACATTAAGCATTACCGTTTTCGTGCCTGGGCGAAAGCGCAGTTTACGAATATAGGATTACGATGTAAATGCATGACAAGGAACTAGAAGCTAAATATATTGTTACTTTATTGTTTGATAATCAGAAAATGTTGCAAATATTTTATGAAATAGGCCTAATTTTTAAGTTGTTTCAAAGGTACGTTTCTGAAGGAAAGACTGCGCACTTGTTGAGTACCTTGCACATAGAGACGATGACGCATGTGATGCGCGCGCCTGGGTCTTCCTTAGCGTCTCACCCTTCTGGACAAAATACGTCATGGTAAGCGGAATGCTTAGTGAGCGAGTGAAGAGATTTGGGCGGCTCTTAACACCGAGGTCTTGAGCGCCCTTGAGGGTAAAGCGAGATGAGTACCGAGCAGCGCCGGAATGCAAGGGTGGGGGAAATGGGAGATGAGTGAGAAAACCCGCCGACTAGCGGCATCGTCCCGCACGCTTCCCACATTCGAAAATCTGGGGGCGATCTGGCAGGGAATCGATCCCGGTTTGCCATGGTGGGAGGAGAATAGTCTAACCACTACCCCACCGTGGCCCCAGGAATGCTTAATGTTCACTATCGGATTATAGTTGTCTTATATACACAGTGACTTCCTAACAGCACATATGTACTAATACACTAAAACCAAGCGTGTTTTACCCATTCAGACCTAGTATACACAATTGTGGACATTACGTACGTGTAGGCAATTTTTCGTCTGTACTGCACACTGTGAAGCTCAATGACCAATCTTACCTGTAGGTAAATGATTCGCAAACCATCTTACTGGCCAAGGCCATAATTGGTTCATATTACTGTAGCCGAACATACAGCCTACAGTTAATTGGTTGTGACAGCAAAACAAGCGTTGTGTCGACTAAGTACAGCACGCATCATAAAATTTTTCTCAAAGGGTTAAGTCTATGAATATCAGCGCAACGTTTTAAACTGCCCTATCTGCCTAAAAGTGCTCACTTTAAAGAATATTTTATTAACGGGAATAAAAACAATGTAACTGATGAAACCAGTATAAAAGAATAGCCGAAAATATTACTTTGACATGCCATGAACTGAAGATAATGCCGGTAAATTATCTCTAAACTTTAAGCGCTAAAAAATTTTCGAAAAGAGATGACCCTGCACGCTCAGTTGCAGGGATATTTGTACGAGAATGACTGAAAGCTTTCCAAATGCCCTATAGGATTGTTTGACCTAGTTACGGAGCCGACATATATACGCTCGCTTGACCAGCTCCGCGTCAGCGTTCAAAAAGCAAGCTACTGTTTACGCCAGACCTCGTGACACTTGTATGAACGTGGGTGCGGGGGTTTGTTGGTGAGAGGTGAAACAACTAAGTATGCGGTTCTGACTTTCTAGCATCCGACCTAGAAACATTACTCCACCACACGCAGTTTAACTGCTGATTTCGATTTCAATAGATGTCGGTGAATGTTTAAGAATATATAAGAAGGCTATTTATAGAATTGAAAGGGAAGTAGTAAAAAGTATGAGTAGGTGTTGTAAGCGTGAGGCTAATAGGTATAGTGTTAAGGCATGCCTATAAACAAAGCAGCTGATAGGGTTGCCAACTATTCTGGCATCAGTAACAGGTTTATCCAAAGGGTCAATGAAGGTTTGTTGTATTGTAGTCCATATATATTTATCGCCTTGTTTAATATCACGAGTGCTACATATGAATATGGCGTATATAGGTTCACCATATTGAAAATTGTAGGCAACTGTGTCTACCAGAAGACATAAAGCACAATGGCCAGATCGCCTTGTTCAAGGTCACAAGTTGCACCTAAGTCATAAATTTGGCATCTATAACTTCAGAGGATTGAAAATGGCATACAACTATTCATACACGAATTTTAAAGCACGTTGGACCATATTGGCTTTATAGAGGTCAAAGTAGTACACATTATATATTAAGTAGTGATAACATCAGCTACTCCAAAATGGTAGCCAACAATGCTTACAATGCTTATCAGAGGGTTAATAATATAATGCATATTTTCTTCTTGAACCTATGCCTGCTAAATTATAAATGGCGTTGAACATGTTAGAATTAATAAATATGATGGTAGTAGTCTGTAATGTAATATGCTTGCTGACGTCATTTTTTGAAATTTTCTCTAGTTTTTGTTTTCACAGTCATTCAATGTCATGGGGCCACGCTCCAGGTCACCTGCATCTAATATGGTTGCAGTATTTAGTTATGTAATATTCATGTTGACTATTATGTATTTTTCTCGAGTTTTTGTATTCAAGGTCATGCGGTCAAGGACGAGGGTACCTATATCCAGTATGGCGGTAGTTGTGTGTAATGTATTATGCTTGCTGACTATTATGTATTTTTCTCAGGTTTTTGTTATCAAGGTCATTCAACATTATGGAGTCAAGGTCAAGGTAGTCTTGCATTCAATATGGCGGTAGTAGTTTGTAAAGTATTACGCTTGTCGACTTTCATGTATTAAATCCTCGAGTTATAATTTTCAAGGCCATTTCAGGTCATGGGGTCAACGTCAAGGTAGTCTGCATCCAAAATGGCGGTTGTAGTCAGTAATGTATTATGCTTGCTGACTTTTGTGTATTTTTTCCCGAGTTTTAGTTTCCAAGGTCATTCTAAGTCATGGGGTAAAGGTAAGGTAGTCTGCATTTAATATGGCATTGGTAGTCAGCAATCAATTTTGCTTGCTGACGTTTATGTATTTTTTCTAGAGTTTTTATTTTCAAAGTTATTCAAGGTTATGGGGTTGAGATCACTGTTACTTGCATCCAATATGACGGGCAGGTGATGTCGACCAAGATGGCGGTCAACTATCAAGATGATGGCCACCTATCACGATGGTCGTCTTTTGCACCTTCCAAGATGGTGAAATGGGTATGGGTGAGGGATTACCTCTGGGAAGTTCATTTTTTAAATACTTTTTTAAACGATTTTTTATTTTAATATATTTTTAACGGTTTTTAAATAAATTTGAATCAATAATTTTTTTATTAGTTTTTAATGGTTTTTAATACTTAATAATACATTTTTATTAATAAATATATAAACGATTTTCAAATAATTTTTTAATACTTTTAGTAATATAATTTTTAGGATTTTTTAAATTTAATTTCTTTTTAATTTTTTTTACTTTTACGGATTTTTTTGGGTCAACCGTCAAAGGTCAAGTTCAAAGGTCCTGAGTCGTGCTCTCCTGGCCCCGGGGTCTCGAATCCCGGTCACCTGGCTCGATAATCCTTGACCCTGGGTCGCTGATCCGGCTCCCTGGTCTTACCCATGGTCACTGATCCGCCTGAGAAAACAAGAATTTTTTGGGGTAAAAAGAAAAATTTGTAAGGAAGAAGGAAAAAAATGTAGGGGCATTTAATCGATTGTTAAGAGAAGGGGAAATTTTGAGGGGAAAATGGACAAAAGAGAAATTCCAACATGGCGGCGGGTGGTTCCTCCTTTCTTATCACCCCTCCCTTTGAGCCAAAGTCTTTTTATATACTACTCTCAACATTACCAATTAAATTGTTATTGTGAATTTATTCCTTTTCTGACTTACACAACTAAACATAATATACGGAGAATGAAGGGTTAGAGAATAGCACAAATTGTTGATGACGTCGAGTTGAACTCTCCAGTTTAAATGTAATGGTACTATAGGCTGTTCGCGCCAAAGTGAGCTCTTTATACTTCTCGTAATGGTGCTATAACACACACATGACACATGCAAGCACTTTTATTTAACTTCAGTTCGTGCATAATTGAAAATAAAAACTGAGTTACGACTTAATACGTAATCTTGATAGACATTTGTGTGCATACATCCATTTTTTAAATGAAACCGGCATCAAGAAGTGCTCACTTTAATGCAAAAAAATTATTTCATGCGAATATTTTCCTTCGAAATATATCTATAGTCCATTCTCGATTGGAAGCGACTTATGAAAATCAATCTTTGAAAAAACACTCTAGGCATAACATGCCACCTGTTTTTTCAGTAACCTATATTCCACAAATATATAACACTGTGGATAACTTAGAATACTGTATTATTGAATAAATGAACCTTTCCCTTAATATCTTCTATAATTTTTATAGTTATTTCTTTTTAAAATATGAATTAACAACAGCGAGTGCAGCGACGCGTTGGCAACAACCGGTAAGAAATAGTTCACAGTTAAAATATATTATTTTAACCTCACTATTTGTAAAGTAAACGGTGCCTATCAAAATATTTAAATATTTAGGTAGCCCCGATGGCAAAATATCTCATATTTACAGTTTAAATTAACAGCAGAAAATATCGCGAGTAGGCCGTAATGGCACGGTATTGT
Source organism: Dryococelus australis (assembly GCA_029891345.1). Taxonomy (NCBI): domain Eukaryota; kingdom Metazoa; phylum Arthropoda; class Insecta; order Phasmatodea; family Phasmatidae; genus Dryococelus; species Dryococelus australis. The sequence goes on from CM056997.1 coordinate 117,853,808, forward strand.
TTTATCGAACGAGAAAACAATTGAAAAACTGCTTGCTGGCGAGGCTTGGCTCACTCTTTCCCTTTCTTCATCTCTTTCACACTCGGGAAATTTCACTTCGCCAGTAATAAAACCATACATGTTTTCAATTTAGCATATTTCATACTTATTACAGCAAAATAATGGTTTTTGAATTTGTAATTTTCAACTAAAAAGAGATTTTATTGTTTGAATACGTATTTTAATATATTTATATATGAAGAGGGCAGTTACCTAGTGAAGTTGGCAGACTTGGCCAGCCATGACACGGCGTGTTGCTTTTTGTCAAACGAAACGTAAATGATTCTTACTCCGAAAAATACTTCAAATTAATACATATCGTTTGAAGACGTTGTTTTTTTTAAACCTGCCTAGGAAAGTTAAGCTGTTGTGATAAATCTGTGTTTCCACGGCAGTAATAAATATACTGTGACGTGTTTCGTTACTCATTGTGTCTGTGAAATGGCGTGCCTTTATGCATCGTGGTCGATACGCTGGCCCTGTGTGTGAGTGATTTCAAATATTTAATTAGCACCATTTATACGTTTTAAATGTGAACTATTTTTATGTCGAAGTTATTCATTTACATCCAAGTCTGTTTATTTATCACAACGTTGTACCTTTGCCCTAAGGGGTTTGAAACACAGTCGTGTAACGTAATTTGCCACAATCCTAGAAGAAAAATACTAAGCCCAGCCCGATAAATTTCAATAAACCTAATTAACAGTAAGTAGCAATACATAAAAATATGAGCGGAATAAAAGTTATCGTAGGCTCATTTGTGTGCATTTTCACCGTTATCTTTTAAAGTTTGTATGACTAAAACGAGCAACACGAGTTGCGTGCTTAAATTTAATGTGCCTTTTTCACTGGTTGTTCCTTCGTTTTAATATTTATTCCAACTGAGGCCGTCCTTTTAGAGAAATGACCCAACACATATCAATAACAAACGGATAATTACAATTAGTAGAGCCCTTTATTTCGCAGTTGTAAGAGTGTTAAAAACAGTCGCGGCAAAATACTAACGTACATTACATGTATTGAGCTACGTCGTGGAAAACAAATATGTTAATGTAAAATAACCATAAGAACTGTCTTCAATTCAGGAATTTTTAAGAAGTCATAAAGCTGACGTAAGTAATGTTTGAGGCCTAAACTGTGAATATTCATACGGAATGGTTTTTGGAATATGACAAGTATTCTTTGAAAAGCTGTAAACAGTAAACAGCACATTTGACAGGTATAAAAGTAGAAGTCGCATTTCAATGTTTATTTTTAGGTGTAGCGAAAGTATACGAACATATGTACTCACACAATGGAATGTATACATTGGTTTTGTCAGATGCTACATGGAAGTCACATGGCAATGTTTGTTTACATTTGGCGGAAGTATGCAAAACGGGACTGCAAGTAGATATTTAGCAGTATTCCGAGAAAGTTGCTTCCAATGGGTAATGGACTACAGTAGCTTGCTGCATGTGTTCTATTTATGTTATTACTTTTTTAAAGGTGGATATTTTGAGTATTTATAAATTACCGTAGATTTTGAAGAGACTATAATCACTCCCGCAGATAATATTTTAGTAATTTCGTCTTATAACAATTTAATAATCCAAATTTGGTTAAGACGTGTCGGTAATCATCACGGTGTATTTAAATAGGCTTTTACTTTATGAACGGCCAAAATTGTTTAACTTTTTCGCATTATCATCACATGGAACAGGAAAACTGAGCGGATTATTTTGAGGACAAGCTAAATTTTACACACTTATAGACGTAATCCACCTTTGCATTGGGTTACAGTTAACAAGGCTCACTCAGGAATGTGTGAAGCAAATAAGAAACTTGCAAGAAAAATCTTTTGGGTTCACGTGCTGCAGTACGTGATCGAGTATTCATTGGACTCTGAAGTCTAGACTTCAGACCTTTGATTCCGATACATTTCATGGTCTCTAATTATCTTACATATGAAAACATTATTTTACATAATGTATAATTTAATTTTTTTAATGATGATCACTTTATGTTTTTAAAGAACTCGTGTGTGTTGGCAAGGGTATTTATAACGTAATACCTCATTTCAAATTGAAAATTATGCATGATTCGGAAGTAGTTTTTTCCAGTGGTTCAGTGTGGTCTGTTCAAATTTATCATTTACTATTTGTTTCTCAGATCTGATACAGGCTATTTCATATTTCCGACGGTTTACACCACTAATTTACTTTAACTACAATACATATAATGCGTTGGAATATATTCGGGCTAAAGTAAGCCGAAAGAAATATTATACGGGTTTTGTATGCTTTTTCCTCCAAAGCCATGTTCCCTGCAGCAGTTAGCCACGCCCACTCCGCGGCATGCGCCTGTGACTTGGGAGGGGGATAGCATCACTATCATACCCGAAGTGGGTCTTAGAAATATTTTCAGCTACACGAGATCGCTCATTTTTTGTGACGAGAAGTGTACGTACGGTTCTAAACGAGAGACTTAGGTGTAAAACAATAACAAACCTAACTAATGCGCGGTTGTCTGTGAATTGAAGATGCGGTGAGTGAACAGTGCAGTTTGTTGATCACTCTTCAGTTTCACTATCGTATAAACCATGCAAACACATCAGGGATTGTTTCCAAGCGATAATAGACATGGAATCAACTGTTACAACAGAAAATTATTTTAATTTGTGTTGTAACATAGTGAACTGAGTTGGCATGCGTACGTGTTCGTACATCTAGAACATAGATAAATCAAACTTTGCACTAGGGATAGTTACTATTACGCTATTGTGAATGTGAAATACTGAGTCTGTTCTGTTTCTGTTTGTCAAAACAATTGGCCAATTTTAAGTTATTGATTTCATGCTATCTGCTGGGTACTGCATGCTAAGGGAACTAAATACTTCCCATGAACAGAATCAAACATATATAAATTATACTTAACTATTTATTTATTTTTGTTTTCTTTCTTGTGAATTAAACAGTTCAGTCAAGTCTATGTGCGATCTAATATTTTATTTTCCAGTTATTACTCTGCGCTCCGAGTTTAGGGTAAACAGCGCCCATATTATAATATGCATATTATAATTACATATTAGTATAAAAATCAGTGTTTCATCCGGAATTCTAACCCAGGATCCTTCAAACAGCTAGTTGGCCTCCTAGTCAGCTACACTAAGGAAATAAGCAGGATTCATTTAATAAATCCTGATTACATTGGGGAAGCTGCTCCAATCTAGCAAAGGAAACAATCCACATCAGTATGATGGATAATTGGTTAACAATATTTCTAAATACCTGAAAATGTTTTATATGAGAGGTTATCTGTTTAGACCACGCAATCGTTATAATCAAATGTAAATACGCAAGTTTGTAGAAACCTTCGTCTGGGCAAGAGATTATTTTGACTGCTAGACGACCCGAAGCTAATGGGGAGAACTTATGACGACGAGGCTAATGAACTCTGCCGTTGCTAAATGAGCATAAACCAGCTGTTCAAAAAAACTGCTCTTGAATCCGAATTAAATATATTCGGGAACCCTAAATAACATGAATTGGTTTCTAGATCGCATAAGCGAGAAGGGTCATGAATTTGACTTCCATGAGTTTCTCGTAACTGAACATTATATTTTCCATTAGAGCGAGATTAATCCCTGTTATATAAGGTTCATAAATTCGTTATCACGAATTCCGTTCCAGAAGGTGCGTCGACAGTTCCGCACTATACAGCATAAATTATAGTGTGCCAAATTTTCCTAATCGTTACAGCTTCACTGTCATTATTATTTTTTAACTGTAGATAGCCGATAATGAATTAATATACCTTGTTCGTGGTTAATAGATTACGTCTGAAATCAATCTCCGAGCATATTCCATGTTTTTAACTGCACATATTTGAACGGATTCACGGAGTGGCGTGTTCCTGGTTGAGGGCATTTGATACGAAAAATTTACAATTTTATAATTGTACCAAATATTTTTTAACTTGTACACATTGTATGTGTGATGCCATTTTTCTAGAATAAATAATTTGTACTTTATATTTTTTTATTACTTTAATATCGAATCCATAATTTTTCGGTTTTTTGCAGCCATCATGATACTAACTTAACTAAGTTGTACAAATGAAAAAGTTTACAACGTAAACTATTGGTGTGGGCTACTGCTTGACGTATATGGAATCCCTAAATAACAGTTTATGCATTTAAAAGAACGTTAGAAATATGCGAACATTTTTGTGCTTAATTTTGTTTTCATATATGGCCTATTGTTTGGTGATTAAATATATGACACGTAATAGCCTAGGGCATTAGTTTATATTGCAAATGTTTCAATTTTACAACTTAGTTAGTATTTGTTATAATGACTGAAGCAAAACAGAAATATTTTGAATTTGATGTCATATTATAAAGTGTAATTGTATTTTTATTCGAGGAAAGTGGCATCACCATACAATGTATACAAGCTGAAAAATGTTTGTTACAAATATTGAATAATTAATTTTTTGGTATCCAACACCATTAAGTTGGCAGAACTATAAGGAAAGTAGTTACATGGCTTATCCCGCACTGAAAAGTGCGACGTTTAAATCTTTGATTACTGAAACTAACTTCATTTGGTTTCTGCTTATTTTATACAAGTTAGATTAAGAAACATTACCCTGGTAACATACTGCAATTACGTTTCCAAGAATTCCACAGGTACCCTAGATAGGTGAACGACTAAAGCGATTGGATCCATGGAAATGGTAATTTTACATAAGGCAGAATAATACAGAAATAGGCAGAAAAGTAAACCTTAAGCACGGTGTTGTAATTTTAGGGTTTTTAAAATTACACATTAAATTATTTAGGGATGCACACTCAGAGATAGAATGAATTAGGTAGGCTTGCCCATCGTTGTATTATATAAATAACAGTTACAACTCATTGCAATACATATTAGTTCAATCAGGGGAGCTTGGAGTTATATTAAATGCTAAGGTGTTACAATAATTACTATCCTCATACATTAATAAGCCACAGCGCAATAATTAATTATATTTAAATGGAACGTTTTCACTCTAATCATGGCACCGGAGGCTAGTGTCTCTAGACGTACTACGACGATCGTCTAACCCCCCCCCCCAACTAGCCCTCCTCCTCCTGGCGGGGGGGGGGGAGTTCATGCAAGTAAATTTAAAGCAGGGCTTTAAAAGGTGCTCAATTTACCGTGAACAGCCTATAACAGAAATAAACACTGCCACCAACACTCTCACTTTGTACATCCGCTCGTCGAGTGTAGCTGTAAATTAGTTGAGAATACAAAAATGTAAACAGCATGCCAGCTCTTTCTCTAATCTGCGTAAGACAGAAAACATTTTAAAGAAATCCACCGGCGACAAATGCAAAAGTTACGCTTTGAATATGATGTCAAGACGTGGGACTATTTTTGTCTTCAACTGGAAGCATGTCAGTCTGTGAATCTGTTAAAAAATTAATTATATGCTGCAAGGGACGGCATTTTCACGTTTTTTTTATTTAAGGATACAGGGGTCAAGGTGAAGGTCACATGGGTCAATGACATAGGTCATGGTCATGGGTCAAGGTTAATGTAATATATTAAGGTCAAACATCAATACCATGGGTAAAGGTCATAGGTCGAGACCGTGGATCAAGGTCATGGGTCAAGGTTGATGGTCACTGGGTTGTTAACGGGTTTAGGAGTGGTAATGTGTGTGGCGGTGAGGATATGGGTGGTGGTGAGTGTAAATTTTTTATAATTTTTTATTGAGATATGTTTTGTCATTAAAATATTTTTATTTAAATAATTTTTATTTAAATTTTTATTAAACTAATTTCTAGGGACGAACATCACACCTGTTTTCGAGCCCTGGCTGTGACGCCTACCAATATGGTGGACTGCACCGACCAACGTGGCCGTCCTTTTTGTGACGCCTACCAATATGGCGGACTGCACCGACCAATATGACCGCCACGGCTGTGACGCCTACCAATATAGCGGACGGATCCGGAATCCTGAATCCTGTCCCAAAACGGGCTACATATGTCTACTATCGAGACGACGTGAGCAGGACTTTTCTGAAGTACACAAATGAGGAGTTGTGAGCAAAATTTTGGGCTCACGCATTTCCATCCGCTACCAGTATAATTGAACAAATTTATAAAGGAGAACATAAATAAAAATTTTAATTCAGGATTTGTTTTATGCAGGTCGGGGTTTAGTGGTTCCTGAGATAAAGAGTAAGTATCAAACTCTATCTGAAAACGGCTGAAGAAAGAGTTTGTGCTCTGATAATTCTCTACCTACATGCAAAATTCGTCTCAAATCGGTTAAATAATTCCCCGTCACTAGAAATATATGGAATCCCTATATTAAAAGAAAAGGAAGAGAGACTTGTCTTAGCAATTTACGAAAGAGCAGAGTTCATCGACCTAAAAACGTGGTTTCTGAAATTAACTAAACAAGCATTTCTCCATAGAGAGTAATTTGAAAGTTGGCATTAGCGTGCCCTGAATAAATGGAGAAGAAACCTGCGGACAGATATCAATTAGTACGTTACTGATATATTTTTTGGGAAATGCGAATTTAATGTTTATTTTTGGCGGAAGAATATATACTCTAAGCCCGAATCAGTGGTATCAATCAATGAAATATCATTCATTGAAAGTCAATTGATAAGCTACTGCACTCTAAGAAATTATTTATAAATTTACCATATAGGTACATGCATGGTAACGTTCCTACAGTCGCTCAGTTCTAACTGGTTTGCACTGATTTGGCTCAAATTTCACTGTTTCAGATTGAGAGTGTACACAGCGCAGACAGGATAAAATAAGATGGGCTTTCAGAACGTTTCAGTTATACATGAATATATATATATATATATATATATATATATATATATATATATATATATATATTTATTTATTTATTTTCAGTATCTGTCGTTCGCGGTTAATCGATCGCTTTTGAAACTCCTGCTTAAGAATTATTTTTTTCCTTAGTTCATGTCATTCCACCACATGTAAAATTCACATTCAGGTGGGCCTAATAATTTTATTCATACACCAATAAAGTGAAAACATGCAATTTTTAGGTACTTGTAACTTGTGTGCCAATTCGTAATTTACATAGACTTAAGATGAGGTAGACCGCTTATTCCTCTTCTCCGCATGTACCCAACATTGACCTACGCCAAAGTAACACATCTGTAAAAGTCACATGATCAACAGTGATAAACGTGTTGGTTTATATATTAATTTTAAACTGACAAGGATTATTATATGAACAAAATACAATTACCAAAATTCAATTTAATCAAATTGCATTATAAATTGGTTAGAGGAAGCATACATTCATCTCAAAGCATTTGTTTACAAATAAGTTTTTTAATCTAAAATCCAAACTACGCCATTTTTGCTAGACGTGTTGGCAGAATAGCAGTTCAATGTTGGGACACGGAGATTGGTTGTCCGCAGCCAGCGATATCGGTCTACCTAGTCTTTAGTCTATGGTACTTTATAGTCCATTCACGGTTACTTTAAACTTTTATGTAGCGCTGTTAAAATTCTACCTCCAGGATATTCCTCCACATTGTGCAAGCAAATCTTAAACAAGTATAGAAAATTACACCAAAGGGACAGCGCGCCGCATCCGTATGCACTCAGTGTACTAACATTTAGCATAAGAACTATTTCTTACCAAGCATTACCAATAAACCTGTTTTATCACTGTTTTTATTAATATTAACTATAAATGAAATATTATTATTTACAAATAAAAGATAAGTAAGATTTCAATTTAACAAAAAATATGATATTTTTAGGTTAACTGAAGTATAAAATATAAGTGGTACGTGGCATGTCTAGGAAATAACCCAACCCGTCATGCATGAAGTGATTTTTCAAAGGTTTGATTAAAAAAGTATGAAGAAAACGTGAATATACTATAACGTGCATTAAGCAAAGAAAACATCAACTGGATCTTTGATATATAAATGTGAACATTGCACTCGCAACACAACGTGAAGACGTGAAACTATTTCACTTACTTCGCTGCCAACTAAACTGCGTGTCTGTACGCCAGTGTGTATGGTGGTATATCTGCAGTTGACGCCAGGGCTTATTTTTCAAAGGTTGATTTCAAAAGTGCTCACTTTGCCGTGTGCATCCTCTATATATGGTTCGTGCTAAACTGAATACTTGAAATCAAAGTATGAAAAATAATCCATTGCGGTATACATTTCATTTTTCAACGGATTCACAGATTGGCATGCTCCCAGTTAATGTTGGCAGCGAAAGACGAAAAATAGTCCCGTATCTTGACGTTATATTCAAAGCATAACTATTACATTTGTCGCCAGTGGATATCTTTAAAATGTTTTCTGTCTTACGTAGATTAGAGAAAGAGCTGGCATGTTGTTTGCGTTTTTGTATTCTCAACTATTTCACAGCTACATTCGACTGGCGCATGAGCAGTGAGAGGGTTGGTGGCGGTGCTAATTCCAGTTAAAGGCTGTTCACGATAAAGTGAGCACTTTCGAAATCAACATTTTAAAAATTTCACTGCCCCTTCGTGCATATATTTGAACGGGCGCACTGAGTGACATGCGCCCAGCAAAGTTGGTAAAGATGGATGGAAAGTATTTCCATATATTAACGTAGAATAAAAAGAGTTAAGTAACCATTTGTAATAAATGATATAATTTCTTTCACTTTCTGTATTTTTTAACGCATCAAAGAGTGAAAATGTGTAGATTTGTAAAATATTTACCTTTATAATAATGACAGTTTCATTTGACCGACGCATAGTAAATTGATGAGGCCCATGGCAATGCTAATTTTACCTATGTTGGAGTAATACACAACGTGCATACAAATAGATCTTAAGTAGGGCTTTCAAAAATGTTAATTTCACCGTGAACTGCCTGTAACTGCAAACAGCCTATAGTAACAGGTACGTAAGACAAGAAGAAATCACACAGAGAGCTGTCGCACTTGTCCTCGCGGTCGGAGTTTCTGCCGTCCTCCCCAAAACGAAGAAGTCATTTCTCCGATCAATACTCGGCCTTCTCCTTTCTTTACATTTTCCGACGTCTTGTAATCGTCTTTTCCCCCCAACCCACTTCGAATTAGGGCTTACTGCTTGTTACGGTTAAATCCACTTTCCTCGGCTTCCTTTACCTCGGCCGTCTTCCGTTTTAATATCGAGTTTGCTTTTGAATTTACGTTCGTTCCGTTGACATAATTTTTTTTCCCCTCCGCAGGTTTCCACTGTATTTATTCAGCGCGAGCTAATGCCAACTTTGAAATTACGCTCTCTGGAGAAGACCTTGTTCTGTTAATTTCAGGAACCGCATCTTTAGACCGGGGCAGTGTTTTGCATACAGCGCGAGTAAAAAGTTTGTTCTTAACGAATGTTAGCCAGTTTTTTATTTGGAATGTGTTAAATTAGGAAGTAATGCCAGAACGAACTTTTTTTTTAGTTTGTTAATACAATTTTTATCCATTTAAAGAACGCGGGTCCTGAAGTGCGAACAGTGCTGATTCATTTTTTGCGCATTATACCTGGCCTTGGGGCAACTCAAGATGAAGCGATGCAGTCAGGGTTGTCAGATTGTTTTTGGTGAAGTCGCCTAAATGGCAAATCTTTTGTCGCCCAAATGTCGCATAGTTTTATTGCACTTTATATTAAATGCATTTTTTATATATTGTAAATTTTAATGTAATATTTCATTAGTATGAAACACGAATTGTTCTACAATTTGAAAACTATATAGGCCTACACAAAATTTAAAAAATATGTCAAACACATAAACAATTGCGTGATATTCAATTCGCCTATTCATCGTCCGCAGCGAGTAACAAGAGTGAACAAGAAACCCTCTTCAATTGTATCAACAGTGGTTGGCGTTTGAAAAAAACTGATCTTACTTATGAGAATTAATTATCTTATTCACTATAAAAAATATATTAGTACTAAGCAAATAGTTCAAAGTAGCCCAAATAACGCAAAATAATTACAAAAATAGCCCAAATTGCGGTAGTCGCATTTTCTTTAATTTTCGTTCACATATTTTGCCTTAAAATAGCCCAAAAAGTGACGAATCGCCCAATCTGGCAACCATGTGCAGAATTAAGTAGGACAAGGATGCAACACTGTGTGCGGAACTACATGAGGAGGTCACAAAGGACTGGTCAAGAGATATGAAAAAAATGTCGAATACTATGACATCGGCTCACTGAGTTGTACAAAGGTGTCTTAAAATAAACGTAAGCTTTCCAGTACAAACATTGCCTGGAAGATGCAATTTTACCTAAAGTTAACATTTTTCAACATAAAAAATTTTTGTAACAAAAATTCAAGAGATACGTAATTTCTCGACATGGGGGACAATATTTCTGCCTACAAAAATATCGGTAACATTTGTACCTTTAATGAGCCGGTAAAAAAATATTAAAACTATTTTTGCAATTTTGGTGTTTTATTTTCATATAGACCCTAACTTCCGATAAGGTTATGTTGTTTTCTAAATGTGTTTACAGGATTATTCTAAGCTCTGTCGAATTCACTACAAGGTGAATTTTAAAAGAAAATTTGATACATATCACAACAGATCTTAACAAAATGATAGGGACGCCTGTTTTCGCGAAAAGATTCCACTACTAATTTTACTCCAAACCACTTTAGCCCAGTTCCTTTTTCGTGAATGGATGATTTCAATTGTTAGGCATCTCAGCTGCCTGTCTGCGAATCACAGACGTAAAGTATTGTAAAAACTTTCCACGATAAAGTAAGCCCTTTGGAAATGAACCTTAGAAAAAATGACTGCCCCAGCGTGCATATATTTTAATAGTTGCACTAAGTGACATTCGCCCAGTAAAGTTGGTAACGATGGATGGAAAGTAGTTCCATATCTTAACGTCAAATGAAAAGTATTAGGTAATCATTTCTGATAGCTTAAAATTATTTCTTTGGCTTTCTGTTTTTTTTAATTCATCGAAGTGTAAACATGTGCAGGTTTGTAAAGTATTTACTATCTTAATAATTTCACCGTTTAATTTGACAGATGCATGAATGAAGTGATGAGGCCCATGCCAATGTTAATTTTACATAAGGCGGAAGAATACACAACGTGTCTACAAGTAGATCTTAAGCAGAGCTTTTAAATGTGCTCATTTTACCGTGAGCAGTCTGTAGTAACATTATTCAGATTGGCCCAGCCACGTAAAAAATATGTCCCCGCAAAGACACACTGTCAATAACCAATCGCCGAGCGGGAGGTTTGTTACAGGCGACAAGACATTTCTGTGTACATGGCCAAGAATATGTTTATCTGCCACAACAAAATATTTTGTTGAGTAAACAAAACTTAAGAAGCAGCTAAATTATTTTCGTTCATCTAACAAAATACAAGTTTGAATTTTTTTTAGAAAAACCTATATGTTGGGCCGAAATAAATTAGACTGTCAACAAAATATTTATAGTCCAGCACGATTACTGCGAACTTTTCTGAAGCCCTGCTTAAGTTCTACTTCCAGTATATTCCTCCGCCTCGTGCAAACAAAGCTTAACCAAGTCTATAAAATCACACCAAAGGGACAACGCACTGCATTCGTGCGTACACATTGTAATAATATTTTGCACAAGAACTATTTATTACTAGGCATATCCAACACACATATTTTATTTCTGTTTTTATTCATATTAATTATATATGAAATATAATAATTTATAGACAAAATATATGTTAAAGTTAAATTTAAAAAAAATGGTATTTTTATGTTAACACAGGTATAAAAAACCTGTGATACCTGACATATTTAGGAAACAACAGAGCTCTTCATACATGGGGTGACTTTGTTAATGTTTGATTCAGCAAGTGTGAAGAAACCGCGAATACACTATAGTTGAATCAACTGTATATATTTGTTTCGGCAGTCATTTGACTGACTTCGTTCGAAAATACAGCTTAAAAATTTGTCTGTTATCTTTGTGGCAATTAGGACAGTAACAGTATTTGTTAACGTATTTATATATGCTTAATAATGACACACTGATTAAATAAGTTCAACAGAAAACTAAAAAAGGGAAGCTGTAAAACTTGAAATATTTATTTGCGCATGTTGTCCAGTATTCGGAATTGATGTATTTAAAAACCTTTCTATATCACGAGTAGTCACTTTAACAAAGGTCGCTAGGGTGACGTGGTAGGGCGCGAACGATATGGGTTCGAATATCGGCAGGGCTGCCAACTTTTTAAAACTAGTCGAAACTGATTCATACACGTAGAGCCAAACAAATCTTGAGTTGCACCAACCAAATCTTAGTATGAGACAACCAAATAATAACGAAATAATTTGGTTCCAACAACAAAATGTGAAATGTGTCGTCCCTACACCAAGAATTGATTTGGTTGCGCCAAAGAAACTTTGTTTGATTCAACAAAACCTTCTCCTCAGTAAAAGTACAGCTGCAGATGTACACGTATGATACTGAAGTACAGCCTGCACGTGAATCTTTTCACGAAAAAAAAAAAACAGGTTTTCCTAGTTAAAGAACATAAAGGGAGTTAGGTGCGTTTTAAAATTAACATTTCAAAACATTTTATTTCAATATAATATAAACAATTAGAAACGAAATAAACACGTTCAGATTAGAGTTTTGTTGAACTGAGGTCTGAAATCTCCAAAACTCTCCTGTATAATATAATCCCACTCCATTAATAAAATAGAAGGCGCCATTTTACTATCGAACTAATTTTGAGACCCCTGGGACATGATAACATTTATTGACGGTGTTAAAATAAGCACAAATAAAGCCTCGGTATAACGCTTTCAGGCAAACTGTTCTCAAGGATCTGATACCAAGTTTAAAATGGCGCTGTTGTTTTTATGACAGCTACGGAACTTGCCAGGTAGAGCTTTATTGCGTTAATAATATGGGATGATAATGTCCATCAAATTTCCACATAAGTGATACTTAATAATCAGAAATTCATTATTTTATTTAGGTAAATATAGCCAGTGGCGGATCTAGAATTTCCGTTAGTGGATGAGGGTTAATTTTTATTTCACATTGTGCAGGCGCAAGTTTAAACTTTTGATTCATGTTATGGGAGGGGGCACTGCGTCGTCATAGTTTTAGGATACAATATTAAATTAATCAAATGAAATATATCTTGTTAACGAAACTAATATTATTTAATTTCTGTTCTCAATCATTCACAGGACACAGTATCATATCAATGTAAGGGTTTGGGGTAGGGCGTTCATGTCCTATGTGGCCCCTTCCCTTTCTGGATCCCCTGCACGTATTTGGATCACACGTAGTATTTAGTAAGTAATATAATTTAAAAATTAATATATTGGAAAACAATGACTCCCTTAGTAATAATTTAAGTCGTAAGTCATATACTGATTTTGTTATAATTTCGCATGACGAATATACTCACAAAGTTTTTGACCTAGAACTGAAAATATCTCCTTATAGCACTTAGTGTTGCGTTGATATTATAAGGATTGTGACTGTACACATTTTTCGTTTTCTTCCTCATGCTGCAAAAAAAAAAACACATTTTAACATTTTACAAAAAGTAACGTGATGGGTATTCAACATCCGTTGTTGTATAATATCTTATAATTAGATACCTGCAAAATTCGCGTTATTATTTGGCATCAGGCTAAACTTCACAGTGCTGTAAATACTCGAGCCGGTATCGGTACTCTATTGGCTTCTGTATGGATGCGAAGTCATTCCGTTTTTGACTGGACTGCACGTGATTGGACTACACAATTGTGAAATGTTCATTTACTGGTGAAGCGTTGGCCAAAGCGCGTTGTCAAATGAGGACTTATTGCAAGGTACATGTTTTTGAAATTGAACGTGTCCCCAAATAATGATGCGAAGTTTGCAGGTCCCTACTTATAATGCACATTCCCTCTGTCCTATATTTTTTTCTGAGTTGTACTGCGCAGCTGTATCGCTCTTGTGGAAAAACGACTGAGACGTCATGCCACTGAACAAATTGGAATAATAAATTTTCTTTCTTCACATTTACCCTCACGACCTCTAAACACAGCTTCATCAACACTTCCGCCCAGCAGCAGGACCGTTCGGACTTAACGATTATACTGGCACATCAGCAAAATTCACCTTGTAGTGGCATACGAGACGTAATTGCTGCATCGATAACACTTCGTAGAGGAATTTACGCAATGAAAATATTCATTTTCAGTAACTAAAATAAAATGTTTCAAAAAAAATTGTTTTGTTCCAAAGTAATGCATTTTATACATACGTAATATTTATTACGTTAAATTTTGAAAAAATAAAAAAAAATAAACTCTTCCCTTCTCCATCCGAGCACAACCTCTGGAATATTGGTAGTAGGAAATCTCACAGACTTCCGCTTGAGATGGGACTCTATGTCACTATCTCGCATTTGTAAGGGTGATACGTCGAACTTATACCACAAAAGTACCTGAGTAACAGTTAAATGTTTCCATGCCTATTTCATTTTACTGACATTGAGAATTCTAAAACCGGTATTGTTGTAACTGATGGACCTGAAATGAATAACCAGGTCAACGTCCTCAGTTTATAAGTAAAAAAGCTATGATCTTTGGATTCTTGACAACAATTACTTTGCGAGTCTTCGGTACCTCAAGAAAAAGAAATGTCATTATTAACTATTCAACAAAAACTCTGCGATTACAGGATCTCCCCACAAATCAAGACACTAAATTTAGATATTCTAGTAACAAGTAACAATTCCACAGTAATAAAATAGCAGATAAAGTGGTTTGTCGTGTTTGCAGACTTCAATATTTCTCTAGAATTCTCTTATGTCTCTGTTAGCTAAATAGTGAATTGTGTCATATATATGCAATGGTTGGGCCAATACTCAGAAGGCATTAAAAGTTACTAATATTTTCAGATAATTAACAGAATTAGTATTTAGTACTCTAGCTAACCCAAAGAGAAAAATCGGAAATAACTTAGGGCAATGTATAGAACTAGTTAGTGAAAAACAATCTCTGACATAAGAACACAAATGAAATTTCCCGTTACGTGCTCAAAGTTCGAGAGTAAATATACTTTTTCATTAACAGTTACAAAAAATAATTTTCCTATGTAGATTAAAAAGTTATTCAAATTAAAGACCCATTACTAAACTACTTCTGTAGAGGTTTGTCACTAACAAACAGCGTTAAACAGTGTTGAAATGAAGCAAACCTCCCACGTGTGTGTTTTGGTCACAGGGTAACCGGTGGAGACATTCGTTACCCGCATATATGTTGTTTCCTTGCTCACCGATGATAAACTCTTGGTGATTGAGTGTTAATCTGTTCTAAAACTAGGTAGCCTCATCGATGGCGGAAGTGGGAAGTATGGCCTGCATAGACAAGGGCCACCATAACCATATGTTGTAACAGATGTCTAATTCCTTAATAAAATACATCTCTAAATCTACATTTCCTGCAGGGATTTTTAATTTCAGAAAAGGTCATATGTAATATGAGTCCGAAGAGTCCTCAGTGAAAATGTGGTGCAGCGCGATACGTACAAGGACAAATATTTAAGTTAATTGCTAATAATTATGCAAATTATAATTTTTACTTATTTCAGTTCCAGTTAAGCAGCTAGTTGTGTCCCTAATTTATAAGCTTATCAGACACACACAAACATCGAATACAGCAGAACACATACAGATAAAATCATTAACAAAACATAAATAATATTAATAATATTATTAATAATACATGTACAGGCTGCTCACGGTTAACTAAATGCTTTTGAAATGTACGTTTGAGAAGTAAGTAATTGTCCCTGATTGCATACGTTTTAACAGGCGCACTGACGGGAATTCGCCCAGTAAAGTTGGTAACGATGGAGGGAAAGTAGTTCCATGTCTTAACAATGGATTAAAAGTGTTAGGTAAATATTTGTGAATAATTAAATGAGTTCTTTTGCATTCAGTTTTTCTAATGCATATAGGTGTGAAAACGAGTAAATTTGTAAAATATTAGCATACTGTTATAATAACTTTGCAGTTTCATTTGGCGGACGCATGAATATAGTGAACACGCCCATGACAATTTTTCTTTTATATATGGCTAAAGAATACACAACATGCATACAAGTAGACCTTAAGCAGGGTTTTGAGAAGTGGTCAGTTTACCGTGAACAGCCTATATATGTGTGTGCCCTAGATACCCTGGAATGGTAGTAACATCCTCCAAGGTTGGGCGTTCGAGGATTGACCTTTGGGCCCACGTTATCCCTTGAGAAAAACGCGGAATTAGGCCGTAATGCGGAGCAGAGTCGGAATCCAGAAGTGCGGGAAATGGGAGCACCCCGAAAAAACCTAACCGCCGACGGCATCGTCCGGCACGTTTCCTTTGTGTGGAAATCCCGGCGTCACTCCGCCGGGACACGATCCCGTCTCGTTGCCGTGGAAGGCCGGTGGCATCAGCCGCGTGGAAACCATGGCTGCGTAGTCCAGTGCTAATTGGTTGTTCACCGTTAACGCACGCCGCAGTCGGGTATTTAAAAACGAGTAGAACTGGTCTCTCATGACGCTTTCACAGCAACGAAAATAAACACGAAAGAGACATAGCCGTCATGGTTGATTCCGTTGAAGAATATGCAAATGTAATTAAATAGCGTCATAAATGATTTAAACATTATACATCGAAAAACAAAATAAAAATTATTAATATGTGTTTTGAAAATTTTAATAAAAGAACATCGATGTGTGCAAACAGTTTATAAAATCACGCATTAAGACAAACGAATAAACGTGCAATTGATATAGGCTATTCACGGTAAAGTGAGTACTTTTTGAAGCGTTGTCATTAAAAATAATAGCCAATAAATATATTATATTGTAGCCTTATATGTTCAATTTCGAGTCCACTGTGCATATTACGTGCATGGTAATATATATTTTTTAATGTGGTAGAAGGCTAAAACATAGCCGATGGAAAAATGCAACTTAGGGCCTCAAAAGTGCTCACTTTACCTTGAACGGCCTATACAAAATCGTATGTAATAATGTTCAGTTTTGAGAGCCGTATTCAACGATACTAATTATGTACCACCTTCCCATTTGAAATTCTGAAGATACCTTCGTTTCCTCTAGTTTATATATATATATATATATATATATATATATATATATATATATATATATATATATATATATATATCGGATATCCCAGACCTACCATACCAGGCCTTTTTCTCGAAAACGATGCATCCGACCTTTTTCGGTTAAAATGCTTTGTAGGCAAACCCTTAAGGACGAATTGAATGGTGAACAATATAGTGTATATAATATGCGGTAAACTGCAGCGCACAGCAATGACGCTTCTCTCGAAATAATTTATTTTTATTTAAATGGCGTACCCCCAAATCCCGCTACGCCAGCGTGAGCACCTTCTCAGTTCTGTGTTTCCTCTGGCATGCATGTTAGTCGCTAAGACGGCTGGACAATGGGATGCGTCTCAGAGTAAGTCCTACACACCTTAGGTCGGGTTTAATTAACAGATTGGGAATATGCATCGCGGTCGAGCAGGGTTGTCTGGTGCCATGACCGCAATTGTAGCCATATATACACCCCGAAAGAATAAGGTTCTAGATGGTAGGGCATAGCAAATAAGGGAGAACGGAGAGGGTCTGGGAAAATCCATGCGACAGTCGCGGAGGATAAATGTAATTCCTTTTATTGGATAAGGGCTGAAGAAAGTAGGGTGTTTGTTAGTTCGCGAAGATAGACTTTGTGTCGAGCCGCTGCTGGAATGTATCCGGGGTCGTACCGCAGTAGCATGTTTCTGGAGGCGGGGGACAGAACTGTCTCACCCGCCCGCAGATGCAAGTCATCTCTCTGGAAGCAGAAGTAAAAGTTAGTTTACAGGCATAAAAAATAGGAGTAAATAGGTTGAGGAAGGGGGTGGTGGGGCGATGCAATGAAATTACATTACCTACAGTGGTAGTTCACTTGCAGCTAGTGTAGTGTTGTGTGTAGTGTTGCCAGAGTTGTGCGTGACCTATGTAGTATCGAAGAAGTTAGACATATTAGGATTAGTCTGTAAGTTAATTAATTAAAATATCGCCCGCCTGGAGGACGCCTGATTGGGTATCTGGTAGGTGTATACAGCCAGTGCACAGGCCTACACCAGACCGGAACACTAGACTGGGTCCCGTGATTCTGACACTCGGGAGCGCACGTAGTGTAGTATAGAAGAAGTTTTTCAATGTAAAACACAGGGCCATCTCCGAGCCAGAAGCTGTACAGAGCCTGGTTAGCTCTCTCGAAACAGCACATAGCATCGGTATCTATACCCGATAAAATCCCCACCAGGCGTGCCCCCTCTCCAGAGACCACCCGTTGTCATTACTAGCGCACTCTTTCTCAACATAATATCTTTATTATTCATCAAATCTATCCAATAAACACAGAGCAGAGGACGCGAGCCCCTTGAATCTCTCCTTGAAACAACCCGCCTAACACCAAAACATTACAGTACAAAAGCACACAAGGGGTCGAGCGCACAAGGCAACCAAATTCGCTGGAAAAAAAAAGAAAGAAAAAAATCTTAAAACCAAATACACATTCCACTATAGTGACGGGTCCACACTCCGTCACATATAGCTGTGGTCCATATTGATATTTAGGTGATATTCAGAAGTAGAGAAGTTAACATCTCATTGGAATTGCACTCTCGACATATAACAATAATTAATTGCGAATACGAAAGCCTGCCTTTGACCTCAACATTCAAGGATCCGCGACTTGCAATCATCACTGCTTGATTGTTGTCTGTGTCAATTCTGCAATCGAGTTTTTACTTTCGGTCAAAATGCTTGGCAACATGAGACAGCCACCTGCCCGAAGAGTCCTTTTCGCATGAGGAAACATTACGACATTGGTCCTGCCCAGTTTAAGCAAGGGGATACAATGAAGAACCACAATAAGAATTTCAAGGATTCGTCTTTAGCCAGCAAGCAAGTGTTTCCATTTAAATGAGTGCAGTAGAGTCAGTTTGTGTGAATGTACACTGGCCAGATTTCACGTGAGATCGACGTACTTCAAAATAAACGATTGTCGGCACTAAATACCAATGATGACCATGTGACTCCTATAAATAAAAGTAAACTTGATACTAAGGACAAAACAGGAGGTGAAGATGACGATGAAGATAGCATAAATGAAAATGAACATGAAGATCATGATGGTGCTGAAGACGATAGCGATTTTCTCGATGCACTGACACACCGCTCTTCCACATTTGCTGCAATGAGCGACATGAAGAAGGCCGAAAACGCTGAGAATACTGCCTACGTATTTCCCGAAGACCCTAATGAAATTGTTGATATACAAAGACTTTTGATAGCTTTCCAACAAGGTGGAGATTTATCACATATTAACGAGATATCTTCAATCATTAGAGAACTGAAGGTCAGGGATTATATCGCAGATGTAATGAACTGTTTTCTTCTAAAATTATATTTACAAAGTAATAATTTTTTATAAAATCATTCTCTTTTAATTTTTTTGTGTTGTATCCTTTGTAGCCCTTTGCTATACCCTTCACGCAAGGGCAACAAAAAGGTCAGCCACACTTCAAAGAAATCCAAAAGATCAGCAGAAGAAATTATTTTGAAAGCAGTATGGGTTGGTAAAAATGACGCATAAATAACACCAAGCAAGAGTCCTTAGAATAATCATATATTGAAAATATAACTACCCAATGATTACAAAGGTACACAATCTGCAAAAAATGCAACATTTTACCATATCACAACATTCAACTTGTAGTACAATTTACATTTTTCCATCCTAAAATAATACTACTACTGTTTCATACTTTTCTTTCTGGTAAAAATGGTCCTCTAAAATTTGAATGTTAAAAATAATACTGAAGACCGAAAACCTTGGGCAATTTTGTATTACAATGAAAGGTTTTCAAAAACAATTATGGTTTAACTGCCACAATAATTCAAAAATATTGTGTTCTCTCTTTCAAAACTGGCGAGAATATTTCCATTTTTCGTGTGCTCTTACAGTGTAATTTTCCATAATTCTCTAAAATGACAATATAATTTGTCGCCAAGGACAAATGTCGGACCATATTTGACTTAACTTTATGAATTACATGACTTTCTAGCATAAGAAGATGTTCGTCTACAAGTCATTTTTCTAAACACATGTGACTTTACTAGCGTAATAAAATAATATAGCTGTCTACCAGAACATTTTTCAGCCATATGTGACTTTGCATTTGTGCATTACGAATGTCACTCAAGTAACATTTTTTTTTAAACAGACGTAACACACCGTTACAACACAGGCTGAGCTATTCTTGGTTTCTTTGATTTTTATTAACAAGGCTGACATTAAAATTATCACAACTTTTCTGGGAACAGCCTTAAAAGAATCTAAGTCCTACCACAAAATTATTTACGTAAAACATTTTTGGTAAAATCAGAGATCCTAAATATGAAGTTCTTTAAACCATTTTCGTGAACCATCCTTCATTCAAATAATGGAAATATTATTCTTACTGCCAGGACCAACATATCCTCTTTCTACGTTTGGTCATAAGGACCCTAATTATTATCAATCAAGATACTTAGCTTGTAGTCCAGGACCCCTGCAGCTATCTCGTCCCGAGACCCAGACTGCAGGGATTTAAATACCAAAACTTTTAGGGGCATGGCCCTCACCAAAAATCAGAGGAGATTCGTTACATTTGAAAACGACCAATAGAATTTAACACTCCCATGGCAGGTTTCAGAACACGGAGTAATTTCTCAGAAATCTTACCGAGTGGCGCTGTATTTATTATTCAAAACCACGCACTGCCTAGCTTGCAGCACGACCCCAGCGCCGCGCTACGGACGGCAGGTGAACCAGCTCTATCAGCTGACCAGTTTATGTGTGAAGGTCGAGGCGATCACTTTGCATGACGGGCGTCCGAGTATTTTTGCGCAGCACATATTACGTGTCCTTGTCCACTTCATGTGTCGCTAGCCAATTTCAATCATCGCTTCCAGAATTATAATGTAAGAAGCAGTCCTTATCATTTATTGTAGTCTTTTGGCAGGGTATTTTATAAGAAATAACTTCTTGTCTGTCACTTTCCTACGTTGGATAGCAGATAGGCGGGCAGGCAAGGCACACGGTGACACAGCCGAAGCGTATATAAACGCATCCAGTGCGGCAGGTAGGAAAATCCATTGCAGAAAATGAGACTGCTTGTCTCACCTTATATTCCTCAAAACTTTAAAGTGGTGCTATGAACACTTAACTATTTAGGTAAATAACCACATACAAAATACCGATGAAGATTTTTATGTGTAATAAATGCATGGATAGTGGACTGTGCTTACACAACTTTAATGCAGCCATCAAGTACAAATGTGTGTAGTCAGTTGGTGAATAAATGAAATTTCTAAATGTATGGATGAGGGACACGACAAACCCATGGATTGGTTATGTATTGATGATTAATGGAAAGATTGGAAGATTGATGGAAATATTGGAAGAGTGATAGACATATTGGAAGATTGATGAAAATACTGGAAGATTGATAGGAAAATTGGAATATTGGTAGAAATATTGGAAAACTGATGGAAAAGATTGGAACATTGATGAATATATTGTAAGGTTGATGGAAAGATTGCGAGATTGGTCGAATGATTGAGAAAACTGATGACAAGCGTGAAAGATTGATGGAAAGATTGTGAGATTGATGGAAAGAATGCTGTGAATTAGGAAGGAGGATTGCGAAAGATTGATGGAAAGTTTGCGAAAGATTGATGGAAAGGTTGCGAATGATTAATAGAAAGATTGCGAAAAATTTATGGAAATATTGTGAAATGTGGCTGTGGAATACGGAGGAGAATTGCGAAGGATTGATGGGAAGATTGGAAGATTGATGGAAAGATTGGAATATTGATGGAAATATTGTTGAGGATTGATGATTGACGAAAAGATTGATGGTAAGATTGTGATATTGACGGAAATATTGTGAGACTGATGGTAAGATTGCGAAAGATTGATGGATTGATGTTCAAGAAGAGCATGGGAGACTAAAGACTAAACTGTCCTCCTACATTCCAACTATTAAGGGCCTAGCACTACTGGTTCTTAAACCACAGACAAGTATGCTTATAAAAGTGTTCGTAGATGCTGATCCATACCATGATTAATGATTATGACATGACTTGGTTAGATGGCTGCTACTCGTATGAAGGGCTTGGATTGGTCACATATACATATATTAAAAAATATATTACTAGCTTACTTATGCATACAATACAGCCAAGCCAATGAA
Source organism: Dryococelus australis (assembly GCA_029891345.1). Taxonomy (NCBI): domain Eukaryota; kingdom Metazoa; phylum Arthropoda; class Insecta; order Phasmatodea; family Phasmatidae; genus Dryococelus; species Dryococelus australis. The sequence continues at coordinate 117,876,168 of CM056997.1, forward strand.
TAGTTTACATATTCTGACATCCTATAATAATGAAACTTCAAGTGAGGAGACCGGAAATGATGTAGCTGAATAAGTAATTTTTGTAAGGTTCTGCAATATATTATGTATAAGAAGAAGTTTTCAGAAAAGATAATAAATGTAGATTTAAATTTAACATACCTTGTGCCTTTATAACCAGTATGGCTTTCAGAAACGGACACATTTGCTTGAAGAACTAGTGGGCGTAACTGCTGAGCATCTTCGGGTACGTCCGTCAATCCCGAGTGAGCCGAAATAGGGAGTTCCAACTCCGCCGAAGATTGCCGAGCTCGTACGAGTCGAGCCGAGGATCACCCCCCTCCCCCCTTTTTTTTTTCCATCACACACACAGCTGCCCAGTCACACAGATCCCATTTTAAATAAATTTCTACGAACTCACCGCCCTCGCCATAACACCACTACTAGAGTTATGGAATTATTGCTCTAACTTGCCGTGGCCCGTTGTTTAGCTCACTGACGCAGGCAAAGCTTCCGCTTTTCCAGTCTCTGTATTACACGAGCAGTTTTATCAAACGGATCTCCATCAGAACTTGCCTGCGGTGCTCGTTCGCAACAAAGCTCTCGGTTTTACCGACGTTAATCTTTCCCAGTCGCTGCTGCGAGTATCGTAGCTCGCGGCTCGGACGTTAATTTCCGCAGTTCAAAGCGCAAAGCGGACGGCGCTGGGGAAATTGAACGCGGCGGTATCGCAGACGGCGACGAACCTCAAACCGTCAACACGACAGCTCCAAAGCCGCCTGCTGTCTCGTTGACGCGGGCGCCTCGCAGGGCGAATGACGCAACCTCCGTCGCTAATGAGGACAAATGCTAAGAATTAATTAACCAAGCAACAAAACTGTTCCGCATATCTTGACGTTGGAGGGGTTTAATGAAATTCTCGAAGCCGGAGGGAAGGTAGGCGTAGCGTGAGGAGGTGGGGGTGGCTAGGATGAAGGTTGAAGGGAAGAAGTGCCGACACATTTTCACCCTTCGCGAGAGTGACAAAGGCCCCACGAGATGTAGGCGGGAAACACGTGTAATGTGCGTGTGTGCGTGGAGCGCGCACCTTCTTCCGTAACTCCGATAAAACAGGGCGAAGTCGGGGTCTCTTCCATACAGCGCTAGACGGGTTTAAGCTCTCAACCAGAGCGCCTCACCTATTGGGAACAACTGTAAAGTATTTTGCGCAGGGTAGAACTGAGATTATTATACGTACACTGCGTAAACACTGAGCCGTGGCATTTGATAACTTTTATATCAACCATTCGAATGCCTATATTACAAAAAAATCGGCATGCCATTATTTATAAGCCATCAAAACTCGCATTCGCTTCAGAGTGAAACCCAAAACTATGCCATAGAAATATGAAGAATATATATCGAAATCATTTTTAAAAAATAAATGTTCTCATAAAGTAAAATAATAATCTATAAAACATTTTAAAATATTTTTTTTTTTATATTTAAGACTTCAAAATGGTGACTTTATAGAGATGGAATGATAGAGCAGAACATGTTTGAACTTGTATACATTTAAACAGTTTGTTCGACAACTTTATATTTTCTCCCTCCGTAAGTTTTAAACATTTGTATGTAGTGATTGTAATGTAATTAAATAATATTTTCAATAGTTTTTTTTTTTGCAATTTTTTTTCTAGCAACTTCAAACACCTTTAATTTCTGAAGTTTTTAATTTCAAGTTCACTGAAATGCCTAGGTAACCTAGTTCAAGAAGAATAGCAATAAATCCTATATAGCAGTCGAAGTAACTTAATTATATTATGTGAGAAAGCATAGTGTTGTGCCACAGCAGAACATTATTTTTCACACTACTATCGAAAGCATTGAGTATACTGTTTAACCTTAACTCCCCGCTACTGTCTGTTGCTTCCAAAGACGATAGCCGTGTAAATAGTAGTACATAGCATCTTCTTTTGCTGTTATCACAAACGTTAGACATTCAGAGGGTTCTCGAATAAGTTAAGGTACATCGCTGTCGGAATTTCTATTCATTCTTCCTGTAGCATGATGAATAATTGACGTTTGTCTGTAGGTTGAGAAGTTATGGAACGCAAATGATGCTCCAGCTAAGAACAAAGATGTTCTATTGGGTTCAAATCAGGACTTTGAGAGGGTCAATTAAGCACTCCCGCCTAATTGTCTTCAAAATACGACACAATATGTCCTGGTTCATGAACAGGGGAATTGTCATGCTGATATGGGGAAGGACCTATTCCAAACTGTTGTCTCAATTCGGGAAGCACGTTGCCGTCCCAAACGTCCTTGTGCACGCTTAAGAGTGGGATGGACGCCCGTGAGATCCCCGCGTCCAAGGTCAAGAAGCGAGTGAGCGATACGGGCGACACTAACATGCACGCCTAGTTCCTCATCCCTCCTACGCGCAAGACGTGCAGTGTTCCGGCGTAACGCTGCACTGTGCATATTAGATCTTTACATAACAGTGGGGTTTTATTACACGTGATGAAAGACCTCAGATTAAACTACGCCCGTATCTTCGTAATTTCCTTTTGCCGCTTAGGAAAATTCATAGGCAAGCTTTAAAAATGCGATGTGACGAAAGTAAAAAAAGTCGGAAATAGATAACTGTTTTTTATCTTTTCTGACAAAAATTCGTATTTGCTGAGCATTTATTTACCGAGATACACGTATTCGCGTAAACAAAAATGTCACAAACTATGCGGTGGTCCATCCCACTCTTAATTTAACAGATTCACTGTTTAAAACTAATGGTCCATTGTAGCAAAGAATATATGGCCAAAAACATTGTTTGTAGGTTGTAGGAGGTGGGGTAGGCAACCCCGCAAACATGTAGGTGTATATCACAATACGTTTCAGAAAGTAGTGGAGTGGAGAGATGTAGACTGCTCGTAACAACGAGGTCTTGAGAGCGGGTGAGGGCGGAGCGAGGCAAGTATGGGGCAGCGCCAGAATGCAAGGCCGGGCAAAACAGGAGATCCTCGAGAAAACCCACCGACCAGCGGCATCGTCCGGCACGATTCTCACTTGCGAAAATCCGGGAGCGACCTAGCTGGGAATCGAACTCTGTAAGTTTGGCGAGAGGCGAGCGCTCTCGCCACTGCATCACAGCGGCCCCGCTACGGAAAGTAAACACAAATAACGTACTGGCGTGATGTGTGATTTCGATGTGTTTAGTCCTCAGGTTTGAGTGTTTAGTGTTTTCTGTGTTTAAATGTTGAAGCGTGCATTTCGTCAGTATTAAATGAAATTGTCTGGTTGTGTATTAATATTAAAGTAGATTACAAAAAAAATATTTCAAACTTACAAAACATATGTTTTATTAATCCAAGAGATATGAGAATTATACCGAGTAATTGTAAAAATCAGGGATGCAGAAAGGTTATGATGGGGCCCTATTCCCTTACTCTTTACTGTCTTTATATAAATTCAATTACCGCTGAACTATCTTTACGAGGCGAACTGGTATTCTGTTACTCAGCATGTCTCGATGATGGTCTTTCGAATGTCTCGTGACTATCTTAGGCTGACAAGGTGTCTTTATGAACGAAAGTGTAAAGAGAATGGCCATTATATTGAAGTTTATTCTACAAACACGTCTTACAAAAAAAAAAACCTTTTGAAATGCCCAAAACATGGGAAATATTATATTCCGATATATTTCCATTCAAATAAACGGTGTTTGGAATACGTTTAATGAGTATATTTTATAATTCGGTAGTGATTCTTGCGTCTTAACGTTTTTTCGAAGTGCCGGATTCGACCACGGGACAGTGCTGATATTTCGTGATTCTCAAAATAACTAGAATTATCTGAAATGTTGCATCCATAGAATGAAGTAAATCTATTTTGGAAGTATTATTCGAAAATGTATTGTGAAACAAATTTCACCTGTAGTTAAAAATTCGCTATGTTAACAAAATTTGTGACAATGCATTCTGTGATAACGGAAGAAATATAAGTAGATAGTAAACCCCGATCCTTTACCACCTCACTTCAAATAGACAACTTCTGTTAAAAGTACAGGAAGAAAACTAACATAACTATTTCCTGTTATTTTTAATTAAAGTACAAGAAAAAAATGAAAAACTCAAAAATCTGAAATTTAATTTAAAAAAGTACAAAATCAAGCAATTTAAGCCTAAAAAAAAACAAGTAATTTTATCATTTTCAAGTTTCTAGAAACCTCATTCGACACCAATTTTCAATCCCCAATAACAAGCCAATTTAAGCTAAAATCAACCAAATTTTCGATTTTTCAAAAATCACCATGCACTTTTTCATGCCACTTTTTCTCTACGTAAATTTAAGCTAAATCAAGAAAATTTCTCGATTTGAAGCGTCTTTCCTAGAAACGACAATTTCAAAAAAATAATTAATTCTTAATTCCATATAAAGTAAGTAAATTTGAGACATAATCAAATTAAAAGATGTTATTATTCTTTATAGTTTATAATCGAAGCTCTACTAACTTTTTAAACACTTCTTCTATATGCTCAAATTCGTCACCTATTTTTGAAAGTTTATATTTATCGCCAATGAATTCTAAGAGTAATAATGATAAGTTTTGTAGATTTCTATGGAATTTGAAAACTGCCTCTCTTAGTTCGTCAGACGCGTTATATAAATCATATAACGGGGTATTTGACTTATCGCCGCCTTTTAAAATGTTAGTCAAACTACAAGGAAGAACAAACGATTCCAATTTTATTTATAAAAAAAGAAATTTGTTAAGAGGAAAAGTAGAATGTACAAATTAAAATGACACACAAATCCTGCACAAATTAAAATTACTCACAAATCCTGCAAAAATTAAAATAACACACAAATCATGCACAAATAAAAATTACACAAATCCTGCACAAATAAAAATAACACACAAATCTTGCACAAATAAAAATGACACACAAATCTTCCACAAATAAAAACGTTACAAATTAAATTGTCACTAGGAGAAAAATATCATCAAGGTTTAACAAAATGATTTTTTATTCGATTAAACAACTTAACTCTACGTCTAAAAATTTTTTCTTAATCTTTCGAAATATTTTGTAGTTACTGTAAAATCGTTTACATCCTCCATTTATTAATAATAAAAAAATGTTTATCTTCAGTAATTCTTTCTTTCAAATAATCATAAGTTAGATTCCTTTGGCTAACTAGAATAACATTACAAATTGTTCCTGCTTCAATAGCTTTATAAAAATTTATACTAATTTTTACATTTGTTTTTTCTTTAACTACAGTTGTTTTTCTATATAAACAATCAATAACAAATAATGGCCTTCACCCCAAAATTAATAATAATTGTTATCACGACGAAAGTATAAAGTTGGTTTATAATAAAGTTCATTATTTATATATAGAGTATCTAGTTTTGATTAGATTTTGAATTTCTAAAATCATTATAAGCAAGAAATATTTGATCGCAAAGGCCATTTTCAATACCTAAATTCCAATTTTCTTTTGTAAAAATTTAATTTCTTCCGTTTTTTACATAAATATTGCTTACATTACAGTGGGAAAACATAAAAGCGTGTACATACTGTTTAACACGATTTTTGCTATTAGTTATAAATCCTACAATTTCAAAATCAGGCATGTCAAATTGTAAATTGTCAAATTGATCTTTTATACCAATGATAAAAACAGTTGATCCAACAGGAACTTCTTTTTCTAAAAATTACCAACAATTAAAACTAATATCCACTATAGGGTTTTTGAATACTTTTTATTTAATTGCAATTGATGTGTTTGTTTAATATTCAACAATAGGCCACATAATTTATAATTTTTGAATAACAATTTTCTCTGAATCAGCATAACTTTTCTGAACTGCACCATCTGCGTTCTTTGTTTCATAAACAAATAAACAATTGTTATCAGATGAATTTCGAATAAAAGTAATTTTATAACCACCTTTCGAGTAAATTTCATTGTTATCACGAATTAAGCCAAACAGATATCTCAGTGGATAGGGTATTTCATTTGTTTTATCACTGCAAACAGATTTTACTCGATATTTATTACCAACACCAGAACATTATAAATAATTTAGTTCACTTGGGGATCTTAACAAATTATTCACAATTGTTGAAGTTGTACCTGGATTATCAACAGCCTCAATAACATTTCCATGTTTTGAGATTTCTGCTCTAAAAAATTGGAACGGAAAAAGTTAGCCCGAACATCAATATTATCTCATTTTGCATATTTTCCCTCATCTCCTTCTTTATCTTTCTTTAGTAAACTGTATAGTTCATAAACATAAGCGTCATTTGAAAAAGAAAAGCCAACACCTATAGGAATATAAAATTCAATTCTATTATTGTAAACATTAAAATTCCCCCTAGTTGATCAGTTGTAGGAAAAGTTTGACTTTAAAAACTCTCAATACTTTTATCTTAACTCGTTTATAAGAAAAAAATTATACATAAATGAAAGATTTCTCAAACGACCTTTTCGCGAGTTGAACTACTCATTGAAAAATACAAAAATTATAAAAAGAATCATGAAGCAGAATATTAAAAAAATAAGAAAAATCATCTTCCGTTAATAGATGAATCACTAAATGTTGGTAAAAAAAATAGGACAAGTAAGTGAAGAAAATAAAAATTTAATAACAACACTAGTTCCAGCAGCAGCAAAAAATTTAGATTATCCACCAACACCAGAAGAAACATCATTTGAAAGAGAATTATTTTCAGAACATAAATCTCCTAATTTGGAAGAGCAAATGGGAATTGCGCCCATAAAAAATTTGACGCACCCTGCTTCTACTATAAATCCCGGAAAAGAAATTTCAAAAAGAATAAATGTTATTAAAATCCAATATTGTTTACGAGGAGATGAGCATAATTTTTACATTCGAGATAATTTTTATCTCGAATATAACGAATAACGATAAATAACAATAAAATATCTGTTAAAGGTAAAGAATATAAATTATCAGAATGGCTTTCTAATTTATTAACATAAAATAAACTCTCAGATATTGAAATGAATACACAGATAATGACTTAAAAAATTACAAGGATGTTATTTTATCAACCAATGTTGCATTTCAAGAATATAATCCAATAATGAATGTAAACTCGAAAAAAAGTTGGAAGTACAAAAATACAATTAAACCAATTTATGATAATTATATAAGAGAATCGAGATCTGAGCCTAACACACCTGAAATAATGCATTCCCCAAGAACTGCTAGATCTGGAGAAGGCATTAAAAAATACAACAGTTTACCAAAATAATAAATTTGGATGGGCGATGTAAGAAAATTGATTGATAGGTTGTTAGTTATTCATGATAAAGAAAATGTATGAAATAACAATTATTACAATGAAAAAGTAAGCATAATGGATATGTTAAACAATAAACTTTCTGAATTTGTTATTAACAATCCAAAAGGAATTCCATATCTTAAGAGTTTTAAATGTAATTCCATATTCTTTTTGGATTTCTGAACATCATGGTAAAGGTATAATAAATGGTGCATTAATCACTTTAAATTTAACTTAAATGTATTTACCAGGCTATAATTACTGTGGACTATTTACAAAATTGAATGAAATACTGGAAAGAGGTGACACTGGAATAAATAAATTAGATGAAGCATGCAAATATCATGATATTGCTTGTAGAGACCATAAAGATTTACAATATACACACGAAGCTGACAAAATTTTACAAAAAGGACTAAAAGAAATTATGTTAGATAATACTCCAATTGGTGAAAAAAATTGTTTCTACAGCTGTTACTTTAACTATGCTTACAAAAATAAAATTAGGATGGGGTATTAAAATTTTTAATTAATTAATTGTATATTTTTTACTTATAAATTAATATAAATAATATAATTTGTGATATACCCATTGACCAATTAAGATATTTTGGTATACATAAATTATTAACAAAAGATCTATTTGAGAAAAAAAAATTAAAATTAAAAGAAGGAAAAGGTTTCAAACTAACTCTGGCAATACCTATACTCAAAAAAATATTAAAAGAAAAATCTGAAAGTGGTTTACATCATTGAGGATTTTTACCCATTTTATTTGCAGCTTTAGGCGCACTTGAAGCTTTAGCTGGAGGAGCTAATGCAATTTATAATCCTGGCGAACAAAGTAGGAAAATTGAAAAAGAATTAGAATAACAACAAAGACAAAATTTTGCAATGTTAAATAAATCAGGAAGAGGGTTAGTTGCAAAAAGAGGATGACGAAAAAAGAATTTAATATAGCCCCATTATCTATTATTAATATTAATAAATATGTAAAAATACTAATTATTAAAAATTTTCAAAATTGTTTATATGATTGATGAACTGCCAAAAATAATGCACAAAAATCAATGTGCTGTGGTTAATTTTGACATTTCATCAAATCCTGGTATTCTTTGGGTTTCTTATTTTAAATTAAATAATTATATTTACTGCTTTGATTAATTTGGAGGTAATATTCCTAATCATTAAATACAGTACTTAAAAAAAGATATGTTTATTATAATGATAATAGAAATATTATTTAATTCGGGTATATGTGGACATCTATGTTAAATCATATTATGTCTTTTTTCGAACAGTTTTAAGTTTAATGATATAATTTCTTTATTATTAAATGGCAGATATATTTAAGATACCATTAATTATATCTTTAAATAATATAATTGACAATAATTCCTATGGTTTAAAAACAGATGCTGATTAAACATACAAAACTATTGCTTCTGTTAAAAAAAAAAATGTAGATTCAAGATACAATTATATTGTTTCTGATTTTAAAAAAATGTAGATTGAAAATACAATACTATTTCTTCTGCTTTACAAGGTCAAATCATTAAAGTTTTTAGTTATACAAAAATTATGTTTCTGTTCAAAATCGTAGAATTACTAGTTTATCTGACCCTATAAACGAAAAAAAGCGCAGTCAACAAAATATTTTTTTGATAAAGAAATAGCTGATTATGCATTAAAACATGATGTAGATTCAAAATACATATTTTTGTTACTGCTTTACAAGATTAAGTTAGTAAAGTTTTTGACATAATGTTATGTTTCTCTTCATAATCGTTGAATTAATGCTATGGCTGATCCTATAGATGGTAAAGATGGAGTCAATAAAATATATTTTGATAAAGAAATAGCTGATAAATTACAAAATTTAAACCAATCAATTTTTAATTATTGTGATGCACTTTTTAACTCAAAAGTTGAAAAATTTAAGGAAGGAAAAATTCAAATATTTTATTTACCAGCAATGTGGAATAAAAACCATATTTTTTCACTTAGATAATAAACAAATTTTCATTACTTTTTTGATGGATTGTAGTGTTTATAAAATAATTACTGCTAATCTCAATTTATCTGATGATGGTATATCTGTTATTAAGGGATCTACAAAAATAGATTATAGTCAACATTTTGATGTTTAGAAAGGTGATATTTTAACTTTTAAAATAAAAGAATAAAATATCTTAATATAATGATGAATTGATGACTGCAATAGGAATATTTCGGAAATATAAAGAGCAAATATAATGAATAAGTATGTTTTTTTTGTGATTGAAGTGTAAGATCATTACTAATAATAATAATACAAAAACGAAAATATATAAAAATGGATGATTAGTTCAGAAAAGTAAATGTTCAATGTGTAATTCTAATATATCAATATTAAAAAAAAAAAAAAAATTACCCAACGTAAGAGAAGTCATAATAGATGAATTATAAAACTAGGAAGAAGAAATTTCCCCAGAAGAAAAGTAATATCTTATGGAATTGATGATTAATGGCAAATTGATCTTGTTGAGATGGATATTGATAATTTAAAGGGTATTTCACATATAAATAATGGATACAAATATATTGTGACAATTATTGATGTTTTTTCAAAGTATGTATTTACTATACCTATTAAAAATAAAACAGCAGGAAATGTAGTAAATGGTTTAGAATGTATATTGATAAAAAGAATATCACATAATATACAAAGTCTCGGAATTTTATAGTAAAACATTTATAGAATTTATGCAAAAATATAATATTTATCAATAATAGAGTGAATTAAAAACGAGTCTTGTAGAAATATTTAATCGCACAATAAAAAATAAAATGTGGAAAAAATTTGCTTTGAATGGCAATTATATATGGATAAATATATTAGATGATTTAGTAAAAGAATACAACAATACAAAACATATAACTATCTGCATGAAACCAATTGAAGTTAATGAAAAAAAATTAAGACACGCAGATTTTGTGAATATGTTTAATAAATCAAAATACAAAGTTGGCGATGTTGTCCATGCTAGCAAACACAAAACGTATTTTGGAAAAAGTTAATACTGCTAATAAGACAACAGAATAATTATTACATGTAAAGTTTTAAATTATGATGTGCCAACTTACAAACTGAAAGATGACAAAGGAGAAGAAATAGAAGGTAGTTTTTATGAATACAAAATTATGAAAACTAACTATCCAAATGAATATTTGGTTGAAAAAGTCTTGCAAACTAAAGATAATAACATTTATGTTAAATTGTTGGGTTTTGATAATTCTCATAACTCTTGGATTAATAAAACAGATGTTTTATAAGTTTGAAATATATTTTTTTTTATTTTTTTAATAATAATAAAACACATTCAATATTCACTTTAACATTCGCCCTTTCTTTAATGTTCATAAAACACATTCAACATTAAAAAAACACATTTTAACATTTATAAAACCCATTAAACATCATGTTCAGCATACATTTTTACATCTATAAAACACATTTTTTTTACATTTATAAAAGATGATTAAAATAGTATGATCATTTAGCTTACATAATTTGCAAAATGTTTTAAAAAATTATTAAGTCTTTAATTTTATTTCTATACTTCCTACCTTTATTTTTTTACTCAAATATAATGTTATAATGCCATATTCTTCATCGCAACATTTTGCACAAATATCTTTAAATTTATCATAATAAGACATGTTGCCACCAACAAAATCATTATAAATATGGTTTAGATTACTATTATATTGTTTAAATATACATAGAAAATTCGTATTATCTATTATCAATTACACACATATTTTCGAAAAAGTTTCAGCGCTAAATAAAATACATCTATATTTTAAGTTTTCCTCTAGTATAATATTCCCGAACGATATCTTGGATATCTTAAATGACATCGTCAAATACAACCAGAGAATTATTTTCACATTGGTCTAAAGGAACCATTTCATTATTATTATTAAAAAAGTATGCCATATTTTCTTTAATTTTTTGGATAACTCATTAAAATCATTTTGTAACAGAATATATTTTGGTTGATTTAAATGTTTTAAGCAGACATACACTTTATTAAAATTTAACCATCCTGTCATACAAATAAAATCTATCACCAATTAGTTTTCTCGCACTTACTTGGGCCCACAATTTTGGCCCTTATATTATTGGTAATGATTCTCCATGCTGCTTATTTTGATTTATTTTTCTGAAATTAAAATGCCAACCCCCATATCCCTTTTTTATTAAATAACAATATATTTTTATTAAATTGAGAATAAAGGATTCAAGTTAACGAATAATAGTTCCATTTTAAAGAAGAAACCTCATTATATAATTCATAAAGAATAAATCTATTATAGCATTGATTAATTTTAGTACGAAATTTGTGACACGCAACGTAAAAAATTATAATATAGTATTGATAGATAGTAATAAAGATATAAATATACCTAGAGGGCAATAAAATATTGAATCATTAAAAGGAATTATAAGTACAATTGAACCATTTTCATCTAATAATATAGAATTAACATCAGACATGGTGAAAAATAGAATATCTATTAAATCTAAATCTGTTATAAAATTCGATGATAGAATATTTGATATTTTTGGTTTTTAAAAAATATGTAATTATTGAAAAGGAAAAAAATTGTTATAAGTATTAATTACCTAATTTTAATCCATAAAAGATGTAAATGTTCATTGTAAATTAGCATATGGGACATTTATTAAATATGATGAGTCTAGCCATTTAGAAACAGACATTATTGCTAGTTTTCCACAAAAAAAAAAAGGTTTGGTTTTGGAGATTATATAATTTATGAGCCTGCATATCCAACTTTTTATAAAATTTATAATAAGCAGTTTAATCATATCGTTTTGGAAACTAGAGATGGAAATGGTGATATAATTGATTTTGATGGTTCTGATATTGATATTGTTTTGGAAACCAAATATGCATTAAATATTACAGATTTTTTGAATCTGTAAAATGTATATAACATATTAATATAGAATATAATAATATGAATATAGAATATAATAATATTTTAGAAAATGAATTGAAATTAAACATTTTGATATCCATATGGTAATGTATCTATTTTATTTCCTTGTATAATCATTTTGTCACCACGATCGCTTAATGCTATTTTAGTAACTTCGACTATATATATATATATATATATATATATATATATATATATATATATATATATATATATATATATATATATATATGTATTATATATATGTATATATATATGTATATATATATATATATATATATATATATATATCAAGCTTTTCGCTTCTTATTAAATTTATTGTTCTATATTGTATTCTTTCATTAAACAACCATTTCTTATAATTGTCAAATGTTATTCTATTCTTAACTACACATTTTTTCACACCTTCTGATCATTTATTTTCTTTATTAATAACCTTGTAAGCATGCATTTTTGATCTTAAAACCACAAATTCTTACATTAATTACCATTAAATACATCTTTCATTTTATCTAACACCTTCTTCATTATTTGTGGCATGTTATAGATATTGTCTCTTGGATAATCACTCGTATCAAATTTATCTAACATTGTCTTTATGGCATCGTAAAAATCTTTTTTTATGTCATAAATGTATGACTCAGTATCCTGGTAACATAATTCGATTTTATCTCCATATTTTGGTTTCATCGCTTTATAATGGAAACAATACATTGATTTGATTAAAATTGGCATACCCACATAAAGAGGCTTATTATATTTTACTCTTGTTTTATTCATATGTATGACCGCTAGATTCTCATTATATATAGTACTTTTCTTGAAATTTACTTTTGCTACTTATTTATCACAGGCTTTTTCATTTGATATTAGTCTTATATTTACCCTGTTTCTGATATTTTCCATTGTTTTGCCAAACAGAATTATTTATCAACTTATAAAATCTTTTTCAAAATCATTTTTAGCATTAGTTCTCATCGATATATTTAAATCTAAATACTTTTTCAGCCAATCAGACTGACTATTCTTCAATATTCTATGTATTTTAGAAAGTTTTAATTTATTATTTGGACATTGTTTCAAATTGCGACATTGTATTACATACATTTTTTTTGTTATGTTAAGTTGTTAATAATTTTGATTGATTTGTTCCTGGAACTACCTTATTTTCTGGACAAAATGGAAGATCTTTATGTGAATTATACAATTCTTGAGGATATTCTAAATCAACTTCTAATATATACCCATGTTATGAATCATTATTCAAATTGAATATATATATATACAGTTGTCATAAATATAATTTAAATTCTATATTATTTAATCATTCGATACCTCCATATGGTAAATATTGAGACATTGCCCATCCATAAAGATTGTTTGCATCAAGATATGCTGAATAGTTGGACTCTTGATTTGGATTAAAAGATTCTAAATATTTATTAATTGCTTAAACATATTGTTTAGAACATTGGGATATACTTCTAATGCCCTTATCTAGTATTAAAATCATATTATAGTCATGTAATAAATCTATAGACTGTTTAGTGATTTTAGACATTGCATCCCATGGTAATCCTAATAAAGTAAAATACCATGCAGGATCTAAACCATATGCATTAATACATGTTTCTGTAAAATTTTCAAATACATCCACTAATAGTAAGACATCACTTTTTAATTATAAATCATGATATTCACCAAGATAGTTAAAATTAAATTGCTCCTATACACGTTTTGCATGATCGTAATCATCATCAGTTATGTCAGATTCATTAAATCTATTGTAAAATTCACTTTGTGGTGGAAGCTCAGATACTTTGAATTTTTTCCCCACTGTCCATATAATCATATGAATAAACACCCTTTCTAATTACTAAATCTATTTGATCATTTGGGAAATGCTCTTGTGTATGTTTAATTTAATCTTTACTGAAATTAGATAACGATTCATCTAAGTTACTGGTTATAAATTTTAATGTGTCTATAAATTAAATTTTTAAATTTTCTGTTGCTTTCCCAAAGTAAGATATATTTTCCTTCATTATTTTTAATTAAATAAATTTTTTTCTCATCATATCCTAGCTCTTTAATAAATAAGCATCATATACAGCTAATTTATGAAAATAAATTAGAACAAAATTCGGTAATTTTAATTGTAGATTACAATTATTACATACTGTGTTAGTGAATTTTCCGGTTATATGATCATGACGATGTATTTTTTTATTTTCCTTCATACATTCACATTCACATGCAACATATTTTTTGGATTTATTCTATATCACTCTTTCTTCTATTGTTAGTGGATGCATTGGTTCAATTTGCGAATATATTTCCCCAATCTCTTCTACTTCCCTTTTCATTGATTGTATAAACATAGTATGTGCATTTAGATCGCGATATACTACTGGAGGTTTTTAATCTCCATAACTATATACAATATAATAACAAAAACCAGAAGCTTCATGTAACTTATATTTCATTGTATGTGTTTCATCATTCAACTTTAAATCAATGGTATTTATTTTTCATAAGAAGATTATATCATTCTTTAAGTAGCACCTTATAAAGGCCATAATCAATATCGTCGTCTGTTAAAACTGTTTTTTTTATTAAGTTAAATTTATTTAATTCTCTTGGGTTTTGTTTAGTGGTTGATATTTTCATTAGAATTGATTCAAAATCAGCATATATTGTAAAAGGAACCTTCATTGTATGTTCGTAATTTTTAAATTTTATATGCTCTCCTTTTGAAGATATAATGATTCTTACTGATTTATTTTTAGAGCTAGCGTCTACATGATTATTTAATTTTCTTGAGATGTAAAGAATTGAAAACACATATACCATATACAAGTTTTATGTTAGTTATTATTTTTTGTGCACAAAGTAACTTCGATAAATATTTAATCCAACAGTAATGTGAGTTGTTATTATTTTTTAAATAAAGTAAATTTTTATGCTTATTTTTTTTGTGTTTTGTAAGTTTTAGTGGGCATACATTACGCCAATCATCTAAAGAGTATACATTTATAGAGGTGTCAATTTGATTTTTTATTTTTGGTATATAGCCAAATTTAATAGGATATTTATATTTTATCTATTATTTTATCAATATTAATCCCACATTTTTATACTTAGTTATTCTATCGGCATGATTGTCTGCTGGAAAAAAGGAGACATTATTGCCCAAAGAAAAAAAAATTTTGGTCTTCATTTTTCACATTAATGCATGCTTTTTTATTCTTAATTTCTTCTGGTAGTTCAATATATGATGCTCCATTTAATGGATTATACTTATTTATAGTTAACTATATTTCAATTACTCTATCTGAAGTGCATCCTGAATGCCTCCTTTGAAATTCGGATAAATGTGAAAGTATTTATTTTCTTATGGTTTTGTAATCCTTTTAATTTATCCTTCATTCAATATTGTACCGTTTTGTTATTGAAATGTAAATAATTCTACTTTGTTATTTTCTTGCTTACGACAATTGGTTTTTAACCATCTAAATTTCCTAAGATAATCGCGTATTATCTCAAATACCTAATTTTTTTTACAGAAGTTAAAAATTGATTAGGCTCTACTAAATTAAAGGAATTTTAAATGTTATATGTTGATATCCTACTTTTAAAAGCTGTATTAACTATGTAATTTTTATTGGTTCTTCTATTTCTTTTGTTTACATATTCATTAGTAGAAAATGGGGATATTTATTTTCAATTCTTTTTATCTTCTTCATATAATTCATTGATATTAGCATCTGATAAAGGTAAATTTGTAATGTTGCTTTTTGTTTTCCATTCTGTTATATGCTTGCTTTTATTTATAGGCTTTACAAATACATATTAGAGAGTGGAAATATTTCTTTTAATTAATTTTTTTGTGTAGTGCTCTAACAATGACATATGAGAAAGGTAAATTTGCAAAGTTACGCTTTGTTTCTTCATTTAAAATGAATGGCATAATAGTTCCAATTAGATCGTCTTTCCTTAGCCTGTGCATATTTTTATTGAAAATATTTTAGCTTTAGCCCTAAATTCCTCAACTTTTAAATCATTTAGAACATCCATAGATTTTTTTAATTGATATTTTTGTGTTTGAATAGCATTTCATTTTTTAATAATATTTCTAATTAAATCATATTCTCTTAGTTTATACATATTTTTTTATTTTTAAACCTTTGGCTGTAGTTCTTAACTCATCAAATCTCTTTTCATTTAACTCAACTCTTATATTGTTCGTCGCCACATTTATTGGTTTATTCAATAAGAAAGAATTTAATAAAATTGAAAAATGAAGATGAAAATAATAAGATGGAATAAATCGATTAAAATGTTCAAATTATTGACAATAATGAAATCTTTTTAACTATTAAAGTTTTTATTATGATAATAAAGAAATAGTCTTTAACTATTTAACTTATTGTTATGTTGATATTTCTCATTAAAATATTTTTTACATATTGATGTTTGTTTGCCTTTAGTATTATTATCAGGAGAAAATAATTATATATATTTATTCTCTTTACATGCTGTACATGTTTAGTTGGATAACTACCGTTTTGAATTTCATTTAGTATATCTACTGTTTTGTGTTTAAGTATTTTTATGCCTTTTGAGATGTACATTATAAATATATTTTCTGCAACTGCATAATACTTTCTTCTTATTTAAATCATTATGATTTTTTACATATTCTCTATAACATTTTTACAGGTGTTAATATGCTTATCTTTTGTGCCTTTATGTGTTGAAAAATTATCTATTTACTTACTTCATTACATTTTTTACATCGTTTAGATATGCTATTATTTTCAATTTTATTTATAAGAAAATAATATTTTTAAAATTTTTCTTTATAAATAAATAAAAATGGAATCGCTTCTCGACAAGTTAAATAATCCGTTTTAATTGACTAAACTACAAAATCTAGAAAGAAAATAATAGTATGCTGCTAAACATTTTCAAATAAATGAATCTCAATTTGGTAAAAAAAAATTAATTGTATTCTAGATGGAAAATATAAGATTACATTACCAGATCGTTATAAAAGTATATTCGATAAAAATAGTTTGAAATTAATAAATGATAAACAAGTTTTTATAGCATATAAATGTTTAAAGAGAATGAAAAAAAAAAGGGGGGAATGCATGATATAGAATTCTCTTAAAATGTATAAATATATCAATTATATATTTTTTATATTTCATTTGATTTAGCTTGTTAATTTGGTTTGCTGTTTTAGCTTAAATTTGCTTACATTTGCCCGATTTATATTGCAGGTTTGGCGTAAATTTGCTTGGAGGGAAAGTAGATGGTGATTTTTGAAAAATTGAACATTTGGTTGATTTTTGTTCAATTTGCTTGGCCTTAGCTCAAATTTGCTTGTTTTTGGGAATAGAAAATCAGTGACAAATGAGGTTTCTAGAAACTTGAAAGTTGCTTGAAGCCGATAAAATTACTTGTTTTTCTTTTTTGCTTAAATCGCTTGATTTTAGACGTTTTTAAATCGAATTTCAGATTTTGGATTTTTAAATTTTTTCTTGTGCTTTCGTAAAAAATAACAGGAAATAGTTATGTTAGTTTTTTTTCCTGTACTTCTAACGAAAATAGTTGGTTTGAAGTGAGGTGGTCCAGGTTTGGGGTTTACTATCTACTAATATAATTCACCAAGCAGATAGTGGATTTCAGAACACAACCCGCTGCATTGTCTAACGTAGATCTTTGCACAAAGATATCAATAAAGATGTGGCTTATAGAAAAGTATATAAAGACGCTTACGAGTAACTATCATTATGGCCCTCTTAATCGTAAAGACAATCACGTTGACTGTCTTTATGCAAGTTCAAGTTAGAGAATAGTGCCCCTGGTCTGCGTATCCACGTAGGAGACATCCAGTTCATACCATGATCCAAGAATGGTTACATATATGTAGTGAATACGCGGGCTGGCATAGTGCATGACTACATCGCTTATTACGCGCTGCGGTGGTATAGCGGTCAGACTACTCGCCTCCCACGTAGGCGAACTGGGTTCGATTCCCGACGTGGTCGCTCCCGGATTTTCGCATGTGGGAATCGTGCCCTGACGACGACGCCGCTACTCAGCGGGTTTTCTCGGGGACCGCTCCACATTCACCTCACTTCACTCTCATCGGTTCTCAAGACATCTATGTCAAGAGCCGCCCAAATCTATACACAACATAGCTTCTTCAATCCCGCTTAGCTGCAGCAGTGTACACACACCCCTTCAGTTTTTGGAACATGGCCGGCCTGATGTTCGTCAAAGTATTATTGATTTCAACATAATGTGACCTCAGTCTTTGCAAATGGTGCTCGTCAATACTTAAGTGAGACTTTCGTAGAATAGGATATGTCCTGTTTGTTGGCCAGCTGGTTCGCATGATCTGACACCAACTGATTTTGTTTGCTGGATCATGTAAAAAATCTTATCTAAGAGATAATTTTAAAGTAAAGAGGACCTTGCAAGCATCCTAACTACGTGTGACATCGTTAGAACGGCTTCACGGATATTCGATCGAAATCGACAGTTAGAACTTTGAGAGGGAAGCAAGAGTGTAGTTCAAGATAAGCAAATCTAGATGTATATTCCGACAGTTAAAGATAAACATCACACGAATATATTTTCACTGCTTTCATAGATTTTGTCACGCGTTTACATGGACACTTAGACTGACCAACAAACATTTTCGTGAATAGAAAACTGTATTTTTCTATAACTATTTAAATGAACACGATGGAGTGTAAATAATTTTAACCATGACACTACATCTGATTGGAAGACTGGGCCCTCAGCGCTATATTGGCCGACAGCCCGCCAATAATAAACGTTGAACAGTACAGCGTAGAGTCTGATGTCCTGTTGATCAATAAGACAGTGGTGAATGGGAACACAGAGCCCAATATAAATCAAATTTCGTTTTGTGGTGGATATAAGAGATTCACTTCTAGCTTGTCTTTAGTACCTGTAAAGAGACTTCAAAGTGATATTGTGAAGCCATGCCTGCATTGAAGCTTCATGGCGTTATTTTGAACAAATGTTGTAAATGTAATCTACGTACCTTGATAATAGTTAAATCATAAAACACACAAAAGAATGATCGTTACGTTGTCTTATTGCACATTATTAGGCATCCGAAAGTTGTTTTGGTCTATAACTTTCCATTTATAGGCGTTTCCGGACTGAGATTTCTTATCTCCATTGTATTTTCGAGGCCTACATCTGCAAACGCATCGGCCTTGAGGAGTACAACTCCAGGTAGTCTACAACAACTTATTTTTTTCCTTTTGTTTCGAAACCACTAGGTGTTCTGTTATGACTGTTCGCGAAAAAAAAATGGTACTGATGTGTTGGAGACTTCATCTTTCTATAATGCAAGGAAATTTTCAAAATAAATACAATCTTCGGGACAGTTCCAGCAAAGGACGCCAATCGAAATGGTATCAGGATGTCTATAGTACGCTGTACTACTTTGTGAAAAATTCGACAAGAGTTGCAATCCAGTGGGTGATGGTACCAAGACAGTCAGGCCACTTGTGAGAAGCTGAATTATGTTTTGCCACAGCATGCAGTATGCGTCGTGATTCCAACTTGTCATGCGCTCCCTTCCAGGAATAAGGTAGCCTACTTCGATGATGCGGAGGGATGGAGGGGGGTAGAGGACGATTGGCTTGGCAACTGCTAATGGATGCGGGGCGCGTATAGGCAGTAGCAGCAGGGACTCCTCTATGAACGAGCGGAAAACTACGTCGCTAATAACGTTCGTCGAAGTGGTTCCCTAGAGTGGACAAGGTGGTTGCTAGCGGAGTACTGCGTCTGAGAGGAGGGAGAAAGAAATGGACGAGGAGCTGCGCATTTACGTCGTGTCCCAATTACAACAGTATTCTCTGCCTGGCGCAGCTTTTCGGAAAGTCCCTAGTCTGAGTGCTTTTCCGCGTCCTCCCTCCCCACTAGGGATTTTTACAACACTAAGCATTTACAATTTATGCAAGAAACAAAGTATACGATGACAAGACCTCATGAAGTTATTATAATTTGCAAATATATTCGCAACTATTTAATAAGTACAAAAATGTAACCAGCTCTCTTAGATCTTGGATTTGAATTTAAAACTTTAGGAGATACACTCGAGAAAACTTATGTAGTAAGCCAATTACTTGTTCCATTAGAAGAAAATTAAACATCAGAAATCACCACAACTCTAAATAAAAATAATCATTGGCTGTGTCAGTTTCTTGTTCAAATGTTGCTGAAGTCTCTAACTCTACACCACTTTTTCTTTACGCGCAAAATAAACTTTCCTCCTCGTGTAGTGGCTTTCAATTTACAATATGAATTGAAAGTATTTCGGCACCCAGTGAAATTTCCACGAGAAGTAATTGAAGTTAGTGAAATTCACCTACTAGGTATGCAGTCACGAGTTTACGATAAAGAGTTTCCAGTATTTTAATGTGTTAAGATAGCATGTTCTTTAGTGCAAGTTTTGCTTAGAGTCAACTATAATACACAGTATGTTATTGCCACAGCTCAGTGATATCACTATGCAACTGAGAAGCTAAATCAGCGGGATGTATAAATCTCGACACTATAGCTTTTTAAAGACTGGGTACTTTTTAAATAAACCTGATGAAAAACCCTGCATCTAAATGCGTGTATTTCAATGTATATAGCGACTGGCGTACTGGACTTAGCATTACAGCGAATTTGGAAAAAAAATTGTCCCATACCTGAATACTTTATTTAAAGTATAAATTTATTTTGCTTGCCACTGAAAGTTGGATGCACCTTGTTTTGTACATATCACGGGAAGATTTGTGGCAACATTGACACATGTATACTCCAGGTTATGGTGTCCTATGTGCAGGTGCTCTCTGCATGGCGTACGAGATCCGTTCGCCTTCGTCATATGCAACTGGTTATTCGCGCAGGTACGAGAGGTTGTGGGATTCCGCCTTCCGGTACTGTTTTGCACATTTCAATTTCAATTTACAAGTACAAAATGAATTTTCCGCACATTTTGCTAATTACATTTCTTGTTTATATTAAGCTCATAGGTGTCGAGGTTTTAATTTCGACATTTAGTTTAAAAACACCTTGTATTTAAATGGGCTCACTGAGTGTCATGCACATTGTAAATTTGGAAACTGCTGTTCAGGATAACTTCTGAAATCAACCTTAAGAAAAAGTCACTGTTGATGCCTGGAAATATTTTAACGGGCGCACTGAGGGACATGTGCCCGGTAAAGTTGGCAATGAATGATGGAAAGTAGTTCCATACCATAACGTCGAATAAAAAGTGTTAGGTAACCATTTGTGATAACTGAAATTATTTATTTCGCTTCCTGTTTATTTTTGTGCATCGAAATGTAAAAATAAGCAGATTTGTGCAAAATTTACTTTTCTAATAACTGTACAGTTTAACTTGACCGACGGACGAATAAAGTGATGAGGCCTGTGGAAACGTTAATTTTACATAATGCGGAAGAATACACAATGGACATACGAACAGATATTAAGAAGGGCTTTCAAAAGTGCTCATTTCACAGTGAACAGCCTATACGTGAAGTTGTGGACTCCCGGCGCTGTTTTGAAAGCTTCAAATTCCGTTAAAAAATACTATATGAATATTCCGAACATTTTGCTACTAGGATTTCTTGTTTCTATTAGCCCGTAGTTCCCGGGGTATGAATTTCAACACGTACGTAAAAAACACATCGTATATCCAGACCAGGGCAGTGTAATTAGTAGAATGATTATTCCGATACGGGCTCAAAGGTGTAAGACGGTGGAGCGGTGGAGCTGTTCATGCTCTATAATTCCGGTCCCCCGGTGGCCATATTGTCCGCCATGTTGGATACCAGTAACATTGACCTTTCACCTTGACACCGGTGACCTTTGACTCTGATAACCCAAACCATCCTAAACATTAAACAAGATATAAAAAAATTACTAAAAAACTTATTATTAAAACTATTTAAAATTATTTTAAAAAAATAATTTATATAAAGAAATTTATTTAAAGAGACTTGCATTTCCGGAGGTCCCTACTGCATGATGTCCAGCAGGCAACTGACCCCACTACTTGCCCCTTCCAATATAAATAATTGCCCAACTGCCCCACCCCACCACAACCAGTTACTCACAATTGTTCGACCAATTAATCAGCAGGGCTCCACCCCACCAATAATTATCATTGGCTAATTTATCACGTTCATTTGACCAATTACTCACATTCGTTCTAACCACCCTCTTCGCCACTCAACGACACTCCGGACACTGTGAGCTAGAAATATCGCTGCACGTGAAATAACCAAATGGATATTTTTTTCCTACTATCTAAATTTCCTAACGTACTAATTTTAAACTTGGGAGGAACCTTTTTTTTTAATGATATGCATCTATGACTTGGTGAGGGGGGATGCACGAGATCATTCACTGTGCATATCAAATCCATGCTGCATTTTACAAACTTGTATGTCACTCGATCTGCACTATTTGAAAATCCATACTTTTCGTCTTCGAACACATTTGTTTAATGCAAACTAATTGTCACAGTAGTGGTATAGGTACTAAGCCAATGCCATTAAAATTAAATCTATTGTTAATATATAAATTATAATTAACGATGTTCTAGTACCGTTTAATATAAAGTAATTTTTTCCCTCAAAGATTAGCTGGCCCGAACCGATACTCCAAATTTGAGCAAATTTTTAAGTCCACGGGGAAATATATGCATGCTTATTATCAGCACGCTAGATAATATCCTACGACCTGATG
This sequence comes from Dryococelus australis, assembly GCA_029891345.1. Lineage (NCBI taxonomy): Eukaryota > Metazoa > Arthropoda > Insecta > Phasmatodea > Phasmatidae > Dryococelus > Dryococelus australis. The sequence continues at coordinate 117,899,279 of CM056997.1, forward strand.
GAGTTAAATATCTGAATTTACGAGCCAGAATGATAAAATACGAGGGCTGAGAGAGCAATTTGTCACCTGTGGCATCAGAAGAGAAACTGTTCCGAGGGTTGACAGTGTTCCCACTATATACTTCCCCCACACTGGCACACTCTGGCGGACATGACTGAAAACAAGAGCGGTAGTGGTAAGGGATTAAGCTAGATTGAAAAATTGGTCGGACTAAAGTGGTGGAGTGAGGGATAACCGAATAAATACTCAATTTCACTGGTGATTCAATTAGCATTAAAACGTTTCATCGGTGTTAAAGTTTTTAATACAAAAAAATTATCAATTTTTCAAATTATGCATGTGGGTTTACAGCTGGTTGGAAAATGTTTTTAATTAAATAGGATAAAGACAATTACAGATATTACTGTGTCTATAAACCAAGTATAAGTGCTGACAGCTCACCTGGTGATGAAATCGAGAAAATAACGCCACCTTGGTGTAGAAAATAGAATCCAATATGGAGGGCACTGACAGCACCAACTATACTAAAGAAAAAAAATCAACTATGGCTGCTGCCTGGTGTATAAATAGGCAGCTCGCCTAGTGAGTAAATTGAGAAAATAGCGCCACCTGGGTGTTAAAAATGTAAACAAATGACAAATGAAAAAAACACCAAGATACAACGGAATGACCACAGTCGAGGGGAATGTCAGTGAGGGGTGAAGAGGCGGGTTCGAACGAACGTCAATAATTGGTCTAACGGAATGAGTAATTAGCCAATGAGAATCATTGGCGGGGAGTGGAGCTCTGCTGGCTAATTAGTAGAACAAATGTGAGTAATTGGTGGTGGGGGTGGTGCAATTGGGCAATTAAATATTTTGGAAAAAGGGGAGGCAGTGGTGTGGGTTAGTCGTCTACTGGACGTGGTGCTTGGGGGGGGGGGGTAACTGTGGGAATGTAAGTTTTTAAATTATTTTTAAATACATATTTTGATTAAAAATTTAATTTTGTAATAATACATTTTTATATTTAATTAAATTGTTTATAAAACTTTGTAATTTTTTGGGTTTTCGAAGTCAAAGGTCACCGAGGTGAAGGTCAAAAGTCCAGGTCACCGACATCCAACATTGCGGACAATATGTCCACCGGGGGACCGGAATGACAGAACATGAACAGCTACACCGCTCCACTGCCCTATTCCTTTGTGCCCGAATCGGCATATCATTCTACTGATATTGTTCAATGGTTGATTGCAAGAGTGGTCAGTTAACTGTCAATAGCCTGTATGTAATTCGTATTAGACTGTGTAATCTATTTGCGGTTTCTTCATACTTTTTTTAACTAAACCTTTGAAAAATCACCTGTTATAGGGACATATTTAGTTATTTCCTTAATATGCCATATAGGTACCACAAGCGTTCTATACCTCTGTTAACATAGAAGTATTTTATTTTTATTTGAAGTTATAACTATATGTTCTTTATAAAATATAATAATTAGTTTATAATAAATATGAATAAAGACAGTGATAAAACATCTGTGTTGGTTACGCCTAGTAAAAAATAGTTCTCATGCAAACTATTATTACAACTGAGTGCTCACGAATTAGGTGCGTTGTCCTTTGGAGTGATGTTCTTGACGTAGTTAAGCTTTGTTTTCACTAGGTGGAGGAATGTGCTGGAAGTAGAACTTCAGCAGGGCTTCAGAAAAGTGTGAAGAAGCCGTGAATGTACTATAAACGCAACTGCTGAGTATGCACGCTTACTTCAGCCTTTTCTGAAGCTCTGCTAAAGTTCTACTTCCAGGATATTCCTCCACCTCGTGCAAACTAAGCTTAACTAATCCTGCAGAATCACACCAGGGGGACAACGCACCACATTCGTGCGCACTCGGTGTAACAGTATTTTGTATAAGGACTACTTCTCATTAAGTTCTACCAACACACCTATTTTCTCCTTGATTTCTATTCTGATTATTTATAAATGAAACATTATAATTTATAGATAAAATATGAATAACAATTCAATTTTACAGAAAAAAAAGTAACTTTAGTGAACGCAAGTATAAAACGCTTGTGATACAGGACGTATTTAGGAAATAACTAAACACGTCATACATTGGGAGATTTTTCAAAGGTTTGATTTTAAAAGGTCGAAGAAACCGTGAATGGACTATAACCACGAAGGTTGTGCGTAACCGGCAAGTTGGAAAAAGGGGCCGGGGGGGGGGGGGCGTAGGTCGGTGAGTTTCCCGCGGATCGAACCATAGACTAAATATGAGGTAGACCGCTTATTCGTCTTCTGCGCATGTACCCACTATTGACCTACCCCAATCCTACAAAACTCCTACACAACTGTCAAAGTATCATGGTCAACAGTGATGTATGTGTTTGTTTATATCTTAATTTTTAAATGACAAGCGCTATTATATTAATACCATTGTTTTACCAGGTTTAATATAACCAAACTGCATTATAAATTGGTTGGAGGAAGTATACATTAATCTCAAAGCATGTGTTAACAAATCAGTTTTCCAATCTAAAATCCAAACCACGTTATTTTTGCTAGACATGTCGGCAGAAAAGCAGTTCAATGTTGGGACACGGAGATAGGTTGTGCGCAGCCTGCGAGATCGGTCTACCTCATCTTTACTCTATGGATTAAACACGTGCGCCGAGGGCGTGCGCACTCGTCACCGGCTAGAGCTCCCTAAGGGGCATATTTATTGGCCGCCCCGGGGTACTATGAGTCAGCGCTGGGGAGGGCACCGATCTGTCCATGCAGAGAAACGTTAATTAACACCGCGGATCGGATTTTCGGTAACATTTTAATTACACCGCTATGATTGGACGCTAATGGGCTTTCTGGGCGATTCCGCTCAGAGACGACGATACTGTAAATACGACCCGGATAACGAGAAGGGATCTTGCCTGAGGCATTTTCTAAAAATCTGGGTGCTTCATTATTGTAACGATCGGCGACGAGTTCTGTAATAAGTGGAGATCTGCAAAACTCGCTTGAGAGATGGCAGGCCTTTGCAGACTGGGGTAGACTCGCATCCTCTCCGGTTGCTGAGCCAGCGTATCTGCCGGTGCTGGCTGCTGGGGTTGTATTTATACTAAATTTTTGGTTATCAGCAGCACTTGGCCTATGATAAGGGGTAGTAAAATTTCGAGAAAAGATTTCAATACAAGTAATATTTCAAAACGTTGCGGGGTCTTTTACCTATCTTGATTGGCTGGATTACTTTCTGACACATTTTAACTGTCTGCACAGGAATCACGTAGGAGCCGTGCCGATGTTGCCGAATTATTGGCTCCGTCAAATATGAAAACGCCTTCTTAAGCACACGGCAACCAATAGCAGTAAACAAATTGCTGTTGAGTGATGTACTCGAATTTTTTCGTGAAAACTCTCTAGCTCTACCTATGATGTCGTTAATTGTTTCTTATTGGTTCAAATACGTCCAGGAGGTGCCAGGAAAGATGTAACCCAGTAATAAAACCAAAATAAATATATAAAGTTTTGAAGTATATTCTGTCCTCAAATAATAACGCGAATTTTGCAGGTCTCTAGTAATAAGTGTCTGTGAGTTAATTTTTGCTTCTATTCCTCAAATATTAAAAACCACACTTCATGATTTAATGTTTAAAAATTAATATACAGTTTAATCAAACAGTAACAGTGTCATAAATGTTTCTTGCTAGCTATCATTAGTAATGCTTAATCTTGTGGGACTAAGAGATCAAGTTATTTAAGATACTGATATACTTGTCATTTTGTGTTTATTTACATCGCTTTATAACATACTTTTAACATGTAACGTTAAAATCCAAACCTTGTTATTATATACAGATATAGTTTACAGAATTCCTGAAACCTGGACAGACGTAAGTCTGTATTTTCTCACGTGAGACTGAAAAAAGTATAAATTATGAGTTAATCTTTATTTCAGTTACAGATGCAACAAAAATACATAGGCAAAATATTGTGGACTTAAAATATATCTAATAAGAAATACCCCATTGCCTGAAAAGTAAACTGTGAATAAACAAAACTAAATCCAATTTAGAAGTTATAATTCCCCCTTAAGTATCAAGGTTCAGCCAAGAGATAACATTGAATCGAAGTACTTGGTCAGTAGGCCGACCATGTAATTCTTAACAAACTCATGTAATTAAAATTTCCTTGGTTTACAGGAAACCATTTCCGTGCCTCAAACACATTACATTACTACCAAAAAGGAATACCTAGCACATGTGTACACCTCAAAAACAGATAAATTTCAGACACAAAGGAAAAACTTTTCAAACTTAGGATACACCTGAGTATTTTGTGTTAAGTGGACTATAGAAGAAATTGCATTGGCTTAACCGAAATTTGCCCCGTTTGTGTCTTGGATGTCCTGTATCCCAGTTTATTCTTAGTTTTCTTAATTTACTTTCATGTTACCAAACATATTTAAAACGTCCCTGCGGACGTTGGACTTAATTTAACCAACATACGGAACGTTGTCAAACGAAAAGTTGTCAGTGAAGAATAATAGACATATGACTGACTATTAAACCATGATTGCTTAGTGTTTGGGCTCTCCTTTCCCCATCGGTGATACGGAATTTTGCATGTGGGAAACGTGGCAGACGTTGCTGTTTGTTTTCAGATTCTCTCGTAGTGTTCCCGTTTCATTTTCTGCATCCTTATGTTCTGCCACCGCTACATCATAGGATCTCTACAGATCACACTTCATTGACTACTCGAAGCCCGTCGCAGAAAGGGTGCTTCTTCCGCCCAGGTGTAACTAGATGAAACTTACTAAACATCGTGCTGAGACAAGAATGTGAGTTCACTAAACGGCTAGAAATTCATTCCTTGAAAGTACACGAAGTCTTTGAAATTCCTCGTGTTATTGTCAAAGGACAGGTGGGATTCCAACTCATTAGCTGCTCTATAATCCGCGGATTTACTTTAAGATTTGGCGCTGAATCTCTAACACGTGTGCCACAAACAACGCGCAAAGTAGTTTTTACTGAGGGCTGGGCTTGAATTTCGGCACACCTAACCGTTTATCTTCTGTATGTAGAGATGTTCTGTTATTGAGAAACAGAAGTCAGTATTCTCCACGGAACCAATGATAAGCTAGTAATGCAGAATGCAGCATTTCCAAAGAAGTGATGAGCTAAAGAAGTGGCCCCACGACCGAGTTTTTAAAGCGATTGACGAGAAAAAATAAGCAATAAAATATATGCTGTGTTCTAGAGAGGCTTATAACGGCAGTAAACTCCCTTTAAGCTGGATGTGGGAAGTATATTTACTTAAGACAAAAATTAAAATGTTAAGAAATATAAATTCCTCGATCGTTCTAACGAACGAAGTTAAACAGCACCTGAAAGCTATGTTGAAAATATCATCTTCAGGAAAATTTCACACATCTCCTTCTCAATAGTCATTTTTAAATGTGAGCTGGATTTATTGTTCTCTTTCAGGGTAATTTGTTTGCCTTACTGCAGAACATTCAGCTTCATCGGTTCCTTCAAACACAATATATGCCCACAGCAGTTGTATTACTGACTACTGGCGCTCTATTATAGAAAATACAATAAGTAAGTCTAATATACTGTACCTCATGCATATACTAACTACTTGGCTGAATTACAGTCTCCTGCGAATGTCGCCTCTGTTTGTTCACAATTTGCCATTAGTTGCCAACAGTAAACAAAAAAAATCGTGTGACCTTTAATTTTTCAACAAATCCTTTTTATATTATTCGTAAAAATATTTTGTTTTGTTAACTATAACTTCCTCTTTACATAAAAATTCGGTCAAGTAGATGTGATAGATTTTTAAGCAATATGGTTTCGGGCAGGTTCGTGGTAAAATATCCGTTTAGGGCCTTAATATGAATTGGTATCTGCGCAGCTGGCATATGCTGTTGCAAATTATTATACCTCTTGTGGTCACATGTCCAACACATGTAGTACTCTGAATGTGTATGCATGTCTACGAGTGCATCTGTGTATGTGTTTATATATGTGTATATATCACATATGCGCATACAAACAAATTGCCATAGAGCAAAGACGTCCACATATATTGTGGCAGTTTACTGTTTGAGGTAGAGCTTGGGGGTAATATTAATTGACTAATCTGGAAAATCATGAATGAAGAACGTCATAATAAATGGAGTTGACGGGATTTGGTCCAACGGGTTTATAATATTTATAAAAAGTTATATATGTTTGTAGTAATGCTTTTCTTGTATTTTGCATATAAGTTATCGTTAACTTGGTATTCACTTATTACTATGCACATGCAGATCTGACACTTCAGGGTTATTAAATTCTGCTATTTGCTTATGTGCTGCATGGCTGGTACCCTAAGTAAATTAGTTGGATGGGTTCTTCCAGTGAGTAAAATCATAAATTGCAAACAATTTGTTGCCATTCTCACTCTTCACAGTACGAAATAGCGATTAAATTCTCAATATTGGACATCTTGTACAGCAGACCCACTCTTATTCACACCTTTTGTGTACATGAACACACAGCACAAATGTCAGAAAAATTAAAAATTATCAAAAATTATCTGTAATAAAAGGACATAGGATAGTGCAGTTCCACATAGAATTAGTCGACACCTGGCATAGCTAACTTTGAAATAAATAATTTATTGACTTTTTTAAATTTATTATATTTAGTAGTGGGGGTGATGGTTCTACCCCGCTTTGATTAATCGAATTATAAATTTGATATCAAATTGATTTTAATGTTTGAATTTTGTGTGAATTGATAAGTGTATAGTTTGGCGTAAGGGTGTGCTAAGTTTCTTTCGTTATTTCTTTTTTTGGAGGTTGGGGAGCGGCATGGTAGGTCCTCACACTCGGACGTCTGGCGTTGTACTGAGGTGTGATGTGTTGGGGAAAGGGTATGTATTGTGGAATTTGATATAAGGGTGCTTTATTTTTTAGGGGGAGCGGCATGATCCTCACCCTCGGACGTCTGGCGGTGAATGAGGGGGAGAGTGGGACATAGGAGTTCTTTCCCGCCTGGCAGGTGGCTGAGGGAGGGGGAGAGTATCACAAGACACATGCAGCGTGGCCGCCGTCTCATTAGAGACTCAGGTTATGGCGGAGTTCGGAAAAGTGTATCCTACTATATAAGTAGACGATCTCTGTCTGTCTGCTCATCTTTAATACCTCTAAGTCCCTTTAAACACAACAGAACTTCTTCAAATTTCGCAGAGTTAATCCTCAGGGTAAAATATAGATCAAGTTCAAATTTTAGCAAGATCAGATTAGGCATTCATTACGTTTTACCCTAAAAAAATAATTTTTAATCACTTTTGCTATGAAAAGTTTGTATACATGCATAAAGAATATTGCATAGAGATATGAAGGTAATGGAATATCATGTCTGTTTACTTTAAATGTCTTGCAGTGGGTCACAGTGGCTCAGGGGGGAGCGATTCCAAGTGGGCCCTCAGTGGCTCAGTGGATAGAGCGATTCCAATTAGGGCTTTAGTGGTTCAGTGGATAGAGAGATACCCAATGGGACCGCAGTGACTTAGTGTATTGAACTATATCAAGTGGAGCCACAGTGGCCAAGTTGATAGATATATATCAAATGGGTCCTTAATGGCTCAGTGGATAGAGGGATTCCAAATGGGGCCTCAGTGGGTCAGTAGATAGAACTATGTTAAGTGGGGCAGCAGTGGCTTAGTGGATAGAACTATATAAAGTTGGGCCACAGTGGCTAAATGTATATATATATATAAAGTGGGGCCTTAGTAGCTCACTGGATAGAGAGATTCAAAGTGGGGCTTTAGTGGCTCAGTGGATAGAGAGATTCCAAGTGGAGCCACTGTGGTTCAGTGGATAGAGTGATTCCAAGTGGGGCTTTAGTGGCACAGTGGGTAGAACTATGTTAAGTGGGGCCGCAGTGGCAAAGTGGATAGAGAAATATCAAATTAGACTGCAGTCACTTCAACGTTGAGTTAATTTCACATCATTTAATTATTACCTACCTATATCCAAGCAATATTTTTTTTCAGTCTTTGTATCATAGCCAAATTTCTTAATATTGCAACTGTTTTAGCCCTATTACAATAAAAAAAGGGTCACTGGCTAACCCCTAGTTTTAAAATAACAAAGTATTTATTGAAAATCAATTAAACAAAACGAGACCTGAATACAATTAATGCCCAAATACACAACGACAGTTTAGTAATCTAATTAAAACAAACACAAGTACATGACTCCTCGACTAGCACAAAAGGAGATGAGTAAAAAAAAATTAGTTATTGAAAGAATTTACAAATCGATTTTAAAAAAATGTTTATGATGCACATGCTAGATGAATGAATGAAACAACAAACAACTATGAGCAACTATTTCCCTATCAATATATATAATTTACGACATACTAAATTACACGAATCAAATATTAAGGAATCGCAAACGAATTACAGAACCTATTTCCGTGTGAATGACTGGCCCAGCTATCCTGCTGTTATAAAGAAAGTAAAAAAAAACTATAGCCCTAACCATATATTTTGACAGAATGAATTTACACGAATCAAATACTAAAGAATCATAAATACAAATTGCAAACGAATTACAGGCAACAGAGTCTATTTCCACATGAAAACTCAATGACCGGCTATCCTGGTGTTACAAATTATTATGAAAGCAACGAGTTAATAGAATTAAACCACACTATTCGTAAACACAAGAACGATGCATTCTGAATTAATTATCAAATGCGAGTTATGAATTCAAACACAACTGTTTATATTTACAATGAAAGTTAACCCCACAATAGATATGTACCTTACAGTGTATAGCTTATAATATAATACAGAGAACAACACATCCGTTCACTTGGGAAGTCGGCGAAGGAGTAAGTTCAGTGTAGCACTTGCGGCGAATTATAAGCTAAACGAGGTGTCGGGAGAAACCAGAGCCTATGTCTGCTTTGACCGACATCGGAATGTCGACTAAGGTTATGACAGAGTATTTTATTTAAAATATTGAACATTACATTGTATAGAACATGTCACAAATAAATGTCTTACCCCTATTACAATGCAAAACAGAATGGTAAAAACTATTTCCCTAACAATCTAGTTTCAATGAGTTATTAACAAACATTATTATCCATGCCAATTTAATCACCTCTCCCTCAGGTCTAAACATTGAATGTTATAAATTAAATTATTAATACATACAAAAAATAATCGCTAGAAAACCAATCACATAAATGTACAGAGAAACTTACCCCATTTCCAAGCTTTAAAAAATAAACCACTTTTAGTACAACTTCCATTGAAGCCTAGAGAGGCTCGCATCGCATGGCGGACGAAAAACTGCAGCACTTTATCCAGACGTAGGGTATATTAAAAATCACATACAATTTTATCACAAAATTAATAAATGTATGAATGCTAGCCAAACGACTTGAATAAAAAATCTCATACAGTTCCTCATAAAACTATTAAATTATTTAAAATCAGTATTAAGTTACATTTAAAAAATAATAGATGTATGTACGTTACATGTCTTTGCAGAACTACAACAAACACAGTTTATTGATCCGAATAAGTTTCCTTATCGTGATAAAAGTATTTTAACACACCTTCCGTCGAAACCTAACAAGTCCTCCAAATTCTGCAAAAATACAACTGACATTGGACGGCCCCTCCTGGCATGTCCACCTTCAATTAAGCCATCACCCAGCGAGACAGTTTTTGTCAGAGTCAATAACGAACCCTCTAAAGTTTGCGCCATAGCCAGTCACAGACAGCTCCTCGAAAAGCCTCTCCCTGAGATTGGGATACATATGCACACTCTTATACAACATACACTCAGATCATATGATCGGCCAACCCTGACCACCAAAATTAAAACATTATGATGTCATGCATGTCATTCATAACCTTCTCTTTGACATACAAATTACCACCACACAGTCCAGTTACTGATGATCAGGCACCAAAAATAAAAATACAAATTTTTATAGTATAAAAATTCACTAAATTGACACATTTTTACAACTGTTCATAATTAAAATACAATACAAACTTTTACCATACTTAACATTCAAAACTTCTGCTGTTACATTTACTGATATTTTATGTGTCATGGGAGAAATAGCAATAATAATAAAAATTGTTATTATTAGCATATTTCCCGCCGAAAACTTCCAAAACATTACAAAACCTCACATCATACTTGCCTTTAAGCATTATCCTGCACGATTGATTTAAAATGTAAACAAAGGATCACAGCACACTAAAATGAATCAAATAAACTTTGAATTACACTGTAAACATTAACAAACGAAGAATAAACATCAACAAGCTATATAGGCATGTGAAAATAGATACTCACAAAATATAAAATAAGTAAATATTAGGTTTGAATAAAGTAAACAATATTCGGTAGCATCTCAGATGCTACAGTGTTACGCATAAAAAACATTAAAAACTTTAAATTTGCAACAGAAAAACATTATCACTACAATTTTCGCCTAGAGGCAAGGCTTAACCTTAATTTTCATATATTCGAAGGAACAGCAGGTGATGAAGGTGATGCAGGTAACGCAGATAATGCAGGTGATATCGGTGATAAGACCGAGCTAAATCATATTTGCTGAGGTGAACGCATAAACGAAGGAGGAGGTGGAGAATCTAGATATCGTTGCGGTAATTCCGGAGGTATGAGATCGTGGGAAGGTATGTTTGGAGTAGGTGAGGGACAAAAATTGAAATTTAAAAACTCTTCCCACTAATTAAATAACAAAGCATCATTATAAGTCTCTACTTTCGCATCATTTAAGCAGGTAACTGTTAGGTCTAAAGACTTGCAATAACACCTTTCCTGCTTCTGTAAGCAATTCTCACCTGATTTTGCTAGTGATAGGTCTAGAGCTTGTAACACTGGCAAGGATGACATCGAGGCTGCTGGAGAAGGCAGTGAGGCTGTTGGAGATGATGGTGAGGCTGCTGGAGGCGGTGTCAAGGATGCTGGAGGCAGCATCGAGGATACTGGAGGCAGCATCGTGGATGCTGGAGGCGGTGAGGCTGCAGGAGATGACGAGGCTGCAGGAGGCAGTAATGTCACCAGAAGCTGCGGCACCAACATCACCAGAGGTTGCAGTGTCGACAGTGGCGACGTAAACGAAGGCGCCAGGGGCAGCGACGTAAATGAAGGCATGGATGCCATTGGAGGCTTTACCTCTACTGGGGACATCCCCACATGCTTTAATGAATCTATTAAAGCTGATGATACATCTTCATTAACTACATTCCAATCAAAATTAATTATTTCATTTTCAAGAGCTTCACTTGACATTTGTAAACAAAAATCTTCATAGAAACACTTCATCGCAATGTAAACCACACTCAAGAACTACTTGAGACAGTGGAAGGGGCATAGAAACTAGACACCTATATACAAAAATTATTCAAAATTTCAAGGGAACAGTCAGGAAGCACCAATCTCCTCCCTCCAGCCAGAAAGCCAAACATCCCTTCCCTCTCTGCATTCTGCTTTATAATCGATAAATTAAAAGTCTTAACAAATGTTTTAGAGATCAACGTGGTAAATAAAGCGATGTATAATTTCTATATGGTTTGGATTTACTGACAAAAAGTAGTATATTCTGTATAAAACATGTTATTAATATGACTATAAAAATCTTTCATGGTTTGCGATACTAGACCTCTACAGATTTCTAAGAATAGTTATACATTCTTAAAGGAAACCTTGTTATTTATCCTCTTCAAAATGTTTCAATTACTTATTCTTAAAAGTCATGATCTATTATGTTTACTAATATTGTGACATTGCCCCCAATATATCTGCAAACCTAAATTAACAATTAACAAATCTTTACTTTCCATATTCCTTGTCGAATTAAAGAAACTTGTTATGCGTTATGAACTAATTTAAGTAAATATGTCCCTGTTTTATATTTATTATACTACCAATATACATGTACAAATATCACTAAACATGTACAAATATCTTTCATGAATGTATACGATCATGTTTTCGCTACCGTTACAATAATATTCGTCTTTGGAAAAAGCTTATCTGCTGATTTTTTAGTAATCTAAAAAGATGGGATATTTACACAAAATGATAACATGTTTAAATTTTCTTTGTAAAGGTTGGTGCGTGGAAGCCCTCTTTAATAAACAATAATATATTTTCAAATAGGTCTGGGTATTTTTCGACATAGTGTAACATTTCATGGATTTAATTTTCTGGGTTTTATAACATAATATATTATAGTAGGTTTAGGATTGTTAAGACTGTATTGGAGGCCGGAAAGTGTTTATGTATTTAATTAGACAAATACATTGCTAGAACTTATTGCACTAGAGAGTTTGCAATCGGGTAGGGTTATAGAACTCTAAACATAATGGTTTTTACATGTCTTGAGACATATGCAAAGGGCATAAGTTTTCCAATTCAAACCAAGTATAAATTATTCAGCTAACAATGTTTCATTGGACATATTCCTTGCAATAGAAATATGTTAGAGAATATCTAAAAATTGAGCACATCTTTCTCTTTCATTAAAATGCTTTTTTTTTTCTATAGAAACCAAAGACTTTTTTCAATACCATTAGTGATGTTTATTTTATTTATCAATATTATTCCTTTCTTAGGAAACCAAATTCATTTCACAGTTGTTTTTAAACGGGATTGGTAAATAAATGTATAAATCATTTCATTTTACATCATATTTTATTGACAAACTCTTTCAAAAAAATATACACCATTTAACAACTCAGTACAGGTTGTTTCAAAATATATACAGCACAAGTAAGTATGGGGTGTTTTTCAGCTTGGAAAAAAATTCGAATATATAGCTGGAATGCCACAAAGATATTAAAACTATTTCTTTCCGAGGCATGTTCTAAATGGTTTACTGCAGCGTGCAAATAACTTGGTAATATTCAATTTACACTTTCATTTCTGTATGCACTAGCAGGTGATTTCGTTGTATACTTGATTCATTTCTATGAAATATTGGTTTACATAAAACCAAATACTGTATATAATAAAGTTCACTCGACAGTTAACAACCTTGAAACACATTCTGTTGGCATTACTATTCCCATTTTAACATTTAGAGAGAGACATTTCCCTCTTCGATATTAAACTTTCCTTCCAATGAATAGTGTCTAAACCTTGAGGTATGGTGAGCTGATAGATATTAGTATATTGTAAGTCAACTGATATTGTGAATCATGTACTTTATTTATACTTTCTCTCACCACAGGTAGTGAGAACCACTATATTACTATTCATATATTATTAATCGGGAGCTCCTCTTCCTCCTCCTCACCCCAGTCAGTCATCAATGACCAAGTTAGCATTAATTTAGAGTTTTCCTCTGCAGAGAAGTATGTCGATGTATAATCATATGATTTACATAATTGTTTGAACGATGAACAATTGTATTATTTTTAAATCTGTTACTTTTGCATTCCACATACTTTCTAAAGTATGTTTTTGTTCAACTCCACTTACATATAGTTCAGAATTACTTAAGTATTTCTTGCTAATATCTTGATTATTCTCATACACCATACATCCACTCTCCCAAGTTAAAATGTAGAGGTACTAAGTAACCCATCTATTTGTTCTCTTGTATTTAGGACTTATATATTTCCAGTCGAACAGCGATTTAAAGCTGAATACCATTGGGTATTCTTCCATATCAGTAATAGCTAATACTTTAATGATAAATTTTTCTGGGGATTAAAACCCTTGCACATTGCAAAACATCTCGTCGGAATTGTGGTGTGTCATCTACTGATGCAATTCATTATCTTCACCAGCTTATCTCTTACATTATAGCTAGCCAATCTATTCTGAATTATCAAACTATAAGCTTGAGCATTTTCTGGAATGGGTGTATTTGCAATTATTTCATTTATTGAATCAATTGCATTATTGCTAATGGAGTAATTTTGTTTACTTAGACCAAATACAAATAACACTCCTCTATTTTTAAATGATTTGGGTTCTAGTATCGGTGAACTGATTTGGTTATATGTTTCCTGAGACTTTGAGCTCGTATCATAGCAAATAAGGAATTCCCCATTACCAAAGTTTATATTAAAATCAACATGGGGATAAGCTTGACTGTTTAGATACAGTTAAATATTTTTCATATCACAATTATCGAATAGTCATCTGTCTGATTTTAAATTGTTTTTTTTTCGGTTTGTTTGGAAAAAAAAACAAGTCTGGGTTTTTTGGATGAAAAACTTGATTTCACACTCCACACTAATTTCTGTGATGTTGGTAGTGTTGGAATAGTTTCCAGACCCCATGATCTGAAAGCAATGTCTAAATTCTCCCCCCACCCAAAAATAAAACAATCTTATATCAAATTACACAATACATACCCCTTCCCCAACACATCACACCTCAGTACAACGCCAGACATCCGAGGGCGAGGACCTACAATGCCACTACCCAACCCCCAAAAAATAAAGAAAGAAAGACGCTTAGCATACTCTTGCACCAAACTACACACTTATCAATTCACAAAAAATAGAAAAATAAATAATAAATATCAATTTAATTAGAAAATTAGATCAATCAATCAAATTTATCGGATTATTAATTTTCAGATTAAAATTTGATTGGATTAAGATCGGATTAAGGACAAATCCGATCAATCAGGTTTATATCGAATTGATAATCCGATTAATCAAAAGTGGGGTAAAACCGTCACGCCCCTACTACTGTTATGCTGTCAACTTTTCTGAACTTGTATTTTAAAATCCTAGTGGCAATCAGCAAAGATCTAAGCGACAACACCACCATCCTATTCCAGCTGAGATTGGAGATTTGGAATGTTCCTGACATCGTGGTCTTGAGAGCCGACGAGGGTGAAGCGAGAGGGGTATGGAACAGCGCCGGAATGCAAGGGCGGGGAAAACGGAGATTCCCCAGAAAACCCGCCGACCAGTGGCATCGTCCGGCACAATTCTAACATGCGAAAATCCGGGATCGATCCCACCGGGAATCGAACCCAGTTCACATTGGTGTGAGGCGATTAGTCTAACCAATATACCACCTCGTTCCTTTGATCGCAGAAATGAAACACTGAAAATATTACATAAAGTATTTAAAATAGTTCTTTTTGTGTTTGTGTGTGTGTGTCTGTGTGTGTGTGGATATTATTTAATGAAACGAGTACTTACAAACACTGTAAAAACTATATATATCAAAATAGTCTAAAGAAGTTACTACAATAAATTTCGAGAATGAAAGTTTAGCTAGTTTTACAAATGGATTATCAAACAACGTGTACAATTGGGGGGATAAAAATCGCCTAGTGTTTATTGTTCCAAAGACAACGTTTATCGAGAAAATACGTCAACATTCGAAGACCAGTGCTGCAATACCTGGTAGATGTGCACGATCATAATACTTGATATACTGGTGTCGCACAGAAGGTATTGCTAGAACAGGCGTATATGGACTCCAGAATGAATTATTCATTAGAAGTGTGTACGTGTCAATGTACAGTACGTTTCACTGGCTGACGCAAGAGTTAGGTCATACCCGGCAATCATCAATATACTGCCTGCATCGGTAACAGGGGGTGTGATGGAATTTTTTCTGTGAACTGTTACATTAATTGCCGCTACACTGTAGAAGAACTGTTTTTTGGCAATTGAAACAATTGGCACACACTACGGAAGGTCATATTCGCTCTGATTGGTTAAAATACCAACCTTGTAGGAAACCTTCCAAAGAAAATTTCACACGACCAATTGAGAAAATGTCCATGAAAACGGTTACCAGCCGGTTAAATCCTCTATTTCCCTTCGCTCCTTTAAAAAATACGTCTTAATTATATTTGCTATTAAATTACTATATCAATAAAATTAAGTTAATTTATAGACTTGTGTGATGGGTTTAACTAACGACGACTATATTCGCTGTGAAGCACAAATGTTTTGTAAACGTTCTATGCAGACGTTTCCCAAGCCCCTATCACACTGTCAACATATCGCCCACAAATGGGGCCGCGGTGGTTCAGTGGTTAGACTACTCGCCTCCCACCTAGGTGAACAGAGCTCGATTCCCGGCGAGGTCGCTCCTGGATTTTCTCATATGGGAACTTTGTCGGACGATGGCGCTGGTCCACGGGTTTTCTCGGGAATCTCCCGCTTCCCCCGCCCTTGGATTCCGGTGCTGCTCCATACCCACCTCGCTTCACCCTCATCGGCGCTCAATCCCTCGATGTTAAGAGATGCTCAGATCCCTTAACTCACTTACTCGCCTTCACATATATTTGACAATAAAATTTGAAGACAAAACACGACCATCAAATTTACTTTCAACATATTGGACCAAATAATATTGACTATATTTGAAAATGTGTCAAAATATCAAATTTATTGACTGGGAGGAAGTTGTCAGAATTTTAATAAAAAATTTGTTTTCAAAGTGACAAATTGTGTGATTTAATTTGATTTCTTTAATAATTTTAAAATTTATTCATTAGATTTTTATTGCACAATGGAATTTAATGGCTCTGAGTTTTTTATATTATTGGGAATTAATCATTTCAAATAATAATCAATCTGAAAGATCTTCTATATAAATTAATTATCTTCATAATCTTATTTAGATTTCATAAACTGTTCACCTTTCTAAAGTTCCGTTATATCGAAAATGGCCATTTTGTCATGCGCTATTCTGATTGGCTGATCCCGTCAAATATCAAAGAAATTTTAGAACCCGTTCAATTTGCTAAATGTTAGATGCGAACTAAATCCATCCAACATTTCAGACAAACATGGCGGTGATGATGATTTTTCAGTAATGTTACAACCTTCCAACTTTTGTTTCTGTAGTTTAATGACAATGGTGTGGTGAAACTCAATTTGAATTTTGATTGGTTCTTCATTGACTCCGATGACTACGGAAAAAAGTAACCAGAAAACAAAGAATACAATGTATTGTTACTATATATTTAGCTGTCTGTGTTTTTAAACTTGTGCTGCCCTGGTGTTCTGTGTTGTTGGTTGTATTACTGGATCATTATATTTTTTAATACATTTATAAATTGGTAACATTTTGCTATTTAGAGTTTAGTTTTTAAATTTTGCTTTTGTTATCTAGCCACATTTAGGCTCTCCTTGTTGTTTTTTGTTTCGTTCATTGTCAGGCTGGATCATTATGATTTTTGAACCTTTTATGTGTCTATTTATTTTGACTTACTTCAGTGTGTATTTCGCTTGTGGTTTTGCTGTTTTCATAATGCCATAGCTGTACCGCCCTCCTTGTTTTTGTGTCGCTCGTTGTCTCTTGTCCCATTTATGTGCTTATTTCTATTATCACTAGAGATGATGGAAAATCGCGGAAAACTTTTGAGCCAACATATCTTCTATAACACTCTAGCTGCTTTTCGGTTCGCAAGCGGGCGAAGATGCTCGCTCAAGCGGCGCGGTGCGCGGACGCGCTGTTACTGGAGCCGCCGGAAGCTGCGAGGATGAACCGGAGATGAACCCGCGGCGCGGCCCCTGTAGTATACCGCCTGCGGGATTGTCGAACAAGGGATCCCCGGGGGAAACACGAGTGTGAGGGAGGGGAAAGGCGGGAAGACTGCAGGATTGCGAAGGGATGTGTAGGGCCGGGCGCCTGCAGCGCGACGTGTACGGTCAGCCGACTTGGAGATTCATGGGCTTAAAATGTTTATGAAATTGTTAGCAGTCGCTCGTGATTTACGGCCAGGCCATCGCTACCGCTAGGCTTGCTGCCGAAATGAAAAAAAAAAAATCTTTATAAGCAAGCCTATATTACAGAACATTGCTCAATAAATAAAATAACACCGTATAAGTAGAGACCTGCAAAATTCGCGTTATTATTTAGCATTGGAATAAATTTCACAGTGCTGTCTATACTCGAGCCGGTGTCGTTTCACCACTGGCTGCTGCGTAAATGCTACGTCACTCACTTTCTGACTGAACTACACGTTATTGAACTACACAATTGTGAAGTGCCTGTTTATTGGCGCAGAGTTATCCAGGGCGCGTCAAATAAAGTATGTTCCAGTCACAAAGTAATAGCAAAATGACATGTGTTTGAAGTTTAGTGTGTCCCCAAATAATAACGTAAATTTTGCAGGTCTCTACGTATAAGTAGACCGGCGAATGTTATTGTAGGCCGTTCACGATAAAGTAAGCAGTTTTTAAGGCCCTCACAACAGGAATAAAAACAAATTTATTTATTTTATTGTAACCTTAGATCTTAACGTTTGAAAGTGTTTATATGTTTACCCTATATTTATTAGGTACATGGCAATTTTTACACCAACAAGTGGCGGAAAGACAAAAATTGACTGAAAAGTGATACTGACAAGGGCCTTAAATAGTGCTCACTTTATCGTGATCAGCTTGTACCGCCCATATACGTACTAATATAGAATAAGCTTTAAATTCAGTCAAATATTTCCACACTTTTGAGGCGTTGCCAGAAGGTAAAAGATTTAAAAATCTCTACTGTTTTAGCCGTGTACTTCGCAACTTATGCAAATAATTTGTAAACGTATTAGCATAGCCGTATTTATGACTAGGTGATCCAGCCCGTGACCTTTTCTTGTATTGTCACGAGGCTAGAACAGTTACCATATTAAAAAATTTGGCTATCATACAAAGACTGAAAAAATATTGCATAAATATATGTAGGTAATACTGACATTATGTGAAATTAATTCAACATTGAAGCAACTGCGGTCCCATTTAGTATTTCTCTATCCACTTGGCAACTGCGGCCTCACTTAACATAGTTCCATCCACTGAGCCACTACGGCTCCTCTTGGAATCTCTCTATCCACCAATGAGCTACTAAGGCCCTATTTTATATATATCCACAGAGTCACTAAGGTCCCACTTGGAATCGCTCTATCCACTGAGCCACTGCGGCCCCTTGGAATCTCTCTATCCATTGAGCTACTAAGGCCCCATTATATATATATATATATATATATATATATATATATCCACTTGGCCACTGTGGCTCCACTTGATATAGTTCTGTCCACTAAGCCACACTGCGGCCCCACTTAACATAGTTATATCCACTAAGCTACTGCGGCCCCACTTAACATAGTTCTATCCACTGAGTCACTAAGGCCCCACTTGGAATCGCTCTATCCACTGAGCCACGGTGACCCCACTTAATTAACTCAACATTGAAGCGAGACATTTAAAGTAAACAAAAATGGTATTCAATTACCATCATATCTCTTTGCAATATTCTCTGTGCATTAATACAAAACTTTTCATAAGGAAAAAGTAATTTAAAAATTAGTTTTTAGGTTAAAAGTTAATGAGTGCGTAACCTGATCTTGCTGAGATTGTATTTTACCCTGAGGATTCGCTCTGCAAAATTTGAAGAACTTCTGTTGAGTTTCAAGGGACAGAGGTATTAAAGACGGGCAGACAGATATGCAGAGATCTTCTACTTATTATGTAGGATTAGACCATTGTTTTTGACGTTAAGTAAAATATTTTAGTGGAACGCATGGCAAGTGCCACTTTGTTTATTCACGGTGTTTGTGATAGTGTATTATTGATGGTCATTTACTGTAACAGTACACCTTGTTACAGTTTTACTGTAATCGTGACTTACATATTGTTTTGACAATAAATTTTCTGCTGAATTTTAGAAGCAAACGTAAAATAAAAATTGTTAATTACATAAAATATTTTAGTTAAAATGCTTGAAAGTGCGTGTTTGATTTTTTTTTTTGTGGAAAAACAGAAAGGTCCTTTAATAGGTCGCTTCCGTTTTATAACAATATTCATCATTTGATTATCAGAGTGAGTTAATATTTCTCATAGAAATCTTGTAAAGACTGTATAAATCATCGACAATTTTTCATGAAATAAAATTAACCTTGGATCGAGACCAAAGCAAAGTTCAGAAATTTTGTCGCAGCAACTCTTCACAAAACCGCACATATTAAAAAAAAAACCTATGATTTCTTTTTTCTGTTAATCTCCCTGGCATCCTTCTCTAACATTTCGCTGCTATGCTGACATCCGTGTCGTTTTTTATTTTGCAGTTTTTTTTTCATTTAAAGTGTTCACTGCACAAAAAAAAATGTAAATTACGGCAATTTGCGCGAAACGAGTTCGCGGTAAAGTATAAGACATCGCTGGGAGTAGATAGAAAACCAGACGCCATAAAGAACTTGAAATAAAGACTGACTATTATTCCATAGCTACAACGCGTAAACGAACTGATGTATAAACTTAAGGGGAATGGTGCATTAAAGCAAACGTTTTATCAAAATTTTGGCTCGACAAGACGTAAACGTTAATTTTCAACACCTGTCGTGTAAGTAATAAACACAGTGTGTATATTCCACTGCGCTCGGAGGATAACGTTTAAGATTGAAGTAAAATATATTTATTGGCTAGTATTCGAAATGAGGGGATTTTAAAAGTGCTCACTTTATCGCGAATAGCCTATAGAAACATTTACATAAGCGATATTTACGTTTTCAGGCATTATAAACGGTTAGTGTCAGCCGCTTCTTTATAGTGCTTCTTTTCAGCCTGACACTTCGTTTGTGTTTGCCGGAACGGTAAGTATGGATGGAGGACCGCTTATTTGGTCTAAGAAATAACTAACTTTTATATATTAATATAGTAATTTGTACTTTAGAGTTAATATGCACATTATATGACAGGCTACAATGTTTTTCACTTCCAGCAGTCGAGGTTACTGACGTGTATTCCTGTATTTACTGATGCCGCTGATGACTCACTGACGAGAGATGTTTTGGCGTCTGTTCTGGAAAATACAGTTTCTGCTGAGGCTACTGGTGTGCAGAACAGGCTGCCCCAGCGGTAGCAGATGACCAAAAATATAGTTAGCAAACGATAACTCTAAAGCGGGTTTCACAATAGAGCGTCGCGATGCGGCGCGTCGCGTCCGACGCTCGCCGCCAGCGACGCGGATTATTTGCTTCTTCGCAATAGAGCGAAGCGCTGACGCCGGCCGCCGGCGACACAGACCGTGCTGCCATCTGTTATCCTGCAAGGAAGCTTGCAATGAAATGCTGAAAACGAACGAAATGCAGTGAAATTTATTGCCAATTAGTTAGTAAAATTGTTATTTTGTAGTGATATACACTTTTATTTAATAGAAGTATTATATTAAAATTATAAATGATGTTGTAGAACATGAACGACTCTTCAGGCATTGGAAAACACTTTTATTTTCTTAAAGGTAGGTAAAATTTATATAAATTTGAACTCTAATTAATATCTCTGTAAAACCTTTTTTGCATATTTTCATTTGTACTCTATGTCAGCTTCTCATCAGTTTATTTATTATGAAGTACAAAAATGTTATTCTTCTTATTCCCCGACTCTGGCGACGATCTTAAAAACCAATGTTCGACTCTCGTGCAACGTTATCGACGCTCGACGCTAGTATCAAGGCTCTGATTGCCTGTTGCTAGACGCGACGTGTTGCTTCGCCTCGAGCAACGCTCTATTGCGAAAATTACTTGACCAAGAAATTGTAGCTTTGCTGATATAGGCTGTTCACGGTAAAGTGAGCACTTTTTAAGGCCCTGCCAACAGGCTTTAACCACTAATAAATATATCCTATTGCAGCATCAGGCAATAAATTTTAAGGGTTGTGAAATGTATACAGTGTGTTTATTCGTCGCATTGCATGTTTATACTAAAAAGCAGCAGGAAGATAGAAATAGGATGAAAGGAAAAATTAAGAAGGGCTTTAAAAAGTGCCGACTTTACCGTGAACAGCCTATACCTGCCGAGGGAGCGAGGAGAGCGAGGTTTGTGGATTTCATGTACATTCCATAATTCATGCAAATTAATGTTCTTGTAATCAAAAACACGCATATTGCTAATTACATGACAACAAATTCGCCGGACATAACAGCCGTCACTGTTTCTATTTCTGGCACTGCTGACGAACGTTTAGCCACTCAGACCGCTGACTGGCTGTTGGTGTTCCTAAGTTGGGTTCCTGCTGGTCAGTATCCTCGGCGCTATCTGTATGGAAAGGAATGTAGTCACAGTTAAACTAAGACAAGTGTCAGACTTGAGCCACGCTTCGTAATATCAACGATTTGGGTAATAGCGTCCCGATTGCGGCAATCTGCTGTGCGATTTGTGTTGTAACTTGTTTTATGTCAATATATTATACAATAATTCTATTCATATTTATTTGGCGTTTGGATTTTTTTTTCTATTGGAAAGTGCTCTAGTTTAATTTCTGATTTTTTTTTTTTCGCTTTGGAGTGTTAAAATAAACATCGTGATATTAAAAATTTTGTAATTTTTAAACATTTATCTGGTTATTTATTTTTAAGTTTTTTGTTTAGAAAAGTTTACCTTCATGTCTATTAATTATTTATGTACGTAATATTGTGCGAAGTCTTAATTTTTCAAGTATCTAAATGAAAAGCTTATTTGTGATATATTATTCTTCTTTCCAGACTTTCGATTTATGTATCGATTAGTCAGTCGCACAAGACCACGAAATCCGGAGCCTCCCCCTTTATATATATATATATATATATATATATATATATATATATATATATATATATATATATATATATATATATATATATCGTGTAACTTCATTCTTCTTCCTTTTCGCCATACATCAGGTAGTCGTTTTGAAACTTCCTATTTTTGGAATCCTTCATCTTAGGATGAGTTTACTTTTATCCGCCGTTTTGGGTAAGTTTGACTGCGGATATTTCATTGTTCGGCGTGTTTATATTATGTTTGTGATTCTGGTCCTTTTTAATTTTGTTATTATGTTTAGCGGTTTGCGGCATGCGCCGATAATCTTGTGTCCTGCCATGACATCCCTGTAATGTCATGTGATGTGAGCCGTACAACCATTCGTGGCATGGCCGTTTTGGCCATGATTCTGCTTCTTCTGTCGTCACCGCAGAAGTTCAGAATCTTAAGGAATGACGTAAATTTTATTTAAAATCGTTTGCCTGCTGTATGACCTATGGGTGTGCTCCAGCCTTTTTCTGTGGACTGACGCGACATCAAGTAAAATCTTAAATTGATGAATTTGGACAGTCTAGCTTTGTCTTCAACGACTTTGCCTCAGTTCGATGAAAAAAGAATCTAAATATTTTAAAAGTTTTTTATTATGTAAATTTTAAAAGAGGTGATCGCGGTTACCTGATGATATATTTATTGGCCAAAATGAAAGAAATATTACAGTTTTTCAAAATGTAAACGGAAGCAAAAAAAGTAATAAAAGTTTATTTATAAGTATATCTATGGAGATTACAGCATAATACTATTGTTGTAGCGAAAAATGTTTAAATAGAACTAGCGTTGAAAATAAAGGATTTATATTTTTGTAGTTAATTACTTCCTTAAGAAATTGCCTCGTAATATGTAATTCTCAAACTGTCGAGGTGTGATTGATAAATTTTGATATACTCTATGAGTGTATATATTGCTTATTTATTACGTTAATGAAATAAGTAAAACAGAGGCACTCCTCTATAATTTTCTGTCTGTAGTAAACTTTGTAGTCTACCCAGGAACCTAGATCCCATATTCCATGTATGTGCCATCCTTGTGTTCTGATAAGGGTACCTATGCGTGCCCACATTTCTGTCACGAAGGTGGTACACAACACAGCCGCCCATCGGTCTGGTTGCTACCTTGTCAGCGAGAGCGCGTTCAGGAAAGCTGCCGAACTAGGGCTTCCCCACGCCATTTAACAACGTGGACTAAATAATAACTTAAAACTAAAAAACTCTACGGACGGTCGTAGACTACCCAGGATTCGAATATGATATCTCACTGTATAAAACTAATGCATTAGTGACCTTGGACACGGAGGTAGATTCTTAATCCTGGAAAGGCTGCACGGGATGATTCAAAACTACACCAACAATAGTAAATTTTGTTGTGCGGGACGACAAACTCATCGCTTTTCAAGGAAGGATCCACGTCCGGATAAGCATTTCTTGGAAACTGTGGGGGTTGTTACATGGCCACCACGGTCACCATGACTGACACATCTCGACTGTTTTCTTTAGGGTACTATGGAGGGTATGGTGTGTGAGACTTCTGTGCCATCATAGGAGGACCTTGTCAGACGAATCCATGCAGCGACTAAACTTGATGGCCACACAGCCGCACGTGCGTCAATCTCTGCACCGCCGATGTGATGCTCTTGTTGGGTCGGTGGTGGTTTTGTGTCACAATGTGGGATGTAAACCCGTCACCATATCCGAAGAGTTGTCAACATCATCCCCTCTTGAAAAATGATCGGTTTGCCGTCCTGCGCAACATGCTAATCCTTGTCGGCGTTGTTTGGAATCATCCGGAATAGAGGTTTCATCGACGAACAATGACACAGCACAAATTCAATGTTACCTTGGTTGATGGAAATTTGAAATTTCCTTGCCTCGGGTCAAAATATATAGCTACAAGTAACTCGACAGTTTTAGAGTTCCGACGCATTACGTAAGGCTGCGTTCCGAATGGAACTCACACTCACATTCCAAATGGGACTATTCCACACTCGCACTTTACTAAATAAATCTGTATGGGGTAAATCGATACGGGATTCTATCGATTATCACTTTCTGAAAACGACTCAAATATTTACCTCTCTTTTTCGTTGTAAAGATAATAGTGAGTTTCAAAATCATTAAATGGAGTGATTATTCGGGAGGATGCTGGGTTCAATAATAACGAATGAAGAAATAAGGAGGTTACGTCACTTCGTATGATTTCCAGAGGAATATATTTTCTTAAAATGATGAAATACCCATATCTACAGTAATGTTTCTTATGACTTACTTACAGTTATTATTACTGAGTGAGAGCACTCTCACCATGAAACACATTATGAGTAACGAAGGTAATCGACGAGGCAAGTGCATACATGAACTTCGTTTGAATGTCAAGCTACATGAAAGTCGTAGTTAGATTGTGCTCTTTATCTATAGTGCGTATCGTAATGAAAAAGAATCTTAAGTCAGCTATGCAAAGATTATTGCTATTGCAGTGCCAACTTCGTGAGACCTTATCAACGTTTTATTTATTAGTAGTCGTGTTTGCAGCAACGTGGTTTGTTAGAAAAACAACGAACGAGTTTACCATTGGACAGTTTGTATCTAAATTTGTGACGGCACGCAATGCGAGCGCTGTGTTGGTCATCTGATACATTCAACGCGGTTACCAGCGGTAATGTCTTGCATTCTACGTGCCTTTACGAAAGTGGCCCCGGTGGCACAGTGTCTAGACTAGCACTCGCACACCACCAAGGCGAACTGGGTTTGATTCCCGGCGGCGGGCGTCACTCTCGGTTATCGCACGTGAGAATCGTGCCAGACGATGCCGCTGGCTGGTGGGTTTTCTCGGTGATCTCCCGTTTCTCCCACATTTGCATTCCGGCGCTGCTCCATGCTCGCCTCGCTTCACCCATGTCGGCCCTCACCAATCTACTCCATTTCTTTACGACACCGACCGACGCGGAAGTGCAGTTCCCATTTGTTCGTAAAGGCTGTTCACGATAAAGTGAGCACTTTTGAAATCAACCTTAGAAAAAAATCACTGCTCATACCTGCATATGTCTTAACGGGAGCCATGAATGACATGCACCCAGTAAAGTTGGTAACGATGGTTGGGAAGTAGTTCCCTATCTTATAGTTGAATAGAAAGTGTTAGGTAACCATTTGTGATAACTTATATTATTTCTTTCGATTTCTGTTTTTTTTTTTAATGCATCGAAGTGTAAAAATGAGCAGATATATTAAATATTTAGTTTTCTAATAATTTCACAGTTTCACTTGACCGACGCATGAATAAAGTGATGAGACGCGTGACAATGTTAATCTTACATAAGACGGAAGAATACATGCACAACGTACATACAAGTAGATCTTAAGCAGGGCTTTCAGAAGTGCTAATTTTACCGTGAATAGCAACCTTGCCACTATATAAATGAGAAAGTGTTTTGTTTGACCTTCTTTCATGTCAAAACGGAGCAACGGTTCGACGTGATTTGTTTACACAGATATAGTTGGATGACCGGAGAGTGACATAGGCTACTTTTTACTCCATAAAAATATCTCATTCCTTTAGGAAAATTCTTATTGTCATTTTACTGCATAAGAAAGCATTGTTAAAAAAAGTTCCGTCATTCCTCCTTTCTTCCTTTCTTTTTTGTTTATGGGCTGTCTTCCATTCCTTCCCAAGAGCCGTAGTGGCCCAGTGGCTAGAGCTATTCCAAGTGGGGCAGTAGTGGCCTAGTGGATATAAATAAAATAAGTGGGGCCGCAGTGGTTCAGTAGCTAGAGCGATCCCAAGTGTGGCCTCAGTGGCTCAGTCGCTAGAGCGATTCAAAGTGGGGAAGCAGTGTCTTAGAGAATAGATATATGTCAGGTGGCGCTGCAGTAGCCCAGTGGCTAGAAAACCCAATAGTGGGGCCGCAGAAACTCAGTGGGTAGAGAACAAAATAGTGAGGCCGCAGTAGTCCAGTGGCTAGAGAACCTTATATATTTATATATATATATATATATATATATATATATATATATATATATATATATATACATAACACTAGCATATATATACACCCTAGCTTTTACCCGCTGCTTGACGCTTTAAGGGGGGTCAGCCCTATCGAATTATTTTTATAGAATTTCCCACTACAAATTCGATTTCAGGAGGTGCGTTACAATTTCTGGCACGACAAAGCATGAATAATACCTTCCATAATGTTCTTGAATTGTTCCCGCTTCTCTGCATTTCATTTTTTTTTAAAGCTCTTAATAGCCGAGGTAAATCAACTGATAATTGTGTGGCAGCGACTACAGAGGTCATAATAGTTACGACAGTCGAACAGAACAGATTTCACAAAACGTATGTCATGTCATCCAAAAAATTCCATCCAAAATCCACGTTTGCGGGTAGCATCCGAAAATTAAAAAAAAATCCATAATGGCGGGGCCTGATCTCTCTTAAGGAGTTTGGTGTTGTTAGAACATACTCACTTCATTTAAAGATTTTCCTTAAAGGAGACCAGGTCCCCCCATTATGGATTTTTTTTTTTTAATTTTCGGATGCTACCTGCGAACGTGGATTTTGGATGGATTTTTATCGGACGACATGACATGCGTTTCGTGAAATCTGTTCTGTTCGACTGTCGGAGTTATTATGACCTCTGTAGTCGTTCCCACAAAATAATCAGTTGTTTTACCTCGGCTATTAAGAGTTAAAAAAAAAAAAATGAAATGCAGAGAAGAGGGAACAATTTAAAAACATTATGGAAGGTATTATTCATGCTTTGTCGTGCCAGAAATTGTAATGCACCTCCTGAAATCGAATTTGTAGCGAGAAATCTATAAAAAATAATTTGATAGGGACTGACCCCCCTCCCGCCTCCCCTTAAAGCGTCAAGTTGAGTTGAGAGAGTTGCTGAGAGATTTCGGAGGCTCTTAATAACGAGGTCTTGAGAGTCGATGAGGGTGAACGGAGGGCAGAATGTATCAGTGCCGAAATGCAAGGGTGGGGGAAATGCGAGATCCCCGAGAAAATCCGCCGACCAGTGACATAGTCAGGGTAGGTTTTCCACTGCAGGAAATCCGGGAGTGGCCCGGACGGGTATGAACCTGTGTTCGCCTTTTTGGGAGGCGAGCAGGCTAATCGCTCAGCCACCGCAGCCCCTAAAGCGTCAAGAATTGGGATTTCTGGGTTAAAGTGAATTTCCGTTGTAACCATTTTTGCTACCTCTTAAGAAAACGCGACTTATTTTTTTTTGTGCCATTGCTGCAAAGTCTATAATAAAATTAGGACATTTTTATTATAATCAAATTATACAGTAATCATATTCTGTTGCAAATGTATCTGCATAAACATAGTAGTAAAACGCACGCTTTAAAATTTTATGTGTGTAACAATTATATAACAGGAATAAATCATATCAACTAAAGACAATTCCTTCCTATTAAATAGTCACCCGTAAACAAGACAGGATTCCTGAAAGTTAGAAGTTTAGCTGACGTGACACATTTTTTTAAATCCATTTTGTTGAAGGCCGTAGAGTATTCAGCAAACCAGAAGTGAAGTTTCTGAAGCCGAAGTTGCATTGATGGACACGCAGTGTAATCCTGAAACGAGCAGTGTGTAAGACAAGTAAAGAAGGAGTAAGTAGGGAGAGAGGGTATTAAAAAGTCCGATGCAGAGGTCTGGATGGAGACGCGCAGGAAGGTTTAGCGGGTTGTGGATACAAATTCGTTCCGCGCTTGTGAATGAGCGACGCGACGGAGCCGGCGGCGCGACTGTCAGCCTGGCACGCAGAGGTAAATGAGCAACTCCGCATTGTTCCAGAGGGGTTAGTACCACGGTAGACACATAGGGCCGTCTGCTCGCCCCACAGCTGAGTCCAGGAGAGGCGTAACTCGGCTCATGCTCCACTGGAAACTTGTCTAATGAAACTCGGGAGAAAATAATCCTTCGATATAGCAGGGTGATACAGAACTATTATCCGGAATTGTAGGACGCGATAGTAGAAATCCATCTGGTAAAAAGGGACTCGTAGACATGGATCCCTTTCAGAGTAACGTGCAACAGCTTGGCGTCCCAAGTCACCAGACCTAATTTTTATCCGGTTATTGTGTTTATAAAAGTGGATGAAAGACGTTTACCACCAAGGAAGTATTCCTGGGTAGTTGCCCAGATATAATTTCCAGCAATTATCAATGTTAAACACTGGGAACTGCTTATTTTATTAGTCGTGGGGAAATATGTATAAATTCAGTATATTCTCCGTACAGTTTGGCCGACCTCCCGTGGCGCAGTCGGTTGGTGAGCCGCCGGTTTGGGGTGCCGAAGGCTCTGGGTTCAAAACCCAGGCAAGGCATGGGTGAGGTCATAAGTTAGTTTGTAGGGTGTCCCCTGATAAGCCTTCAGGCATAACACCAGGGGACGTTAATAAACCCTATACAATTTCAATTCCATTCACCTTACGAATCGGACCCACGTTTGGGTTTTGTTTCATTTCTAAGACACTTTGGAACACATCGTACAGTTCAGAATTTCCAGACCAAGCATCATACATTCTAACATTAATGCTGTCATGAAATGACTGTATTTGTAACAGTAAATAAAAAAAAATATTTTCCCCTTTATAACATCTTATTTAAAATGCAACGTTCAACTTTTATAACTGAAAGTAAAGCAAACCATGGATTTCAGATGTTCTCAGTTACCTGCGAACAAGCCATAAAGCCTGATACAGACGGGTATCTTTTGTAAACAAGAAGGTGATCCCCCAAATGTGAACAAGAAGGTATACACCCTCTTGTATTCAAGTCCCAAGTACACACTGTACACACAGTAGAGGTACTTGAATGTTGTAGCATGCCAGTCACTCATATACCACAACCCACAAAGATTTTACAAACCTAAGAAATCATTAATGCAGAATTGAAATCTGTTTTCTACTCTCAAATTACTAATATGAGCATAAATAAATTTACGGGAACTACAAATGTAAACAAACTACTTGCACAAGAAGGTGAACGAAAAGTGGAACAGTCTCTAAATGATTCTAGCTATCACGCTAGCCCTTGCATGCAAGCCACTTGCAAACAAGTTAGCAAGTCACACGATGCAAGAGGACTTGAACAAGAAAGGTGTACATCTTCTTGTGCAAGAAAGTGAACTGTGTGTAACAGGATTTAGAGTTCATATCACCTAGAACATTCAAATTACGCTGTGAAATACGAGACAGCACGTATGTACGCCTCGAGCGGAGAGGAAACTCCGTGTAGGTTCAACGCGATGCCCAAAAGGAATCTGTTAAACCAGCAGCCTCTGACGACGGAACAACACATTAAAATAATTTCCCACTGGGTAAATGGCAAAGTTACCAATCAATGAAAATTTGTATTATAAGAATGTACTGGATATAAATGTATTACCCGTGGGAATATGCTGACACCTCGGTGTGACCGAATTATCAACTACCAGGGAAGAATGAAAACACGTTGTTTACTTCGTACGAGGCACCAAGTTTCCTGATGTGGACCATTCGAACCGTGTTGTTCCGTAAGATTGCGTTTTGTCTCCAGAAATAGCAATAGGTTCTAACTTGTTAAAAACAAATTCCCGTCTTACCGAA
Source organism: Dryococelus australis (assembly GCA_029891345.1). NCBI lineage: Eukaryota > Metazoa > Arthropoda > Insecta > Phasmatodea > Phasmatidae > Dryococelus > Dryococelus australis. Next base: position 117,929,465 of record CM056997.1, read on the forward strand.
ATTTATTCTGCCTTTGTATCACTATGATATAGTTTACTTCAGTGGTGTGAATTGAATTGTTGCAAGGTAAGCTAGCGTTTTTTGTGTACTGTATCCGGTTGCTTGCTAGTTTACACTTCCACCACTAAAACGTAGCTCGGCAGCTGACGCCACAGGACGCGTGTAATGGGTCCCTTGCTGCTCGCTTGTGAGTGGGCGGAACGTTGTTCATGTCCCTTGGCGGCACGGTGGTTACTGGCTCCTTCTGCATGCACCGAGAATGTACAGCGATGAGAAAGCACCAGCTTACTTTACAACACTTCATCACACGCCACTGGTTTCCTTGTATGCATATATACGTACTTACATACATCGGCTTTCGAATTCATTGACAACAGTTTTGTAGGATTTCTGTGAGGGTTTAAACGGAGCGTATCCTTTACCAGGAATGAGCAAAAGAACAAAACAAAGAAACCGAATACCAGAGAAGGCGCCTATAATGAACGAAAACTAACTAGGAACTAATGAAGAATATAGAGGTCACTAGAACATGAAGCAACAAACAAGCAACAAACTGGACATGTAAATTGGCGAACAACAACTACAATGAACGTAACTACAAACTGTAATAATGAATCGAACAAAACCCATTATCAGAGAATACGGCGCGACAATACGAACCAAAAGTTACGGGAACAATAATATAAGACTATACATATACAACGAGCATAAATAAATAAAAGCGTTCGAGTACAGTGATAAACTTTTGCTCCAATACGACTGGTTAGGTTACAAGATACCGAACAGTTTGGCAAAATGATCGAAGTTTTGGAGAGAGCGATGAGAAGCACGATCAACAAGCAGTCTATCATTTTGCCAAACTGTTCGGTATCTTGTAGCCAGTCTTATTGGAGCAAAAGTTTATCGCTTTACTCGAACGTTTTCATTTTGTTATGATTGTTGAAACTGTATAGTCTTATATTAGTGCCCCTGTGAGTTTTGGTTCTCATTGTCCTCTAATAAAGATTTTTACGTTCATTATTGCAGTTTATCGTTATGTTGATCGAGGTTGTTCAGCTATTTTCTTGGCCAGTTTGTTGTCTTCCGCTGTTGCTTCTTGACTACTAGGTTCTTATATAATTTCCTAGTTAATTGTTATTTTTATAGGCAAATTGTCTGCATTCTAAGAAATTCTTCGCTAATGTGTATATGTACGTATAGCGAGAAAGAGCGAGTAGTAAAGTTTTTCCCATACATTTAAGGCTGTAGCGTTCCTACATTTTTCCAGGTGTAACGTCTGGTTATCTAACACGTGCTAATTGCATTTCAACACATTTGAAGTTAGCATGCACATTTATAATACTAGTACACGCACGTTTATGTTGTAAAAAATATTATATGTCATATGTTTTACATGTAATATTGTTATATCATAATTTTGTTTTCTTAATTCTACGTAATATTAATGTACACGCAATAGCTGAAATGTTAATTTTCTATATGTGAATTGGTGTAATTTTATTTCGTTTCTTCAGGTTTCAAGTAACTTGTTTGTTGTGTGCAAGTGGCAACATTTAGGCGCACCCTTCTGAATCGTCACGGTATTGGAAAGCATCCTGGGTTAAGCCCTATGTACTCTGTATGAATTTGAATATTTAACCGCTGCCGATAATGGATGGTGACGGAACGTTGCATACTCAATTTTGAATTAAGTGGGTCACAACGTCAGCAGGCCAGTGAGGCCTGTGTTCTACGTTGAAAGTATAAATTAAATATTTTAAGGTTGATTAGACCCAAAAAAGTGTATTGAAATTTGAGTGATAAGTCAACGGTACACAGTACTACCGTCGTAACAGGTCTACATATAAAATAAGTGTGAGAAACTCTACATTTATATAAGGTATGATCACACCTTAATGTACAGTGAGCGTTACACGTACTTGAGTGTGTTTAATAAACTTTTAAAGTAAGCAGTATCATTTCACGACACTTCTCAGTGGTCACAAAGTGCCTGAGATTTAAATAAGTATCTGATTGTTCTACCAACATAAACTGTGCTAAAGCCAGGAGCATTTTTAATATGTAATTATACAGGTACGTAATTTATTGTAACGGCCAAGTGTGAGAACATTAGCGACTTTTATTTTGAACTGAATTAAATCTACTCTGCAAAACTTTAAGTCATTCAAGATGTCTAGACAATGTTTTTTTTTTTTACTTTTAAATACCCTATTCACTTAATTTTAATTTGTATCAGGCATAATGAGATATATCTTTATAGGCCTAGTCCAGCTGCTGCGTGCATATCCCTTGCATCTTTAACATTAGCAAGAAATGAAACTTTCAGGCAATTTTTTACTTCTATGATATTTTCTCCATTAAATTATTGCTTAAAAATATTGGAAGCCTTTCATTGCTTTAAATAGATACATAGTTGGTTCCCATGTCTTCCGGTGTGTTTGGTAGTGTTGTATAGCTATGCAGGGGGCTGCTCAGAATCTAATTGTGAGCAGGGCTATCCGGGTTATTGAAATTCTGTTGGTGTGGAATACTAGCAACTTCGACGATGTAGTTTGCGGCATGCAAATTAACTGTCAGTTGGCTAATGTTTGGTGTTAATTTTATTGTTATGGATTTTTCCCAGGTCTTTGTACTTTAATTACGCAGTTCTGCCTGTATACATTACATTTGACTAGAAAACCATAGCAGGGTTCACCCGTTTTCTTTCAGGGGCCAATACTTATACGTGGGGCATACGTAAACTATATCTTTCTCCAAGTTTTCCCCCATACAGTATTTCTTACACAGAAAACAGTAAAATGTACAGGGAAGTTACCAATTATGTATTTTAGTGGTGCTAAAAATTTCTATATTTGCAGCCTAATATACAGTAGTATTTACATAAAATGTATAGGTTAAAACTTCCATTACAATCTAGGAAGTTTACTACAAAACTTTCTACAAGGTGGTTTTAGGTTTCTTAGTTTTGTTCTTTGGGTAAATTTATGGTAACTGAAATAGTTCGCACAAATGCCCACAGAAATTACAAAATAAGCAACTTTAACATATACATGTGCTGTTATCTGTCATGTTTCAAGGCAACTAAGTCCATTCTGATTATGTGATTTGCTATCACGATTCAAGCGTACGAAGAAAGTATACAGCTTGTCTCGTAGTTTGAAATAGCACTTTTTTACTTGACCGGATCAATCCGAATTAGTTTTCGCAGAAACTTAAATATCTGTGGTTCGTGGACAGACACTTAGGAGGCGTAACTATTAAGAACATCCAATTACGAAAGTGGGTATGAGCTTACGTGTTTTGAAAGACAACTGGCCATTAAAAATTTCCTCGAAAATATGATAATCCTACTCATGAACATATGGGCTCGTTCCTGCTTAAGGAAAATGTACGATTCACTGTTTTTCTCCTGTATATCAACAATTTTTATTTCTGTCACTGCAAATATAATACACTGCCTGTTATTTTTTATCACATTTCATTATAATAAAATTAAAACCTTACGATGGGATGAAACGTTTTGCAAATGAAATAACCGATTTTTATTTAGCGTAAAACATAATTATCGCTACCAAAGTGGTTATAGAATAAGTTATCTTGGTTTATGGGCTAAAGCCACATTTTGCTTCCGGGTTCAGTCCAGTTCGCTCAGAAATTAAAGACCTCCCTTTTCTATTCATAACCTTTCCCGTTGCAAGGGAATTACTTACCCGCAGTAAAACCTTGTTCGGCCTCAGGGGACAGTAAGCCGCAATCTTTCGGATGCAAAGCGTATATATTAATTTAAATCTACACCAGGAATTTACTGCAGCGATTAGAGGCACTACTCTCAGTTTCGTCCTACTAGGAGAGAAAATTAATGCAAGTAAACGTTACCACAGCTACTAATTTACTTATCGTGATTGCACATTGCATGGTTTTACTACTCATGACCAAACATTATCTCAATTTTCCATGGAAAGGAATAACGTATATTTTCCCCCGAATTCTTCATCTTGACAGTTTTACATTCGCCGGTCTTAATACAATGACTACATAAAAAAATCGACTTGCAACCGCACATGTTATGTTCGTACATTCTAAGGTCAGAAAATACTGCATCCGCCAATCAGTAGACATTAGGCTTTTCTCACATTTCAAAAGAAACTACTGCAGTAACGTCTGTATAAAGTTTCTTTTTTTTTTTAGTCGGTGGCAATTGTGAGGATGAACCCAAACATCTGTCGTACTTTCTCCATTGCCGAAGCTGCTTACAAAAACAAGGGGGGGGGGGGGGGGTGCTACAAGTAAAATGATACCTGAAAAAAAAAAAACTAGTTTCGTTTGTTTTTTCGTAAACTTTTTAATTGTTTTATTTAGGAATTTTTTACGTCAAGATTTTTCCTGCAACCAGTTTCGGTAATCTGGATAGTCCAACATAGGTCTGAATTTAATTATCTGTGCGTTTCCTTTTTATTAGACTTTTTTGAAGATTTATGTTTTACCTTCAAAAAACAATCAGGTGAAAGTTGGTTTGTAAACTGAAAAAAAATATCTAAATTTACTTTAAAAACGCAGGTAATGGATTAAATGCATAACAAAAGTGCCTGGATGTGTGAATCAGTATATATTGTTACACGTTGCCACTCTGCATCACTTTCCTTGATCCAAGGAGCGTGTGTAGATTTACAAAGGGATGCCGCCACGCGTACCGCCAAAAGCCTATCGGGACTCGTGTACCTTCTTGCCCTTGAGGATTGAATGTTCTGGTCGTCGCCCTCGCCTTCATCAGTGTGACTCGGGACGCGGTGTACCTTCTGGATCGGGCACAATGGTCTACAGAAGCCACGGCGAATCTCTCAGTAGAGAGTGTGAAGTGCGTAGTCTTGTACAGCCTTAAGCGTCAAGTGTGCAATTCCAGCGAAGGGATGGTCCAGTGATGTGACTAGGGACGAATATGACCGTTACCAGCGGGAGTGATGTCTGCGGACTACGAGCATCGGCACAGTACAGAAAGAGATCAACCGACCTGACTATTGAACTGGATGCTTGAGTAACAGTCATTTGTAATGATGACAATAGAGAGCTGGATTAAATACTTGCAAATAATAAGTGTGAATTAAGTGTCTGCAACCAATATAAATTCAGCGATTAGGGCTTAAATTAGAATTGAGATTGGCATTCAATATTGCGCCCACTGAGAATAACAAGTGTTAATAGTAGATATATGTATTTTAATGCTGTTAATAATAGATTTGTTAATTTTTAATGCCTTATAAATACATTTATAATTAATAGTTATTTTATTTAAATTAAGACCTCCAGACCCCTTAACAATTGCAGATCAAGTGCCTAAATACTGAGCTATAAATAAAGCAGTTTTGAAAAAGGCAGACTGTTCCAGTAATGCATATTTATAGTTCTGAGTAGCTAGAAAAGTTTCAGGATACTGGTAAAAAATACAAAAAAGTGTATTATGTGTCCCTCCGTCAGTGTCCCTCTGAATTCGAAAATGGATACATGACATAGTCTGACAGGAGATTACAAGTTGAAAGTCAAGCAGCCGTTACATTTCGACACAATTGTATCATAATGACGTAGAAATTATTTCTACGAGCCTGCATTTATTTATATTGTTGCGCCGCTACTCGTTCGTTCGTTCGTCCGCGACAGCACATGTGCAAATATGAAACTTGACATCTGGCCAGGGTTGCCAGATAGTTTTTGGTGAAGTCGCCTAAATGGCCAATATTTTGTTGCCCAATATAATTACACTTTATACTAATCGCATTAAAAAAAAATATTGCAAATTTTTCATGTAATATTTCATATGTCTGAAACACGAATTGTTTTAAAATGATATAGTCCCACACTAAATTTAAAAAAAAGTCAAACGCACAAACAATTGCGTGATATTCAAATCTGCAGCGAGTAACAAGAGTCTGAACAAGAGACCCTCGTCAATTGTATCCACAGTGGTTGCCATTAAAAAAACTTATATTACTTATGAGAATTATTTATCTTGTTCATAATCAAAAAATATACCATTACTAAGTAAATAATTTCAAGTAGCCCAAATATCGCAAACAAAAACCGCCCAAACTGCGATAATCGCATTTTCGTAATTTTTTGTCACAAATTTTGCCTTGAAGTAGCCCAAGCGATGACAAATCGCCCAATCTGTCAACCCTGCATCTGGCTGAAATCGGCAAAATGCACGTGGGCCTGCGCTGTAGCCTCGAGGATGCGGGTGATCGGAAGATGATTCGCTTTACCGGGTAAGTGACTCTGAGTCCTAACGAGCTCTTCGAACCGCATAAAGCATTTCTAAATTCAAATTTATTGGCTGGGTGCTTCCCAGAAGAAGTCCACTGGCCGGCCCAGACGAGTCCACTGGAAAATGCACGGCTATAGGCTATTCACGGTAAAATTAGCACTTTTGAAAGCCCTGCTTAAGATCTAATTGCATGCACGTTATATATTCTTATGCATTATGTAAGATTAACATTGCCATGGGCCTCATTACTTTGTTCATGCGTCGGTCAAATGAAACTATGAAATTATTCGAAAGATTATTTTTAACAAATCTACTCATTATTACACTTCGATGCGTTAAGAAAAATAAACAGAAAGCAAAATACATAATTTCAGTTATAAATTGTTACCTAACACTTTCTATTCGACGTTAAGATACGGAACTACTTCATATCCATCGTTACCAACTTGACTGGGTGCATGATGTAGCAGTGACTTTTTTCTAACATTGATTTAAAAAGTGCTCACTTTATTGTGAACAGCCTTTACGCTAGAACATCTGAAGAAAAGGAATTGAAACTACCTTAGCCCACTTAGACCCAGTGTACACAGTTGTCTACATTACGCACGTGCACACTCCAAATTCGAATAAGTGGAAACCCACTGATTCTCGGTCAAATTCAACTACTTGAATCATTGAAAATGGCTCCACTTACAATCAGTGGAAAATCACTTATTGTTTCAATGAAAAAATTTCAGTGATTGAATTAGTGACGTGACACAATTTCACTGATTGAATAAGTGACGGGCGACTACAGCGGCGAATTAAATATTGTTTTTATAAAATTTAGGCAGACAATGACGTAAAATTAACATTTATATTGCGCAATTTACCATAACTTAAAGAGGTAAAAAAGTCGTCGGAGGTGGATAGGATTGCACTCAGACGCACTTTTCACTTCGCTTTTCTGCTGTTACCTAACCAGCTGCGCTACTGAGATATGTTAAAATGTAAAGCGAAATGTGTGTGTTACATTCCTTATCGAAACCGTGAAGATTTGAATTGTATGCTCTTTTCGTTTTTGGTTTAATTCGTAGCCTACCGTTACGACTGTTAAAACAAATATCTTCACCACATTGTATGCAGTTTAAACCTTCGAACAGAGCGCTGTGATGATTACATTAAAACGAAATGAAAGACGTAAAAACGGAATAAAAGACTGAATGTTCATGTTACCTCATGAAATGGTGTTTTGAAAGACGAGATACATTTTAGAAAGTATTTCGTATTGGTCGTATTAGTTTATATGTTATTTTACTTGATACACGTCTTTAAACGGTAATTTTTACACGTTGTTAGACGGCCATTTTCCCACGCTGTTTAACTGATCCTGATCCATCAGTAAAAAATCAACCACTGGAAAACAGTGAAAAAAATTACTGATGAATCAGTATAAAATGTAACCAAATCAATCAGTGATGAATATCTGGCATTTTCACTGAGTCATCAGTTAAATCCCCTTAAGTGACTGTTGAATCAGTCAGGTACTCTTGACTAATTAAAACAGTGAAATTCTCACTGATTCAGATTTAGAGAGTAGGTAATTTTTTGTTTGTATTGCACACTGCGAAGCTCAATGACCAATGTTCTTCTAACATTTAGATAAAATTCTACTTGATTATTTTCTGGCTTGCGACACTTGGTATATAATTTAATGCTGGTTTATAGTAATATATAACACATCCCTCATTTAACCTCCAGGCACAAATCGTGGATTAAACAATTAATTAGATTTTCTACCGAAACATAAAAAAAAAGCAGTATTTTGCCGGAAGTTGTTTATGATTAATTTATTAACATATTTGCGTGATTTTTCGTTATGTAAGTGAAAGGATGCAACTACAATGAAGGAGTGATGAAATTAAAACTGCAAACAGACAATTAGGTAGAGTAATTGGAATACAATTAGCAATAAATAATTGTAATCCATTAAATGCTGCATCATATATCGAACTACCAGAATTTATTAAGAATAAAAAAGCATGCATAAATGTAAAGAATAATGATCAGAAATGCTTTCTTTGGGACATAATAACTGCATTGTTTCCAGCTGAAAAGTCCCTCAAAGAGTTACTAAATATAAAAATGTGGGTCTTGATATCGATAAAGTAATAGATAAATATCAAAATCCTATAAAAATTGATGATATACCAAAATAGAAAATCATTATGATACATCTATAAATGTATTCTCTATTGAAGATAAGTGTGCAGTATATCCACTAAAACTTACAAAACATAAAAAGGAAAAACACATACATTTACTTGAATTCAAAGATGACACAAATTCACATAATGGTTGGATAAAAGAATTATCGAAGCTGCTTTCAATGCAAAAAGATAATCATAAATGTAAAGCTTATATATGTAATATGTGTCTTCAATTCTTTTATTCTGAAGAGAATTTTAATAAACATACAGAAGACAGCTGTAAAAATGAAGCAGTAAAAATTACTTCGCCCTCAAAAGGAGAGCAAATCAAATTAAAAAATTACAAACATACAATGAAGGTTCCTTTTACAATATATGCAGATTTTGAATGAATATTAAAGAAAATATCAACAGTTAAGCCAAATCCAAGAGAATTGAGTAAATCTAACCTTATCAAATAACATTCAATTTCAACAGAGGATGATATTGATAATGATTTTCATAAAGAAACACTTGAAGACATAAACTTACTAATCAACAAATAAATATCATTGTTTTAGAATTGAATGATGAATCATATTCATAACGAAATATCAATTACACGAAGCATTTGATGTTTGTTATTATATTGTATCTAATTATGGTGATTATAAGCCTCCAGTAGTATATCGAGGCCCAAATGCTCATAAAATTGTTATACAATCAATGAAAAGCGCAGTAGAAGAAATTGGTGAAATATATTCCCAAATTGAACCAATGCATCCACTAACTAAAAAAAAAATGTATATGGGAACTCCGATGAATGTACTGTATGTGGATATGAATATACGGCGGACAAAGAAGAAGTACATCATCATGATCATAAAAGTGGAAAATTCATAAATCTAGTTTGAAATAATTGTAATTACACAACTAAAATTACCCAATTATGTACCAATTTATTTCCATAATTTAGCTGGGTATGATGCTCATTTCTTTATTACAGAGCTAGGATATGATGAAAAAAGTATAGATTTCATTGGGAAATGAGCATCATTGGAAATGATGCTCATTTCTTTATTACAGGATATGAATATGATGAATTATTATCTAATTTAAGTAAAGATCAAATGAAACACACACAAAAACATTTTCCAAAAGATCATGTAGATTTAGTATTAAATAAGGTGTTTATCCATATGATAATATGGATAGTTCGAAGAAATTTGAAGAAACAGAACTTCCACCAAAGAGTGAATTTTACAATAAATGAAATGAATCTGATATAACTGACGCTGATTTTGAGCATGCAAAACGTGTATGGAATAAATTTAATACTAAAAATCTTGGTGAATATCACCATTTGTATTTAAAAAGTGACATGTTATTATTAGCAGACATGTTTGAAAATTTTAGAAATACGTGTATAAATGCATACAATTTAGATCCGTCATGGTATTTTACAGCACCTGGATTATCATGGGATGCAATATAAAAATGACTTATCGATCCTTGGAATATCACAAAGTTGTAAGCGTATATTAAAGCTAAAAACAAATATTTAGAAGATTTTTATCGAAATCGAGAATCAAATTATTAAGCATATCTTAATGCTAATAATTTATATGGTTGGGCAACTTCACAAAATTTACCATATGAAGGTTTCGATTGGGTTTATTATTCATTAAATGATTTAGATTACTGGAGTGAAAAAAAAATTAAATTTTGAGAATGATTCTGAGTATGGTTATATATTAGAAGTTGAAGAACTACATAATTTACATAAAGAGCTACCTTTTTGTCCTGAAAATAAGATAGTTCCAAAAACAAATTAATCTAAATTATTAACATCATTACATAAAAAAAAGTATGTAATACTCTATCGTAATTTAAAACAATGTTTAAAAATGGATTAAAACTTACAAAATACACAGAATATTAATGTTTGATTAGTCCGATTGGTTAAAAGAAGTGTGTGTATATATATATATATATATATATATATATATATATATATATATATATATATATATATTATATATATATATATAAACACAACATTGAGAACTAATGCTAAAAAACAATTTCGAAAAAGATTTTTATAAGCTCATGAATAATTCTGTATTAGGTAAAACTATTGAAAACATTAGAAACAGAGTTTATGTAAAGTTAGTATCATATGCTGAAACAAGTAAACTTAATAGCAAAACCACATTTAAAAATAAATACTATATTTAATGAAAATCTCGCAACTATAATATGAATAAAACAAATGTAAAATTTTATGAACCAATTTATGTGGGTATGTTAATTTTAGACATATCGAAAGAATTAATGTATGATTTTCATAATAATATAACAAAAACAAAATATGGTGATAAAATTGAATTATGTTATCACGATAGAGATTCATTTATTTATAACATAAAAACAGGACATTTTTATGAAGGTATGAAGTTGATGAAAGAAAAATTTGATACAAGTGGTTATCCAAATGGCAATATTTATAACATGCCTCAAATAAATAAAAAAAATTAGGAAAAATAAAGATGAATGTATTGGTAAAATAATGAAAGAATTTGTTGGTTTTAGATCAAAAATGTATGCTTATAAGATTGACGATAAAGAAAATAAGAAACCGGAAGGTGTGTAAAAATGTGTAGTTAATAAGCGAATTACATTTGATCACTATAGGAATTGTTTGTTTAAATAGAAAATACAATATAGAACAATGAATCTAATAAGGAGTGAAAAATATGATATATATATATATATATATATATACAGTCGAAGTTAATAAAAGTGCATTAAGTCCTTATGATAACAAAAGAATTATATTAGGTAATAAAATCGATACACTGCCATATGGATATCTAAAGAATAATTTCTAATGATTTTTTAAATTATTTTATTTTACACTTCTTTAGTTCCTAAGACAACAGCAACATTAGCACCATCAAAATCAATCAGTTTGTCATTTGCGTATCTAATTTCTAAAACATTTTGATTAAATCATTCGTTATTAATTTTATAAGAAATTGTATATGTGGGCTCATAAATAATATAATCTTTAAAACCAAGCATAGTTTTTGGTGGAAAACTAGCAACTATATCAGTTTCTAAATTAATAGATTCATCATATTTTATAAACATTTCATAAGTGAAGTTATAATGAACATTTATGGTTTTAAGTGTATTAATATGGGGTGATTTAGTAAATACAACAACTTTGTCTTTTTCAATAGTAAATTTTCTTTCAAAACCAAATATATCAGATAGTCAATCATCAAGTTTAATATCTAATTTAGATTTGATAGATATTCTATTTGTTTTATTATCTGCTATTAATCCAACATTATGTGTTGAAAATGGATCAATTGAATTTATAGCTTCTTTTAACGATTCAATATCGTATTGACCTCTTGGGATAGTTATAACTTCATTTTTGTCAACAGGGCTTGTTTTTTCAATTGTTGTTATAGTATTGTTATTTATATTTGGTGCTAAAAAGGTTGTATGAAAACTAACCAATTGCGATAGGTTTTTCATTATGTATTATATCATAATGAAGTTTTTTCTTCAGAATAGAATTATTGCTTGTTAACTTAAATACTTTATTATCCATTTATATATAAAAAAATCATGTAAATGAAAAAAACTGACTTGGGTGCTGACATTTTAATTTCCGAAGTGGCATCAAAATATTAAAAAATGGTGAACTATTGCCTGCAATAATTGTTGGCCCGGGCAGTTGTGGAAAAACAAATTTGATAGTTAATTTTATTTATAAAACAGGTGGGTTAAATTTTAATAAACTTTAATATACGCAATTTGCATTATGTTATTGCGTTTTGAAATTATATAATTTAAAAAAATAACTAAAATTTATAAAGCCTCAGTTAAAGCAGACTCGACTGCGCAAACTGCAGTTTTATTTATCCATGAGTCTTGTGAGTTATCAAAACCTAACCATTTTATATATATTTGTTCACCACTATTTTTTAAAACTTTTCAACTTAATATTCATTTGTATAGTCAGTTTTCATAATTTCGTATTCATAAAAATTATCTTTTATGTCTTCTCCATTAATGTAATTTAATTTGTAAGCTGGTACATCATAATTTAAAACTTTAATAACAGTAAATAATGCTGTCAACCAATTAGCAGTATAAACTTTTTCGATTTTTTTTTTTTTTTTTTTTTTTTTTAAGTTTGCTCACATGGACGACATCGCCAACTTTATACTTTATATTTAGCCCCCAATATTCACAAAATTTGTTTGAAATAATTATTTTTAAGTTTTTTTATTATCTTCAATTGGCTCCATTATTATATTCTTTCACTTAACCCTCTAATATATTTATCCATTTATAATTGCCATTTAAAGCAAATTTTACCATATATTTTTAAAGTTCGATTAAATCTTTCAACGAAGCTCACTTTTAATTCAGAAAATGAAAAAAAAGAATGGTTGATATTATATTTTTCCATAAGCTCATTAAATGTTTTACAATAAAACTCTGAACCATTATCAGTTTGTACATCATTTGGTTTTCTTTTAATTAATATAGATTACAAACTGTTTGATAATTTTTGCTTTTTATCATTAATTGGTATAGCAAATGCAAATTTTGAAAAAAAAAAAAAAAAAAAAAAAAAAACATCAATAATTGTCATAGTATGTTTGAAACCTTTATTTATATGCTATATGCCTTTCAAATTGCCAGTATTCATTTCTAAAAGATCAATTTGCCATAAATAATCAATTCCGTATTAAATTATTTTTTGTCTTGAAAAATTTATTCTTGCCGGCTTATATAATTCATTAATTATTCCTTCTCTCGCAGTGGGCAATTTTTTTTTTATGTTGGAGAGATCAGCTACAGCTTGTCGAGTTCGTAATGAATCACACGGTACATGAATCGACTTCGTTGACCCGTGGGAAGCGCTAGCAGGTACGAGATCAGAAGTGTTCGGTCTTAATGAACTGCCCTTGCCGCCGATCACCATAGGAGAAGTCACTATGTGAGCAGAAGAGAGAAGGGAAGAGATGCTACAATTCGTGTAGAGAAGGCTGATTTTGGCCGCGGAACAAAGGAGTAAAAAAAGAAGTTATCGAAAATTAAGAGTTTTCCGCCAGGACAGCTGGTCCTTACCTGCGAATTAAACGTCAGTAAGAAATGGTTGCCCATAACCAAGAAGCTTTTACAGCTTTATGAGGGGCCGTACGAGATATCACGTGTTATTAATAGAAATTGTCACGAGTTGCAGGATCCTACCACAGGAGAGATAGTGGTAATTTTAATTTGGCATCTTTACGAGCGTATGTAGCACCGCTGATAGCCATGTAAGACGTCTAAATAACGCAAAAAGATGGCCTGTATGACGTAACATTGTAGTGAGAAGCTTCAGATAAGCTCAGATTCCCGTGTCAAAATAATTTTATTTAGGTGCTATTATGATTAATTATGAAGTTGTTAAGTGATTACGTAAGACTTACGCGCTGAAGAGTATGTGAAGGTTAGTGCAGCAACCCAGTGACGTGACACAGTTATATGTTATATCTATATTTTAAGCCCCAAGTGATACGTGACATGCGCCGTCGTCGCGACGAAGATTATTGTTATTTGCTACGCCTTCAGAAAAGAAGCTTGCTAAACGGAGACGTAAACAGATTGATGATGAGCTTGTCGTACACTCGTATACAGGTAACACTGAGAAAATAACACCCTACACACTTCCTACACAGTGAAGTTTTACATACTGATGTACTTACAGTAATCCAGGTCCTCTCGTACGTGAAAGAAAGGGGAATTTAATCCCTTATTGCTGATATGGTTTAGATGGTGGATTTTCCATGGAGTTTATTTTTCTGTAGCGGAGGTTGTCGATCTTCCTATTTACCGCATCTGGTGACGATATGCGTATCATTTTATTTAATTAGCTACTGCAAAAACGTGAGTATATTTACCTCCTATGATGATTGATAGTCTATGAACATATGTATTGTTGTATATAGTTTGTTACGTTCATCTGATATTTAATATTTTAGAGTGTTGTATATAGTTTGTCTACATGTCATTATTTGAAAATGCTGTATCTTGTTGATGCTTTTGTTGTCTTCTGAATATCTCTTGATGTCACCTGGGATGGGTGAGATGAAAGCTGTGTACGTGGCAGTACACCATAACTAAATATGTAAATATTATCTGAATTGTATTGTTGTCATTAATAAGTACACATGTCACTGTACTTTATTACGCTAAAAGTGAGCTGTAACGAAGTAAGAGTAAGTTAAGCCCGTACAACTGTAACGGTTGTTTTCGAACGTGCAGTGATTTTGAACGCCGAGTGAAAATGTAATGTGCGCGTGTTATTGACGTCACCATAGATCGGTGCTACACTCGTATGAACTAGAAACGAGAGCTTCAAGATTTTAATGCACTCTACACGCACACGAAAAATCGCATTGTTTCACATACACGAGAACTGAACTCATCACAAATAAACATTATTCAGTTCACAAAAGACACAATTTAAAAGTGCACACGAAAATGGCGGTTCCGTAAAAGCTAGTATTTTCGACAGACGCACGCCAGAATTCCACGGCAAATAAACGATCAGGCAAGGCGAAAATAGGTAAATATGCTTAGTTCTTGAGAGCATATGCTCTGGGAAAAAGACGATGTAATCCAATGCTAGCCCTCATTTGAGAGATCACTTTGTTGTTAAAGTTAGTCGCCTGCCAAAGATATCGCGGACCATCCCTGAAATGATAAATCCAGGGTCACGGGGGGGGGGGGGGTCACTCCGGCTTCCCGCGCTTTTAGATAGTAATGTTGTCGTCTGCCTCGTGACGTCACCGCGTGGAGAGGCAGCGCCGCAACGATACTAGCCATACAATAAAACACTGCGGAACGAATGGTTATAATAGGAATGCGAGAATTGTAGTCCCCACTATCTTCGCGAACTTTGAAGCATTGAACAGTGAAACGTTATGGTACTGGTTTCCACAGTGTGTGCAATTTAGTTCGCCAAATTATATATTTTTTACATGTGCATACTGTCCATTTCATGTATGTGGGGTAAATTTTGACAGTTCTAGAATAGTAGGGTGGCCCCAATCTATCCTTCAACCACAGTTGTTTTATCACTGAAGAAATAAGACGTTTGTAAACAACTGTTAGAGTCCAATGCACGTTTGCATTTTCCTCTTTTCTCGTGTTTCCCGTCATGGCAGGCACTGAAAGACTGACGTTAGTTAACTTCACTTCTGATGACTTAGTAACTTTTTTCTTTTAGCGATTTCTTTACCTTAAACAACCTTTTTTACAAAAATACTGCCATGTAAGTAATAAACACGGTGTATATATTCCACCGCACTCGAATGTTTACGTCTAAAGCTAAAATAAAATATATTTATTGAATATTATTACAAACGAGAGGGCTTTCAAATGTGCTCACTTTACCGTGAATGGTCTATAATGTAGGATATTATAGCTAGGTTGGCATTCCAAACTGTTTTATATTTGTAATTGCCAAGTTAACTTTGTTGGGGTTCTGCTTATTTTATTTCGAGAGAAATGGTCCTACAAGTGAGTGTCATTTTGAAATGCATATTGTCTTGATGGAGCCGTGGAAAATTTTGCTGGTATAGAAATAACATTCCAATTATTGTATCTTCGAAAATTATATCTTCAATGAAAAAACAAAACGCGATACATACGTCGCTCGTTGTTCGTAATCGTACAGATGCAGAAATATACACTTCGAAGTAAACCTTACACTCAATTACTTTACGATATATACAAATAAACAAATATTATTCACACATTACAAAAGTGTTGAAAGTTTGGCTTTTTCAGGCCACGTGCATTTAAATCATTATAGTAACGGTTTACCAATTCATTATTTACAAAACATGTAAACTTATTGTTTGTAAAATTCTCATCCTCTTCAGTATGTGTTTTTCTATGCTAATCCTTGGATGTTTACATCACTAAAATCACGTTTGTTCGTCGCTGGTATTAAATTATTTTTTGCAGAATCATTCAGTAAAATCAACACTGTGCACGCTTCCTAAAACCATTAAATCGATATGTAAATTATATTTGCTTCATTGTGAATGGCAGGGTAAGGTAAATGGCAGAACAAAACCGTTTAACAAAGCGGTTAGACACGTGCCGATTAATATTACATTTCACTCAAGAAAATGCATCACAACGTTACCTACAACCAACTATGCTTAAAGAAAGCAAATAAACAAAATAATTAACTGCCGATAAAATATTCCGACAACATGCCAGACGAGAAACATCACGTTGAAATTATACAGTAACTTACACAGTAAATGGCCTGATGAGCGCTCACTATCTACGCGATGACGTCAGAGCTCAGTAGCCAATGGGTGCGCGAAGTGCCGGAGTGGCCTACCTTACATAGTCTAGTTATCTTGCGAGAAACCGATATACTGAATTTTCAATCGCCATGGAAGAGACAAGCAAGAAGGAAAAACCTGACGGGCTCCGAGCGGAGATGTCCGAGTCGACACGAAGATACCCGTAGAGGAACGAGAAGAATCTGTCGCTGTCAGTAATCGACACGACCAAAAAGGAAGCATGACTTATGAAACTGCTAATAAAATAGAAAAAATAGACTCTTGTGAGAGAGAAATCATATCTGAAATAAATATTTAATGTGTTAAATATGGTTTATGATAGTGCATATATTGTTAATATTTTTTGAATGTTTAAATGTGTATTGTTGTACACATATATTATTTGTTTTTATTACATTACATGTTATGCTACGTTCTAATGAAGGTGAGACTTCGTGGTAACAATGATTGGCTCTTAGGAAGTGAATTTTTTTGTGTTATTAAGTAATCACAGGATGATTTAAATCTTTTTTGACATTATGGATTAAATACAGCCGCCACTATAGTCCATTCCCGATTGGAAGCGACTTATGAAAATCGACCTTTGAAAAAACACTCCAGGCATAACATGTCAACCTGTTTTTTCAATAACATGTATTCCACAAATATATAACTCTGTGGTTAACTTAAGAGTACTGTATTATTGAATAAATGAAACTTTACCTTAATATCTTCTATAACTTGTAAAATTTATTTCATTTTAAATATGAATTAACAACAGCGAGAGCAGCGACGTTTGGCAACGAGCGATAAGAAATAGTTCACTATTAAAATATTATTTTATCGTGGTTTTTTAGTATACTATTTGTAAATTAAACGGTGCCTATTGAAATTTCTAAATATTTAGGTAGCCCCGATGGCAACATATTTCATTTTTGCAGTTTGAAATAACAGCGGAAAATATTGTGAGTAGGCCGTAATGGTACGGTGTTGTTTTATCGAACGAGAGCAACTTTGAAGCAACTGTCTGCTCTGCTGAGCGAGGCTTGTCGCTCTGTCTCTGTATTTGTCTCTTTCGCACTCGGGAGGTTTCACTTCGCTAGTACGCGGTTTACATTGTACATGTTTTCAATTGTAGCATATTTCATACTTATTACAGCAAAATAATGATTTTTGAATTTGTAATTTACAACTGAAAAGATATTTTAATGTTTGAATACTTATTTTAATATATTTAGATAAGACGTCGGGGCAGAAACAAAGTGAAGTTGGCAGACGTGGCGAGCCGTGACATGGCGTATTGTTGTTTTACCAAACGAAGCGTAAATTATACTTACTCTGAAAAATACTTCAAATTACCACATCATGTTTGTAGACATGTTTAT
Organism: Dryococelus australis; assembly: GCA_029891345.1. NCBI lineage: Eukaryota > Metazoa > Arthropoda > Insecta > Phasmatodea > Phasmatidae > Dryococelus > Dryococelus australis. The sequence continues at coordinate 117,947,652 of CM056997.1, forward strand.
TAAACCTACCTAAGGAAGTTGTTACGATGTTGTGATAAATCTGTTTCCACGACAGTAATAAAGATACTGTTACGGCGTGTTTCGTTAACCGCTGCGTGTGAAATAGCGTGGCGTGACTGCGTGGTGATCGTTACGCTGGATCTGCGTGTGTACTTGATTTCAAATATTTGATGTGAAATATTCATACGTTAAATGTTAACTGTTTTTATGACGAAGTTATTTATTTATAGCCACGTCTATTTATTACAACGTTGTACCTTTGTCCTGGTGGGTGTTTGAAACACAGTAGTGAAATGTGATTTGCAACCAATCCCAACAAAGTAACGAAGTCCAGCCCCAATAAATTTCAATAAACCGAATACACAGTAGGTAGCAATACATATAAATATAAGTGGAATAAAAGTTACGGTAGGCTTATTTGTGTGCATGTTCACCGCTATATTTTAAATTTCTATAACAAAAAATGAGCAACACGAGTTGCGTGCTTGATTTTAATGTAGCGTTTTCGTTGGACTAGCTATTCCTTCGTTATTTGAACTGAGGCCGTCCTTTTAAAGAAATAACCCAAGATACATCAATAACAAAAAGTTAAATACTACAGTCCATTACCCCCCCCCCCCCAGTTACAGTGTTAAACAGTCGCGGCAAAATATTAACGTGCATTACGTGTAATGTGCTATGTCGTAAAAAACAAATATGTTACTGTAAGGTAACCGTAAGAACTATCGTATATTCAGGCATTTTAAAACGTCATAAAGCTGACCTAAATAATGTTTGAGGCCTAAACTGTGAATATTCGTACGAAATGGTTTTTGAAATAGATCTAAGACAGAATTCTCTGAAAAGCTGTAAACAGTAAAGAACACATTTGATAGGTATAAAAGTAGAAGGCACATTTAGATGTTTATTTTCAGGTGTAGCGAAAGTATGCGAACACGTATACACACACAATGTCACGTAAACATTGAGTTTGACAGATGCTACATGGCAGTCATATGGGAATGTTTGTTTTCATTGGGCGGAAGGATACGAAACGGGCCTGCAAGAAGATATTTAGCAGAGTTCCGAGAAAGTTGCTTCTAATGGGGAATGAACTATATAGTTAAAAAAAAATTACATCCACGTTTACACGTGCCTCAAAATGTTGGCGGGGCATACGTTACGGCTGCATTTTGCACTGTCAGTATGCAAATGAGACGTTAAATAATCACATGCAAATCCAGACATTTTTATTAAAATGCATGATAATTTATTACTGTTGATATTTTATTGCTCATTTGTTATTAGGGCATGCTAATTCTTATTCGCCTCAAAATAATTACTTTTCTTAATATTTGCATTTAGAATATTGTGCTTCAATGTTTTATATATATTAATAAATACAGTTGTTTATTGTTATGTGGCATTTGGTAGACAGCCATAATTATCAGAAACTGAGGCCCGTTGCAAGGGGCAACGCAATCTGCTGATTGCACAAGGAAGCAGCCGCCTTGTGATTGGTCGTTACATAGCTTCACTTTTAAGCTACGTTATTGATAGAGAAGGGGAGAAGGAGTTCAACTGCGATGTAAGCGAGCCGTAACGAGTGTTATGGTTCCGACAGGATTTTAAATGTAGATATGAGGGTATTATTGCGAGTGATTTTGTATATTTTTCCAGGCTAAGAGAAAATTTTCGAGATGCCGGCAAGAGAAGAAGAGGGTCTGAGGCGCTAGTAGTGCTCGATTTAATTTAGTTTAGTTAGCCTTCCGCGATATCCCGAGTGGTACCATTTTTTATCTGCCGTAAGACGCCTGCGTTTAAACTTAAATTTGCAAATCAAAACCAGTGATTAATAGCCGAGCTCCTAGTTTACTTGTTGTGAGCTTAAATTTATATATATTCTTTTTAAAGATGATTTTATTTATTTGTTTTTAAAAAGGGCTAAGAACTTATTAAATTATGTTTCGTACCAACTCACAGTTCGTCTTGCTTCCGTTACAGCCACTAAGATACATGCATGCCACCAGAAGATTATTAATAATACAGCTATTGAGCTTAACTGTTTTTTCAAACAACTGAATGTCTAATATTGGCCAGATCCAAGCAGTTTTTATTAAAAATTAAATATTTTAATCTTCTTCTGGACTTCATCCTTGTAGTGAGTTACTCCCGAATTTAATTCTGTTCACATCCCAGTTCACACACTACAATGTAAACCATTAGGCATGCAAGAGAGACGACACCGCTATACGCTGGGACAAGCACAGCAAATAGTACATATTTTGCGTACGAACCATATATAATACTATGAGCTCATTACGAAACGAACTACCCATGAATCGCTCGACATAAATGTACGAACCTTCTAATGACGAGTAAGGAGGTAGCACAACACTTACACATTCCAACCATGTATGTACTCAGCTTTTAGAAGATTCAAAAACGTAAAGAACATTGGTTTACATTAACTGGTGTAGGAGTGAAGACCTGTAGGTCACGATCACATCTCGTCGTGAACTCGCTGGGAGCAGAGATCACAATGACCTTTCTGCCTTTCCGCATTGTTATTCGTTACCAACCAAGAAAGTAACTCGACACCTGCAAGTACATGACCACCACCTTTGACAAAACATACATACTTGTTACATATGCCACTGAAAGGTACTAACGCACACCGACATGAAAGTAGTCATTGCATGTTTGCCTGTAATGACAATGCATGTCATTTGGCAGGAAGCGAGTGGAAGCAAGACATTCGCTAACAACCCCCCTTTACCAAATATCATGAAGATAGTAACTTCTCATTTACCATCGACTACAAGACCTACCCGTGCAGTGCGGGCGAAATAAGTGGGTGCCTTGCATGCACACAGCAGGAAGTGTTCGAATGAAGACTAAGTTGGTTGTGTAAGATGAACGAGTGTAACGAATTTTAGAGGCCAACTTCATATACTGGAGATGGAGAACAATCAGATAATGTAACCAGTCCAGCAACCATGCAGCCAGTAGTCATTGCATGTTCAATCCAGCATACCATCACAAATACTTGCAGCCTGCTAGTCATAGGTTACAAGCAGGACACACTGTGACAACCCAAGACACGAACCATCAGTGATAAACGTTTAAAAGCACTTGGTCATCGAGCGTGGCACGGAAGCAGATCGCTACATTCACCTACAGATGGAATCATCAGCTAAAGACTTACCATCTGTAAAACACGGCAAGTATCGCCAACAGTACGGAGCCTGACAAGCATTATGGCGCCAACGTTACCAGTGTGGAAATACCTTTAATAAATGCTATAATATATTACATCACCCATAGTGATAGCTTGCCTAAACAAGACCTTCTCGCATATGCACGGCACAACATACATCTACAAACACCTACCTGCAACAGAGATATTCTTGGCTGTCAGGGTAGTGTTGCCGTTACAGACACACATCAGGAGCTGACACAACGGGAGCGAGCAGCAAGCCAACGTGGAAAGATGAGTAAGTTTAAAGTTGAGAGGACAACATCGCACAGTGATCTACTGGATATGGTAACCAACCATGCTGACATTTGCACCACACACAGCACACGTGTAGTGTGAACAGTATCTAAGCAAACATCATTGGTGAGTGGAAAGCAGATCGTTACGATTACTATGGCTGTGTACTCTGCTACAGTGGTTGAAGACAGACCAGCTGTGACACCACCATCGCCAACAGCAATACGATATCAATGCTACTATTGTGGAAATACTTTTAGTACAAGTCGTAATACATGTCAGCATGAAATTTACCATTGCAAGTTCAACCCAGCTCGTTCCATGTGAAAACATGTAAATACAAAGTTTGTCATTCATCGTAAGCGAGTGCAGCAAGACATTCGCTAACCGCACCAGTGCCAAACATCACGAATCTGAAGAGTCACTGTAAGCATTAAGATATCAATGTGTGGAAATAGCTTTTAAATATAGGGAAATACACGATGACATTAAAGTTACCATTGCTTGTTCAGTCCAACATACAAGGCAATTCACTGTGATAACTATGATGCAGGTAGTGATAACCTGTACAGACATAACAAGAAGTGCAAAGGAAATGTTCGTCGTTCATCAGGAAGTAACTGCAATTATTTCGGCAAGACATTCGCTAACTGCACCAGTGCCAAGAATATGGTAACTGCTCATTTGCAATCAACTACAAGATCTACACATGTGTCAATTGCAATGCTGTATATGGGAATAAGTGTGTCTTGATTGCTCATAGCAGGAATTACTCGATTGAAGTTAAACATGGAAGATGAATGGATGTAAAGAAGTTGAGAGTACAACTTCGCAGGCTAAACAGCGAACGAAAGGTAACATATTACAGTCCAGTAACCATGCCGACGCATGTGTCACGCAGCCAGCAGTCGATACAACCCGAGACAAGCAACACAAACTAGTATTCAGTGTGAACAGTATACAAGCATACATAATGTAAAACGGACATCACTTCGTCGGTGAGTGTGGTGGTGGAAAGCAGATCATTACAACTACATTCATCTACTACAATCGTGTACTCTGCTACAACATGAAGTCGGAATCAATGGCTGAAGACTTGTCACCTATAACACAGCCAACAGTAAGTGACCCTGAAGAGTCGCTGGAACCATTGTGGTATCTATGTTACCACTGCGACCACGTACTCTGCTACCATATGAACATGGAAACAATGGTTGAAGACTTACCATCTGTAACACCAGCGACAGCAAGTGGCCCCGAAGAGTCATTGCAAGTATTAAAGTATCAATGTTACTACTGTGGAAATACTTTTAGCAAAAGTTGTACTGCACATCGACATGAAAGTAGTCATTGCTTGTTCAGCCCAGCATACAAGGCGTTCCACTGTGTGATGTAGTGCTTACCCGCTTGCTTGTTCAGCCCAGACATTCCACTGCGATGCTGTGTTTAGCTGCAGCGATAGTCATAACAAGAAAGGAAATGTTTATCGGGAAGCGAGTGCAAGACATTCGCTAAGTGTACCAGTGCCAGATGCTATGCTTCGCTGTCCATTTGCCCCCATATCCCACGTGTTAACTTCTATGTGGGAATAAGAGTGCCTGGAAAGCTTACAACCGGAAGTGTTCTATCGGCTTTTGCTCGAATGAGAGCATGTATCGCATATTAGTATGGAGTCATGTCTGTAAATAAAGGTAAAGTGTATAAATTATTTCTATTTTATTCATCTAACAAAACCCACCGCTAATATATGTCCACCTCCATCACTAGAAAAAACTTACTAGATTTTGTTTAAGTCTGAAAGAGAATTAATATAGTGTCAAGTCTCGAACTCAGCTCCCTACGAACTACTATTTGACACAGATACTCTCACCATCTTTGTTTCTCCAGTTAATCTCCAGAGTGGAGATTGTGGGCGGGCTTAGTACATGGAGGCAGGCAGGTCTCTTGGGGGGCTCAGAGAAGGCTAATAAGGGCTCATAGCGGGCTCGTAGGGGCTCAACAGGGGCCCAAAAGCAGCTCAGCAGGAGATCAACAGGGGCTCAACAGGGGCTCAGCATGGGCTCAGCAGGGGCTCAACAAGGGCTCGATAGGAGCTCAGTAGGGCTCTTAAGGCGCTCAGAGAGGGCTCAACAGGGGTCTCAGAGAGGGCTCTTGGAGGGCTCAGAGAGAGATTGTATGACAGAGGCTCATTGGTTTGGAGGGGTGTATATATCTTGCACTGGAGTGTTTGTACCTAAAACGGATGTGAAATCGGCAGTTGTAACAATTGTCGTTTTCAGTAAATAAATAAGCATTAGATGTTAATGCACGAAAATGAACTAGATGCCAAAGACACTTTGCTGTAATTTTTGTATGATCATAAAATTTTTCAAATATTTTATTAAATGTCTCAAACAATTTTACAGTCAGTACTACTAGTATCGGAATCAAGAGTTTATCGAAAGTAAAACAGAAACAAATATTCGATTTGATCTCTATTTTCTCCGTGAGACTGTAATTACACATTATATGACATTACGTGTGCAACTTTCATGGAGTTACGAGCGTATGAAGATAGTACTAGGGAATGTGATTAAGTTATTTTGTTCGATTTTTTTCACTTGAGAGACGTTACATTTTGGACCTTTGCTTTCTTATCTAATTGTAATAAATGCTTATACCTACCAGAGAAGTTAAATTCAATAAAGTCATTTCTTTGATCAATCCATGATCATGGACGCAGCTGATGCGATCGGACATCAGTTTGTCGTTAATTTATTTCAATTTATTGTCCCTTATATGTTGATTTTATTTGGTTAATGGCCTTTTTCGATTCGCTACAACATTTTCATAACATTAACAATATTTTCGATTCCCAGACCAGGATTTGAACCCGCGCCCACCACATGACTCGTGTGAAAATCATGCAGTTTATGCGTTATCTATGAGCGTAACTTGATGCTGCCGAAGATGCCCAAGGGACTTGAATAAAATTCTGACCTCTGAAGATGTGACGTTTTATAATTGGCCGACTGTGTGTAGGATTTACACTCTAAATCGGAATCAGTTATTTTTTACTGATTGTCAGTTGAAACTTCTCCATATGGAATCTATAGAATAAAATATCACTAATTCATCAGTTAAAATAAATCTACTAATTAAAGCAGTAGAAAATTTGTTATTTATAGTTGGATATTAAATAAGCACAGATCTTTCCTATGTGATGTAAGTTAGGTACTATTTATTTTATCGCAGAACACAGATATCGTCAATACAAAAACCTTTTTGGTCGTGGTTGGGCTCGTACCTCCACCCATAGAAGAAAAGCATAGCATGTTGAAGCTCTCATGATCATCCATATCCACTGCCCAATCCATATTTAGTTTAGTTCGGATTCTGTGCTTTAAAAGATAAATATAGTGTTTTCAATGTAAGAGGTTATCGATGTCCACTAGTATCCGCCCTTTTACAATGCAACGACACACTACAGATTTAAACTGATATTTTTAATGACAGATAGACCAGTGATAATTTTAATGACTCGATAGTGCGGTGATTCAATAAGAAAGGTGGATTTACACCAACAAAAGTTTTGTGGTTTGCAAGTTAACAGATCAAATAATTAGGAAGCAACAAATTTTATAAAATATTGCATTGTTTCTAACTTTCCACTGTCTATTAGCACAGTTATTACTAGTCAATCTGTCTCTTCAAAATAACAGTTTCATTCTGTAAAATCTCGTTCCATCGTAAAATGGCAGATACATCGAAACTTACAGCCGTTCGCCATTGTAAGTTTATGTTACTACCAAAATGCGAGACTGTTTATCTCACTGGCAAAGTAGCAGAGTTGGTAGAACGCCAGCCAAAATAAACAAGAGAACGTGTTGCGTTTTAGGATGGCGGTTCGCTACCAACCACTTCCAAAATTTCCTTGTACATTAAATAATTTTGTTTTGTGACAAAATAATTGTACTTGATTTATTTCAAACCGTAATGCATGGTTTTTAATCCTTGTGCTTTTTATTAATAGACTACAAATAACTGTTTTCTACGATTTGTTTTAGTGGGTTTCATTTAACTGAATAGATTAGTAATTCTCTTTTTTTACTGATTCCGGATGTAGCAGTTTCAACTGACAATCAGTAAAAAAATAACTGATCCCAATTTAGAGTGTACACATTGTCAACAGAGGTTACTAAAACGTATTACAGTAGAAAATTAGTTACCAGTGTCCTTTAAAATTCAAACTGCTGTGGTGGATCAGGGAACTTTTACTTTGCGGATAATAATAATAATAATTAAATTTGGTCTGCGTTTCTATGCTATAAATGGTCAGAATAACGTAACAGAAAAACATTCATGTGCAGTGAGGATATTACTGTAGAAATTTGCGTCACTGCAAGCCTTTTTTAAATGTGTCTACAGTTGGAATAGTTGTGCATGCACATATATTGCATTTTATTATGCAATTCAGGCATAATTAAATAAATTACTGCAGTTATGCGATTTTCCATAGCAGACAGTAATGGGATGAAAATTTATGAACTTGTAATATAACGGTGTAGCTAAAATCAACTAAAAGTATTCTATTGTATCTATCAGCACATTACGAAATAAGTGTCCACTAGACTTAACCCCCTAGGTTCAAAAACATTTAAGTAATTAAAGAACACTGTTTTATTTGGATCCCTAATGGCGCATGAACACGTATTTCTCTACGGCGAAGAAGCAATGTTACAAATGTTGTAACAGAAATACTGAAGTTACAACTGTGCTGAAGAATTATACACACTTCAAAAATGTTTTGGGGCCACGGTGGTGCAGTGGTTAGACTCCTCGCCTCCCACCAAGGCGAACTGGGTTCGATTCCCGGCGGGGTCGCTCCCGAATTTTTGCACGTGGAGATCGTTGGTCGGCGGTTTTCCGCCACCCTTGCATTCTGGCGCTGCTCCATTCTCACCTTACTTCACCCTCATCATCTCTCAAGACATAGATGTTAGACCCGGCCAAATCTCCCCACTCCGCTTCACTAAAAAAAAAATAGTTTTTCAACACTTGTAGTTTTATTGCACATCAAAGATGTTCTCTGGGGCAGCTGGTGCATGGCAAAGAGACATTGGAATTACAGGCGTGGTACTCTGTACAGACAGTGTTTGTTTTCATCCAACAATTTCGCTTGGACCGTGAGCAACTTGTTAAAGCTTGTTCACGATAAAGTGAGCACTTTTGAAATCAACCTTAGAAAAAAGTAACTGGCTCTGTCTGCATATATGTTAACGGGCGCATTGAATGACATAAGCTCAGTAAATTTGCTAACGAAAGATGGAAAGTAGTTTGACGTCAAATAAAAACACTTTATATTTGGCGTTAGATATGGAACTACATTCCATCCATCGTTACCAACTTTACTGAGCGCATGTCACTCAGTGTGCCCGTTAAAATAAATAAATAAATATATATATACATATATATATATATATATATATATATATATATATATATAGGGGGTGGGGACAGTGACATTTTTATAAAGTTGATTTCAAAAGTGGTCACTTTATTGTGAAGAGTCTTTAGTAACTCGGCATACCCGGTGGTGCGAACTGTTTCCGGGGTGTGTAGATCAGAAGTCAGAACACATTACAGACGCACATGGGTTCCTGGCACTCTCGCCTGGGCACAAACCAGGCTCTTTAAAGGAGAGTACCACGGCTGCTCCAGGATAGAGATATACATATTCACAACACTCCTGCGACTGCTCTGGGACGTGACGTGAAAGCCGCTGTGTGACGGAGGCAGCCAGTCACAATTGACGGCTGTGCCGCGCCCTCGGAACGTGACCGGCCCGGGAATAGGGATGGAAAATATTCACCTCCTCACTGTCAAGGTACTGCTCTTTCACCGACACGCATACGAACACAAGTGTTCTTTTCCGAAGGACGTTGGACATAAAGAAATTTAATTTATGGTTCAGCTGAAATATTTAAACCTTCTTGGGATCCTTACTTCCCTGCATAACATTCGGGTGTTTACGAAATAACTGCAAACGCACATACTCATGGCTTTAACCGAACCAGTTATTCTTTTATTTTAAACGTGAGCGGCATATCCTTCACTCTTTCCTTACTTCTCTAGACTCTTCACTGCGTGATGTTATCCTTATTTTATGTCGACAATGGAAGTCCCTTCCGTTAAATCCATTTCCATGTTGTGCTTTCACCTTACGAATTTTTAGGCAGAAAGTTTGATAATTACTACAGGAATGATCTTTATTTCTTCGTATGAAACGAGATTAATCAGTAAAATATATAATATTTAAGGATTGGGAAGTTTCATACTAAAACAATAAGGAGAGGCTTGAAAACCACTAAACTCATTCAATCCCAGTGTACACACTTATGTACACTACATTACGCACGTGCAGGTAATTTTTAATTTGTAATGCACACTGCGAAGCTCGATGACCAATGATATAACCTGTGGGTAAATGATTTGCGAACCATCCTACTGGTATAGTTCACACTTGGTTAATATTACTGTAGTGGAACAAATAGCCTACAGTTCATTGGTGTTGCGTTGACTGTGCAGTACGCATCATAGAACTTTTGTTTGCAACACCTGAAACCGCAAATTAATGTGGGTTTGAAAGGGTCAAGAGAAATCGCACTTCATTATTTTATTTTTATAAGAGAAATTTTTGAAAACCCTGTTGGGAAAATAATATTGTGTAAAACTACAAAAACCTTTTGTCGTAAAAATTGCACTAGCCTCTTACGAAGACTTCCAAGACATGTAGTATTTACATATAATACAACACATTCTACACTTGTGTTTCGACATCTACATCCCTAACAAATTCCCAGATACGCTACAACGACACTAGAATAGAGAGGGTCAATTGTAGTGCCCATTTTACATATGATGAAGGGATACAAAAGTGACAGAAAATATATCCTAATCAGAGCTTTCAAAAGCGCTCGGTCATTCGTGAGTAGCCTGTATTGTTCCTTTGTGGAAAGTGACAAAATGAATCGTTGCTGTTGTGCCAAGTATTACTTTAATTAGCATGAAAGAAAAAAACTAATAATGTGCGCCACTGGTGTTAAATATTTCATTCACAGTGAAACATTAAGACGTGTCTGCGCTGTTAATGATTCGAGAAAAGAGAAACGTGTTGCAATATGAATGCGTTGCATTGGGCGAGTTCAGAGAAAGCTAAACTTGGGGCGCCATAGGGGTTCGCGATGCTCTGTAATCTTGGAGGAAACTTATTTCCTAAGGGATCTGCCACACTTGAACACCGACTCAGGTTTCCTCGCGTCCCTTCGGGAGGACGAGGCTAGTGAGATACGTCCTTCGTCCTTCGGGATGCTGGAGTGGGCAGGGACTCTCTTAGTTCTGCTAAGGAACTCTCGCCATTTCGTGCCGTTGTCGTAATTATTACTCATGAGACCCAAGGGATAGACTGCCTACAAAAAGTTTATATTTAACTTAAATAAATGTTATTTGAATCCTATGTCTTGAAAACTCTCTACAAATTTATATCTCGAATACAGAAATGAGGTATATGCTTACCGCACCTGAACACAGATAAACTGTTTAACCACTACGAAGATAATTCCATTAATTGCTAAGTTTTTCCCTCCGTTAAATAAGTGAAAAATAAATTAATCTAATGCGATTCCCTTTTTCCCCGAGTTTTCGCCTTTGGTTGCCATTAATTGCATGTTATGATTCCCACATTATGAAATAATTATAAAAAGAGTGGTTATTTAAATTTCCTTACGTAACTAAAGTTGGGTATAAATTAAGTTTTTTAGAGAAAGAATATATTTTCACAGTCTGAAATTTAAATAACTGAAGACTTATTTACAGTTTCGAAATTTGCGCAACCCACTCTTGTTAAGTTTTCAGGAATTAGTACAACAAAAACAGTATGAGCTGGTTAAATTGAGGTTGACGTTAAGTAATGCGTCCAAGATCATGAAAAAAAAAACTTTACCGTGAATAGCCTATAACTATATTCTGTGTATTCAGAGGCTAATTTGCTACCGCGATCGTCAAAACCAAGATTAATAGTTATGACGCTGCGTGTGCTTTCAAAGTTTAGTACACCGTTTCATACCAAGTTGTGTCACAATTCAGGTGCATTAACATTCTGAAAGATATATTTTTTAAAGCACGGTCTGTTGGAAAACATATGTAAAGAAACGCGTACGGTATATTTTGATTATTAAATTTTGACAAAGTTGCTGGCAATTCGTGATCCAGTGTTACGAAAATCCAGATAAACCGAATATCAGCTAACCTCGCATTTCGTTTATGGTTTCAAGTGATTCACGTACCTATCTACTGCTATTTTAAAAAGCGCGCCACCTAAATTGCATGGATGATAACAGCAGGTAAGAGATGTTCACGAATTGCGCGGTACGATAACAGCTACCACTCCCTTCGTAACCATTGGGCTGTTTGTTCGTATAAGTTTTTGAACAAGTTCTATCAGTTTTATGACTGTAAAATTTCCTTGAAATGTTTATGCTTTTAAATAGTGATAACTTGAGTGATATTCTGCACAGCATAATTTTCCTCATACCAACCTTCACAATTTCCGTCTATTCGAACTATTTCCGTTACATGCTGTCTTTCTAATAGTATATCCCCCTTGCCAGTATCACCGCACCATTCTATGTTCGTGGAACTCCAGAATTATAAGGCATTTTTTCTTTATAAAATTATCATGGGAAATATGTAACATATTGTTACACTATAAAATGTCAACTCTGCTATGGAAACGGAGAAGTAACTTAACCCTGATGCTGTTGATTCAGTAGTTTCTACTTACGCCTTTAACTTCGATGTTGGGAAATTTTTTCCATCATTTTGTAGGAAAATTATTATACAGGAAAAATTCACAATTTGTCTTATCGGGCTCAGCTTTCCAGACTTTCGGAAATAACACGATACCTGAACCACCCGATAATTTCTGACGTGTAACGAGTATCAGAATCAGCCGGAAAAAGTTTATCAAACAGCTATATCGTGTGCTGGAAGAGGGAAAGTGTGTGTTTACCGCATCATTGTCAACTTTCGGGATACATTTATTATCATAGCAGTTAGTTTGACGTCACTGCCAGCGATATAATCTCCACACGAAACGACAGTTGGAGTTATTTGTCTTCGTCAGAAACGCTATTGCGAGTATGGAATTATACAGAGTAATTTTGTTTGCAAGAGTTTAACACCGCCAAAATATAAAAGTTTTAAACACGTATAAATGAAAGATTTCCATTAGTTGCATATTCGCTGTTCACCGTTAATTAAATTGAGAAATAATAATTGCAAAGCAAACAAAAATGTTAAAGTAATAATTATTGCGACAAGAGGCTCAGCCGCTTATGCTTCGACAGTGAAATGCGTAAATCCAGCATGTCATACCACCTTAAAATTTTCACATTTAGACATATGACAGTTTAGAAAAGAATTAAACTTCTCCTCTGTAAATAATGAGCGTTAAATGTTCAGGAAACAGGTGTTTCCTGACAAGGAAGTGAAAAAGCTGTATCAGGCTTGAAGACGTCTATCCTGCAACTCCACAGGATACGTCAAACGACCGACTCTAGCACAAAAGTATTTTAATCCTTTCGTACAAAATGTTGTTCAAAACGGCTACGAAACGCACATTGTCCGCATTTAACTCTCCCGGCCTCGTATTGTACCGGACCGATGGAACAGTGAGTTATGCCCGTTATATGTAACAATAAGAGGAAGCCTTCACTCATTTGTAATGTAGCTGTTGGTGTCACGGAATGTGTTATATTGCCCCAGGGTTACACAGAACACCGTGATTAACGGGCATTTTTTTTGCGCGAGTTTGAACTGGGAGATACGGTAACAAAAACGTATTGTAATGTCGTGGGCGCTCGGGATGCGGAAGCAACTTGGCAAAGGGACAGTGTGTCATAGATTATAAAATGTTCCCTCTCGGGGACCAGACTTTCCAAGATAAGTAAGGTAGAAGACAACGTCTCCAGATTAAAAATTTCCAACCATCAAAAGCAAAGAAGTAAAAAAAACAGTGGACAACAGCAGCGGCTGGATATATATGCAATAACCTATTTATTCGTCCTTACAATGATCGCCTACTTGGTCGTTCCATGTCGTGTTGTAAGTGGACCCTGTACCATAATCGCAAGAGACGGGCAGTGACCGGGCGTTCATGAAACCCCTAATACGTCTCAGAAATCGTGATTCACGCTATCACAGGTGTGTCGGAATGCAAAGGGGCGATAAACGGGAGATACCCGACAAAAGCTGCCAACCAGCGGCATCGTCCAGCACGATTCCCACGTGCGAAAATTCGGGGTTTTACAAAGTCCTGACTGGAATGTACTTGACAATAATTTTTGTATTCCTTCTCGTGTATGGAAAATTACATCTTTAAATTCGTAAATAAATATGCACACCAACGACGATTCGCTCACTCTAGCAGGCGATGAAGGAACTATGTAGACGGTGGAGTCGAACAAGTGTGAAAAATTGGTCGTACGAATGAAAGAGACTAGATAGAAAGGGAAGAGAGAAAGCGAAAGCGAGATAAAGATGGAGATATAGAAAGCGAATATAAGAGACAAGAGAGAAAGGAAAGAGAGAAACAGATGGAAAGAGAGAAAGAGATTTATACAGCACGGAATGATAGAGCATGAAAAAAATTGAAAGAAAAGACGATTCCGGTGATATGTAACACTTAATACTTACACCTTTAATTTTTTTTAATATAAAAATATATAGTCTGTAAATTAAAAACTAATAATTAATTAAAATTATTTTATTTTATCGATTCTTTATTGTTTCGTCTAGAAACATTAAGGAAGCCACACAAATTGGCCGAAATTGGCTTTGGGTGGCTTGTTTTTGCGCATGAGTGGCTTCTACCATTTTTAGAGAAAAATGGGAAATTTCTAAGGCAAAACGAGAAATTTTAAGGCATTTTTGGGCTTAGATCTACGATTTTGTGTGAAAATGAGAGATTTCTGGAAGAAAAAATTTTAACATGGCGGCCGCGTGACCTTGGCGTGACGTCATCCAAGGTCAGAGCCGCGAGTCGAATCATGAATCCTGCGCTAGCCTTCCCTATACTCTACTACTGTTATAATTTAGTTATAAGTATATTTAGGGAGGTAGTAATGGTCCCAATTGCTGCCATGGCTGCCCAATCCCTCTCTGCCGCGATGCACGTCTCCTTGCATGATTTACCTTCCTTGTAGGCGTAAGGGGTCCGTCCTGAGACGCAATTAGCTCCCGTACTACCTTCAGAATACCTTCAGGGAAAAAAAAGTAGTATAAAAAGTAGTCATCACTGATATAAGACCAAATTTTATGACATTTGCTTATCCCGCTCTGGTGAAGAATAAATACGACTGTTATACCACAAAAGTGTTTGAAGTAGATGAGGCTATGACTTTTGTTAATTTGAAGTGTAGTTTTGGTTTGGAACAATAGGAAACTCTTGCTGCATCAACTTTAGTTGAAGTAGTTCTAGTTTGGAAAACTAGGTATGTAGATTATTCTTATATTAAAACAATCGGGGACTTTGAACCTATAAACATTCTTGCTCATAAGCGCTTTAATAATTACATCATTGCTGATAATGGACAAAAAGTTATTAATATAAGTACATGTGCTGTTTTTTTTTTTGGTAAAAAATGAGTTCGAAAGGAGGATTAAGATAAAATAATGTTGATTGCAAGGTCTAATAATTTGAAACCATTTACAACGATAGTTACATGTTAGATGACATTTGTTACACGAATATGAAAATAGTTTTTTAACATATTATTGCAAACACATTTATTTCAGGAACAAATGTAACCCATGGATCCAGTTTGTATACGATGTTGGAGGCATTCAAAAATACCTCATAACATTAGACAGATAATATTTCATGGAAAAATTAATTATTTATAGAGAATGGTTTCAGTATATGTTTCTTATGGGTAATGGTTTTGGAAAGGTTCTCTACTCGTATCAAACGCCAGACCCTAAGCGAGAAAAATTACAAAATAGTAGCTGAGTGACTTCTAGAACGTAATATACCCGCAACCTTAGTACTCCGTGGACTTAACACCACCAGATTATACGCTGTTCACGGTAAAGTGATCACCTTCAGGATGAACATTTGAATGATTCCACTGTCCGTTACTGCGTGTATTTCAATGAACGCACTGACTGCCAGGCTGTCTGTAAAGTTGGCGATGAGGTAGGAAAAACAGTTCCACGTAACTTACTGACGACGTATTTGAAGTGTGACGTTTGAATTTACGTACAGTAAATTTGTTTAACTTGGCTTTTATTTGCTTCATGCGCAGAAGTGCAAGAATTTGTTTATTAGTGAGTATTTACATTCCTGACGATTTTACAGCTACACTTGACAAACGCATGAATAAAGTGAGATGGTCTATGAAAATCTTAATTTTTCGTATGGTGAAAGAATACAACATGGGAGAGAAAAGTTTATCCTAAGTACGGGTTTCTAAAATTATCGCTTTACCTAGAAAAGATGCTTACGAATTTAAATCACTAATTGAAGGACAGCGAGTTCTATAACACGTATAGCGCGAAATAACCTTGCTGGTGCTCCATACCTCACGAGAGACGTGTTTATTCAGGGACATGGTTGAGAGCATTGGAAATTGTTGGCAGAGAAGTCTCGCTAAAAATGGAAACTGTTTTGAATGATGCATGTGTTTTTCTCCTTTGCAATTTTCAGTAATTGTGTAACGTGCGAGAACTTTCATTTATTTTGGAACAACCTGAGAGCAAGTATTAAGGTCCCAGTGATGTAATATGCAAAGGTAAAATACCAGCGATTTGTAATTTATCTCAAGGTTCTTGGTTAATTTTTGACAGAAGATAATAGTAGGCCTGAAGGATAACGTGCCGGCTTTTAAAGTTAAGTGAGATGCAGGACGTTAATAAACAAGGCGAACACTATTTAAAAACCTATACATTCGGAAATGCAGGTATTTGCTGTCAGTGTTGTGTCGAAAATGGCCATCTATACATAGTATAAAACAAAGTCGTACGACCGTGTGTGTCTGTGTATTCGGCTAGTGCTTCTAAACTAGATGGTGGAATTTTATGTGGTTTTCACCATCATTTAGAGAATTTATTGAGGAAGATTTAGGTATATAAGACATTAATATTTAATATAAAGATAGTAGAGAAATGTCGAAGGTTTTAATAAGTTGGAAAAAGCCGCTTTTCGGGCGTTTGCATGGCTTACGCTGACTAAACCACAAGATATTCATGTATTACAGAACTGTAGATCTCAAAAAAGTTTATAAAACTGTCCGTGACAGCATATGCTTATCTTTTAAGGATTATCCACAGTAACCATTTTTATCTTTTAGGTGTTTCACTTACTAAGACTTTGTGAACAACACAATATTAATCCTATGTTAGTTACCTTAAGCATTTAGTGTATAAATTTTCCGTAAACCTAAAAAACGCCATATTTTGTAAAGCACGCCCAAGTGAGACCGGAGGTGATCGCTAGAAGGCAATATACTGGATGTGATAGCTATCCTAGTTACATATTTTAGAGGCAGTAGCATGTGTCATTACACCAGAACGTCCGGTCCTCTAGACGTCTGTCGATGGTAAGAAGAATTTTGTCGGTAAGTACCTGCTAGCTGCGATACAGACACCATTCAACTCTAGGAATTGTAGTTTCCTTGCACCGTTCGCTAAATGTACTTACGCCTAATTATCCTTCACATGAACCGGATACAAATGTACTTCACTCTATATAGCAACAGACAGATTAAAGGCTCATGAAACGTGAAATTCTAAAACATAAAATAGATCATAATTTAAACTACTTAATATATTTTGATGGGGTTAGATCTATTGGCAAGATATTTCAATAATGGTAACTCTCATGTACAGCAATAGCTGAATCGGCTGATTAAAAAATGGCCATATTTTCTGTGCAAAAATTGGAGATATAAAACACAAAATCAAAACATAGGCTAAAATTGCGGTCTTAATATTAACAAAATTTTATCAACTTCTTAAAAATATCGAAATTTGTGTTTCTTCAAGAAAAATGATTCTTAGAACAAACCTTAATAATAGGGGCTATAATGAAAGTTGAATTATCTTAATATTGAGAAGTGGATTTGTTTTTAATTTTTTTTATCACAGAGTTCTGAATATTAAAATATTATTCATTTTAAAACAATTATTTTAGACGATGTGCTGATAGTATGGTTAATATACTTAAGTTTTTATTCGAAAATGCTGAAGAAAATTTTATTCGAAAACTGTACATTTTATCAACTATTACCGTGTGTGATGGTTTTCCAATTTCAAATAGGTAGGAAATAGAACAAACCACATTGAAACATATGAAGTAGTTGAAATTCAGTTCTTTATTTTTATACTTCTGAAATGCACACACAGCGGTACCTTAGCATAGCCATTAGATGTCTGCCGTCCGAAACATGTATCGCTGTTCCCGGCCGTATAGTGCTGCTCTTCCACAACACAGTCCAGCCCCTATATTATTTTCATCGCAAGGTTGCAGCAGAGTTAACAATGTAGGTGACAAAGTCTAAGCCATTGGCTGAATAAGCAGCTTGCAGTACGATGGCACCAGAAAATAGTTCCAATAGTATTTTGTGATTTTTAAGGTCAAACGTAATAATGTAAATTTTTACTTGCATCCCTTAATAACTTATGATATTTACTCACTCAATGCGTACGCAAGAGTACATGTGGTTCCAGTTTGGAATTTTTTATTTGTTGATTTGTTTGGGAGGAAAAATAAGTGTTATGTAACCAGTGTATCGCAAGATGGTGGACGCTGCAGGTCGGACTGGTGTGTAATCGCCAGCCATTGAATAATACAGAAAAGAGTGATGATCAATTAATTAAATTCTACATGTAAATAATTCCATTCATAACAACTGCGCAACCGAAATAAAACGTTTTTAATATGTTTATAATACGAAAGCGTAAGGGGCGTGATTCTGAATTGTGACTGTTCATGAGCCGTATGTTAGTAGCTGTCCAACCAATACCTTCCGTGAGCATGGACAGGCGGTGTAATACAAGCTGCCACCTTGAAATGGATAAACTGTAAAACTTTCTGTGATATTTCTATAAGGAATTTTCTGTAAACTAATTGCCAAGTGCATACTTGTAACACTATAAATAAATTTGAGTAAATTTCACAGAATACTAGTTTGAAATGTGTAAAAATTACGTTGAATTTTAACACGAAAGTGTTGTACAATTGAAATTTGTTTGAGATACGTAAACCATTCTGTGTGTTTTGTAAAGCAATGTTTTGTAAATATACAATATTTTAACTATAGAGATACAATAAACTGTTTAGCGACTAGTTTCTTAAGAACGGTTTTCGTACCAGTTACAGAAATGTTTTCTGTGTACGGTACAGCTTTCACGAGGTGCATTGCTACTGTACTGCCTGATACCTGCAACCAACACGATTGTGAAATATCGGTAGTCGCCTACCTACAGGGACTACCCAACGTTTATATCCTACGCAGGAGCATGCATTTACGGACATCTGTTTATGGTCGAAATATTTTTATTGTATACCCTTTACTGCCACAATGAATTTCGCTTGTAAATTTTGTATCACTCTGCGTTGATATTATTCTTACAGACTTCTAAGTTACCATTATCGTAACCAAATCAAATGTTTCATCCATGCCTACAACATGTAGTCTGGAAAAGTATATGTAAACAGTAATACAACGTGGCGATAGTATCTCTCGGATTCAGAGAGGAAACAGAGTTCCTTTGAGCGTGATTTTCAGAAGTTTAATCCAGCAAGCTCATCCCACGTTACAATCACCTGAGGGTAAATGACTGTTCAAAACTGAACGGAAATGGTTGGCAAATATTTTGCATTTGGCATCACAGGACGCTAGAGGGAATCCAGCAGGGCTGTCATGTCATAACAACGCAGACATTTTTTTCTATATTTTTTGTCCCCGGAATGATTGTCACCAGCAGTGTGCTGACACTGATGGCCAACAGCGAGCTAATTTTTTACGGGGATGAAACCATGCACGGGTTCGCTTGCCAAACATTTTTATGCTCGGGTATTCGGTATTTTGTTTTCACTTCCAAGCCACTTTTTCCTGGAGTATGTCTGGCTGAATATATGAATATATACGATGTTCAGATTTTTAAAGAAGTCTTCTAAGCTTAAAACGTGGAATATATACGTATATATATATAATTCATTCTATGCACCCCAATATCACAATGGGGTGCATAAAATTAATGATTTACCGTACGTGTATTAATATCCAACAATTTTTGCGTTAATCACATTAGCGTTCGCATTTGTCCTGTGTGTATCTGTATTACATGTAAGTCTACATTACACACACAAACGTACGTATACATACGTACACACATATACAATCTCATATACATGTGTGCATTCATACATTCACGTACGTAATTATTCACACCTGCCCGCTTGCATGGTATGTACATATCTATGTATGTCAAATCACGCGAATATTACCTTTTTGAAACACTACGAGAAGTTCAACGTATATTTCCTTTAACACTGACAAAATTGCATCCACTGCAAAAAGTTTCAAAGTGGTTAAATCAGGATTTCAAATAAATGAAATATCGTATGCCGCATCATAAAACTGAAAACAGATGGACGTATAAAATGATCTTATACCAGTGACCGTAGGTGCTCTTTTCAGTATTCAATAGACTTAAGTACCCCGTATTCAAAAGAGGTCGCAGTGATGTAGTGGTTAGACTACTCGCCTGCCACCAAGGCGAACCGGGTTCGATTCCCAGCGCGGCCACCCCCAGAATCGTGCCGTACGATGCCTCTGATTGGCGGGTTTTCTCGGGGATCTTATGTTTCCCCCACCCTTGCATTCCGGCACTGCCCCATGCTCACTTCATCCTCATCGGCTCTCAGGACCTCGGTGTTAAGCGTGTTATGGATGACGTGGGAACCCTGCATCCAAGGTCAAGAAATGAGGGAGTGACACGGTCTACAACAAACCGCACGCTCCGACCTCCCGTGGCGCAGTCGGGTAGATGCGCCACCGATCCGGGACGCGGGAGGCTCTGGGCTCGAATCCCGAACAAGTCATGGGCTATAATTTAAGTTAGGTTATGAGCTAGTATGTAAGCCTCCCCCGCTAAGCTTTACAGCACAAAACAGGGGGACGTTAAAAAGCCCTTTACAAGTACAACACGTGCGCCTAGCGCCTCATCGCTCCTACGCGCAACGTGGGCAGTGCCACCGTCGTGACGCTGTGCTGTTCAAATTACATCTGTGACATAGGGGTTTCTTCCACTCGATAAAAGACCACAGATTAAACGACACCCTTATCTTTATACTTTTCCTTTTAAAATGCGATATTTGACCATTATCAGGACTTTTTTCTCCAAGAATACACTTAATATGACAAAAGTAAAAAAATAGGGCCACACATAATTGTTTTTTATATTTTATGACAAGAAGTCATACTTACAGAAGATTTACTAACCGAGATGCACGTATTCGCCCAAACAACTACTTCACAAAAAAAACGCATAGTCCACCCTACTCTTAAGAGCCGCACAATTCTCTGCATTTACTCATTCCTATATTCATGCCTTATTTTTATAAATGTTTCATTTTCTCGTTCATACCGGCTTATTTTTTTTTTAGCATTTTTTGTAAGCTCGTGTAAATGTAGCATTGTAGTTTTTCACTTCTTTTATATGGCATATATTTTATTATTTTTAATAATGTTTGTGCTTGTTTTAGATTGAAAGTTTCAAGCCATTTTTTTTTAACGGGACGTTCAGTGTAAGAAAAACCCTCACGTGTCTTAACAGCACCACGGGAAATAAGTCAAACAAAATGAAAATAAATTGTCCGTCCTTCGCAATAGCGCGCAGCGTATGCCTTCAGCCATCCATCCCCGCGAGGTCCCCCGTGATGTACGGCCTCGCGTCTCCCGAGTGACGTCAGACTGACGTGCCCTGCGCGTAGGCGTCGGGCGACAGTTCAGCAACAACTCGGCCTTCGTCTCGCTCCGACTGACATTGTCCATGATGTTCCCGCGCATCCACGCACACGTGCGATATTGGCGACACCATCATCGCATTTCGAGCTTGGCTCACAAACGTCCGTCGCTTCCATCAGTCGCCCGTCCCTCAGTCAGCCATCCGTCGGTTTTATTCGTCCTTCAATTGAAAGCGACTCACAACAGTCCATCATCCGTCAATCAGTCTGGCCAGAAAATGTACAGTCATACCACCCAACAACACGAACTTTCTCGCGCAGAGACAAATGTTTCTAATGAATGTCACACATATATTCTCTTTCCCTAAAATAATTTATCAGCATTTCCTGTGCAAATTTACAAGTTGTCTTCAGTTCAATTCAAAGGCGAAACATAAAAAAGTAAACAACTTCACTGTCTTGCGTATCCAAACAAATAAACAAGTTTCCTGTTTCCTGACAGCCACGTTCAAGGAACGATATTACAAGGCGGTTGCCCACCCGTCGGTCCGTCGAAAGTTAAAGTTTGAGATATATTTGACGGATTGACGGGGAAAAAAGTTTCCCTGCGACAGACGGATGAAACGATGGTCGTGAGACCAGCTTAACGCTAAGGCTGGACTCACAACAGTCCGTCGCATCCGTCAGTCGTCTGTCGGTCCAGTGGTCACGTGATCTCCAACCAATCGCAGGGCCACTTTATTTTTCTATCCGTACATCCGTAAAATATTCTACCAAACTTTAATTTTCGACAGACTGACGGATGAGCCACCACCTTCTGACGAAGTTCTTTAGACGTAATTACGCAGTTTGAAATAAACTTCAAGGCGGTGGAACTGTGTTTATTTATAATTGGTGGTAAAATCACGAATTTAAATATAAAGAAAATCAGTAATTGAAAAAATTTACTTCCCCAAAATGCTAATTTCTTGAAAATGTATTTCCAACCAAAATATAACTTAAACTTAATAAAGATCGCGATGTTAAGTTTTCACACTGAAATTTTGCCGGATTGTTGAGGATCGCTTTCAAATGACGGACGAAAACGACATACGGATGACAGCCGGACGGTCGGATTCGACGGACTATTGTGAGTCCGGCCGTAACTCTCGCTCGGCGCGCGGCCAGCTATAGCTCCCCCTTCCCTTCACGCCAATAGCCGATTACTAATTGCGCGTGCATATTTGCTGATTGCTTGCTTTGTTTCAGCGTGTCGTGAAAACGACTGCACCACGCCCGGCTCCGCTTACCTTTCCCGCGCGGAGCTCGTTTACCGAGTGCGCTTGAACCCGACGCCGCGTACTCTGTGTTTGCGTGTATAATTACGAGGCTCACCGGGGAAACATGTCTGTTTGAAATGTTAAGCTGCGCCTGCAATGGGCCAACTGCCCGTCCAAATGTATTTCACTCGCACGTTAATACACTTCGACATCATCAAGGTAGAACGGTTTTTTTTTTCCTTCAGAACATATATAAACAGTGTAACTTATCCACGCGTTATTACAGATTTAGAGTTGGGAATTTTCCATTGTTTCACTATTGCGCAATTCACTACTTGTAAGATTTTAGTTGATTATTTTCAATTTTTATAAACATTTCACTCTCAATAAAGGTTCCTTTGTTTTTGTACAGTAGTATAACTGAATTATTTATTTTCCACAAATTTATTTAATGCGAAACGAGCAAAATAACAAAAATATTCAACCGAAGGATGTGGACTTAGCTCTCTGGGGCAGTTTAACGTTGTACAGTGTATAGTAGAACATGCATTAAAAAAATTCTACTAGTAACCAATACCTACATGATACCATTCCATAACAAATATGATTAAGTCTGTTATGTAAAATATTGCACCAAGTATGTCTTCACTGTAAATCAACGTACATTTGCGCCACTACTAGCTAGTCAAATTAAAAGTTTCATGCCATAACTCGCACCATATTCACTTCAAAGTACTCTGCAGTCTGTATACTTTAACTACTCTTAATTCAGTATAAGTAATTAAAATATTTAATAGTAAGCGTCGTCTTAAAAACATGTAATATACATAAACGTATCTGCATCAAATTGGCTGTATACATTAAATAACGAAAAATACCACCTTTCTAAGTCACAGCCTGTAAATAGGTATTGTGAGAGATTTCACGAAACGCTGCTTCATAACGCGGTTGAAGACTTAATGTACATCTTATTGTTGGTTACGAAATGGACTTAAAGATAGGGATATTAAGGAAATGCCATATTTGCACGTATTTAAAAGCTGGACTCTTTGCGCTTGGCGAAAGGAATTATGAATGGATGATAGGAGTGACATGCTAAGAAATGCCGCACTTGTGTGTTGTTATGGAAAACCTTTGGGGTTTTCTCAAGATAATAATTTATCGTAGTTACGTGCCCCACGCCCCAGGCAGTTCCTACGGGCGTTGCAAGTGGCGGACTGAGACTTTCCCATCGAGCAGTGTCGAGCAAGACATGACGCCAAATTTAAGTTGTGTGTCCGAAACTACCTGTCGAAATTCAAACCACAGCACATGTGAGCGAATGGAAACAACAAACACTTGTCACAAGATGTTCGGAAAAGCCATTGAGTGTGTTTAAATTTAAGTTGAACTTCGGCAAACGACGCCGGGTATGCTAAACAAGTTGCCTGACACGAAGGCGAACGACGGTGGCGCGACATGCAGCCAACGTCTGTACATAGGCAACCATGATCTACAGAAGCTCACCTGCCACTCGGTGTCGCCTGTGTGTGGGAAAGTTGCATCCCGCCCGACCGACAGGCGGTGCAGAGTGCCGCGTGCAGCACTGCCGTGGACAAGTTCGCCTTCGCGTTATGCAACTTGTTGTGCAGATAGGTACATACGGCTGCGGACAGCCGGCGTCATTTGCCGAAATTCAACTTCAATTCAAACATACTAAATGGTCTTTCCAAATATTTTCTGACTAGAGTTTCTTGTGTCTGTTCGTCCATAGATGCTGTGGTTTGAATTTCGACAGGTAGTTTCCGAACACGTTGTATATGTACACAGAGTTTGGTGAAATTCAGTTCACGCGTTCAAAAATGAGAGCGACGGGGGCAACCCACACACACACACACACACACATTACAAGCACACACATACATTACAGTAATTGTAATTGTAAAGAGCTTTTTAACGTCCCCCGGTTTTATTCTTGAAAGCTTAGCAGGGAACGGTTTACAGACTAACATCTAACATTACTTAAATTAACACACATGCCTTACCCGGGATTCGAACCCAGAACTTCCCACAACCCAGATCGGTGGCGCACCAACAGACTGCGCCACCGGAGGTCGGTGACAATGTAACTATTAATATTCATCATTACATTTTAGCAGCTATTAATATTTTGTCACGTTATAAATCAACCTTCACTTTATACGTAAGAACGGTTTGTTAGGAAGACTCGAATGCCCACAACATAAAATTCGACTCACAATAGTCTTCAGCATCGCAATCAGAAGGGCTTTTTTCAGCACCACAGAAATCAGCTTCTAAGTTAGTCATTCAATACAGCGGCATTTTATTGATTTTCTAGACTTGACAGTTTTACTAGCGCTAGCCAATCCCACGAGATAAGGGTTTATGAAAATGGCGTGTAGTTGATAGTAAATGTGGCATATGCATCCTTTATTCCTTTTACACACCGGTAAATGAGCGTTCTTCAATCATTTTCGCATAGAAGTAGGATTTAAATCCATGCGACAAAAACAAACATTGCGTACAGTTGGGCAGAGTTCAAACCATGGCACGAAGGCGAATAGGCGTAGCGTTAATTACATTACACAGAAAGCCTGGTCGACCGCAAAATTATCATGCCGGAAAATTGTTTTCGTTCCTGAACTATTCCTTGAAATTATAGAATTATATTTGGGTAACTTGATATCAGAGTGTTCTAATCCCCAACGTTAACGTGGTCATATACAGTAAGATGCCAGTGGGGAGGGGGTATGATGGGAGGTAGAGAAGGGGGAGACTCGCATACTTGAAGAAAGGAGAATTTTCGAGTTTACGGAGCTTAGAGAAGTAAATAAAACGGATATGAAGACAAACCAAGACGACTGTGAACTGCAGGCGGATGACAGAAGGAAATGAAGTCTGGGAATCCCTTCGCATCGCATGATGACTTCAAAGTCTTACCTTCGTAAAGTCTTTTGCGGTATCTTATTGCCTTTTCGGAACACCGACGCTATACAGACGCTCCTGGTGGCGCTGGGGAAAGGGGAGACGTCCCTATACAAGTCCTTAGGAAAGCGAGAGAGGAAAACGCAGTATATTTTACGAGCACCAAGGATAATTCACGATGATCATAATTTCCTATTTTTCTACTAATATTCCACAGCTTAGTTGCTCAATGGAAACTACAGCCATATAACGTAGGGAAATCGCTTATAATTTTTTTCCCGTATGAGTTTATGCTGATAATAGTTATACGTGGAATCGGTTATTTCCTGGTTGCTAATATTTTACCCTATCTTTATTCGCCCCTATTTTATCTTAGCATTACGCATGTTTCTATAGTCCATTCACGACTGGAACAGACTTACGAAAATCAACCTTTGAAATAACACCCTAGCCATTAGCTGCATGCGTAGCTAGTAAAAAAAAAGTAACGGGTGCGGGTACAGCACACCCACCAACCACATGTTTTTACTATTTGTGCATGCAGCTAATGGCTAGGGTATTTTTTCAAAGGTTGATTTTCATAATTCTGTTCCAGTTGTGAATAGACTATAGATATATAATAGGATCGAGTTGAGTCCAGAGATTTGGGCGACTCTTAACAACGAGGTCTTGGGAACCGATGAGGGTTAAAACGATGCGAGAATGGAGCAGCACCGGAATTCAAGGGAGTAGGAAACGGGAGATCCCAGTGAAAAGCCCGCCGACCAGCGGTATCGTCCGATGCGATTTCCACTTGTGAAAATCCGGGAGTGGCCCGGCTGGGGATTGAACCCGGTTCGCCTTGGTTGGAGGAGATCAGGCTATCCACTCAGACACAGCGGCTCCAAATATGATTGAATAACTAGTACCAGATAGCGCCATCCTCAATTGCAGATGTCAACTGAGGCGGGTAGCAACGCCTGAATCTTCATTATTCCCGTAGAAATTAAAAAATTGCTAAAATTCTAGCGAAATTCAGTTCGCAGGGATTACAGTAGTTAAAAAAAATAACACTGGAATTTTCTACAGAAAGAACATATAATGTAACGCATACATACTTTTTGTCAGATTATTTTTATTACTGCATTGCAATGCGAAAAACGTATGATCTTCACAGTTATATCATTGTTATACGTAACTTTCTCATACAAGATAGGTGTGGTATTTATTCAAGAGAGATCGTCACATGCGTGTCATTAAAGAATATGTCCCTTCCATCCCAAAAATAAAATGGCAACTTACAATGGTGCTTACCCCTACTACATTTACAAGCATGACTACTTGTAAAATGTGCTTCTTTTTTTTAATGTTATTTATTTCCTTTCCAGGAATAAGATCGGGTAGTTTGCTTACAAATGAAACCTAATGATATAAATACAAGCTATACTGCACAAAACCTTTCCTTACACGGAATTTGAGCCAGAAACCCTCGCAATATAGGCTGGCGTACAAACGAACTATGTCGAAAATATCACCTATGAATATAATGAGAGGTGAAAAGAAGTTCAGCCTAACTATTGTTCTTTGTAACGATTTCTATAATATCGATTCATCGAAATGACAGCTGTTTATTAGTTTTCTTGACTTCTGTTATTTTACTTTACTTAAACAGAGGCATTTCGAAACTCGCCGCTTTACTCCCCACCCGCCGTGGTATCGTCTTTCCACATTCCTTTCCCTCTCCGTCCTCTAACGCCCTTAAACCAACCTCCTCAATCCATTTTCCACCCAAGCACCAAACGTGTCATTTTCCCAACAGTTTGAAAAACACGAAAAACTTAATCTTAGTGAGAAATCATGCCAAAAATTGCCAAGTCAAATACTAAACACTGTCCATTTATAAACAGTAAATATGCATTTTACAATTAAACATAACTTTTATGCAGCACCATACTTACGAGAAGAAATTTTTAATGGGATGACCGAAAACCCTTAACCGATTGATCAGTACCATAATTCGCCAAGAGTTGATATACCTATTGCATTTCGAATCCACTGTTTTATATAATTCACTGGCGCTCCAAAACTCCCTCGCTATATATGATGCAAGCAGGTATGCCTATAAAGGCTGTTCACAGTAAAGTGAGAACTTTTGAGGCCCTAGTTACTTTTCCATTCAGACATTCTTTATTCTTTAACCACTTTTTAGAATACATATTGCCATGTAAGTAATAAACACTGCTTGTATATTACACAGCACTCGGAAACCAACTACTAAGGTTAAAATAAAATAAATTTATTTACTATTATTTTTAATGAGAGGGCTTTCAAAAGTGCTCACTTTACCGAAACTTTTCACAAACTTATTAAGAAGTTTGTCGAAATCCCCTCGTTAGCCCCTTCCAATTTAACAGCTGGAATTTTTTTTAAATTTATGAACTACCACATTTTTGTGTAACTGACAATAAGAAAAATTCTGAAGTCGTATTGCATATCTCCAGTTACCTAGAAGTATAAATGTGAGTACTGCAGAGATGCTGAAGTGCACTCCTCCAAGAGAATTGTTCCTATTCCTCCTCACTCACTAGAAGGAACATTCATCACACATTTCCTCCACTTTTATGAATTTGATTGAATGACCCGTACCTTTTTATCTGATTGATAAACATTTACTCGATATCTTTTATTCTAGAGTTACTGTTCCCATGTAACGGGAACTAGGGCGCTTGGGGAAAGTGGGAAGGTTGGTGTAGAGATGCCAACTTTAGTTTCCATTTTACACCACGTTGTTGTATAAGATCAAGCGACAGAGATATGATACGGAATTCTCACTCAGTAAGCGTATCAGTTCAGCTTTTCAGATACGCCAGCATTGTGCGGATCTTTAGTTCAGACCGTAAGAGAAGATTTCTTCGACCAATTGGGATACTTTCACGTCTATCTAATTAAACCATTTCCTCTCATCTGTTGCTAGCCATGCCGTGTTTCACGTGTGTCAACTGTAAGACAGTTTTAAGTGAACCCAATGTGGCTATAGTAATTTAAATACGGTACAGGTCAAAGCAACACTGCTCGCCCAAGTAACCATTTATTACGGTATTTCCTACACTCGGCGCCTTGCATTATGTTGAAAAGCTGCGCGAGTACCAACATTTATGAAAATTATACCTATATTCACCCCCTCATGAAATAGAGATAACTTACGATCACATATGTAATACATCGTGGAAACCCAAAGCTCTGTACAAATCCGAATATTTTTCTTAAAAAGCCTACCGAAGTAAACATTTACATCAGTGATGTTTTTTATTAAAACTAATCGTCATTATATAAACTTAAAAAAAATCAGGTACTTCATCAGTAGAGGAGGGATTCGGTTGTTTATGCTTATCGATTTTCCTAATGATTTTCCTATTTATATATTTTCTCATTTTTATATTCTCAGAAGGCTGGTGAGTAGAGGACGAAAGGAGAGTAGAGTGAAGAGGTTATTTTTTAACTAAGTAATAGTTTTTCAAAGTACCTGTTATAGCCGGTACGCTAACACGTAGGCACCCTTAATTTACACTTCAAACACACACAACCGACTTAACCAGTATTCGAACCCGGAATGCAGTGTTCCGAAGACGCCTTACCACACCCTCTATTATGGGGTTTACCGGGTTGAGAGGTAAATGGCAGGGTTCTTGGGAGTGTCAGGAATACGATGAATGGAAAAAAGGGGGGGGGGGGGGGGGGAAAGGATGTAGTGGCAAATGCGTGGGTGAGAGAGTCTTCGATAAGAGGTTTGAGAGAATGGCGAGAAAGGGTAAATTAAAAATGGCCGACATGCTCCTGAAATTACAAATAGGCAGCTCCAGAACCTTCAAACTCCCTCAACTGCGGTAGAAGTTACTAAGCATTCATATGTAGCGATGAACTACGTAAATGGACAGCAAAATGCAGTTACATACGCGCAACTGTTCTCTGCCGTTATTTCCATTTATATTTCTTTTAGTACAGTGCTTAGTGTCTAAGGTATAAATATCGATGCTAAAAAGAAGGTCGAGGGGTGCACATTTAAGTATTACAACATCTATAATCTGAAATTATAATCCCCAAACCACGTGGAAATAAACGCATTTCAGAGCTACTGGTAGCAAATAGAAACTACGACATACCTATTTCGAAGTCATTTCCGTAAGGTCTATCACACTCTGTGGTTTTCAAGTTGGTAAATAACTTTCACCTCATGAGGTACTTACAAAATGATCTAATTGCTTTATTTCAGCCAAGTATCTTGGTCATACATTTACCTCAGTGAAATGCTGCTATTATTCAAAATGTTGCCGTATAGTAGACATACATACTATAGAACTCAGCACAGCGTTTTATAAATGGATTGGATAAATTCAGGATATGAAATCTATAGGAAACCTGAAATAGTCGTATTTTGGTGCGGTGGGTTTTACTAGCCAAGTTAGGCTAGTTCGTTGCATAAACGTCCCATTAATTTCATCTTGAAGTAAAGGCTGTTCAAAATAAAACGAGTACTTTGGAATTGAACCTTAGAAATAAGACACTACCCTTACCTGCATATATTTTAACGGGTGCACTGAGAGACATTCGCCCAGTAAAGTTGGTAACGATGAATGGGATGTAGTTGGGTATCTTAACGTCGAATAAAAAGTGATAGATAACAATTTTTGGTAACGTAGATAATTTATTTAGCTATCTGTTTTTTTAATGCATCAAAGTGTAAAATTGAAGATATTTATAATATTTATACTTTTCTAATAATTATACAGTTTCACTTCACCGACGCATGAATAAAGTGATGAGGCCCACGGCAATGTTAATTTTGCATAAGGCGGAAGAACATACATCGTGCATATAATTAGATCTTAAGCAGGGCTTTTAAAAGTGTTCATTTTACCGTGACCAGCATATAATAACAACTACGCGCTCTCTAATATGATGTGTGGATTTTGTGAACAGGAAGATTTACAGACGGATGGTTTCTGAGAACTTATGTCATTCAGATGATGCTGCGTACTTAAATTGAAATGGCGCCTGAATGAACATCGCAGCCACCGGATAAAGGTCTTCGTTTTTGAAGTAATTTATGATATCTCTCAACTTATTAATCTCATATTCACAATTAATAAGGCACAGATTTCTTAGCAGACAAAACACAACTGTACGACGGCGCCAAATTCTTGTTGTATTTCCGGGATGAATTCAAATTTAATTGTCCCTCGGTGTACTACACCTGTAAAAACTGAGTGCCGAGGAAGGGGTTTCATTCACCGCTGCGTCGACTGCCTTGACAGCTCATTCCGGAGAAGTCATTAATAAGGACCTGGAGGGGCAGAACTCATTTGTGTCACGTCAAAACGTGCCAACGCGAAAGCGCTAAATTACTAGCAATCAGTTACTCGATAAGACGCGAGGGAAAGGCAGCCGCTGTCGGAGCGGGGGTCCGTTATAAAGTTTCTTCTAATGGGCGTCAGTTACGACACTGCCGTGCGAAGGGGCGAGGAGGGGGACAGGGGGCCGGGAATGTTTAAACTTGGAGAGAAACCGAACCAAATGTTTTAATGAAAACTTTAACGAATTAAATGTCCTTGCGTTGTTCGTGGAAGAAAGATATTTTCTATTCGTGTTCCCCTCGAACAGAAGGAAATTTGAACAAAAACTTTCTGGTTCCGGGTTCTCTTTGAAACGCAAAGAAAATCTGCCCTTGAACGAAAAATGTTTCTACATACCAGGAGATAAATCACACACGCGGATTACGCGTCGTAAAAGTTTTGACGAGAAATACTTCACTGCCTTATACAGTATTAGGCATGTTTTATATCTTCAATATAGGCTTTCAGAAGCAAGTTAAATATACAGAAAATTCTTTAATAACCTACAATATAAATATACTCGTTGCCAAAAAAAATAGCCACATCCATAACAAATATTCATGAGAGGCGAAAGTTTTTACGCAACACAACGTGCCATACTACAGTTTATTTAAGTCTAGCTGCGTGTAGAAGGGCCGCCAGAGGGCTATAACACCGATAATGGAAAACAAGGAATAGCACGAATAGCGCCTCTAGAGGTTCCCTTTAGTTCGGGACCATTCGGGGTGCGAGTCGAGACCATGGAGGTATTAGTATATGGAGTGAAAGCCAAGACACGAAAGTGAAGCCAAAAATTAAGGACAAGGACAGGGCTAGTAGTGGCCAAAAGGTGCATGTTTTACATCGCTTACTATGTAACTTTTGCCACTCATAATATGGCGGCTGACGTAAACAATCGGTCTGCGCATGAAAGAAGTCAGGCAAGGCGTCGGCTTCACTTGATAAACGTGGAGAAGATATGCACATTGTATATTCTTCCATCTTATGTCAAATTAGCATTGCCGTGGACGTCTTTATTCATGCGTCGGTTAAGTGAAACTGTGAAATTGAGTGGGCCTGCTGACCGTAAAGGAGTCGACCGATCCCGCCACCTGGCACTGCCATTACGAATTGCACGTGACAGCCATGCAGACAGATACCCCTTTTAGTAAGACATGTCATAGTAAGTGGCCGGGAGTTTCCCACTTTTGCTGAACTCAATACTTCGAGGTTACCCGGCGGTACCACAAGAAGGTAGTGGGTTACCTTGGGCTAGGAGAGGCTATAAGTAGAGACCTGCAAAATTCACGTTATTTTCTGACTGCACGATGAACGTCACCGCCCTATGTATACTGGAGTGAGGGTCGTTTATTGGCTTCCGCAGAAGTCGGGTACCATTTTCCCTTTCTACTTGTTTGGATGCTCTTGGCCTGTGATGTCGTTAATTGTTTCTTATTGGTTCAAATACGTCCGGGAGGTGCCAGGAAAGCTGTAACCCAGTAATAAACCCAATAAAAATGTATAACGTTTTGAAGTATATTATGCCCTCAAATAATAACGCTAATTCTGCATGTCTCTAGCTATAAGAGACGATTACAAACACTTTATAGTTTCACGCATCAGCTTACTCTCCGTTACTAGAACTGGCAATAGCTCCAACACATCTCAGATCAGCTGCCTCTAATCTCCCCGCCGGACAACGGCGCAGCAGAAAGAACAGACAGAGGGAGCAAGGCCAGACCTTAAACATCCCGATTTGATCCGCCGGGAGCAGCGCCGAGCAAGGAATACTCTTCCCGCAGGCAACGATATTCCAAACAGGTTTTGATAATGAAACATACTCTCTAAGAAATTATTCACAAATTTAAATTAAGAGTACCTATACGTAGAGTGAGAAAACCCGAATGGTAAAATTATTTCTCATTCATTCATTCTAGCGTTCCTACCTTAGCTCAGGAAACAGTCACATGCATACTAAATTCCCACCTTTGTATAGCAGTGACGCTAAACATTCCACATTTGTTGCCAGATGTGTGGTATTATCTCGATACGATTAATGGGTTAAAAAGTTGCAATTCAGTTTAGGAAGTCTACCAGATTTTTTTTTAGAGTGATGGTAACCACAACAAGGGCGGAGAGGAAATGTGTTTCCCCTAGTGAACAACAACTCCACCAGGCAAAGCCTTACACCCGCTAAAGGCTGGTTCCTCGCACAAGCTCAATTCAAACAAGCGCCACACTCACTACTGCATTATACTTACAACAGACTGGTTGGTACTGCAGCTGTTAAATCCGCCACCACCGCCCGACGAGGCTAAGAGAGGTGCATGACCCCTCCCACCGGTGTTGAAAGCAGTGGCAACATACACGCCCTGAGAATGCCCTGGGTGACCCATAATGACCACGAGAATGGTGCGACGACCATGATACGTGACTTCAACAGTTCCTTTCTACACCATCCGAGGACATATGGCGGCGTTAATAGTGGCCTCTGTTTTCACGCGTGCTATTTTGAGGCAGTTTGCCGAAGAAGACGTAACATTATCTTCGTCCCTAACGCCGTCTTCATATGACACCTAAACACCAGCGAATTATTTTGTAGTTGTATCATATCCGGGACAACACGGACGTATTAAAAATTGGGTGAACCCTTTTCAGTTAATAATTCATTCTTTTTTCTGCACATGGATGACCGCCGTACTCGAGTACGGGGGGTATAATAGAGAGAGCATAAATTATGGTGTCCTTGTTAAGCGACACACTGTAAGGACTGATGGCTCCGCTTTCATGTGCCTCCATTCATAACGCGCCAACAACGGAAATTTTCCAACAGGTTAACGCCTACCCACATAGGTACATCGCGGTTTTCTGAAGACTACCGATCACACTGTCGACACCATTGCTTCGTCAACCTTGTATGCAGACTTGTCTCCAACGGAACATATAAGTAACCAGTTGGGATGTCAGCCTCAGCCATCAACAGATCTACAGTATCTGTAGGGGTAGTGAAATTTCGCGAAAAGATTTCAAGACAAGTTATATTTAAAAACACTGTAGGGTAGCTTACCTGTCTTGATTGGCTGAATTACATCTTGACACGTGTTAACTGTCTGCACACGAATCACGTAGGAGCCGTGCCGATGTTGCCGAATTATGAGTTGCCTGGTCAAATATGAAAACTACTTCTCAAGCAGACAGCTACCAATGCCAATGGACAAACTTATGCTGTTGGGTGCTTGTAGTGTTGAAGTCTACCCTGTATTCAAATTTTGTAATTTTCTTATGTGCTATTTTTGTTTACAAATAAACGCGTTATTTTTCTTGATGTATCGTTATCCGGCAATTTTATGTCAATCCGGCAAATTTTATGGCTTCGTAAAATCAAATGTATCATTTATTACTCACATTTTCACTTAGGTCGATGTTGCATATATTTACGCACATCAAGAGCTAATAAGTTACGGACAGTTACATGATACCAATTACAATGTACGCACTCTTTTATCTCTAGCGCAAGTTTTCTTTCCTGTTGGCCGCAGGCCTGTGAAACTGTGAAAATTAAGAGTGGGATGGACCCCCGCGTTATTTTGTGAAATAGTTGTTTGCACGAATACGCGTATCTCCGTAAATAAATGTTCTGCAAATAGGAAATTAAGATAAAAAGATAAAAATATATATATGCTCCATTTCTTTATTTTTGGCATATTAAGTGTATTCTCGGAGAAAAAAATTGTGAAAATGGTTAAATATGGTATTTTTAAAGCTTGCCTATGCAGTTTTCTGAAGCGGCAAGAGAAAAATACAAAAATGGGGGCGTAGTTTAATCTGTGGGCGTTCATCGCGTGTAATAAAAACCCTATGTTACTGAACTAATTTACACAGTACAGCATCACGACGGAAACACTGCACGCCTTGCGCGTAGGAGCGATGAGGCACTAGGCGTGCGTGTTAGTGTCCCCCGTATCGCTCACTCGCTTCTTGACCTTGGAAGATCCCCCCGGGGGGGGGGGGGTAGGGTCCATCCCACTCTTAACACTTTCCTCATACAATTAACGTAAGTTTGTTGTAGTAAAATACTGCGCGCGGTAGATGCTTTCTAGGGCGAGGGTGTCACTCACTTAGGTGAGCCCAATAGTCTGCCGCCACCTCCAGAGCATGACATGAAAGGAACCCCTGCTGTGATGGGGGAGCGACGGGACCACTCTGAAGAAATTCGCCCCTCACCGGCAACGTCTGCCACGTTTCCAAACTGGACACCTCGGTCTCGAACGGCCGGGCCTCAAGTCCGGTTCCCCGCGGTAGGGTGGAGGATCGGCATGCCGACAACACCACAGAATAGGTATAGGCTGTTCACGATAAAATTAGCACTTTTGAAAGCTCTGCTTAAGATTTATTTGTATGAACGTTGTGTATTCTTCCGCATTATGCGAAATTAACATTGCCATAGGCCTCATCACTATTCATACGTCGGTCAAATGAAACTGAAATTACCAAGAAAGTAAATACTTTACAAATCTGCGCATGTTTACACTTCGATGCATTCAAAAAACAGAAAGCAAAAGAAATAGTTTCAAGTTATCTCAAATGGTTACCTAACACTTTTTATTCGACGTTAAGATATGGAACTACTTATTATTAATCGTTGCCAGCTTTACTGGGCGAATTTCATTCAGTGCACCGATTAACATACGTGCATGTAGGCCTACATAGCGGCAGTGACTTTTCTAAGGTTCATTTCTAAAGTGCTCACTTTATCGTGAACAACCTTTAGGTTAGTATAGAGAAGTAAAACGACGTGGTGGTACCTTTGATGTGGGCGTACAAGTTCGCCGATTGGCTGCGCGAGTCTCCGGGAGCGGCCCCTTGCGACTGATTGGCTACTGCGTGCTGCGAAGGATTCTCCAGTTGGCTGGGCTGCCGGCAGGCGAGTAGGTTACCGGGCGTTGATTGGCGAACGGCACTCCGACACGTAGCTGGCCGGTGACGCCATTTTGCGGGAGCTCACGGTACAAGCGGGTGCTTCACTTCTGTACAAGTACGTGTTCTAAGGCCACACCTCGACCGACGTCTCTGAGAGTGAGTGCGTGAGTGAGTGCGTGGGCCGCTCTTAACGTCGAGGTCTTGGGAGCCAATGTGGGTGAAGCAGTGTGAGTATTGAGCAGTAGAGGCTGTTCACGATAAAGGGAGCACTTTTGAAATCTACCCTAGAAAAAATAATTCCTCCTACCTACACATATTTTAACGGGCGCACCGAGTGACATGCGCCCAGTAAAGTTGGTAACGATGAAGGGAAAGTAATCCCATGTCTTAGCGTCGAATAAAAAGAGTTAGGTGCCATTTGTGATCACTTAAATTATTTCTTTCGCTTTTTTTTTAATGTATCGGAGTGTATAAATGAGCATGTTTGTAAAATATTTAGACCTGTTTTTCTTATAATTTCACATTTTCACTTCAACGATGCGTGAATAAAGTGATGAGGCCCATGGCAATGTAATAGAAGGCTGTTCGCTGTGAAATGAACACTTTTGAAAACCCTGCCAAAGATCTACTTGTATGCACGTTGAGTATTCTTCCGCTCTATGTAAAATTAACATTGACATGGTCTTCATCACTTTATTCATGCGTCGGTCAATTGAAACTGAGAAATCATTAGAAAAGTAAATACTTTACAAATCTGCTTATTTTCACACTTCAATGCGAAAAAAAAAAAAAACAGAAAGTGAAAGAAATAATTTAAGGTATTACTAACGGTTACCTAACACTTTTTATTCGACTTTCAGATATGGAACTACTTTCCATCAATCGTTACCAACTTTACTGGCCGCATGTCACTCGGTGCGCCCGTTAAAATATGCGTAGGTAGGAGGAATTATTTTTTTCTAAGGTAGATTTCAAAAGTGCTCACTTTATCGTGAACAGTCTTTAATTTTATACAAGACGGAAGAATACGCAACGTGCATACAAGTATGTCTTAAACAGGGTTTTCAAATGTGCTCAATTTATCGAGAACAGCCTATACCGGAATGCAAGGGCGGGGGAAACAGGAGATATAGCTCGGCAGCCACGCTTCAGCCCGCGTCTTGTAATGCCTGTCGGAAATGCCTGGGACATTGGACTTGTCGCAAGTACAACAATTTTTTGTGTTTGAAGGTACCACAAAGGAGTTTTATAACAGTACGCTTTCCTTCAACGCGGCTCATCTTTAAATGCAAAGACAACCTGATAGGCTGAAATACCTGCAACGATGTTAGGAACTAATAAATATAAGTACTCCTACATTTTAACGTCTTATAAAATATGTAATAATTAAATCAGCGCTCGCCTTCCATTGGTTTCTGTTGGCATATTTTCGTGCATACACGATGAACCATTAATAATTGCTATAACTTATATACAGGTTATATTAATATTTGTTTGCAAGTAGCATGTTTAGGTTTTTAGCAGTTATAAAATGTAATCTGCTCGATTGTACGTAGCTGCAGGACAACAATAATGCTTCCAAAAAGGAAAAGAAAGCGAGTAAATTTTTGTGAGTGTATATTTAACCATGATAAAATTACAGCTAATAAGTGAGTGCTGCATCCTGAAACCATTGCTCATCGGATCGACTGTGATGAAATTGAAAAATTAACACTAGAGTGAACAGAAATTTCTCACATCATATCTGAGTTTAAAATCACATTTTAGGAGTCACCAATGAGATCAGTATCTTCTCTTTCCTGCGCCAACTTCCAACTTGCCTCTTCTCTGTGGTTAGTTTCGTTTCAACATCATGACGTAAAGCTCGCCGAAAAAAGTTTTCAATTGCTCCTAATTGATGGATTGTTGTGAGGGGAGACACTACTACAAGAGAGACAGCGCGTATGCCCAATTCGAGATTTTTAGAAGCTGATTTGGCGAAACCCTTTTGGCTCGTGGAAATCTGTAGAAAATTTAAGTGAATACGTGCTGCAAAAACCATACAATTTCACAAAACTGACATTATCCATTCAATATAAGTAGATAATATTTCTTTAACATAAAGTACGATTATGAATCCCCAATTGCAAACAAATTGTAAAACATATACTAAAAGAATGATTAGTATGAAAAGGAAATAACTATGAAAATTACAGGATGTATTCTATGCATAATACAGCATGTAATATACAGAAAAACACATGAAATGACATTAGTGAATGTTCACGCCAATTGGTCTCCAACAATGATTCCTGAAAAGAAGAAAATTTCAATTCCTGAAAAGAAGAAAATGCATTGAATAGTGAAAAACAAACACCTTAGATTCGTAAGTCCTGAGTTTGAGTAACATCAGAGTATTCACAATACAAACTATCTTCGCCGTCACAAGCGTCACTTCGTGTTGAATCTTCAATTTGATTTAATTGAAAATGTTTTTGAAAAACTGGCAACGTTATTCTGCAGCACAATTCTTACCAAAATGACTGGCCAGTAACGTCTTGATGTCCGTAACTTTCGATGGATTCAGTACCACACATCTTAGCACAATTTCAAGGATGCAGTCAGCAAACTGTTTTGCTCTCTACATCACAGACTTGCCCTCCCCTATATTTGTATAGTAGTTGTGTCCGCCAGTGATAATTACCATGCCGAGTGATGTCTTTTAAATAAAGAGTATCTTAGACGATTCAAACTTGATGTGCCAACTTGCAGGTAACTTCAAAACTTGGCGTGCATATTATTTCCAGTTTTTCACATCACAATCTTCATCTAACTGTACGACCTTCCCAAATTTCTGAAAAAAAAAAAAAAAAAAACATTTTGATACTGCATGGGATTGCAAATCACTCTTATCTTTCTTGGGTATTTCTCGATGTTACTAAAAACTCTATCTCAATGTAAAAAAGAGTGCCTGTGAACAGGAAAAATCAGTTAAATATGTTTCACATTTCCTGGAGCTACTTGAGATAAGAAGTAGCAGGCCGTGGTAATAATTGCAGAATTACGGTTCTGCCCCCCACATCCATTTGTGCATAGCCTAATGGTATAACAATGTGCCAAATCGGATTCAGTTAAACGATGCAAAACAGCAGAATATATATCATTCGAACCATTTTTATATTCATGTTCCATTCATGTAAACATTATAATTATAGCCGCTGTCAACTTTGATTTAGAAGATCCTTGAACAATGTTGCAGTTGTAGGTGTATAACTGTCTGCTGTGATAAGCTATTTGACCTGGAACTTTTGGGCTCACCAAATTCTTCTGGCAATCGAACGAGAACTAAATTAATTACTCCTGGTGGGTCTTATTTCAGAATGCAAAAGAAAAAATACTTTGCCCTTAATTTATGGACTCTCAGCTCGATCAACAACTCTTTTTTATTGTTAATGTCTGTCTCACGTTTTACTGCCTCCTGGAGTGAAATGCACATTGAACATGCATCCGTAACTGGGGTGCCGAAACTCAGATTGTACTCTCTAGCTATAATGTTCCTGAAGAAGGTTTTCATTGCCTGCTAATAGCTGGAGGTTGCCTTAGCATTATACATTCTGTATAGTTTACTGACTGACATGTCAATGGGTAAATAATGCCTAGGGAGATACTTCCCTCTACAGTAATTGGTTTCTGTACATACATTTAAGAGATTCTACAAAGCTTCGTATGCTTGTCCTTTCCTCCACGTGCTTGCATTGAATTCATGCTCCTCCATATTTCTCGCGTGACATTTTTCCGGTTCGCAAATGGTTGCGTGCAATTCTCCGAACCCTATCTTTGGATGCATGCAAGACATGACGAAATGTTGATTGGCAGACCTGAACACGAAATTTGTCCGCTTTCTGTATCTTCACAAAACACTTAATACTAATGCCTTTATTATTACCATTACCAGAACCACAATGTCTCTTTGGTGTAGTAACTGTAATGTGCTTCAAAAGGAATGAATCTTGATCTATTTTATTCCGTGAAGAGTAACAGTTTGTGCGAAAAACTTGGGCATCCTTCATCTTCAGTGTTCTTCATTCATATCAATCTGTTACCATTATGTTCGCATACGAGGTAGGCCGGTGGTTCCATAGGAGAGTGCCTGCAAACAATTAAACGAAACATTATTTTACACTATACTGTGTTCAAACATTAACAATATGAAGAAAACAGAGGATCGCACTTTAAACCATGCAGCAATAATACATAGTGGACTGGTATAATCTTAACCTCATAGCTATTCATTTTATGAATTATTTTATCCCATTTACTCTCATCACTCGTTTATTTTCGTCCTCCCCTTTCAGGGGGTGTTAGAGTTCTGTCGCAATTCATATTTTATAATATGTTGGCTTAATCACATCAGTAACAGCAATAAAAACACGAAACATACAGCACAACAGTAACTCACTTTGCAAGACAAGCCATAGAAGACCACATCACATGACTGCAATGCATTACATTCATTGGTTGCTCCGATATAGAAGGTTTTGGAACGATTTCGGTGATGGAGTTAGAGAGTTCTGGAATGACGACCGAATTTCGAAGCACTGTTTCAATAGTTGTTGACAATTTATGAAACAGTAAATCTTTATTAGTTAGTCTTGTTGAAGATGTACCAAATACAGTAGGTAATTTATTATTTTTTTTACGGAGGTAGTGAGTTTTGGAATGAAATGACTCGAATCTTCACTATTTTATTTTTCTGCAAAACTTCTTCAATGTGCACGTGCTTCAAGTAATTTAACATTCAGGTAGTGAAATATTTCAGTTGTACGATTCTTTGAACTGTTTCCGCGGACATTAATTTTTCTTTATTAAATCCTTTTCGCACATTAAAGTAAATATGCGCTTGCAGTTTGATAGTACTTTTATTGTTCGTGTTTCGCCGTAAAAACGCACCAAGTAACCAGTGTTGCGCAAAATGGCGGACGGAGCGGGTTGGCCTGAAGTGTTGCAGTGCATTCAGCTCTCTCAGTCCTGAATTAATTTCCTAGCTGAAGTGTTGTAACCGTTTAATTTTATGATGAGCGATGTACTTTTGCCGAGCGTGCTTCTCGTGACCAGCAAACATGTTGCGTGTTCGCTGACGCCAGCATTTGCCATCCACGGGACCACGGTGGTGTAGTGGTTAGACTACTCGCCTCCCACCTAGGCTAACCGGGTTCGGTTCCCGGATGTGGAAGTCGTGCCGGACAATGTCTCTGGTCGACGGGTTATCTCTGAGATATTCCGTTTCCCCCGCGTTTGCATTCTGAAGTCGCTCTATTCTCATATCGCTTATCCTCATCGGCTCTCACTACTTCGCTTTTAAGCCCATGTCACACTGACAAATCTTTCCGTCAAACTGCTTCCAATAAGTTTGGTCGAATAAAGTTGGACAGTTATGACGTCATCGAAAGTCATAAAAGCATCTATATTTGCCTGAAAAAGTCGGATGGCTTCAGTTCCTATCAAACATTTGAAAATTGAACCGGTTCTCAAATTTATTTGCTGTTTGATGGTCTTAGCCAATCAGAATCGTGCACGACAAAAACGGACGTCAAGAAACTTAAAATAACGAACAATTACTAGATACGAAGTAAGTTAAGAAGACAATTAATATATGTAGATGCTGTTTGGGCATGAATACTATTTTAAGTGAATATTACACATGATATTACGAACTCAGAGGCATTAATTCTCATTGTGCAGGAAACCTCTCTGATAAATAAAATTTTAATTTTGTAAAGAAGCCCATATAAATTACAATTTTGCTTACATTTCTTCCTGTAATGGGCTGCATGGGGAATTTTTTTTTTGTACTGTGCAAATAATTTTTAAATAATAATTCAAATTAGATTCTCCCAGTAAAAAAAAATTGACAGTGTGGCACATTTTCAAATACATTCAAGTTTAATTGATAAAATTTGTTGGAAGGAAAAATTTGGTGACCATATTTTGTCCTCAAATTTTATTGTTAAATATAGTTGAAGGCAAAAATTTGATTGTGTGGCAGGGGCTCTAAGAGACGCCGAAATCTCTTCACTCACTCACTCACTCGCAATTGAGTGGTGCTGAAAGTTCATTAAATCAGGTTTCCCACAAGAAAAACGCTCAAAATACCAGTTGCTGGTGCTTTTCTGTGTACAGTGACGACCATAAACACTTTGCACTTACAACACGTTCTCAGTCAATGCATGAGGATTGAATGGATTAAAACATAAAAAAGGAAATCCTTTACAAAGCCAGACAAAAGATTGAAGATTAATATATTTAACATTGAGCACACGAGAATTACTTATATTACATATGCGTATATGCTGTTCACGGTAAAGTGGTCACTTTCGAACCCCCTCTCATTTGGAATAATAGTCAATAAATATATTTTATTGTAGCCTTTGGCGTCGAATTCCGAGAGCGGTGGAATATACACACTGTGTTTATTCCTTACGTGGCAATATTTATACAAACAGATGGTTATAGGTTAAACAATGGCTGAAAGGAAAAAGTATCTAGGGCCTCCAAAGTGCTCACTTTGCCGTGAGCAGCCTATAACACAAATAAACACTGCTTTATATTGAGAAAGCGAAGAGGTCGTGTTTTTAACAGCTGGTTGTTCCTGAAGCATGTCAACACAACCAATATAGTCAGTTCACGGTTACATACAACTTTTCTGAAGACCTCCTAAAGTTCCACTCCCAGCACATTTCTCCGCTTCGAGCCAATGAAGCTTAACAATTTTATAAAATTACACAAAAGAGACAACGTACCGCATTCGTGCGAACTCAGTGCATTTGCGCAAGAACTAGGCATTATCAACCCACGTATTTTCGGTCTATTTTTATTCATATTAATTCTAAATAAAATATCACAATTTTGAGATTAAATACAAGCAAACGTTCAGTTCACAACAAAATTAAGGTTCTTTTTTATGCTAACACAAGTGTAAAACGCTTGAGACATGTGGCATATTTAGGAAACAACCAAACGCGTCGTAAATGTGGCAACCCTGCCAACTGGGATACAGTGCACGGAGCGACCATACTATGTCGAGACTGCCACCGCGACGAGCCCCCTGATTGGCTGACGCGGTGCACGTGCGAGATAAGCCACGCCTACGCGTGAAATTGGACCCCGCTCGCGCGCAATGCGTCACTGCTCCGCAGGAACCCCACGCCGCACAGAATGATATCGACCGTACATTCCTGCTGCTTCGGAGAGATCATGTTAAAACAATTGATAAATAAAGGAATTTAACTCAACGCGTGTCTGAACTTCGGAAATTACTTGATAGTTCACAAAAAAAAAAGCAATTTTGGTAATACTTCCATGAATACTCTGAAGTCAAATATTTTC
This sequence comes from Dryococelus australis, assembly GCA_029891345.1. Lineage (NCBI taxonomy): Eukaryota > Metazoa > Arthropoda > Insecta > Phasmatodea > Phasmatidae > Dryococelus > Dryococelus australis. Next base: position 117,990,954 of record CM056997.1, read on the forward strand.
CCGTTCTTAATTTTTTTCTCTACAAAAAATGTAAACATGAAAAATTTTGTGCCCGCAATGAACCAAAACATTAAAAAATCGGAGTATCAGACACAAGAAGAACATAACTCCCTGGCGTCCAAAAGTTATTATGTATTAATGTACTCTACTCTGATTGGACAGCTTACACTTCATCATTTTTCGCCACGCCGATTGTATACAGCAGATTGTAATACATTGTGTTGCATGCCAGTTAAGATATGTTATTGTATGCAATTTCTGACTGGAGACGAGTATTAACTTAGCAGACTGCTTAAGCAGCTTTGAAATAACTCGAATGAGTGTCGTGAGAAAATATCGGTTTCGGGAATATTTCAGCAACTTGCTTTGTGAAATAATTTTTGAGTACAATACGCATTTGTTTATTCCCACAACCTCGTCTATAGGTGTATTTAAACGTTTTAAACAGGCAAAATTGATATGGCTATGAGTTGGTAATTTGTATTTAGTAATTGGCCAGCGTTAAAGTTGACGAAACGTGAAATGAAAATTACAAACGGCGAGTTTTGAAAATTTGGTATATGGAAGTACATGTAAATGAACTGCGGTTTTTTGAAGCCAATTTAGAAGAAATAAACTTGAAACAAAAACCTAACTGTAAGGAATGGTACTTTCAAGCTCTGTATTGAGGCAAATGTGAGAATTTATTTTTCAGTAACTTTTTATTTAATTATTATGTTTTCTGATGTTTCCAGGAATCAAACGAGTTTTTTATACTTCTCTTGATTTAAAAGTATCTTATATTTGGTTAACATAAACTTTTACTTATATTTTATCCATAAATTATAACATTTAATATTTAATTAATATAGTTAAATCGGACAGAAAATTCATGTGTTGATAATGCCTACTGAGTAATAGTTCTGAATGCGCACGAACGATGTGCGTAGTCCCTTGATGTAATTTTATAACATCGGTTAAGCTTTGTTTGCACGGGGCAGAGGAATGTCCTGGAAGTAGAACTTTAGTAGGGCTTCAGAAAAATTGGAAGTAAACCTGAACGTCTTATATACATTACTGTTACAATAGGCTCCAACAGCAAAGAAGCGAGTATTTTTCTGCTCAAAAACTGTCCCTTGTGGTGTGTGTGTGTATATTATATATATGTATGTATATATATATAAGTAGTAAGGAAATGGGATATTTGTGTAAGGGCGTGGGGCGAGGGGCGTCGGGTCCGGATTCTGGGGAGTCGCCATCTTGCTACATCACCCAACCGCCATCTTGGTTGTCATTGATCTTTCACCCCGATCCGTGTGACCTTTGGCCTTGACATTGCCTTGATCCCGAGGACCTTTGACTTCAAAAACAGTAAAAAACTTAAAAAATTAGAAAAAAATTCCCAAGAAATTTGTTATTTAATATATTTAACATTTAAAAAAATTTATTTAAAAAATTATTAAAAGGATCCACAGAAAAACCCATTTTTTTTCAGAAATGCTGACAGGGATCAGCGACTCCGGTGACTGGGATAAGTGACTCCTAGCCAGATGAATATGATCAGGACTATGACCTTTGACCTCTGACCTTGAACATGCAAAAATTAAAAAAACTTTAAAAATTACAAAAATGCACGAAAAATTAAAAACCGATTAAAAAATTTATGAAAAATTTATTGTTCAAAAATTGAGTAAAAAGTCGTTTAAAAATCGTTAAAACATCTATTGTTTTAAAATTGTATTTAAAAATTTCTTAAATAAAAAGGTTCTAACCCCGGTGGCAATTTTGCCCTTTTTCTCTCGGAGATTTCCTTTTCCCCTTCAATAATTTCCCTTAAAAAATTTATAAAAAATTTTTAAAAAACTTACACTTCCTGAGGTCTCCCCCCACACCACCAATTAGATGCATACTACCTCGACCGTGACCCCGTGACCTTGAAACTAAAAAACTCGAGAAATAATACATAAACGTCAACAAGCATAATACATTACAGACTACCACCGCCATATTAAATGCTGACTACCTCGTCTGCTGGATTCGAATAGAGGTGAGTAATTGGTGGTGTGATGGTAGACCTCAGGAAATGAAAGTATTTTAATTAAATTTTTAAGGGAATTTTTTTATGCAAAAAGGGATAAATCGCAGCCAGGGTTAAAGTTTTTCTAATGAATTTTTTTAAAATTAATTTTATAAATATTAATTTCCAAAAAATTTGTTTTTAATTTTTTTAACGATTTTTAATTAAGTTTTTGTTGTAATAGTTTCTTTATGAAATTTTTAAATCAATTGTTTAATTCTTCGTGATTAAGATTTTTATAATTTTTGCATTTCCAAGGTTAAAGGTCAAAGGACAATGTCAAAGGCTCTGAGTCACTGATCCCAATAACCATAGTTGCTGATCCTTGTCAGCATTTCTGGAAAAAATGTACCATTTCTGTGGTTTCTTTTTATAATTTTTTAAACAATTTATTAATAATGTTTAATAACTTTTTATAATAATTTTTTCGGAATTTTTTTTAGAATTTCGTATAATTTTTTTCGTATTTTTGAGGATTTTTTGAAATTTTAAAATGTTTTTTAGTGCTTTTGATGTTAAAGGTCTTCGGGGTCAAGGTCAAAGGTCACATGGGTCGGGGTGAAATGTCAATGACATCCAAGATGGGGTAGGGTGACGTAACAAGATGGCAGCTCCCCTGAATCCGGATCCGACGTTCCACGCCCTTTGCTCAACTTCCCATTTCCCTACTACTTATATATATATGTATGTTATATATATATATATATATATATATATATATATATATGTATATATATGTGTGTATATATATATATATATATATATATATATATATATATATATATATATATATATATATATATATATGAAAGGAACGCTAATGAACCGAAATTCTATACATGAATTTCTCTTTACCAAATTCTCAACCAGGCAACAGCCTTTAAGGCACTTTTGAAAACACTGCTCTTAATATCTTGTATGTATGTACTACATTGCGTACCACTATATGTAAAGTTAACATTACCACGGGTCTGATCACTTCATTCATGTTTCGGCCAAGTGAAACTGTGTAAATATTAAGTAAGTGTGTATTTTATATATTTGCTCATTTGTACGGCAAGGTTGTAGGCATAAAAACCATAGAAAGCAAAATTAATCAAGTCAGTATTCAAAAACCGTTTACCAAACACTCTTTTATTCAACGTAAAAGCATGTAATTGCTTCCCCTTCATCGTTACTAACTTCACTGGCAACATGCAAGTTAGTGTGTATATTAAAATATACGCGTGTAATGAGTAGCCGGGGGGAGGGGGGGAATGGAATTTTTCAAATGCTGATTTCGAAAGTGCTCACTTTACCGTGAACAGCAATTATATGCCTTTCACGGTATTATGAACACTTTTGAAAGTTCTCTCGTTTTGGAATATAGCCAATAAATATATTTTATTTTGGCCTTAGACGTTAATTTCCGAGTGCGGTGGAATACACACACTGCGTTCATTACTTACACGGCAATGTTGATTTAAAAAGGTGGCAAGAGCATAAAAAATGGCCGGGAGGAAAAAGTTACTAGGCCCTCATAAGTGTTCACTTTACCGTAAATGGCCTTTACAAGAAAATATCTTAGTGTGAAGGCTGTTCACGATAAAGTGAGCACTTTCGAAATGAACCTTAGAAAAAAGTCACTCTCCCTGCCTGCACACATTTTAATGGGCGCACCTAGTGACATTCGTCCAGTAAAGTTGGTAACGATGGATGGAAAGTAACTTAGTTCTAATATCTTAACGTCGAACAAAAAGTTTTAGGTAACATTTGCGATAACATAATCATTTCTTTATTTTTCAAATTATTCTTAATCCATCGAAGGGTAAAAATTAGCAAATTTTAAAAGATTTACTTTCCTAATGTTTTCACAATTTTATTTGACCAACGTATGAATAAAGTGATGAGGTCCGTGGCAGTGCTAATTTTACATAAGACAGAAGAATACACAACCTGCATACAAGTAGATCGTAATCAGGGTTTCCAAAAGTGCTCACTTTACCGTGAATAGCCGTTACCAGAAAATACTTAGTGTAGAGGAGGCGCGAGCTCCGCGGTCGGCTTCCCTGCTGCCCACGGCCCAGCAGGATGAGGAAGGCAGGGAGGGATTAGGGGGTTGTGTTTCCTTGTTCAAGGGTGTTATTACTCAGGCGCTCCGCACGGAGCCAGTTTCCCTCCGCTACCAGCAAATGTGCAAATTACGGAAACACCAGCGAGGGAATTCTCCGGTCTCTCATTGTTGGGCCTTGGTTACATAATTCACGCACTTCGCTGCCAACAAGAAGCTCTCGGAGCACCTGTGACCCAGTCAGTGTGTTTGGGCCTCCTCCTCTCGCCGTGCGTGTGGCCGTAGGCTATAGTCCATTAGCTGGTTTCTTCACATCTTTTCGAATTAAACCTTTGAAAAATCATCCCATGTATGACGTGCTTGTTTGTTTTCTAAATATAATCCATTCACGGTTAGTTCACTCTTTTCTGATGCCCTTCTAAAATTCTACTTCTAGGATATTCTTCCACTTCGTGCAAGCTAAGCTTAAATAAGTCTGGAAAATTACACCAAAGGACAACGCACCGAATTCCGTGCTCACTCAGTTGCAACAGTATTTTGTATAGGAACTATTTCTTACCAGACCCTAACAACACACATTTTTCTCACTGTTTTTTTTATTTAATTTGTTTTTAAATGAAGAATTATACTTTATAGATAAAATATGAAAAAGTTTTAATTTTACAGAAAAAAAATTACTTCTATGAACATAAGTATAAAACGTATGTGATATATGGCATATGTTGGAAATAACTAAACACGTCATAAATGGCTCAAAGGTTTGATTCGAAAAGGCTGAAGAAACCGCGAATAGACTATATGCCATGTAAAGCTGAAAAAAAATTAGAGACAAAGTACAGTTCAGAGCACTGTACGGTCTTCCAGGTTTTTTCGGGCCAGGTGTCTCAAAACCGACACAACCTCCTTCCCAACCCTCCGCCTAAATCTATCACAATAAGGAAAGGGAAGGAAGGGAAGGCGTAATCCTCAACGCCCAAAACTGTCACTATAAGCAGCAGCAGAGTAGGTATGTTAAGTGTTTACAATTTCTGTCAATAATGGATGGATGTAAACCTTCTTCACATGAAACACAACATTTCTTTCCTTTATACTTTAATTTACCTCGTCTCAAAATTCTGATACATATTTCAAATTACCAGAGACTCTCTTAAACAATCAAAAATATCAATGTCTCCCATTAAATCAATCCAAAAATACCAATGATTTACTTTAAAACAATCTAAAAATTCCAGTGGCTCACTTTAAAACAATCCAAAATACTAACGACTCCCTTAAAACAACCAAACAGGAATTAAAACATTCACATACTATACAACATTAAAAACAATCAAATGGCAATTATACATTCAATGATCACTTTAATCAAGTTATTTTGATACACCTCAAAATAACAATTTCCCTTTAAAAACCTTCATAATATCCATTAAATTAACATTCATGAAAATCAGTTCCAAATATGCACATATTTCCTCAAATCTTACTTCAGTATCTTTGAATTTTAATTTTCTCAAAAACCTTTTCCACATATAAACTATTACAATAGTAATCTTTTACCAAATTACACTCAAAACCAGCTTTTTAAAATAATAGAGCGTTGAACCGAAAGTGGTCTCAGGAGCGAAAATTATACGCCCATAAAATTCCGATGCCCTACCCAACCATATCACACCACATCATCACTCAAGTCCAGCAACACTCCAAACAGAGAAGTTTTGAGCCTGAGGATACTCTCTCCACCGCGACATTCGAAAGCGTCGGTATTGATCTTGTCTATCGATCAAAACCACACCTACACACATTCACACACACCAACTTTATTTCCACACACCACAGTACTTCCCCTTTTCAACTCTGCGAATGCATTTGTCTCTTATCATCGATGACACCAAACAATCCCCAGTCCTTCACTCGTATAACCAACGAATTCTTCTTCTTCCCCACTTTGGCAGCAATCTACGTCCCGAACACTCACTCTCGGTGACTTCATCCAAAACTGCTAAAACCGAAGCAAAATCGGGTCGTCCCTTCACGAGTGCTAGAAAGTCTCCTCTCATTCTACTCTGACATAGCATTGTTCCACTTTTACACTTGTGGCGGGGAATTATCTAAGTCCCCATTTCCCATACCGGTGGCATGTCCCTTACCATAACCAGCACTTCGTAAAAGCCTGGAACACCCAGCCGCCGAGCCAAAATCCACAGCCCCACATAGACCAAATTACGTGCAAATCCGCGCACAGCTCATATCCAGCCAAAATCTTTTCATCACCAATTCACATCCAATTTCCGGGCGCGAATCAAACACTTGCTCTCCTCAGCATTCACGCGAGCAGAAAAATCCTAAATCCCATTTCAGAACGGAACAAAACTCTAAGTCCATTATCACCCAGAAATTTTCTAAGTCACACTGTCGCCAGAATTAAAAATTCTAAGTTCCCTTTTAACTCGCCAATTTTTCTAAGTCCTACGCCAGACTCCTTGAAATTTTTCAAAGTATAAACTCACTCGTAATTAGCGCCGGAATATATACCTGCAAATGTCCCTACTAGGCACGCCCCCTCTCCCGAAACCACCTGTTGTAGACAGTAATGCACTTTTTTTTAACATTTTTAATTTTACGCAAGAACCACGAATGAACACAAAGCCGATGAAGTGAGTCCCTGATATCTCCTCGAAACCACCAGCCAAACATCTTTGCACTGCAACGCAGGAAAGACACAAGGGGTCGAATGCAAATAGGCACAGACATGCTGAAAAACACAAGATATCTTAAGGGAAAAATACACTTGCCATTTTAGTGACGGAGACCACTCCGTCACATTTTGATAGGTTGAAACATGTTGTGGTCCGTGTTAAATGTTTGTGCACGAATCACGGAGGTTCAGTGTCGTAGTTAAGTAATCGACACCAGCAGCCAATGGAGGTATAACGAACAGCTGAGGGGTATATACAGTATTGAAGTCTACTCTCTACTCCGATTTTCCACGAAAAAACACTGGTTATAGCCATGTATCACAAGAATTTTATACTTCTGCTAACGTAAAAATACCTATTTTTATTAAAAATGGACGTTTGTACATATTTCATATAAAAATATTATATTTTATATTTTACGCACCAATACTGTGCGCTGTCCATTTGGTTTAATTTTCTATACTAGGTTCAACTTTGTTTACAAGATGCGGAGGAATATACTGGAAGTAGAGCTTAATCAGGGCTTCAGAAAAGTTGGAAGTACTCGCGAATGGACTACAGCACGTAGGTATAGCTAGTTCACGTTAAAATGAGCACTTTGGAAGCCATAGTTAATTTTTTCCTATCAGCCAATTATTATCTTGTACCACTTTTTAAAAATAAATATTGCCATGTAAGTAATCAACACAATGTATATATTTCACCGGATTCGAAACTTAACATATGACTACAATATAATATATTTATTGACTACTATTCCAAATGAGAGGGCTTCAAAAAGTGCTCACTTTATTGTAAATAGTTTATATAGTATGCACACGGTAAACTGAATACATTTTAATTCAACCTATGAAAAATAATCACCATGGGCGTCGACAACGTGGAAGGCAAGGTGAGCATTGCCGATCGCTAGGGACCTGCGAAATTTGCGTTATCATTTGGCATCAGGCTAAACTTACAGTACTGTGTATACTCGAGCCAACGTCGTTTCTCCATTGGCTGCTGCCTCGACGTGAAGTCACTCCTTTTCCGACTGAACTGCACGTGATCGGGGCACGCGATTGTAAAGTGTTCATTTATTGGCGCAGAGTTACTCTGGGCGTGTCAAATAAATTATTGTCCAATGACAAACATTTTGTAAACGGACATTTGAAGTGAAGTTTAACGTGTCGCAAAAAAAATGCGGATTTTGCAGGTCTATACCGATCGCAAGTAAACTGCTGGACGGGGACAGGAAGGTGCAAATTCTTCCTCGAAATTGGATTATTTATACACAGGGTTGTAATCATAACTTGCATTTTGGCCACTTTGTATTACCCCTTTTTCCATTTCTTCCCTATAAACAGTCATTAACCAACCTCTAATTCACAATACGTCGTCTGTTGAATTCTGGGTACTTGTCAATCAGTTTTTCAGGGGTAAAGCTATTGTTTGTTGTTTATGCGTATGCGAATATTCTGCCTGCAAGGAGCCGTGTAACTCTTAAGCCCGAATCAGAGAAGTAACATCCACTGAATGTCAGTTGATAAACTACTATCGACTGGCGAATCAAGCAAATTAACTGGGGAAAAGTGACTTATGGCAGTAGAATTCTCAACATTCAGCGGGAATCACAAATAAATCAGTGAAACTAAGTTATCTCATGAATTAGTTATCTGACTCTGACTAACAAAGTCATTTTCGCCGGCCTTAACTGATTTGGCCCAGTTCTCACTATTTCAGGTTCACAGTGTAGAATATTGTTACGCGCTCGATGTTTTGCACCCCGAGCGAGCGAGTAGAAGTGAAGGACAGTAATTATATGATAGCGGTAGCAAGTCAATGGATTATTTTGAAAAACAGGCGAGCGATAGGCCGGTGGCCGCGTATCTGTTACAGAAAGCGAGCCGACTCAGTAATCATTTTTGTGGCGCGCGCTGCTGACCTAGGTTGTATTGAGTTTCTGTATTTATCTTAAGAATGTTCTAGATGTTTGCTGCCCTAGTTTCTCTAAGCATTACTTGAGGCGCATCGAACTTTCCAGGTCTAGGCCAGCAGAGTATAAATAGTGCGACGGGCCTCCGAGCTGTGGTTGTTGTTGAATGGATGAGTTTCAGCGATATACGACATAGCGAGGAGAGGAGCGTGCGGCGAGGGAAGTGACCAGCGGGAGGGAAATTTGCGATTGCGAACATCAGAGCAGTGAAGAGTGTGACTGCAGACTGGTCTATTGGACTGGATGCGTGAGTGGAAGGCATTGCTAATTATGTCAACAAATAAAATGAATATTCGTTAATGATTAGTATGAGTTAATTTACAATAACCCAAGAGTGACATGATGAAGGACGTGAATTAGAGTTGAAATAGACATTACGGATTGCGCTCAGTGTGAAATGAAAGGCGTAATAGTGGAGACAGATAGTTTAATGCTGTAAATAACAGCTGTGTGAATTAATTAAAAATTATTAAGACTTACATCTGTCACGAACTCATATATGCTCTGCAGGCGCACTTGTAACAATATTTCTATTTTATGTGATATGCAAAGACGTGCCACAACACATTACGATATTTTTATGAACGTAACGGTTAAATTAAAGATTTAATATTTAATGAACATAATAAGATAATGCATTGTATATTGTTGTCATTCCATTACATTAATACTACAGTGAAAAGAGAAAAATAATTGTCCCCTCTCCTAAATTTGAGCCAGGTCGTCAACCCTGAAAATCACTACCCGTTAACCTGTTCAGTCCCTGTGTGCACTACACAAGACATATTACAGGCGAAGGAAAATTATGGCTAGAACTGTACGCATCGAGGATCATTTCCGAATGCGGTAGATTACTCGCCTTAGTTAATTTGATTTGTGGACAGTTATACGGCTCTGGTTTGTGAGTGGTTTACCCAGCTACTCTCGCGCACCAAACACGTATTTTATTGATTGCGTGAATAAAGCAAGATTTGAATCAGGATAAGTACAGCACGAGGCAACATATTAGATCATTACAACACTATAAATTAACGCAGCTATAAATTAAAGCACGGCAGAAAGGGCTTGACAGTGTGAATGCTACTCTTACACGCTGGATCGTGGAGGCTTTCAGTTAAGTTGGAAGCGACGTAAGTAAAATTGTTCTGTCAAAATGTTGACGTTTTATTGCGAGTGTAATGTTTAAATGTATGGCAAATTATATTCCATTTCTGCTTTTGACACACTAGAGTTCCAACTGGCGTATTTGTAACACGTTAAGTTTCCTAAGCACTCCACGTTTCCCCTTTATTGACGCTTGAATAAAGTGATCATGCCCATGGCAATGAAAATTTTACATATGGCGAAAGGGTACAAAATTAAGAGAAAATTATATCTTAAGCGGGGCTTTCAAAAGTGCTCTCATATAACCGTAAACAGTCAATGACGGTAACAGTCAAGCAAAAACGAGGTGACGAGTGAATGAAGACGATAATGGGTAGAGCCCCGAGAATTCCGCGGATTAAATTTGGCAGCAAGCTAGGGTGGACAGCCCTCTATACATTAGAGATATTATCGTTTGCTTATTGGTTGCCGTGATCAAGTGAGGCCTCTGTACAGGACTGTTAAATACTTACTCGCCAACTACTTCCTGGTTATGACTGGCTCGCAGTTAAACGGGGTGTGTCTAAAGAACTGTCGTCCAATCACAACAGTAGGAGAAAAAAACAAGTGTTGAGAGTCTACCACGCCTCCGAATGAACTCGCGAAATACTCGTGGCTCTATTAATATGGTATTATGTAAAAAAAAATATTCCCACTGTTGTTTAAAAATAATTTAATAGTTGATTAAAAACCCATTTTTTAGTTATAGTAATTATAGCCTTAGTGGCTGAAATAGATGTGCATAAAATCCATTCATAAAAATATTTATAAACATTGTTTCTAATATTTTCTTCTGGTTCGTTATGACCCATCAGGATCACGAGTGATTTGTTCAGCACACCTTCGCTCTTCGCAATACCTCTTCATTCTTTCACTACTCCTGTTTCTCTCTGCCTCTGTGAGTTGTATCTTGATCCTGGTGTCACTTCTAATATGTATAATATACAATCAGATTAATTATTATTACGTAAATGGAAGATAAAAGAGGGCGGGGGAAAGTTTGCAAAATGTAATTTCTGAAGTGCCCACAATATAAATACGCTTAAAATTTCATTAAAAAAGATTCTTATTAATTTAATTTTTTTAAAATTTAAACAAGTAAATTATATCAAAATATTTTGCAATATTACGAAATGTATGCATTCTCCTTTAATATGCAATAAAACAACCGTATTTAGCGTGTGTAATATTTTTCAATGAGTTCTTAATATTGTAGAGTCGGCTGCAGTGCACAGCATAGGATTGAAGCGACCAATACACTTCGAAAATCCAAGAAGGGCGAGAGCCGACCATACGTTTGTAGGAAGCACGAGGATTATTCTGTGGATTGCATAACTGTGCGGAGTCGCATGTGTGTGGGTAGTGGGTAGCTAATATAGTTATCTGTGATTCCTTTTATCGCCGAGGATAAAACACGATCTTCTTGTAAAGAGTGGAGATTTGTGTAGTTTCTTAATACGTGCCTGCGTCGTTTAGAGAACGCGAGGATCAGGTTCCATTAAGCAGGGTGTGGTAAGAGGAAAGATTGAGATTGTACGTTATTGTTGCGGGTAAGCTTTCCTGGAGGGAATACTATACGATCATCTATTTTCACACGAATTCAAATGAGACAGAACGGCTAGATCCTCTCTCCAAGGCGTAAGTGGAACATTTCGACGACAGTCTCTCTCTGTTTCTCTCTCTACATCTTTTGCTTTCCCCATCTGGCGTCTAAGGTGAGTTTATATCCTTCTCTCCCCGCCTTCCTGGCCTGCATCCAGGGTCTGTACTGACAAGTGCACTGGTAACGACATTGCGATTGTTTCCGATGCAGTTCGCTTCAGGGTCCTATTTTTTAATCTTTTTTGGCCATCTCTCTCCTGCGCACTTGCTTGCAAGCAAGTTGACTGCTGTAAGGAAATTTACTCTGATTTATTTTCTTGCTGTAGCGGGTATTCAAAACTGAACTAGGTCGCCGCCGTTGAAGTGGTTGCCCTGCTAAATATGTAGTTTGTGACTCATTTGAGATTGGTTACTCAGGCTTGTGGTCGCTGTATAGTGTGGACCTTTGTTTCGCTGCTTGTCATTCGCCGTTGTGTCCTATTTGAGGTTCATTCCCTGGTTGCTACTTTACTAAAATCAGAGCATCCAACATGGCCGTCATCGTGTGGCTTCAAAAATTGAACCCTTCCTAAGTATTCAGTCATACACTTAGATATAATTTGGGTCTGTTAGACATTGAAATAAATTCTGACCTAATAAAATTCGGTTATTCCTCTATAATTAGTATTTTTATATTATTAGCTAAGTACTATTACAGTTGTGTAGTACATGCTCCGCAGTATTAATCAGTCTCTCTGTTCCCACAATACTAAAAGTTAGGTAACTGTACTTGTAACAATGAAAGTTGCTCCAAATAACTGCTTTTCAACTTCAGTCCAACGAAAAATATTGATCTGAAATCACTGACAAACTTTGATGGAAAGGGTCACTTCCGAAGTCATAGTGATGGAAGTATTGTATGTATTATAACCCTGAGCAATACTTTACAAATCAATTAATATAATATATTAAAATAGTATATGTATGCTGCAACAGGACACGTGAGCCGAATCCCTCATTTATATAATTAGATAGATGGCGAATTACTGAGTAATAGATTGAATTTAATTGATTGCTTCTATAATACACGATAACAAACCATCATTTTCATTAATTAATATTATTAAATTCGTTACATTTTCCCCTAATTTACCTGAAAAATCCACATTATATAATTTTTTCCTGAATTACAAGTAACTTTCCCTGATAACAATTTAATCTCTGAAACCATTTAATTCATAAACATTTTGCTTTCTGATTTTAATAATCACGGGGAGGACTATAGAAAATATTATAATGTTCCTCTGTCACGTTTGTTTTCAATGTCATTCAAGGTCATGGGATGCAGGTCGGGGTAGTCTGCATCTAATATGGTGGCTGTAGTCTGTAATGTATTATGCTTGCTTCCTTTGGGGTAGGTCAATGTTGGGTACATGCGCAGAAGATGAAAAAAACGGTCTACCTCATCTTTACTGTATGGTTTCAAATGGCGACTGAGGAAATTTCGAAAAATACTCCGAGCCTGACAAGACTAACGAAATTACTGTATACATGGTAAAGTTTAAGATGTTTAAATCATCTATTTATTTTTCAGGAATGACAGTCATCTCTGGTCAGAATTCATTGATTATGTTGGTGGGTTTGATAAGATATCTTTTAACATCAGAGAAATTACATTTAACAGTAAAGTCGATTATTTTGAAAGATTAGTTTTAGTAACTTTCTTTATGGATAACGGAATCGGTCTACAATGGTTGCACTCTATATTGATTTTTACAAGCTTTTATTTAACTTGCATTATTTGTATGTACGGTATCTGTCCGACCTCTATGCACTGAACTGGCGTGCAGTCTGCCTTCAGTGCATTACTGTTTGTCATGTTGCAGCCCGAAGTGTAGAAGGGACCACCAGTGTTTAACTCCACTTTTGTAGCCTTTTCAGTCTTGTCTATTTTTTGCACCACTGTACGGCAGGTTGTAGCCCAAAGTTTGAAACCAGTGTTTAACTGCACATTTTTAGTCTTTTTAGTCTTAAGAATGTAAAAATAGTGTACGTATATAATAATAACAAGAAATATGTAGAGGCTAAAAAGTGACAAATAAATAAACTTAAAAAAAATTTCAAACCAACATTATTATATTTATAAATGCACTAAAAAGAGAAAAATAATTATACAAGTTACAGAATTTGTAGAACTTATAAGACATGGTCGAACAGCCGTAATAAACTTTACTACAAATTAATATGTTTGTATGAATTTATATACATATACCTCATTTGCGTAAGCGTAGTAAGCACATATCTTGTGTAAGCCTCTTGACTATTCGCGCCGAGCTTTCATATACTAAATACAAATAGATACATACATATTAATTTGTATTAAAGTTTATTACAGCTGTTCGACCACGTCTTACATGTTCTACAAATTCTGTAACTACTAAAATTATTTTTCTCTTTTTAGTGCATTTATAAATAAGTTTGGTTTTAGAAGACTTTTTTTACAGTTTATTTATTGTAATAAATTTTATTAAAACAATGAATTGAAGTGGTATGAGGTAGATAATTTATTTAAGTGTTTGTTAGTGGCGAGACAGGTTTCATAAGGAGAAATAAGAGGACACATTTTGACTTGAGAGAGAGAAAAATTTTAACAATAAATGCTCATGTTCCAGAGTTCAGGCACGGAACGCGGATCCTGTACACTGCAGCTATATGCAGGCTGAAAGTGAAATTTTTCACGCCATTCTTAAGGGAATTTTTATATGAGAAACTCATTGCTTTATGTAGGATAGTCAATTGACGGTTACTTCCAACTTTTCCGAAGCCCTGCTGAAGTTATATTTCCGGGCTATTAACGCACCGCATTCGTGTGCATTTTTTAGGCATTACCAAAGCAACTGTTTTATCACCATTTTTATTCATATTAATCGTAAACTAGATGTCATAGTTTACAGATAAGATATAAGTAAAAGTTCAGTTTAACCAAAATAATGTATTTTTATATTAACACAAGAATAGGCTAAAATTTTTGTGATACATAACTTACTTGGGATACAACCAAGCTAATCACACATGGAGTGAATTATTAAAGGTAAGATTTAAAAAAAAAAGTGAAGAAACCAAGAAGAGACTATATTTGTAAAGTCTATTCACGGTAAAACAAGCACTTTTGTAAGCCCTGCTTAAGATCTACTTGTATGCCCGTTGTGTATTCTTCCGCATTATGTAAAATTAACATTGCCATGGACCTCATCACTTTATTCGTGCGTCGATCAATTGAAACTTTTAAATGATTAGAAAGGTAAATATTTCGCAAATATGCTCTTTTTTACACTTCGGTACATTAAAAAAAAGTACAAAACGAACTAAATAATTTAAAGTGTTACAAATGGTTACCTAACACTTTTAATTTGATGTTAAGATATGGAACTATTTTCCATCTGTCGTTATCAACTTTACTGGGCGTATGTCACTCAGTACGCCAATTATAATATATGCAGGCAGAGGCAGTGACTTTTCCCTAAAGTTGATTTCAAAATTGTTATCTCAATCGTGAACAGCCTTTAATTAATAGCTATTCTCTGTACAGGGTTTATGATGTTCTACATCAGGAAATATACTGACGGTTAAATAATGGCTGCAACGTGAGCAAAACGTAACAAATTTGTTTTCCTACCACCTCTGTATCAGTGCACTGCTTTTGATCTCAGGTTATCGTCGCAGTATAATATTTATACATCTTGACGTGCTCATAAACCCGTGACTTGCACAGGCAAAACTGTTCTTACTTTAAGAACTCTCGTCCTCTTTACATGTGGGAACTACGATGTCACGTGCAGGATACTGAAATTTCCAATTTGCTTGATGACTGCCCCTTCATTTTCTGCAGCACTTTCGCTTTGACAAACGTGCAACTTATACGCTTCCACTCTTAAGGTCTTTGAAGTAACCATGGAACAGTTACACCTAAAAATCCAAACACATTAGTGGTTTATTTGGAATGTGTACCTGAAAAATTTCTGTTCGAAGTTGTGTATTCATTTAATTAATCAGAAAGGAAAGCCTGCTGCTATTATCAGTAGCATCATATTTGGTTCACAATTAAAATGCCAATTTTCAAATAAACCAGAGAAAAATATCTCCTCCTATACCCGCGTGTATTATTAAGAAAATATTTATTCTTTTGCGTCGTTAACGTTTCAGTTAGTAGTCAATAAGTACCTAAAATTTCTTTTGCAGCCAGAGAAAGAATTACCACAGTAGAAACGTGTTTCCGTTAATATTTCCACTATGATACTGGATCCACGCAAGCATATATAGTTATAGGCTCTTCACGGAAAAAATAAGCACTTTTTAATGCCCTGCGTATTATCTGCTTGTATACACGTTGTGTGTTCTTCGGCCTTATGTAAAATTAACATTGCCGTAGACCTCATCACTTTATTCATGTGTCGGTCAAGTGCAACTGAGAAATTATTAGTAAAGCTAATATTGTACAAATCTGCTCATTTTTACACTTGGATGCATTAAAAAAATACAGAAAATTTTTTTTTTCAGTTATCACAAATGGTTACGTAACAATTCTTATTCGACTTTTATATGGACCTGGTTTCCCCTCCATCGTTGCCAACTTTACTGGACGCATATCACTCATTGCGCCCATTAAAATATACGCAGGTATGGGCAGTGCCATTTTTCAAAGGTTGATTTCAAAAGTGCTGACTTTATCGTGAACAGCTTTTACGTTAGTGTGTTTACATGCCGCGGATGGACAAACAACTGGCAGAGAAAATAAATTAAGATTTTTTTTTATCGTGTAGATATCCGTGAAACAGGTACTGCGTTATATGAATTTTCTTTATTTTGGGGCTTTTTTCCCCTCCCTCGGCTTCTGGACGTCTTTGTTCCTTCTCGAGGTAAAAAGAAAGAAACGGCGTCGTTGCGTTATCAGTGCGGAAAAATTTGAAATTTGCTGCAGGGCCAGCTGCCAATACTGCCTCCCTCCCCCCCCCCCCCTGCAGAGAAGAAACCCTTGCCTCCGCCTTATACGCCACCATCGCGACATTTCCGCAGAGGTTACGACGGAGGCCCGCACGAGGAGAGGGTGGAAAAGGTGTCGGCGAGGAAAGGGGAGGGGGGATGCCACGGGCGAGTAACAAAATTAAATAAAACATTTCGTTTTGCCGTGCCAAGGGTTACAAGAGAGGGCACATCTGTGCGAGCAGTGCCTCTGCGGCAGTTCGCGAGTTAGAGAGGAGCTCCTGGTTTTTGTACTGCTTCTCGCTGCTTCGACACTGCAGGCAACGCAAGCACCTAGATAATTGTGCCGTTCATTACACCACCACCAACCCCCCCCCCCCCTCATTTAAGTTTTTAAAGAAAATTTAACGAAATCACATGAGTGGGATGGACCCGCACTTTTTTTGTGAAATAATTATTTGCGCGAATACGCGTATACTTGGTAAATAAATTTTCTGCAAATACGACTTTTTCTCAGGAAAGATAAATAAAACAACTATCTATGCCCCTATTCTTTTACTTTTGTCATATTAAGTATATTCTTGGGGGAAAAAATCGTGCAAATGGTAAAATATAACATTTTTAAAGCTTACCAATGCAGTTTCCTTAAGCGGCAACAGAAAAAGTACAAACACGCAGGCGTAGTTTAACCTGTGTTCTTTTATCGCGTGTAATAAAACCCCAACGTTACAGATCTAATTTGCACAGTAAAACATTACGACGGAAACATTTCGCACGCCTTGCGCACAGGAGTGATGAGGTGCTAGGAGTGCGTGTTACTGTCGCCCGTATCGCTCCTTCGCTTCTTGACCTTGGACGCGCGGGTCGATCCCAATCTTAAGATAAAGCTTCTCCAGTAAAAAAAGAACACCCTCCTAGTATTCATCTCACCACGCACAGTACAGCGTAAATACAAGTGTTGTTCTAAATGTTATAACCGATTAAAATGAACAGAAAATTATCTCAACCACCAAAGCTCTACGCACATTAGCCAGCAATTCCCGGAAGAAAAAAAACATCTAAAGTGAAATTATATAATGTTAGGTAGCCTACTCATTGGCGAAATGAACATGTGCAGATCGTGTGAAGATGTCTGTGACTTTCACGAATTTGACTCGGTGCGCTTGATAAACGTGTTCACTATTCGTGGCTCTTTGTGACTTGTGCGCCAGCGCGTGTGCCTTGTCGTTTCAGTCAATTCCATTAGCAGAGCTTCTACTCGGCGCTGAATTGAAAATACACTGAGAAAGGACAAGGCACGAGTTTCTTACTATGACCCTGCTCCTGGTGTATTTTATGGAAATGTTTCGACGTTTTATGCAAACAACTGCATGAGTTTTGCCGGGCACAGTGCCTTTGTACCAACTTTAATATGACGTATGTGTTACACGTTCGTATGTCGTAGTGTTGTGCCATTCATACCATGGCATGGCTGTAACCAGCGAATGTCATAGAATCAGCAAACAACAGATTCTGGTTATTGAAGTCGGAAGAAATTTATATAATTACTTCAAATTACTCTAAAATTGATACAGTGAGAATTGACCCAAATCAGTGAAGACAGTGAAAATTGAGCAACTGCATATTAGTCAGTGCCAGAGAACTAATTAATATAATGGCTGAATTTCACTGATTTATTTGTGATTCCCACTGAATGTCAGGAATTCCAGTGCTATACATCACTCATTCCCAGTTAATTTGCTTGATTCGCCAGTCGGCAGTAGCTTATCAACTGGCTCTCGGTGAATGTTATTTCGCTGATTGATATCACTGATTCGGATTAAGAGTGCATGAGAACGATTTTTACTTAGCAATCTCAATCAGTCGCCAAACTACTGGTTTCCATCTTTATTTATTCATCGCATGGATTTTCTGTATATTATCGTAATTTTACTGCAGTGATTGCAGCTAGCTGACTACTATAGGGACTCGTGAATTACAGAAAGTCCTTATGGCCTACACTGTTTTTCGAATAAAACTTACATCAGCAATGTTTATGAAATGTGGGTTTAAAATTTTATGGTTATTGTATATTGATATTATTCGAGCATTAATTTTACTACATTCAGACAATTATATTATTCATAGGAGCAGATCACTTACATTTTATTTGGATTTAAAAATGAAAAAATATGACTTGATGCGACTTTTTAGTAAATATTAATATCAGATATGAGCACAGTGTAGTGAATCGGAGATATTGTTTCCTTAATTTAGAATGACGTAAAATGTATATTTTACCTCCAAAATGGCGATACCTGGACGAAGCTTTGATAATTAACAGCGACTGAAATTTGATACACAAGGTGATCGAACTAAGTTTAATATTTATCAGGTCAAAAAAACGTATAGATACAAAATATAATTAAATAAACCTAACCAGTCAGCTTTTAAATGAGCAAGTTTGTAAACATCGCTTAGCTTTTATGTCTGCCCATCTTGTATTACTTATTGATTAAAAGTAAATATAACCATTAACATAATGCAGATATTATGAATCTACTGTAAACAAAAATGTATAGCTCTACTACACCAGTTAGATCTTTTTATACTACTAATATAATAAGAAGTCTGTTTTAATGCACACCAATTCCGAACTAACGCTTTTAACTCTAGACGTTAATAAAGAAAACTGCTTTCTGAACATCGCCGACAACCTTGCGTCATATATACCCTTTAACATTTATGCCTACGTGAAATTCTATGCAGTCCTGGACATACAATTTTTTCGAAGGTTGATTTTTAAAAATCTTGAACAATCGCGAACGAGATAAAGAGGTTTTCAGGAAGCGAAAAAATGTTGCTGCCCATTATTCGACTATAATAGAAAAAAATTCTTTGACTGCAGTAAGTGCGTGGCTAGAAATAGTGCACAATAAAAACAATTTGTTTGTTTTAAAGTTATTCAGAATTGAGCCATACATCAAGTTACCACAACTCTAAACACGTTCTAGATACCGTCGCATCGAATACATGCCTTCATCGTCCAAAATCAATAAGTTTATGCAACGACGCCCTGTTTCATGATTTTCAAAAAGTTTTTTTTTCTTATTATCAGGAAATTATATGGTATCGTGAAACGAAATAGACGACAACTTTATTAAAATAGCAAATCGTTTGAAATTATAATATTCATCATGTTCTTTGCATTTATATCAGCATTTAAAAACCCTATTAATAAATATTTTAGAAAATTACTTAAAAACGAAGTTACTTAAAAACGAAGTTTGGTTTCAGTTGAATTTTTCAATAAAGTCACAAGAGTGGCTTATTACACTTTATTTGAAACACTATGCCCTGGTTAATCTGTGGTAGTGATTTTGTTTCTGGCTATATTTAGTTTAAATTTTATCTCAATAGCTAACATTAAGATACGAGCGAGCCGCATAAAAATCCCCAAGGAATATCTTTCATTAAATTTAATAACATGAACAATTATTTTCAACTGTATTATAACGTATTAAAATTGTTTAGTTTCGAAATTTGTGCGAAAAAAAAAATATAAATTTGAAATTCCTACAACTTCTTTGATTTTTTTAATTGGAAAATTTTTTTTTTTCCATTGCCATAACTTTCTCAGAGTTTTAATCCACATTGAAACTAAAAACTATGTAATGCACAAGAAATACAGAAAATAAGTTTCACATATAATGAAAAAACTGAGCAAGAGTTAGCATATATCCACTGCGAAGTACCCGTACATCTAGGACTCAACCTCCTTTTTCCAGCCGTTTTTATAAATCTACTTTACTGTGTACACGATCCCTCCTACTGCAAATCTCTCGGTGAACGAGCTACCTCTCATACTGGTTCCAGGGACTATCTCAGTTGTTTTCACGATAGTCTGGATCTGCGAGGTGTATACATAGGAATTATCAAGGGCAGGCGATTCTTGCCGTATATATTTCCGTGATCCCCACAGTCCACCCTCTGTTGGCACGCCACTGTGCCAGGTCGGGAGGGGAAGGCCCGCTGCTATCGTCCGTCCCAGGGCCGAGGAGGCAAGGCTAACGATGATTCACGTTGCGCCGAGGGTAAGCACATCCCAGCAATATCTCCTTCTCTCTCACACTCTCGCTCTATCGCCCTGACTCTCCCGCTCGGCACTTAGGGACTAGTCCTCGTGAAATGTGGTCACTGCCTCTTCGTTCCCTTTTTTATAACGAAAAATCTCACCCAGCTGTGTAAGAAGCACTTACGGACCAGTGCGAAGTCACGGAGACGGAAAATACCAGCGAGAATCTGCTGGACAGCAGATACACTCACTACCATAAATATTTTTCTCACCCAGTAAAAACATTCTGTTCCAATGCATATTATTATGTATGGTTCACGGTTAAATAAGTAATTTTAAAAGCCCTGCTTTAGATTTACGTTTCTACTCAGCTTGTATCATTCCGCCATATGTAAGATTTACATTTCCATGGGCCTATGAGCTCATTCATGCGTCAGTTAAGTGTTAGGAACATAAATGTGTTTCTAATATGCAATTTTGTACTCTAATGTTTATAATAGAGAAATAATACTGACATGATTTGCCATAAATTTTAAACATCACGCTTTCAAAACAACGTCAGAATTTAAAAGAGTAGAGGGCCGCGGTTGTTTAGTGGTTAGACTACTCGCCTCCTACAATGGCGAACCGGGTTTGATTCCCGGTGGGGTCGCTCCCGCATTTTCTCATGTGGGAATCGTGCCGGATGATGCCACTGGTTGGCGGGTTTTCTCGGGGATCTCCCGTTTCCTCCGTCTCTTCATTCTGGTGCTGATCCATACTCGCCGTTTTTTACCCTCATCGGTTCTCAAGACCTCGATGTTTATAGTCGCCCAAATCACTTCGCTCACTTAAAACAGTTATTCTAATTCGTTGCCAACTTATCTGGCAGTCTGCATACCAAGGTGTACAGTACCATCTATACAGTTAACGGACAATGGAATTTTTCAAATGTCAAGCTCAAAAGTGTTTAGTTGACTGTGAACAGCTTATAAATAGACAAACCCGTGTATGATATGTAAACGATTGTTTGCATGCATGTACGTCTCACAAGCGTGTTGCCACACCTGTTTATATCACATACAAAAACAGTCCTCGGAAAACGGCGATTGATGTGATACACATGATACATTTTTGAGTAGTAATTAATGGGCAGTACGCATGATGGGAAGACGTACGAAACGGCCGTATACAAACCAATGACATTCGCCTCGTTTGGACCGTTCGCGCAGGACAGTCAGATTGTACGGGGGACAATAAAAGCGTGAAGATGCCCATACACTACACTACAAAGATTTTTTTTATACTTTAACAAGAAAAAACCTAGGAAACCCAATTGCCAAAAAAAAAAGTGTAGAACTACTAGCAATTTTATTGTAAAATCTACAAAAAAAAAATAGCTTGTAATATTACAAATGTTTTCCGTATCTGTGCAACTGGCACACAATACTACACATCTAACAAAACATCGATCGATGCAGAACACCACGTGTGCGTTGATTCGTTGTCGTCAGTAAAGTAAGCTGTGAACGTATGATGTTATGTCAGCAGTGCTTTGATATGCAGTCACATTTCAAAGAATGCACGTCCGTTTGTTGTGTTGAACCAGATAACTGAGATATTTACCGAATACGTTGTTACGTGGCGATTGCATCCTAAGTAACGCACATCTGCCTCGCTTCGAGCCATTGTGTTCCTTCATGCGACATAAAATTACAGTCACCGCTTACTGTATTGACGAAAAGGAATCAACGCACACGTGCAGTTTTGTACCGATTCTCTATGTACCTACGATAGTTTTACAGCGGAGGAGATGTTTTGTAGATGGGTAGTACTGTATTCGGGTTGCATAAATACGGATAAATAGGCGCGGGCGACTCACCCGGTATAACTGAGCATTACACCAATGCTAGTACAATTCCGAACAAAACATTTGTTTGTTGAAACGCCTCAAATTATATATTTATTCATGACTGAAATTGTTAAGAGTTGACCAACACCTTTTAACTCAACTCTGTTGAATTCTCCATGTGTGGCTATTTTGTGTGTAAGAAATCTAACGGTTCCTTCAGTAACAGAGTGTCAGTCAAATTACCCTCAATGCTGGTGGTATGTTTGGTTCGTCTAGAACCAATTCATGTACCGTAATTCATTTTGTAATTTTAACTGAAAAACTATTTCTAATTTTACAAATGTTTGTTTGTAACAATACAAGAAGAATCTCTTGTAAAAGTAATTGTTTGTAAAACTACAAAAGCCGTGTTTTTGTAATATACCTCAAGAAATGTTTATACTAAACTGACTCGTATCCACGAGCTCAGGCAAAATGGCGAACACTCAACAACGTAAAACGGTATTTAGCTGTTTGTGCAATTACTTAGGGCGATGTTAAGTGTATTCGCGTGCAAAAAGAAATGTACTGCAAGTTTGAACAAAGTAAAGCACGAAACTCAAATAATCATAATAAAACGACAACAGTTTTAAAAAAAACGCGACACTATTACTCATTAACTGATAATGTTAATGCTTCATTTCTACGCAGAACTTTCAAATTATTCTTAACAGAATAATTTCGCTATTAGTTTGAAGATATTTACTGTAATATTCAGTCCAAAAAAAAAGTATGAAGAAAGTAAGTCAAGTTGATCTTGTGGTTAATTATGTTGGATAATAACGCAAGGTATATTGGTTCTAGCGCTTATGCTGGCAGTATGCAAGTTTTTTTTGTGAATTATATTTTGAAATAATTTTTTCCCTATTCTCTTATTTTCAGCACTATTTTTTCTAGAAGCAAAAATATTTAATTACCACTTCTCGATAATGTAAATTGTAATACAAGCCTAAAATTTGTGGCGCCGCGGTGGCTGAGCGGTTAGCCTGATCGCCTCCCACCACTGTGACCCGGGCTCAATCCCCGGCCGGGTCACTCCAGATTTTCGTATGTGGGAATCGTGCCGGAAGATGCCGTTGGTCTGCGGGTCTTCTCGGGGATCTCCCGTTTCCCCGCCCTTTCATTCCGGTGCTGCTCCATACTAGCCTTTTTTTTTTTACACTCATCGGCTCTCAAGACCTCGATGTTAAGAGCCGTCCAAATCTCTTCAATCACACTCACTCACCTTTACACGGTGAAACAACTGCTGTGGGTTTGCTATTGTATTTTTTTAATCAGTGTTAAGTGAACACACAATGTAATACATTTCAAAACACGTGATATACTATATGCTTGGATTATGTAACAACTCCACCTATCTCCAAAATCATGTAAAGTTATTTTTAAAAAAATTGATTTAATATCGACACACATATTTTTCATGAAACGTATTGTTTAAAAAGTATTAAAAACTCAATCTCATGCACTGGATTTGACTAATTGACCAGCCCGCAACAGCCTTTTATAAGACTTTCAGTAATAATTTTTTCACTGAACGATATAATTGATATGAGTTTAGAGTGTAAGCAGCCTAGGATCCATTGCACAAGCTTGTGATGTTAGCTGTAAAACTATAAATTAGCGGCTGGCATATTAACGGGGGATAAACCAACCGAAGAGCAAACGCGAGTAAACCTCTCAGTTATTTGCCACCCGTCACTGGATATGTGTTGGCAGGCGACATCAATATCGCCAGCTCCTTCACAGCTCGTAATCCGCGTGCTAGCTTTCTGGTCGCTGATTGTGAGATATGGCGGGACATGTATCGGACGGGAAGATATTGACACTTGACGCACTTCTCCACTACACAGAAACTTCACTTCAAAGGTAAGTTCCGCAACGTTTTTGGTGTAATTAGCGGCGACGTATTGCCATAGCAAACCTGATCTGCTACATAGGGTAATCTGGCTCACTGATGTAATCTAAAATTACTAAGACTTGGTTTACAAGGCCGAGATCAAGTCCAGGATAGCATTTCCATAAACAATGTACTTCAGACTCTACTGAAATTACTGTATGATATGAATTTATACATTTTAATAATGTAAGAAGTTCACTATTATAAATTATTTAATAAACTTTAATGCATTTCTGTTTATTATTCGTTGCATGTGTTATTTTATATTACTTTTTTTTAAAGAGTGTAGGAATAAAGGCAGTATAATTGGTTATATACTGCAATGGGGTCTGTGATAGTGTCTGTAAAAAATGTGTATTTAAATCTATTTGGAGTGAGTTGGGAGAAAGAATATTATAGTGATTTAATAGATTGTTGGGGGCCTTTTTATTCGTGATGAGACCTTGGTCTTATCACACTGGAATCAGAAGCTCTCCGGCGATGCTGTAAACCTCATGCAATAGAAAATCCATTCCAACCTTCACAGTAAATCATTTAAATAAAAAATGTGTAACCTTGATTATTAATTTATTAATGAAAAAAAAGAAATAAATAAATTCAGACCGAAACAAGCGAATAATTAAACAAGGTGCAAAACTAAATATGTGTGTGTGACAGAAATCTCTTTACTCAAAAATGAAATTATACTGTATGATCATTAACATAAATGACATACCACCATCGAATTAAAAATAGGGATAAATCAGAATGCAAAATTGAAATAAAATAAAAGATTGAAAAATGTTGTGAAACTTTAGAGCTACTACATAAAAACCAAAAATTCTTTTACTTGATATTTCAGTTCAAAATATTAGTCAGGTTCCACCGGAAGTAGCCTCCTCTGTAGCTAAATTTTCAGAAAGTTTTGTAAGCTCTTACTTAAATTCTCAAATTTGTAGGATCACATTCACTGATAATTCATTAAATGTTAAAAGTCAGTTCATCACTTAATTATCTCAAATCTGATACTTCAACAAATAAAATTACTCTGGATTTATTTTGAAAGTTCAAAATATGTCTTTAACTCCTCATTCCATATTGCTCCGGGTATACTATCTCATATGCGAAAGTTCGGGACTACTGGTCTAACATATTCGTGGAACTCACAGTCAAATCGTTGAAAAATCAAAATAGTAACTTTATTAAAATAAGTTCAGGTTCCTTAAAGTTAAGTACTCGAAAAACGGTTCATGTACTTAAGCTTTCCTTACGTTAAATTGCCTTGGCGTCACTTGAAGTCCTCTGGCGCTATCTCGTTGCATGGCGCCGGCGTCAATTTAACACTTACAATAATTATCTACGACTTAGCCTACGACATCTTCTTAAATTTTGCTGCGGCGAGTGCCAAAAACTTAACTTTTGGCAACAAAATTTCTAAAATAAATATTTGATGGCGTTGGAATTTCAAAAGTAAAATTCCAACGAAAATTTAGACGCCTTATATGTTCAATGTCTGTCCCAGAAGTCCCTTCTTCCGGCTTTCAACCAACTAACATACAATCACGGCTCGCTTCCGGCTTTACCTTAAGGCCTAAAATATGAATACCTTTAAATAGCAAAATAATAAATAATTTAGCTTTAAAAAGTATGAAACAATTATTGAAAATAAAATCAAACATATTAATACAATAATAATAATAATGACATAATCATATGTAGAACTCAGAACAACGTGTGAAAATAATCATAAAGTAGTGGACTGTTGGTTCACATATTTCGAAAAATTAAGGAAATTAAATGTTAACATAAAATATAATAAACATATGAAAAGAATTATATCAACATTCAAAAAATATGTGAAATCAATTAAATATTACTGTCCAAAACATATGTATAGCTCAAATGCATATAATAAATATAACCTTATGGTTCCGTGTCCAGTCGATCTACGACAATACATATTTCCTATAACGGTTACAAAAGTCATTCTTGTTAGTAGTTGTAAAAGGACAGATCTGGGTCAAATGGCTCTTGGCGCAGGGCTGCAGGGTTGACAGCTGCCATCTTGGTTGACGTCGTGTGGAACTTCCTGCTCTATCATTCCTGTTGGATGGCTGCCATAATGTCAGCCAGTGTGTAGGCTTCCATCTTGTCAGCCAATAAGATGTCTCTTCCTGCTCTTGCATCGTCGAGGGTTTCCTCGGTGCCCTCTCAAGTTTTCTTTCTTTTACATCCCAATTTTTCTCCTCTCGTTATCTCTTCCTTCGTTCTCTCTCTCATTCCCAGAGAGGGTTTTTCCTTCCATCTCGTTTGTCGTCTACTGGTGTCGGCCATCTTGTTTTGTGGCTATCTGCTGGTGGCGACCATCGTCTGCTGGAGGCGGCCATCTTGTTTCCCGTCCATCTTTTGATTCCCACATCGGCCGTTAGAGTGTGTGCTTGCGGCCATCTTTGATTTTCGCACTCGCCCCCAGAGTGAAGTTCCACTGCTTGCAGCTAGGAGCGCTGACTGTCATTTTGTGTTCGCTCATCGTCCGCCAGAAGCGCTGGTAATTTATGCTGGAGTCGTGCGGTTTCGTTCCGGTGACCAATGGGTCACCAGTTCGGTGTGCTAACCACAAGACTACCCTAGAAATTGTACTGATAGGAGTTGAAAAAAGGTAGTTTACGAGAGATTGCGCACTCGCTGGACAAAGTATAAATAATATCTTACTCTCCAGCGTAATACTAATGTATATTTTTACTTAATGTAAATCCTGTCCCAAATAATAACCACCTGGTTTAATGTAAGTATAGGTAATGCCAAGAAAAAAACATAGATTAGCTGTACATAATGTTTTATTTAAAAAGATACATTGATGGGTAGGTCTTTATTCACACGCTCTCACACAAGTTCATTTCAATCAGTTAGTGTTTATTCAGACAGTACATTCATTGTAAAAACATAGAATAAATAATCTTGTAATGATATCAATCACTTACCACCGTAGTCGGTGAGCTCAGAGCGCTTTACCCAAGAGTTGAACTTTGAGTCAAAACCAAGCCATTTTACGAAGAGACGATTTCCAGACCTTCGAATGACTTCAATCAGGCATGTGTCAGGGAATCGAGTAGGTTGTATCTCTTCAGCATAAAACCCACCTCCAAGCACTGTACCGTCCATATCTTACAAGTAGAACATACGCGGAGCATAGTGTCGAATCTTAACCAATCTGTATATTCCCTTACTCCAATTCGGTGTATACGCCTTATCAAATATACCTTTCGTCCTCGATATGCGTACATAGGCACCAACCTTCACTTTAGCTCGTCGTGGATAGACCGTCTTCTCAGTCTTGTACAACGAATCCATCAGGGAATCGTCCTTAACATCTACCGATCGAAATTGAATCGTGCGATGAACTCTGTGATTGTATACAGACACGAATTGCGGTAAAAGGTCCAGCCACTTGTAGCTTCCATGTGCCGAGAATTCACTCCACATGCCATTCTTCAAAGTTCGATTAAAACGTTCTGCAACTGAAACTTTCATGCCGCTGTAGGTTGAGTAATGATTGATCTTATTTGTGAACATGAGGGCACGAAAACTGGAATTATATAACTCCCTGCCGAGATCAGACTGAATATTTGTAGGATTACCTTTATCACGTAAGACAATTTGCATAGCATTGCTGACATCAAGCCCTCGTTTCAGCTCCACAGGTACAGCCCAACCATATTTACTGAAACGGTCGATGACAGTTAGTAAATATTGGAATCCTTTATTAACTTTAGCATATGGCAGCATTTCCACCAAGTCTGCTTGATAGAGGTCTCTCAGTCCAAACACAACCACTTTTCGTCTGGGATAAGTGCGTCGTGCGGGTCGGTGAAGCTCACCGGAGATCTCTGCACGGGACATTTTAGCGAATGTATCCACCTTCCCGAAGCTCTTCCACTATATTAACAATCTCGTTTTTATGTAATGAATTGCCCGCCTGTTGAGATGCAACTAGTAGGCGTAGACATGATACAAGTTCATTGACGTCGTTCCACAATAAACATTCAAGTTGACTGCTCCCATCCAATTCCGAAGTCAGATCAGAGCCGCTCGTCACAGCAGCATCCGGGAACATATCACTTATAATGTCGAGTTTATGATGAGTTTCATCATTATATGTATCAGCAGAAGGATCATTGTTTGTGAAATGTGCACCGTGAGACTAAGTAGGTGTTTATATTGACGAAGCGCCTTGTGTGAGTACTCGCCAGGTGTACGTTTAAACAGTACATTATAGAGACCTGGAGTGGCGCGTACAGCTTCATCACCAACTTGTATAAAATCGTTGGGCAGGAAAAATATTTGTTTGTTTCCCAAATACAATTTTCTATTGCTTCTATATACTCCGTATTTAGCGTCTTTGAATCTTGATGTGTACGACTGTAGGTAATTGCGAACATACGTGGAGCGGGAAATAGATAGTTCCTTTTGTCGTTTCCAATCTGCTAGAGATAAATCTTCATTATCGACAGCCTCCGGCTTGCGCTTCCTCACAGTCCGTGGTTCGACGTCAGGTTCAGTCTTCAGTTAGGCAGGGAGAGCTGCTTGATGATGTTGATCCAGACGAGACGTAATCGGCCGGAAGGCTTCTTCCAAAGCTGCGTCTCGTTCCATGCGAGCACGCTTAGCCAATAAATACTTGGCCCGCACACTTGCAATTACACCTTGTATATCTTCGACAGCGGCAGTCATTGTACTAAAACAGTGAGCGAGAGGTACTTGGTATTTACGGGCGTCCTCGCGGCCGGATCGGGCCCCACACAGTATTACCTGACGGTCTGAGTAGGTTCACCAAATATGCTTCAGACATGCTGACACGATGAGATGTAGCGTCTCGAATATGTTTGCAATGAAGCCACAATTCATCATCTGAAATCGTATCGGACAAGGCACTAACAATCTTGGCTAATAATCTATTTTCCATAGTTTCGAGACGACTCGCGAAAGCGGAGAGTTTGCTCGCCGCCCCAGTCAATGTGCCAACTAGTCCTTCCAATTTAGCAGACAACGCAGACGTCCAGACTTGACGACCATCCATAGCAGTGAGCTTCTTGTCTAAGGCAGTAAGTTTTGGCACGCACCCTGCCAATGTTTTCAGTTCACTCTCGCTACTTGCAGCCATTGCTGGAAGAACCTTGGCGGTAATGCGATCTCCAACACCATTGAGTTTCTTCTCCAAAGCTGTGAGCTGACTCGGTAGAGAGCGAAGGGAAGCCTCAGTTCATGTTCGACGCTGCCAACGGACGCAATGTTTCTGAAATAACGCTGCGGACAAAGGACGCCGTAGCTGCATCTCCATCATGCTTCGGGCCGCCGAGGTTCTTGGCTCGATTCCCACCAAAGCTGCAGTTACTGTCGTCGGTAGCTGTAATACAGCTGCCCGGGGCACGCTTCAAGCCGCTGAACTTGGATACTGCGTAGCTCACCCTTCACCGATGTATGATAATAAATTGATCAAATCTACGTCGATAACGTCCCTTATCAAGTGGAAAATCCTTTGTAATCACAAGGAACCCATGCGGTTCACGCCAGCAACATGAACACATATTTTTAAAACTGTCAAAAGTCATATCGGTGTTCACATAGTCAGAGTATACATGACGTAAATTTAAGTCATCCATATGGAAAAGAACGATAAAATTGGCATTGTTGCGGAGTAGTTTCTTAGGCATGCGTGAATATGTTTGATACAAGTAAATGGAGTCCACAGCTGCATGCCTTCCCATGCTGAAATACTGTTGCATTGTCAGTTGCTTCTCGCATGCGACATCGTCAAAGACAAACACAGAGTTGGGTCTTGCTTCACTCGGCGGCACAACTGCTTCATTGTCACTATACGGAAAATAGTCTAGTCCATCCACTGCTTGTAGTATTCGTGCCAGTTGTACGTACTTTGGCTGCTGTAGTGATTTCGAGTAGAGGTAGAGGTTCTCGAACCGAAGTCCGTTTAACTCTTCCAGAAGACTCAGAAGCACACATGTCTTTCCGCAGTTGCTCTGTCCCGCTATGATACCCCGCACAGTCGACGGCAGCAGCTTTCCGTAACGTGATTTGTGAGCAGCAGTTTCATCATCGGCAGAGATGCGAACGGGGAGTGTAGTGGTCTGTGGCACGCTCTCCATTATACTAACACACAAATTGCAAAAACACAGATACTTAAGGCCCACGTTTGGGACTGGGGTGATGTAGTCGGCCACACACACACGTGTATAAAGTATGCGTAACGTACAAGTTTTGCGTTAGTATGTCGTAATGCGTCGTGGGGGTAAGAGGGGAGGAGTTCTGCTGAATACGCTAATCAACAACCTTCCTTTCGAGGCTAACATTCCCGGTTATAAGTTCTGTGGGCCGGGCACAAGACTAGCACGTAGATTGAAACGTGGTGACGTTCCTATCAATTCGTTGGACGAGGCATGCCGCCAGCACGGTGTTGCATACGCAACCAGCAGTAAGTTGAAAGATAGACACACGGTCGATACTGAACTTGTGGATAAAGCTAAAGCATTAGTTAGTTCGCCCAAGTCCAAACTCGGTGAACGTCTAGCTGCGTGGGAAGTGTCCAAGATCATGAAAACGAAAGTAAAGCGGGGTATTGGTTTGTAGTTTAGAAGGAAGGTGAAAAAAACAGGAAGCCGAGAAGGAAACCACGGAGGAAGCGTGGAGGTATATTGCCATTTATCCTACCAGCCCTAGGCGTTCTTGGTAGCCTTATAGCTGGTGTAAGTGGTATAGCGAGAACAGTGAAATCTGCCAAGGCAGAAATTAGTCAATGGCAGGGGCCTGTATCTTCTCCCATATCGTGTAGGAGGAGGAGGGGAAAACAAAGGAGGTGAAGGAGGAGGAAGCAGTCTTAAGGTCACTGCCCAACCCCCCTCACAAAATTTGATATACAAAAGTGTGTATGTAAACTGAAAATATATAATTTTCGGGGTGTGTTTATGCGCAACAGACTGCCACATAGACCGAGGCGAGTGGAGTGTGGCATAATAAATCTAGATAATAGTCGAGGACCTGGAAGTCATTGAGTAGCATATCGAAAGTGCAGAGATACAGCTGAATACTATGACAGTTATGGTAATTTACGAGTACCACAGGAATTGAAAACATACTTGAGAGGCGTGCAATTATATTATAACTATGAGACAGAACATCTGCCACGGTAAACAAACTATGGCCACATCTGCCTGCGCTTACTTTCAAGGTAGGCTCTACTTAGCGTGAATGCACTACATGTAATAATCAGTCATGTCTGTACCGTTGATCATGTCGGGCAATAGCTCACAATTACGCTCGGTGCACTTCCCTCCGCTGAATCTGGAGGGCTCGTGGTCGGTTGCACTAATAGATTTTCAAACTTATTTCTCTGTGCCGGACATAGATGAACGTAATTGTATGTTTCGATATGTCACAGAGGGCGGTAAGAGAGGCGAGGTGAGCATACTTACAGACACGTATGAGATTGCAGATATAGGCGAGGTCCTTAAACGTGCACTAGAGCCGGAAGTAGTGTTGACGCTGCGAGGTAATTCCTTTACCCTACACAGTGAGATTTATTGTTCCGCTCAGATAGAATTTATGCAAAACGACACATTCGCCACAATGCTGGTATTCGAGAATGTCAAGTACGATGCGAATAGAATACATGTATCCATACTACCGGTAAATATTTTCCCAGTTAATGTTATAAGAATCAAATGTAACTTGGTAACTGGTTCGTATCTCAACGCCAAGCCTAGACAAACACTGCATGAATTCTCCGCGATGGCACCACCAGGCTTCAAGCTAGTGGATGTGCTGAAAACGCCCATTTATGTTCCCATCTTCACAGAGAGCGTACAGGACGTAGTTGTCTCAGTCGTAGACCAAGACAATCGTCTGATTAATTTCCGCGATGAGGAAATAACCGTACGCCTACATTTACGCAAATATGGGTCTGAAATTTAAGACGGTAATAAAAGCAACCTACTGTACCAAACCGCAAGTCAGTACGAGACGAGCTTAGAGCGTGCTAACATCTGAAAACGTGCGTTTCCTTTGTGGATTGGGACTCGAAGTCGTCAAATATGGACGCGGAAATATTAAACATAGCAGAGCCAGCGGACTTCGAAGACGCGATTACCAAGTCAGAAATCCATATCTACACCCCCTATCTACCGGGTCCGTTCGTGCCTTCGTCCGAGGTTCGAATTCCGGTACAAAACCAACATATTTACACAGCACCATGAAATTCTTATTTGAGGTTTCGAGGATCGATTACAAGGGCCTATGGTGCTGTACCCACGACAACTCGAATAGTTAGGAACGGAATATTACACATGTTAAGTAGAATCGCGTACGAACTGAATGGGTGTGAAGTGGGTGCAACACTCGATGTTGGAATTATAGCTACTATACAGAATTATTTCTCGCTCACTCGCAACTAACTAGCTGAGGCTAAAATGGCAGGCTGGGGAATCGAAGAGTACTATAAAGTTCCTTTCTATGCTAATGGAAGATTAGAAGTTTACATTCCACTCGCAATGCTGTTAGGCTTTGCCGAAGACTACCGTCACGTAATATTTAATTCCAGGCAGGAACTAGTTATTCTCATGGCTAACATGCAAACGAATGCGGTGGTGGATACAGCAGCCGAGCCAGAACTCACATCGCTGTCAATATGGTCTATCGAATAGCTGCTACCACACTTCCAGGTGAAAATGTCTGAACATGCGAAATTTTTGAAAGATGCAGAGAAAGGTAGGAACGTTGACATTGCTCTTCGCTCTTGGAGTTTAGAATCATACCCGAGTATTGCGCAGTCAACGCTTGTACACTGTAACGTTAAAACTTATTTTACAAGTCAGAAACCACGCTTAACAATAATTGCGTTTCAGACAGACAAACAAAATGTTCTCAGTGCAGACCGTTCAACATTTGATCATGTGAATATAAAGAATTGTAAAGTATTTCTCAACTCTGAGTGTTACCCATATGGCGATTTAAACACCGATTATGTGAACCGTATGTTTACGGTCCCATATCAGATGTATGCTGACTTCCAGAGAGCTTATTATGGACAAACTCAGTCGCCAATACTAGAACCCAGCCAGTACATGACCACAGCACACCTACTGGTGTTTGATGTGAGTAAGCAGGACGACCGATTGAAGACGGGTGTTATAGACTGTAGAATTGAATTGACAGGCGGGGAGAATTTCCCTGCCAATACTCGGCGTATGCGATAGTAATTCACGATAGATTGGCCACATACAATGCTCGCGACAGAATCGTTAAGATACTCACCTCATCTCCATTCGTCGTCACACCATGTTCGCGAACGCACAGGGCTGCATGTCTCTGCGCGGTTTCATGATTAAACGCATTTTTATAGCATATGCGAATGGAAGCACGACTACAAGTACATTTCTACCACCGTTTCCGTGGTCCTCACTCGATGATAAGAGTAAGGTGACAAATACATGATTGGAAAAACACTATCACGGTCTCAACTGGAATGATGGTGTTGTAGAATATGATATTATTAACGATGTACTTACCACTTTGTTGGCAGCGGAGGCAGATGGTGTAGTCTTCGTGGCCGGTCTTGAGCAGACGCGATGGTTGACTATCCATTGCAGCGCGAACGTATGCGACGTACAGACAGAGTGTTAATGTCCCTCTTTACATGCATTAAAGTCTCGGACACGACGAAACACGAGTGTGGAGAGTTTAGGCTAGGTCGGTCATGCGCCTACATGAACGCGCTGCTACTGAGGACTTGGGCTATGGAGAGCTGTAGGGGGGTGAGCAATAGCATGTGTGTGTACTAAGGACGTGGTGGTGGGGGAAACAATATAAATACTTTTCCACACAGAGGTTAAA
The DNA here is from genome assembly GCA_029891345.1 of Dryococelus australis. Taxonomy (NCBI): domain Eukaryota; kingdom Metazoa; phylum Arthropoda; class Insecta; order Phasmatodea; family Phasmatidae; genus Dryococelus; species Dryococelus australis. The sequence continues at coordinate 118,025,132 of CM056997.1, forward strand.
CCTTAGTACTCGCGACCAACCCTCGCACGCTTCGCTCTCTCGATATGGACGGGCTTATAGCAAAGTTGAACGGAGGTACACAGTACAGGGCATTGACGGACCTGGTGATCGGCAAGAAGTATGTAGCAGCAGACTTTCGCCAGGCTGAGACAACGTACGGGAAGTGTGTCATCTGTTTAATATATGGTGACTTTCGAGTACGGCTTCCGTCTAGATATGTTCAGTTAATCACAGAGAGTGACATGCTGACACTGAACGGGAAAACAGTATACATTGCATATGCAGGCATCAAAGCGATTGGCAACGGGGAAACGATGCATATGCTAGATTTTTCACAACGTGGATGTGTTCGTATAGTCTCTCTCTCTCTCTCTCTCTCTCTCTCTCTCTCTCTCTCTCTCTCTCTTGCACCATGTACGTAGCATTCAATCCTCTTAATGCAGATAAGTACACAGATGTTACAATCGATTGCCGACGTATTCACTTCAAACCGCCTGGACTAACGGAGCAAGTGGAAAACTGTACCGGGCTGGAACATTGGGTATCTCAGAACAAAGAGGAATGCTTCGTCCTCTACTCAACACCACGCAGTGTGATTGCGTGTCCGGTGCACTACCTACGTCCGAACATGGAGCTGCCTTGTACCTCGGCTGCATTGCTAGAGCGCGCAAACGAAGAGAATATACACCAGATGTGGTTTACCCAATCAATTGCATATGAACTGAACCATCCCGGCAGCAATGTAATTACTCGTTGGACTGAGACGTGTACCGGTGAGCATCATACGGTAGTTGTATTTAAACCCGAGTTTGCCTGCGAACAAGTACAGATATGCGATGGTGAAAATCATTTGTGCGGTTACCACGATGCTTTGGATGAGTTTAACAGCGAGGTTCTGCCATGCTACAAGTACGAAAGGTGTGATTTTGCTAATCTACGTCCGAACACTCACCTACCTACATGCAGCCACATTCTAGCACTACAAGCAGAATTTGAAGATATTACCGAAATGCTGCGCGAGAACAGAAAAGTGGAGTTCGCCCTGAGCAACAAAGATGATGGCTCAATCTGCAGATGGTCGGAAGAGTGCACAGGTCACATACATACCTCAACACAAGAAGTTTACGGCAGGAAATGGATTCTACCGTGTTCAGCTAAAGTATGCAGCGTATTTAAGTGAAAAAAACCTTACCTTACATGTGTACAGTACAACATTAACATGGCTGTCGACGACGAAGCTTCGCTTCAGGGCGAGCTGAGATGTCGCAGCAGGTGTAGGTGTATAGAGACTGTCGGTGTCCTGTTTGAACGCTTGCTAGCGCTGTTGGCGGATGTTTTAAAATAACTGCAACGTCACATACTGAAAAGCGCTATATAAGTCTCACGTATCCTGCTCGTCACCATCACTACTACTACTCTGCCGAAGATGAGTGCGCCATTCCACCCAGAGGCTGCCTACACCAGCGTGACACCAGGCCATGCTTGTGTCACATACGATGTCGGGGAGAGACGTATGTATAGTGAGAACTGTAATGGCTCGGAACATTGGATTTTAGCTCATAATCTACATATGTTTGAGCGAAGCCAGTAGCTTGGAGAGTGCACTGTGCCTGGGAGGTGTACTGTGTACAACATGAGGGAGGACACGCCGATACCTTGCAGTTCAGACGAGGTGGAGACACACGCATTGTTGAAGGATGCCATAAACTACCACCTCACCAACCTGCCTGATTCGCTGCCTAACATCACAATTAACGAGCGTGACTTCACCACGGAAGATATCACCAGGCCGCCCGCTTCACCGGCTGCTCAGCTACATGACGCCCCGATGTCGCCTACTGCTCCACAGTTGCCTAACGACTTGGCTACTTCTGCTGTCCAGCTACCTGACGCCACGACTGTGACACCGATCCGTAAGAGGACTGCGAAGGCTACGACATCTCCAGGCGTTAGCGAGAAGGCTGAAACATCACGGAGACGGCACATAGAGTCGCTCGCAGGCGGCGAATGGACGTCAAATCAGCCAGCGCCGAGCCTACAATATGTCCGACGTGTGGTCTGATACCATCCAGGCACCTGCCGCTGCCGAACATTGGATCGATACCTGCCAACGAGGTGAAAGACTATCTGAAACGAGTAATGTGTGAATTAATAGGTGTATTATAAAATTTTTGTCTGTAGTGTGTGTATTTTGGAGAGAGAGAGAGAGAGAGAGAGAGAGAGAGAGAGAGAGAGAGAATTTTTTTTGCTTGCAATTACTTGATCAGTATTATTTATGTAGTAGTAGTAGTGAGTGTAATGTTTTAAAGTAAACGTACAATCATTGTGGTTGACTAAAATTCTTAGTCCTCATAGCTGTAGTCAGAGAGAGACGAATGTAATGTTTTCAAGTAAGCGCACGTTATTATTGTGGTTAACTAAAAGTCTCAGACAACATGGCTGTAGTGTGAGAGAGACGAATTTGATGTTTTTCAAATAATCACACACAACATAATTGTTTGAAATTAATCACGTGTGTTTAGCAGTTTGTGAATTCAGAGACACCAAGTATAATACAAAGTGATAGTAAAATTTTATGTAAAATCTACGAGTGTACCTAATGCAAATATAACTAATTCTGTACATCACCGCAAAAGTAACTATTATGTGTAAAATTAAATACGAAACTGACAAGATTTGTATGTGTGTGGCGAAATAAAATGTATTTGTAGCCAATACGTATGATCTTTATTTACCCCATTGTCATTATAGTAATAACATGTATATGAAAAAAAATATGCAATGCTTACTTTCCTTTTAATAACGCTGGTAGTAATCACTATACTTCTCGTTTGCTAACACCTGTTTCTACAATGAGACTAGGGGAGTGTGTTTCCACAATCGTTTACACCTGTTTCTATAATCGTTTATAGCTGTTTCTCCAATCTATCATACTTGTTTATACCATCATACTACAATCATATGCATTTATACAAACATTCTACAATCATATACGTTTTTAAAATCATTCTACAATAGTTCATATCTGTTTCTACAATCGTTCATGCTAGTTTCTACAATCAATCTACAATCTTTTATGTCTGTTTCCACAATAATTTACACCTGTTTCTACAATCAATCATACACGTTTATAGCATCATAAACGTTTCTACAATGATTTCACTATCATATTCGTTTCTACAATCATTTCACAATTATATTCGTTTCTACAATAATTTACACCTGCTTCTACAATCGTTCATACCTGTTTCTACAATGTACATTCCCTTAGCCCACACTCCCCAATGATCCAAACGACTATTCCAGGGAAGTCTACTTCAGTAGCTTTCTGGGTGGCAAGAGGTGAGAGGTATAATATGTGACTAGGGGAGTGTGTTTCTACAATCGTTCATACCTGTTTCTACAATCATATTCGTTTCTACAATCATTTACACCTGTTTCTACAATCAATCATACTTGTTTATACATTCATACTCGTTTCTACAGTCATACTCATTTCTACAATCGTTCATACATGTTTCTACAATCTATCATACTTGTCTCTACAATCCATCATACCGGTTTCTACAATCACTCATATTGGTTTCGACAATCGTTCATACTGATTTAAACAGTCGTTCAAATATGTTTCTACAATAATTCATAATAAAATATGGTGACTGACTGATACCACATATGGTGACTGACCGATACCATACGCAGAAAAAAACTACCATTCTGTAGCGGATGTAATAGTTGCTGTTAGCGGTGACACATAATCGCTAGACTTGTTACTGCTATGATAAATGCATTATTTCACATGCATACTCAACATCTATGTCATTTCACTCATACATCTCGGTGATTTTACACACACATGAGATTTGGCATCTATGTTGAGTCTCCGACCTGGAAGAGCCAATTCCTGGGGGACTCAACGCTTATCGTAGCGGGGTTATGGATGTTAAATGGTATTTGTATCATACCTGTAGTGTATTAGTCTATGTGTTCGTATCAAACGTGTATTTCTTTTCGTTACTGCGCTATCCCCCTTTTTTCTCTTTCTCTATCTATTCTATTTTCTTGATCTTTGACTGTCTCACATTTTCTGTGCGTTCAAATGTCTGCTTTGTTTTTTTTTGTTCTTTATGTAGGATGCTTTCATTTTTCTGCCTCGTAAACCACCTGTATACTACGCTTTCGACGCCGCTGTTGTTTTTCCCCTTGTTTGCATATAAGGAGAAAAAAAGTAAACAATAGTGGTGGCATCGCGAGCGTAGTTTATTGCCCCGGTCTCAAGTCCGGGAGCCGTCCGCATGGTTATCCCATGAAGACGGTAAGTGTGAGAGAGAAGCCAGGTAAGTATAATTTATCCTACTACTAGATCTAGTGAATTAAATAAATTTTTTTAGTGTACTATAGAGTCCGTGAAACAAATTAATTGTTGTTTACTCTCTCTCTCTCTATATATATATATATATTATTATATATTATATATAATATATATTATTATATATTATATATATAATTAATCACATATCAGAATTTTTTGTGTGTATAAGAAGTTCAGTGCCTTGTGTGTGTGTGTGTGTGTGTGTGTGTGTGCATGTAGGTTCGTTGGGGTACGTGCAATTATAAAAGTTTTTCCGCGATTACAAGTCTGCGATGGTAGTCTTGTGGTTAACACACCGGATTGGCACCCTAACGGTTGCCGGAACAAAACCGCATGACTCCAGCATTTTTTTGAGTTCACACTTAAAATAAGTTACCAGCGCTCCTGGCGGACGATGAGCGAACACAAGATGACCGTTAGCGCTCCTAGGTGCAACCAGTGGAAATTCACTCTGGTAGCGAGTGCGAGTCACAGATAGTCGCAAGCACACACTCTAGCGGCCGATGTGGTAGGCAAATAAGATGGCCGCCTCCAGCAGACGATGGTCGCCACCAGCAGATGACTACAAAACAAGATGGCTGGCACCAGCAGACGACAAACAAGATGGAAAGAAAAATCCCCTCTGGGAATGAGAGAGAGAACGAGAGGAAGAGAAAAAATTTAATGTAAAAGAAATAAAACTTGGGAGGACCCCGAGGAAACCCTAGACGATGGAATGCAAGAACGGGAAGTGAAAACTAAGATGGAGGCGAACGAAAGAGCAGAAAGAGACAGCGTACTGGTTGACAAGATGGCCGACTACATACTAACTGGCAAAATTGCCACCAAGGTACTGACTGACAAGATGGCCGCCACACAGCAGGAATGATAGAGCAGGAAGTTCCACACGACGTCATACAAGATGGCCGCCGTCAGTCCTGCAGCCCTGGGGCAGGCGCCACTTGGCCCAGATCTGTCCTTTTACAACTACTACTCTTGTTTTACTACGCAACTTTGTTATGGCATAACTTGTTGGCGAACTAAGACGATGGCTTCTCTCCATTGCTCAGAGAGAGTAGAGAATTCTGGCGTTTCTTTTTATTCCGACAAGCACGTATTTTCAAAATCTGTCGAATTTCAGGCTGCTACATGCTGTGTAACTTCATATTGTTTACTCATTTACTCTCTTTACGTTACTTAGTATGCCTGTGTAGCCTTGTATTGGATGTGTTATTCTCTCAAAAATTCATCACATTCTCAAATGTATTTTTAATATTTTGCTGATCTGGTTTCAATTTGATGTAAGGAATTCAAAAACCACACATTAAATTTTTCGTTTATACGGCAAACATTGTTAATTTTGTGGACATCGCAAATGATTTTATTTTCACCAGATAAAAAATGTCATTCGTTTTGCACAATCACTTTACTGTTTTTTAACACACAATATAAACCAATAGTTTAAGAAAAATTTATTTAATGTACTTAGCAAACTTGTTTGCAAAAATCCAGAGATTTATCAAATCCAGCATATATCAAATAAATCAAATAAATAAAAAATTAGATTTAGTCAATGATTTTTCAAACAGAATGTATAGTCATAACTCGAGGCTTTTATTTGTAAATCATCTCACTTTTTCAAGTGAGCTTTTTTCGTATGTGATTGTTTAAAAATATAGTAAAATTGCCAATTTTATATTATGAAGAAACCTTTTTTGTTAATTTTCTGGAAACGACAAAACACGCAGTCAAATATTTACTGCTTAAATAGCGTTTGCTGCAAAAATTAAGCCACAATTTTGTTGCGTTTTAAAGCAGTAGCGCTTTTTTCCCCTCGAAAAGTTTCAGCAAACCGGGCTGAAGGGGTAGTTTGTAGAAGGGAATAGTCAACTGACAGGATGTCCTCGTGCAGTCTGGGCCTTACAACGTTAGAATTATGTTAGTTCGTATTCCCGTTGGGTAAGGTTTGTCTATCTTAATCGAAGTTGCGGGTGCAGGTAATGTTATATAAAGTCGTCGATTATCAAAATGTTCGAGGCCGGTAATGGCTTCGCTTCGTATTTCTCTCTTCCGAATGCACGTGTTTTTGTTCATAAAACTTGGTTCCGTGATGCATTATTCGTGTTTGGTGGTTGGCTTGGCGCATTCTGTTTGCCATTTAAGTAAAACTAAGATTTAGACATTGGAGTTTGGACGTTCGACATTGGGGTCTTGAGAGCCGATGGGGGTTAAGTGAGGTGAGTATGGAGTAGCGTCGGATTGCAAGGACGAGAGAAACGGGAGAACCCATAAAATATCCGAAGAACCAGTGGCATCGTCCGGCACGATTCCCACGTGTGAGAAACCGGGAGCGACCTCGTCTGGAGTCGAACCCTGTTCGACTAGAGTGTTGGCGAATGAGTGTAGTGAACTTGTGGAGGTGGTATGGTTTGTGAAATTAGCAATTGGAATCGCAAGACCGTCCTGGATAAGGGATTTCATGATGTAATCGAGTTTAATATCGCTATGAATATCATAATGATGGCTTTATAAAATCGCTTCGCGAGGGCACGTCACTCCTGCAAAATTCGCGTTATCATTCTATAACAGGATAAACTCCACTTCCTTATACATAAGTGAGCACAGTCAGTGGTTGTATTGGCCACTAACCTTTAAGTGGAGTCACCTACCTGTATGAGTTCGTTAAAGAAGATTGGCCAGTCCCCCGCTGAACTTACGTTATTGGTTGAAGATTTCCGAGAGTCGTGTCAGCCATACTGCTGGCCTATGGCAGAAGTCGGTCAAATGCACAGTAACTTGGAGCTCAGTCTGCAGCTAAATTGTTACGCGAATTTTGCACGTCTCTAGTCATAAGTCGGAAGAAACCGATTTGGTGCCTATCCAATGAACCTTCGCCAAATAAAGACTGCTTTCTTAATAAAAAATACCGTAATTAAATCTATTCGTCCTTACTAGTAGTGCGAAAGTGTACCTGCTATCAAGTGTGAAATATATGACGAATCTGAACTAATAGAAGTTTCGGGTGATTCGAATACCCCATCTCCTTCAGTGTCAGGGATGTTTTGAGGGTGAATCCACCGAATTAAAATCGTTCGAAACAACCACGGAATGAATACCCCAGCCATTTTAACATGCAATAATGTATTTAAAGGTACGGCCATCGTACCAGCATGACCTCATTTGTCCTACAAAACACATCAACCCTTTTACTTTCACAAGCATTAGTGAATATTTTCTTGTTTAGTGTTATTAAAAAAAGAACGAAACTAATTCTAAGAACTAATTTAAAGGAGCACTGCCGGAGAGATGTAAATTTTAATCGTATTAAAATTTTAATTAATTTAATTGCTGCCATTGTTATGCCAGTAGTATAGAAATACCGATTTGAGCGCAACCGCAAGAAAGTGGCTCAAAAAGTTGCGTTTGGGAGCAGCTGCAAAAAAGTGACTCAAAAAGATGTGTTTGAGCACAACCGCAAAAAAAGTGACTCAAAAATTTGCGTTTGGTTAAAGCGTAGTCTTTAGACAAAAAGGTGCGTTAAACTTTGCGTTTGAGTGCATCTACAAAAATACGCGTAAAAAGTTGCGTTTGAGCGCAGTTTAAAAAAAAAGGTGGCTCAAAAAATTTGAATATGTAAAAAATAAAATATTGTATATAATAAATGGACGCAAATAAAAATCAACTGATGTCTAATATGATAACGACCATGACAATGAAAAAGGCTAACGCAACTGGTAATGTTTGGAAAGAATATAAATTTAAGAAAGACGTTTTTGCGAAAAGAAAAAAGAAGAAATCTCAAGAGAAGTATGTCAAGTGTGAAACTTGTCATCACTTTTACAAACCATCTCTCATAAGAAGTCATCTTAAAAGTAGGTCGCACAAAAGTCTTAACACCAATACATAATAAATCACATGAACCAACAAATGCATGTCAAATTTTTTAAATATCACAACATTTAATATCAAAACAGAAGTTCCCACTAGAGAACCAAGTGAAATGCGAAACTTGTAATCACTATTACAAACCGTCCCTCATAAGAAGTCACTTGAGAAGTAAAATTCATAAGAACACACCCAGATTCAGTGGAGAAGAAATCGAAACAGCATTTCAAAGTAGGATCAAGACTTATGCTGTAAAGAATGCGAATGCATACATAGACCCAAACATTTCCTAAACGATGTAAAAGAAACTGTCACGGGACTAAATAAACATTTAAAATCACTCAAAGTGAACATGAAACTCTTCACTGAGTACAAAAGGGGAATTGGTGAGAATATTGAATATGTAGAAAGCTCCTTTAAAACAAAGAACGAAATTATACTGAAATCGACTAATCTGGAAGAATATTATGCCAATAACATATCGAAAATCATAGCGGAGATGAGGGCTTTCGAAGCAAAGGTATCTCAGTGGGTACTCAACAGAATTATATAAACTAGAAGTGCGAATAAATAAATATGTACCATTCAAGGGCAGTTCTTATGTTGATCTCCCAGAAAAAATCAAACCTAAGCAGGCAGTAATTAATGTTAAGAATAATGATCAAAAATGTTTTCTGTGGTCTGTTCTATCTGCACTGCATCAAGTACAAAGAGACCCTCAAAGAGTGAATAAATACATAGCTTACGAACATGAGTTTGATGATGCACTTAAGGGGTTGGAATTTCCAATGAAATTGGATAGCATACCAACCTTTGAGAAAAGAAGTGGAATTTATATTAATGTATACGCATACGAAGAAGATGATGGTAAGAAATATATAATCTGCCCATTAAAAACAACAAAAAATATGACGGATAAGAACATTAACCTACTCTATATCAAAGACGAAAAGAACGACCACTACTGCTGGATAAAAAGTCTTTCGAGACTTATCGCAACACAAGTAACAAATAATGGTCACTATATATATATATATATATATATATATATATATATATATATATATATGCGATAGATGTTTACAATATTTCTACTCTGTAAGTAAGCTAAAAGATCACGAACAAGACTGCCGAGATGGTGTCAGAGTTGAACTACCATCTAAAGGAAAAAATGACATATTAAGATTTAAAAACAAAAATCATTCTTTGAGAGTTCTGTTTGTGATATATGCTGATTTTTAATGTTTGTTGACTAAAATTGAAACTTGCCAACCAAACCCCGACGAATGTTATACGAAACCATACCAAAAACACGAGCCTATTAGCTTCTGTTACTATGTAAAATACAAACATGGATACTATAAACCACCAGTAACTAATGAAGGATCTTATGCATCTACTGTATTCGTTAAAATGCTAATGGATGAAGCAAAGTTTATTGGTGATATATACACAAATGAAAAACCAATGCTTCCACTAACTCAGAAAGAACAAATTGTTTATGATACAGCTACCCATTGCCATATATGTGAAAAGCCTTTGAATGGTGATTCTGTGAGAGATCATGATCATCTTACGGGGAAATTTAGGGGAGCTGCAAACATAGTTTGTAACTTATTGTATAGAAATCCATGTTTTATCCCAGTGTTTAAACACAATCTATCTGGTTATGACACACATTTATTCATTAAAGAACTTGGCATCGAAGAAAATAAAACTGATCTAATTCCCAATACGAAGAAAAGTATATTTCTTTTACGAAACATATATGTGAAAGTGTAAATCTTTGATTTATTGACTCATTAAAATTTATGGCTAGTAGTATCAATAAACTCTCTAGCAATCTTTCCAGAAGCCAATTCCGAGAAACATGTAAGCATTTTTCCAATGAACTTCTTGACTTTGTAAAAGAAAAGGTGTTTATCCATATGACTACATGCATAGTGCTGAAAAATTTTGTGAGACATCACTTCCATCCAAAGATGCATTTTACAACAAACTCAATAAATGCGACATTACAGACAAAGATTACGAATTTGCGAGAAAGGCGTGGGAAAAATTCAACATAAAATCTCTAACAGAGTACACAGAACTCGATAACAAATCTGGTGTATTGATATTGTCTGATATAATGAAAAATTTTAGAGATGTATGTCTCAAAACATATAAGCTAGATCCAGCATGGTATTTCACAGCCCCAGGGTTAGCGTGGGATGCTATGCTCAAACATGCTAAAATAGAACTAGAATTATTAACAGATTACGACATGATTTTGATGAATGAAAAAGGTGTTCGTGGTGGAATTTAGCAATGTTGTAAGCGATATGCCAAAGTAAATAATAAATATATGAATGCCTATGATAGTAAAAAGGAAATCTTTTATCTTACATATCTGGACGCCAATAACTTATATGGATGGGCTATAAGCCAGTATTTACCCTATGGTGGGTTTAAGTGGAGAAATACAAATATAGATGTAACAAAAATAGAAGATGATGCTAGCAAAGGTTATATATTGGAAGCTGATTTGGAATACCCACATGAACTACATGATCTTCACAAAGATCTGCCATTGGCACCAGAGAATAAAATACCAGAAGGTTCAAAAAATCCCAAACTCTTAACTAATCTGGATGATAAAGAAAAATATGTATTACTCTATGTAAATCATCAACAATATCTATCACTCGGAATTAAGTTGAAAAAGACCCATAGAGTTCTGGAGTTTGAACAATCTGATTGGCTATATTGGTCTAAACACAAATATGCAAACAAAGTCTACAAATGACTTTGAAAAAGATTTCTACAAATTAATGAACAATTCTGTTTTTTTAAAAAACAATAGAAAATATTAGAAACAGATTGGATATACGGTTGTGTACAAGTTCTAAGCAAACGGATAAACTAGTGGCTAAACCAAACTTTAAAGATAGAACTATATTTACTAACTCTTTGGCTGCAATTCATATGATTAAAACAAAATTATGCTTTTACAAAACCATTTATGTTGGAATGAGTATACTTGATATATCGAAAGTCTTAATGTACGATTTTCACTATAATATAATGAAACCAAAGTGTGGGAAAAACTGTGCTACCAAGATACTGATTCATACATCTAGTATATAAAAATACCAGACTTCTTCAGTGACATGAAAAAAATGGTCGATCATTTTGATGCTTCTGACTATAAAAAAGATAATCCATATGGTATACCATTAGTTAACAAAAATATTGTTTGTAAAATGAAAGATGAATGTAATGGAAAAATAATGGAAGAATTTATTGGATCGAAATCGAAAATGTATGCAGTAAATGTGGGAGGTGGTGTAAAGAAAAGAGCAAAGGGTGTGAAAAACACTGTAGTCAGAAATGAGATAAGTTTTGGTGACTACAAAAAGTGTTTGTTTGGTAAAAAATTGTTGTACAAAAGTATGAATCTTATTAAAAGTAAGAAACATGAACTCTGTTATAAGATTGAGTTGAGAAAAAAGTATTAAGTTTCGAAGATGATAAAAGATTTATTCTTAAAGATGGTATTAAAACACTACCATGGGGGCACTAAAAAATTGAAAAAGAGTGATACAATGAAATAGTATATAACAGTAAATGTTTTTAATGGATAACCATCCATTAAACACTAATAACCATACATCTTTGCGCACTATTGGACTTCGGTGATTCTTTCACTTTTAACATCATAAATTAGGTTTCTTTGGCTTAGTAGTACCACATTACAAATAGTTGTAGCCGATATTGGTTTATTAAAATCAACTGCAAGTTTCAGATTAGTTCGATCTTTAACACTAGTGATTTTTCTGTAAGAACAGTCAATAACATACAATGGTCTTCTTCCAATAAATGACCCAGACTTGAAGCGCAGTTCATTATTACGATAAGGGGTATCTAGTTTAGTCTTTGAATTTCTAAAATCAGCGTAATCAATATACATCTTATCGAAAATTTTATCATCATTGTTTAAATTCCAATTCTCTTTGGGAAATTCTTCCGTCCATTCTTAATAGAAATATTTTTTTCCAAAACTAGAGTCAAACTTTGAACCGTGTATGAATTGCCCAGGATCTTTGTTTCTGTTTTGTTGAAAACCAACTGTGACAAAGTCTGGCATATCGAATTGGATTGAATTGAACTGATCTTTTATATCAAACTGAAATTTGTTTGCATTAGTAGGTACTGGTTTTTCAAGACATTGCCAATAATTAAAACCAATTGGAATTTGGGGTGTTTGTATAATTTTCATCTAATTTCGTCTCCATAAATAGGATCGTATTCAGCAATTGGCCACAGAATTTCCATTTTCTCAATAACAATTTTAGCAGCATCTGGTCTATTATCATCAGATCCATCTGCTTTCTTCGGGGGTCTTCTGTAAAAAGAAGTATCATCATTAGAATTTCGAATGAATGTGATCTTGTACGCACTTTTCCAGAATATTTCAATACAATCTCTCATAAACCCAAACAAATATCTTAATGGAAAGGTAATTACGTTACGCTTATCTTTCCTAACATATTTACCTAGTTCTATTCCCGACATTTGGAAGTATGCTGATTCTGATTCCGAACGTAGCAATGTATGTATCATTGTTGAAGTGATGCCAGGGTTGTCAATACATTCGATTATACAACCATGTTTAGAAATCTCTATTCTTGAGAACTGGAATGGGAAGAAATTCTCACAAAGATCAATAGTTGAAGTTTTTTCATAATCTGCATTTGTATATCTTTTAGTTATCTTATACTGTTGGTATATATAAGCTTCATTCGGATGTGAAAATACATCGCCAATAGGAATATAAAACTCAATGCGCTTGTTGTATTCATTCAAATTATTTTGTTTGATTGTTTGGCGGAAATGACTGATGCTCATAACTTTCAATTTTTTGTTGATCCATTTATTACATAGGAAAAAATCCTTAAACAACTACACTTTTCTTATCAACCCAAGAATTATGACTTCTATCAAAACCTAACCATTTAATTAGCAGCTTATTTCCTTTTCTTCACAAAACTTTTTCCACTAAGTAGTCTTTATCATATTTAGTCTTAAGCAGCTCTGGCTCATAAAAAATACCATTAATAAGTTCATTTTTAAAATCTTTTATTCTGTATGTTGTGGGATTCGTGCGCAATACTTCACACACCTCAAATACTTCAGTGGACCAATTTGGTGTATATCCTTATTTAAAAAAAAATTACTTTTACTTTTACGAACTTTATCTCCTATTGCAAACTTTGGTTTAGCCATTTTTCTTTCTCCTCCATACATGTTGATTAGAATAGAACTTTCTTTCTTTGCTTTTATATTGGTGGGTTTCATTCCGATTGTACTGTTAACAGTGTTATTGTATTCTCTTATTAATTTAAGTAATATAGCCACCCATTTATAGTTTCCCGGCATAGTAAATATCTTCCACATTTTCTCCTCCAATGTTCTATTAAATCTTTCTATGATGCTAGCTTTCTTTTCATTGTATGTTGAATAGTGTGTTATGTTGTTATGGGCCATTAATACCTTAAATGATTTATTTTAACATTCTTTCCCTTCGTCTGTTTGTAAATGCATGGGTTTGCGATCATTCGAAATAGTTTTAAATGCTAACGTAACATTTTCACCTGTTTTATCTTTGATTGGTATATCCCATGCATATTTGAAAAATATATATATCACAGTTAACATAAATTTAAACCCTTTGTTAATTCTGTGTATACCTTTTAAAGATCCAGCATTCATCTCAACTAAATCAGCTTGCCAAAGACCATCGGTACCAAAAGATAGAACAGTTCTTCTGGGAAAGATTTTTCGCATTGTTTTATGAATTTAATTTACAATATCGTTTTTATACCCCTCACCAGTGAATATCGAGTTATTGGTAACGCAACATCTCCAAACCCATTTAATTCTTACTTTGTTATTATTTGTAAGTTTATATGAACTTAGTGTATTTTTCATACATTTGAGACAGTATACATTTAAGCTATCATTGTTCATTTTATTTATTTATATAATAAATGAATCAACAAAAAATCGTAAACAATATAGAGAACATAATATAGAGAGAAGAAGACAACTAATTGAAAAATTTAAAACTTTTAGAAAATTTCGCCAAGATGAATATAATAAAAATAAAAAACACGAACAACCATTGATAGATGAGACAGAAGATTTGAGACAAAACATTGGACACATAACAAATGAGAATAAGAACTTAATAAAAGAACTTAGTCGATTTGCTGTTAAGAATTTAGACTACCCACAGACACCAACAGAAACATCTTTTGAAAGAAAACTGTTTGGTAAAATAGGCACCGATGAACGCTATGACGATGGTATTAAACGAATTGGCGATGACGATGAAGGCTATGACAATGGTATTAAACGAATTGGCGATGACGATGCATGCTATGACGATGGTATTAAACAAGTTGGCGATGGCGATGAACACTATGACGATGGCGTTAAACGCACTGGCGATGTCGATGAACGCTATGACGACGAATGCTATGACGAAGCGTTGGGGCGTTTGAAAACTGATATCCCACAGTTAGCTAATTACAAAAAAATTTATTGATAAGAAAGTGGCCGATTTCTTAATTGACTGCAAAGAGGATGTTTTTGGACTAAAGGCTGACAAAGGTAGATTGTATATTGGTGATAGCGAAGTAACATTCAACAATGACAAATTTACTGTAAAAGACCGAACATACACTGGAACTGATAGTTTGATGAAATGACTAACTAGTAAGAAAGTAACTGAAACTGACTGCACTGCAACCGACTATGAACACTGTAGTTGTGTCCTAGCTGATACAAATGCAGTTTTTTCAAAACAATGATCCAAATTTGGGAACGCCAAAATCGAGTAAAGGGAATAAATGGAAATATTGTTAAACCTATTTACGATTCTATTAAAAAGAAACGCCCCTCACCTAAAAAAAGGGAAAGGTATAAAGAAATATACAGACTATCCCAAAGAATACATATGGATGGATGATGTTAAGATGTTTATTGATCGACTTCTCGTTATTTATGGCGAAGAGAATGCTGGAAATGATAACTATTACAATGAAAAAGTTGGAATAATGAATATCCTCAGCAGCAAATTTAGTGACTTTGTTGTGAATAATCCAAAAGGTATACCATACCTGATAAGAACGTTAAACACAATACCACATACTTTTTGGGAGTCGGAGCATCACGGAAAATGGTTACTCAATGATATAATAAATTCACTACTTTTGAGTTGCATGCACCCGGTTATCAATACTTAGGTCCGGGTACTAGACTAAAAGGGAGAATTGAGCCTGGTGATAAACCCATTAATCCACTAAAAGCGGCTGCACTGGAACATGCTATAGCTCATCATCATCATAAAGATCCAGCTGAAATAAATTTAGCTGACAAAGAACTAGAAGAGAAAGCGTTCAAAATATTGTTAAGTTCAGATGCTGATCTCAATGAGAGATAGTGGGCTGGTGTTACTGGATCTGCGATGCATATTAAACGTAAGCTTGGCTGAGGAATTAAAATAAAATGAAAAAATATTTGTTATAATAAATGGAAGTAAAAAACATTGCATTTCAAGTTCCTAACGAGGAGTTGAAGGGTTTGAATATTGATTCTTTCCTAACGAAAGACCAACTGGAACATAAAAACAAGAAATTAAAGGAGGGTAAAATGATGACTATCAGAATTTCAGTTCCACAACTTAAGAAAATGTCCAAAGAAATGAAAACTGAAAACGGTCTGACAGTTCACAAGGGAGGATTTTTACCCTTAATTTTCGCAGCATTGGGAGCTCTAGGAGCGTCAGCTGGTTGTGCATCATCTATCGCTACATCAGTAATTAACGCTAAGAAGAAAAACCAAGAATTGGAAGAACAACACAGACATAATTTGGCTATGGAGGAATACGACAACGGATTGAAGAAAGTTAAGTGGGGTAAGAATGTTTAAAAAAAGTAACTCCACTCAGTAACTTTGATATTGATCAAATGGCTAAAAAATTAAACATTAAAAACTTTCGGGGTGTATTTATGATTGATTAGCTACTTAACACGCCACTCGATAATGAATGTGGGATTGTTAATCTACATGTTTCGACAAACTCTGGTACACACTGGGTATGCTATTGGAAAAAGGCAAACAACAAATATTATTTTGATTCATTTGGTGGAAATCCACCACGACAATTAATATCATAATTCGGAAGTAATATTTTTTATAACGATGATAGAATTCAAAATTACAATCAAGTAACTTGTGGTCATTTGTGTGTAATTCTGCTAAATCACTTTTCACATAATTTTAAATTTCCAAAAATTATTTCACTATTAATAAACAATGGATATATGTGGAAATGCATTAACGAACTCTTGGATTGAAGATCAAATTAAAGAACACACGGACAATGATACAACTACTGAGAAAATCAATCCTAATGACTTTGTTTCCAACACACAGTTCAACGACTTTATAGCCACACTGACAAGAAATAAAAGATCATTGGATAAAGCCTATCTTACTTACTTGGAAGTAGATATTAATATAGATTTCGAACAAAAATGACTGAGACATGTTGGAGATCCCATTGCACCGATGGATGCAATCAATTTTGAGTACTATCAGAAAAACAGAATTAACATTATTCATTTAATTGGAAAATATAGTTCAAAAGAAAAAGTATTTTCCTTTGATAATCGAATAGAATTTTTTTTATGAGGGATGGAGCTATAGTTGAAATAATAATAAAACCAGAAAAATATAAAAGTGCTATCAACTTATACCATCAATGGAAAAAAATTGACAACCCTGATGATATGATATATTTTAAAATACCAAAAGGCTACAATGTACCTGAAGGTACAATTGTGTTTATTGACATAGTTATGATTGATTGATACATTTTAACAAAGATCAGATTTATGTTAGTTTTTTAATGGGAAAATCTTCCATTAAGAACAAAACTTACTTATAATCTAAGAATTTAAAAAGTCTTTAAATTGTTTACGGTACTTACCATTATTTAACTTACGAGTCCTATCTATTGTAACCAAAACCATATTCGTTATTCCAACATTTTGAACAACTCTCCCTAATTTTCTCAAACGACATATCACCACCAACAAAATCACTATGATATGTTTAAGATTTGTATCGTCCTTGTCTGAATATGCAAAGAAAATCAGCATTGTCATAAGCTGCTTAGGTACTTTTGAGTATGTCTGGGCTAAATAGAAACAATCAATATCTTCGTGTCTACCGCGAGTAAAGTAATCTCTTACCATATTTTGATTTTCAGTATGATATCATCGAAAACAACTACAGACTCTTTATGACATCATTTACATCAACCATTTCTTCATTTGATGAAAGAAGTATGCTATCGTTCATTAAATAATTTTGATGCTACATCTATATCTTTCTTTTAATAGATATATTTTACTTGGTCCAGACTTTTTGAACACACATAGAAAGTACCAAAGTCCAACCACCCCTGAGCATATATAAAATTATCTATCATAAGCGTAGTTTTTCCACAGTTTCTAGGGCCCACTATCAAAAATCTAATATTATTAGGTAATAATTCTCCATGACGTTTTGTCGATACAGTCTTGTCCGGTATTCTTATTTTAATATCCCAGTCTACATGTTTCATGTTTTTCTTGCTCATTTATTAACAGATTTTTAAAAAATAATATAATAAATGAGTAAAGTATACAAACTAACAGATAACAAATCAGAGTTGAAGAAAAGACTACATTACCCTTTAGAGATAGAGGGGCACTTATTGGCTTTAGTTCAGTTCTATACTAATTATGTAACACATAACATTATCTCTGGGAAAAATAAGCTATATTTTTATCGGCCAGAATGATATGGAATCAGCAATTGATATTCCAGTTGGCCAATATAGCTTAAAAGATCTTGACAAAACTATAAAAGTAATTTTTTCATTTAGTGTAGATTCAATGGATGGGAAAGAAAATGATATATCTTTCGAGCTGGATAAAATAACAAGCAGAGTGAAAGTAAAATGTACACTTAAATTACAATTTGGAAAACGGGGTTCAATAGGAAAACTTTTGGGTTTCGTAGAAAATAAAACTCTGAAAACAAATGTGGATCATTATGGCGATACAATTCCAAAATTTGCTCCATTTAAAACAAAAAATATACACTGTAATATAGTAAATGGTATGATATCAAAACATGAATGATCATAGAGAAACTAATATAATTACCACTTTTAAACCAAGAAAAACATTTGGATTCGGCGACACGATCTATTACGAACCAGCTTATCCATTATTTTTTCCAGTGCAAACAAATCAAGTTAATGATATAATAGTTGAAATTAAGGATGAAAAAGGTAAGTTAATTAACTCTGATTTGTGCGAAAGAACAGTGGTATTAGAGATGAGACCATATATATTTTTTGGGCTGGAAGTAGTCATATTATATATATAATAACGTTAATAGTTTTTAAACTTAAAATTTCATGTGATAAAGATGAATAATATTTCTATAGAAAGTGCAATGAAAAATTTAGAAAAAGAATTCAATGTTTCGGCTACTTTAATATGGCGAATTTGGAGATGTGTATCTAAATTTTTAATTAGACTATGTTGTAGTACATTGCCGAAGTCAGAGCGATAATTGTGTTTTAATGATTGGATAACCATTAAAACTTTATTATAGAGATATGGGCGCAAATAAAGTGAACTGATGTCTAATTATACGATGACGATCATTTAATCTTTAAAAAACCATAATCCACTATTTCATCATATGCAAAACTTATACCTCCACAATTAACACCATTTAAAACTTTTTCACTGAAAATCTGAACATATCTGTCTTGTAAGGTTACTTTAAAATTTCCAGAAGTAATTACCACTTTGTATCCATACCGTGTATCATTTATTTCAGCATGGTTTTGGGATAGGACGATCCAATTGTAAGTTCGGAAAGTTTCTTAAATTGTTTGGTTCCGTTTAATACATTTAGCAACTGATCCATCTTTATTATATAGAATATTTTATTTTTTACGTATTCAAATTTTTTGAGCCATTTTTTTTTGCAACTGCGCCCAAACGCAACTTTCTTAACCACTTGTTTGCGGTTGCTCCCAAACGCAACTTTTTGAGCCACTTTTTTTGCGGTTGCGCTCAAATCGGCATTTCTATACTTCTTATGCCAAGTTCCTCTTTAATCGTGGGGGGAAAATATGTAATTATCAAGCTATCTCGTGTTCATCCCAAACTATCCCAATATATGTTCGTCTGGCCTGTCCATAAAATGAAGATTTCTGAAAGTCGTAGTTCATATGTACGTTTGTAAAACGCTATTTACTCAGAAAACAGTATAATTTGATCTAATTAAAATAAGGTGTAAAAATTTTCTAATTTTAGTTTAGTAATAATATCTACGATACCTGCGTTTTCTGTATTTTATTATGAAACATACTTTTTAGCTGTAGTAAACTCAAAATTGCTACCACGTCAGTGGTTGTTATTGCTCCGTTAAGATATATTTTACACAAAACACTTCGGATACCGTACACTCTAAGCCAGAATCAGTGATACCAATCAGTGATGCAAAACTTCCCGAAATTCAGTTGACAAGCTTTTACCGACTGATGAAGCAAGCAAATTAATTTGAAACAAGTGACTTATGGTAATAGAATTCTCGGCTTTTCGTGGAAATCGCACATAATTAAGTGAAATTATATCACCTTATGAATGAGTTACCTGACACGTATTTCCAGTGGTGTCGTTTTAACTGGTTTCCACTGGTTTGGTTCAATTTCCTCCATTTCAATTTGGAAGTGTAATATGTATAACTAATAAGCACACCTTTCCAACCGTAAGTTGTGTAGACATTTGAACAATGGTGCGTCTGCGTATTTCCGTAGAGAAAATTATTTTTCTTAAATATTGCTAGAGACCTGCAAAATTCGCGTTACTTTATGACTGCACGATGAACGTCACCGCCCTATGTATACCCGAGTCAGGGTCATATGTTTATTGGCTTCCGTAGAAGTCGGGTGCCATTTTCCCTTTCTACTTGTTTGGACGCGATTGGCCTATGATGTCGTTAAATGTTTCTTATTGGTTCAAATACGTCCGGTAGGTGCCAGGAAAGCTGCAACCCAGTAATAAAACCAATAGAAAGGTATGCCGTTTTAAAGTATATTTTGTCCTCAAATAATAACGCGAATTCTGCATGTCTCTAAACATTGCCCTAGCCTGTTTCAAGTCAGTGGCGTGTGGTGAAGTGTTGCAAAGTAAGCTGGTGCTTGCTCACTTCTGTACATTCTCGGTGCATGCAGCAGGAGCCAGTAACCACCATGCAGCCTAGGGAAATTGAATGTATTCCGACCTATCACAAGCGAGCAGCAAGGGACCCATTACACACGTCCTGTGGCGTCAGCTGCCAAACTATGTTTCAGTGGTGGGGGTGACAGGGTACATTACACAGCTAACGCCAGCTTACCTTGCAACAATTAACCACACGCACTATTTCAAATACCAGTGTTAACCTAAGGAATATATAGGAAAAGTAATATAATTAAATAAGACAGTAAAGATGAACGACCGCAACGTGAGAAGGAACTATTCAAATGAGCGTGCGCAAAAACTGTTCTACGCCATGTTTCCCATTTCCCAGCGCCGTGCCGGGTGTAGCTCGCGCCATCCACGACCGAAGTAAAAAGTTAATTGGTGGGAACGGCAACAATTTCGCTCGTGTTTCAGCTGTTTCCTGGAGGATTAAGAGGCACTGGCGCAGGCGTAATCCGGGGCCCGCGGGCGCCGTGATTTCTCGAGGGCGCGATTGTGGCGCCGCCTGCCTGCCTGCCTTTGGCGGCCGGTGTGCACTATGCTCGCTGCAGACGTAGTGTGTTGTGGTAAGGTTGTATCTACTCATGGTAGTACCAAAACGAGTTTACCTACGCTCCCTGCCACACTGTTAAAGTATTCCGTCAAACTGTTTCCAATAAGTTTGGTCAAATAAACTTGGACAGTTATGACATCATCAAAACGTCATAAACGCGGCCACATTTGTCTAATAAAGTCGTTTTGCCTTAATTTCCATCAGAAATTTGAAGATTGAACTGGTTCTAAAATTTAGTTGATGGTTGACGGTCTCAACCAATCAGAATCGTGCACGACAAAAATGGACGTCAAGAAACTTTAAATTAACGAACAATTGCTGGAAACGAAGGTTATGAAGATAGAAGCTGTCTGTACATGAATGCTATCTTAAGTGAATATTGCACATAATATTACGAATACAAAATAAAATCTGAATTTAGCAAAGAAGCGAAAATAAATTACATTCCTTACCTTTCATCATGTAATGCATTGCACTGAATAACAAAAGTAGTTTCTCACTATGAAAATAATTTTTAATAATAATTCAAACTAAATTCTCCCAATAAAAAAAATTTGACAGATTGACACATTATCAAACACATTCAAGTTTATTTGATAAAATTTGTTGGAAGGAAAAATTTTATGGCCATATTTTGTCTTCAAATTTTACTGTTAAATGTAGTTAAAGGCGAAATTTTGACAGTGTGACAGGGGCTTCATGAGAGAGTTCGGTATAAGGAACATTTCCATCGCTAGGTATGCTGTGTTCCAACGAGGTCAGTTATAATGTAAATTTTAAGCTACGCGAAGAATAGAGAGAGATTTTACTTGGTTAGAAATTAATTTTATGTTTGATTTATAATTACTGCAATTATTATTATGTTTTTTAACTCTTTGAGGACTATGCCCGGGTCTACTCGAGAAACGTTTGTATGACGATTTTTCTACCCTTGAAGACAAAACTCGCACGGATATACTTCCACTGCATCTCTAGTTTTTGTAATGATATAATATGAACACTGCAGAACACCAGCTGTAATTTTCGTGAGCAAAAATATGTAATTTTTCTTCAGTCAGCATACATATCGCATAATACATGACAAGTCACTGTGATTGGGACACAGTCAGTTCGCCTGGTCGTTGGCTGATAGCCAACATATGGGACTTGTAAACATGGTAAGTACGCGAAGTGTAGAACTGACCAATAGGACGCTGGCAAGTGGAAATGTACAAACCAGTAGAACTGGTCGGTGCTCTTGTGGAGACGTATATAGAACTTTCACTTATACCTTGTCGTGGCTGACAGGTGTGTAAACTTGGAGTCTTTTCGCCAGCGTGTGAGTAGTGATATTTTTTTAAAAGTTGATTTCAATAGTGCTAATTTGACGATGAACAGTTTTTGTTAGGGCGACATTCACTACACAGCGACGCGGCGCGAGGTGAGGCGGCCGCCGACGGAGGTGTGTATAGTAAAGGTATATATACAAAACTGAGCTCCAGAATGTCGGCGGCCATTGCTGATGCAGACTATGCTGCTATCTTGTGTAATAGTTGACAAGTTCGTTTTATCCTAAATAAAAGACGTACAAAAACACACATAGGTTTGTTTATTATCAAAAATACTTGAACCTTCCTAATAAAACTCAAGTAAATAGAATCTAAATAAATACAATAAACACGAATTCTATTCTGAATTTATTTCAACAACAAACGAAAAAACCTATAAACGAAAATTAAAACAGTTAATAACTAGAGACCTGCGAAATTCGCGTTATAATTTGGGGACAAGTTTAACTCGAAACATATGTACCTATGTAATACGTTTATCATTGGACCGTACTTTATGTGACACGCCCTGGATGACTCTGCACCAATAAAAGAACACTTAACGTGCCTTCATCTTTTTCTCGTCGCCAGCAAATCCAACGTCTGCGTTGTCTCCAACGCTCGTGTCGCTCGTCGCCGACGACAGCGCTCTGATTGGCTAATGCTCGTCGCGTCGCAGCGCTGTAGTATGAATCCACGGTGCCTAAGTGGTTAGGCTACTCGCCTCACACCAAGGCGATGGCGATGAGGGTCCAATCTCTGGTTTTTTTGCATGTGAGAATCGTGCCGGACGATGCCACTGGTCGGCAAGTTTACTCGGTATCTTCCGTTTCACCCACCCTTCCATTCCAGTGCTGCTCCATACACATATCGCTTCACCCTCATCGGCTCTCTAGACCTCGATGTTAAAAGCCACCTAAATCTCTTCACTCACTTCACTAACTACATACTCGGCGCATACAACAGGAGCCAGTAATCTGAGTGAAGCCTGGAGATACGGAATGTATTGCGGCCACTCACGGGAGAGCGACAAGGTACCCATTACGCACGTGCTGTGACGTCAATTGCAGTACTACCTTTTAAGTGGCCGATATGTAAACTATTAAACGATTAGGTGTAGCACAGAGCACACAGCTTACCTTGCCACAGTTTACCCCACGCTGCTGTTATGAACGGTTTAGATTGATGTAGCAGAATAGAAATCATAGAGTTCATTGGTTGGGATAGCGAAAGTATTGCTACGTCGGATTCAGTACAGCACGAATCAAAAAATGTATTATTTGCAACGACGGTACCGTAATCCAAAAATGGCATTAGGACTGGGTGTGTTAACTAATTTTGATGAGGTAATATTTATTGACAAGAAATTTGAATGCTTTAAATATCATACACGCAGTAGTTGATACAGCAACACTAAATATAATATTAGATTTAAAAAAATTGCCAACTCTTTGTGAAAAATTAGAGAAGTATAGTACAAAATCAGTAAATGTGTGAAAATAATTACTTTAAAATCAATAAATTAATGTTACAACTCTGCGATAATTAAATTTATATATTGTAAATAGAAATATATTTTCCAAAAATAATTAAATACTATAAAAAATTACGTTTTTCTTAAGTTTCTTTATATTAAAGTTTTACATAATCTAATTGTATAAATATTAGAAAATTTTATCCTATGTGTTGATTTGGTGGTTTCTATACGATGTTATTGGAAAACAGTCAACAATTTATTATTCGAAAACTTTACATTGCGTTAATTATTGTTGTGGCTTTGTTAATTCGAATATATAATCAACAATGAAATGTCTAAATATATTAAGTACTTCAAATTCCGTAGCCCTTAACGCCTATGGTTTACGTGTACGTCGAACCGACGCAGCGGAAAGCTGAACAGTCTATCAGAACTTGTACTTGTTTTCGGAACGATCCATGCCGAAATTCCCGCTCGCGGGAAGAGCAGTTTCATTGATATTTCCCGGAAGTTCGCTGTGTCACAATAAGTAAAAGGTGGTTAGTGTTGGTTCTGCTGACACCAGCCGGCAAGTGATTTTCATTTATTTTTAAGTTTTCAGGAGTCCACTGGTGATTCGAGGGGGGGGGGGCAGGACACATTGCACCCCCCCCCCCCCACAATGGAGCATACTCTCATGCTAGTTAAGCCAGCGCCAGTCATCACCAAGGAAATTTAAGATCCCACCCCATCTCTACAAGTATTTCTCTTCATACTAATAAAGAGCTTGGTTCCTACCTATCTGTCTCCTGTAGCATATTCTATTAATGCATGAAACAATTTCTAATTATTTCCTGTAGAAAGGGTTCTTACAGTGCTTATGCTGGTTTTTCCCTTTCTCTTCTTAGCTATAGGTTAACTATAGGTACACTTAGGGAGGTATTCTTGGCCCTAAACTGTGCCCATGGCTACCCAATCCCTCACTGCCGCGATGCCCGCCTCCTTGCATGACTTCCTTCCACTGTAGGCGTATGGGGTTCAGCCCTGAGAGGCGTTTAGCTCCCGTCCCCTCCTCGGACGTACATCTAACACTTAGAATTAGGGTACGTTAGGGAAAAAAAATGTTCTGCATTAGCAATTCCATGGATTATTTACTGGCCTCACTAATTGTCATACGGGTATAATTGTAAGCAGTTGGTCTATTAAAATATTTAAAAAAGTGGAATATTTCAATGTCAATATTTTTTGTACAGAAATGAGAGTCAACATTTTATTGCCAATTTATAAACTTGGTAATTGAAACATAAATGTGGTCGTCGAGAAATGTCAAAGACAGCAAAAATCACTGGAAGTAGTGCAGTTGGCGATATTTATTCGTTTGTGACACTAAAAAGATAAACTAAAACTAAAAATATAATGCAGTATTTTTTCCGAACAGATTGCTGTATTTAAACGGTATACAGTAGTCACCGCTTGAATTTTTGACGGAATATTGGTATTTCACAACGCCGTCGCAATTCTTCTTTACGGCCGGACGTCACCTTGAGTTAAAAATATTTTACTAAGAAAACTCGTTAGCGTATATTGACGTAATAGTCTAGGACGGTAAAATAACTGCTTATAGGCGTAATTAATAGAGACTTGAAAAATTCGTGTTATTCTTTTGTGACAAACTAAATTGTATTGTTCTATACACAGTTCACGGTAAAATGAGCACTTTTCAAAGCCCTGCTTAAGATCTCCTTGTATACACGTTTTGTATTCGTCCGTCTTGTGTAAAATTAGCATTGCTATGGGACTCATCACTTTATTCATTCGTCGGTCAAATGGAACTGTGAAGTTATTTAGAAAGTAAATACAAATCTGTCCGTTTTTTACACTACGTTGCGTAAAAAAAAAAACAGAAAGCGAAAGAAATAACTTTAGATTTTCACAAATGGTTACCTAACAAATTTTATTCGACGTTAAGATATGGAACTACATTCCATCCATTGTTACCAACTTTATTGAGCGAATGTGTGAGTGCCCAATAAAATACATATGCATGCAGAGGCAGTAACTTTTTTAAAGGTTCATTTATAAAGTGCTCACTTTATCGTGAACAGCCTTTATACATATTTGAGAGTAATCCGTGATGACATTAGCTGCTCCGCTTTATACGAAGTCGTTTGCATGTGAGACCGCTTTAAAGAAGATTGGTCAGTCTACCGCTCATCGTGTGTTATTGGCTGGATTGTTTTGGGGGAGGGCTTTACAAACTGTTAGCGAATAGTAGACGTCAAATGAGCATATAGCGTCTTGTAGCTTTGTCTACTCCCAGAAAATAATGCGGATTTTTCATGTCCTTGATAATGAAACACGTAAATTTAAATGTAAATTTTACTCACTACGTCACATATATATTCAGTCTTAATATGAAACGACAGGTAGCACTAAACCATATATAATTTTGAGGTGTACAAAATCAAATAATAGTTTTAAATCATCCAATAAAAATTCTTATGGAGTTTCAGTTACAAAAGTAGAACAAATAGATGGGCAGCGTCCAGTTTGTTGTCAGCCATTTACTTCGGTATTCTGGTATTAAATGTAACGAATAATCTAGCGCGGTCATAAACAGAGCTCCCAATTAAACAGCAGACCGTTAACACAGGAAATCCGCTTGCATGTGAACATGCGGGGGTCGCGTCCGCTCTGCCGTTTGTTCCGACGTGATCGGCATAAATATAAACCAGGTTTTAATAAGCTGGCTCTGTGATTTCCCCTGACTGTTGTGAACCCACCATTCTGCTCATTGCGCTGCTGTGTTTATCTATAAAATTTGTAAGGCTCGACTGTGGTATACGACCTTATAGATAGGTGGCCTTTACACTTCGAGTGTCGTCGACGTAATAATACAGCGTCTGAATTTAACCGCTTAATATATTATCTCGAGTATACTCATTCCCGTCTGACGTGTTGCAAAACAGATTAAGTCTTGGTCGGTGCTGTACGAGGTCAGAAACTAGCACCGGTACAAACAGCAGTAATATTATTATTGCTGGTGAATGTTATTGGTTGCTGCACGTACACTAAACTGTTATTGTTGGTTACTGCGGATGCCGTAGACCAATATAAATTCTTTTCGTAGGTTCAATCATATAAGTTTTCACAAGGAATAAGTAAGTAATTTGTCAGACTAAAAATCTCTCTTGCAACACCTGGAACGGAAAATTAATGACTGAGTGAGCAGATTTAGACTGCTCTTAACATCGAGGTCTTGAGAGCCGAAAAGGGTGATTGAGGTGAGTATGGAGAATCGCTGGAAAGAAAAGGCGGGGGAAACCGGAGATCCCCGAGAAAACCTACCAACCAACGGCATCGTCCGACACGATTCGCACATGCGAAAATCCGAAGTGATCCAGCCGGGGATTGAGCCTGGATCACCTTGGCGGGAGGCGAGCAGGCTAACAGCTCAGCCACCGTGGCCTTTTGATAGTTAATGGTTAACTTAAGGTGTTAACTGAGTTGTATGGAGTTTGCTGTGATATTTCGGCATCCGCATACTTTACAAACACGGGTTAGGAAACCTTGCTTCACCGGCACTTTACATAAGGTTCTATACAAAGTAATATTACGTCAGCAACACTCGAAGTGTGAATGACTGAAATTAACAGGATGGATTGTACATTATATTACATAGGTACGAGGGATTGATTATGATTAGGACACTTTCACTCGGCGTTATACTGTCAGAGAGCCAGCCAGTAATGAAAGTTGTTTACTGTACGTACCAATAGGACGGTTGTAAATGGGAATATAGAGAACAGCAGATATGACGTCGATGCAGTCGTGAATATAGGAGACTCACTTCTAGCTTGCATTGATTGTCAGTGAATCTGTACCACACTCGAGTGTTAAAACGCACTTCTGACTTTCCACGTTAACTTCTTACAATATAAAGCAAAGTTCGCCGTACACAATAAACATAGTTTGTACTTATTACAAACCATAACCAGTTGCCATAGATTTTTTTAACTAAACAGCTGAAATATTCTATCTTTGCAACACATTCTTCTGAGCGCATCAAAGGGGCTATAAAACCATAGCCCAAAAGCATTACCATTATCAAACTTCCAACATATTCAAAAATAATCTCTTTGCAAGTAACTGAGGGCTGGACATCAAATCTAAAGAGGAGACCACACCCATACCCCAATTTAAACACGTGAGATTACACTGTGATTTGTTTATTTATTTGATCTGTGTTGAAATTGTTTTGTTCAGTGCCAAAATTACAATTTGTTTTTATATCTTGTAAAATACAAAAGTTTAAAATATACACTTTTATGCCCGCATGGCTTTTCTATAAACTCTAAATCACCTCAATTACAATTATCAAAGATGGCGAGCAAAACATTCTAATTAATAAAAACAATGGTTTCCAATATACTACCCATAAAAACTTTGACCGCATACAAAAGAAATTAAGGCCAACTATTCATGATTTTATAATTTATGACCATATTCACAACTGAAGGCCGACTAAATATATGAAAAGAGAATATGTTACTGGCTATTCTCTAATACCGAAGCCAAAATTCCATGGAAATATGGATAAATTACTTACAACATTATGACCATTCAACAAAGACCAATTAAAGGAATTGCCTTAGAGAATTATTTGGATATTTTATAACTTTACTGTATCTGGCCATTCATTAAACTGCAAAGGACAATTAAAAAATGGATTAGAATAATATTTGCAAATTTTATAACGTTACTATATCTGGGCATTCATTAAACTACAAAGGCATATGTAGAAATATTTGAACATTTTAATACTTTACTGTATCTGGCCATTCATAATTACAGTGCCATTTAGAGAAATTCTTTGATTTCAACCATTACTAAATTTTTCTGATTATTATTTTTACTGACACTATCTTTAAAAAT
The DNA here is from genome assembly GCA_029891345.1 of Dryococelus australis. Lineage (NCBI taxonomy): Eukaryota > Metazoa > Arthropoda > Insecta > Phasmatodea > Phasmatidae > Dryococelus > Dryococelus australis. Next base: position 118,053,984 of record CM056997.1, read on the forward strand.
CACTCTCATGGTCACTTAGCAAGACCGAGGCCAATTGCGTTTTTACTTCTTAAAATAGCTTAAAATTTTATAAAAGTTTCCAAGTCCTGCCAGCTGGGCCTACCATTATGATTTGTTTAATTTCATTTTTTTCATACTTAACTCAGTGAGGGAGAGTCTGTTATACCTTGGAGCCACCTTCTCTCTCGAGTAAGGAAACTCCAAGGAATATATACACAGCCAAAATTACACCCCAAGAAAACCTTGGGCCAATCAGGTGGCTCAGAACTCCCAAACCCACACTACTGGGGAAGGGGAAAAATGTTAATTTTTTTTATTGCAATACTTCCGCCCAGTAATACACTTTTTAAAACAACCAATCACAGTCCACCATGGAAATTATTTCCGCTTGGCAACAGCTGAGCGCGAGCGCGCACTAATGACCTCGCAATGCTGGTGCGAATTCTCAATAATCAGGGGGGGGGGGGATGACACTGCAGGGCTAAATTCCAGGAAGCGGCGAGCGTGGGCGCTAATTGGCTCATTGGCCACGTGACAGGTGACAGCCACGCTGCGGCCCGCAGCCAGTCACCGTGCCGCCCAGTTACCGCTTTACGAGCAACCACGCCTAGCGTGTTTACGACATTCTGCCACGCCGCGTGTACATAGCCGCCCTTCAGCTATGTTCAGAATCTTACATCGTTCCAAGATATTGCAGGTTGGTGCCAAGGTAGAGTAGATTTATAGCGTAGCTAGCAGAATTATTGACTCCGGGCCTCCAAAATTACGTGCTTCCATAAGCACGCACGGACTTTTTATTTTCCGGGATCGTGTGGTAGGTCGGGAGCAGAAAGATGTAAATTGCCATTTTGAGGCGCTCGGGATCTCATGGGAAACATACGAAACTGTATATGTAATTCAATATTTATAATAAACTTTAAGTGTACAACCCTCGTATGTTGAATTTCAGCATTAAAGGCTGTTCACGATAAAGTGAGCACTTTTGAAACCAACCTTACAGAAAAGTTGCTTCATCTGCCTGCATATATTTTAACGGGCACACTGATTGACATAGGCCCAATAAAGTTGGTAACGATGGATGGAAAGTAGTTCCATATCTTAATGTCGAATACAAAATGTTGGGTACGGTTACCATTTGTGATCACTTAAATTATTTTTTCCGCCTCCTGTTTTTTTTAATGCACCGAAAATTAAAAATAAGCAGATTTGTAAAATATTTAGTTTGCTAATAATTTCAGTGTGTCATTTTACCGACGCATCAGTAAAGTTATGAGGCCAATGGCAATGATAATTTTACACAAACTGGAAAAATACACAACATACGTATAAGTACTATACATCTTAAGCAGGGCATTCAAAAGTGTCAATTTGACCGTGAACAGCGTATAGTTTTACATATTTCATACTAAAGTTTTGCAAAACTAATATTCTAACTCATGTGTAGTATTTCAAGAATATATTTGGCAGATTGTTTCCGAATAATTTCTTGTATACAAACACAAAGCCATTTTTTAAAGTAACACTCTTGTTACGTGGAGTATCAAAGTACACAGAGCTAAAATTACATGGCCTTGCCTTTGATGTTGACTACTGCCTCTCTGATTGGCTGGCGGGGCGGGGTTCTGCGAAAGAGCAGTATGTCTCATTAGCTACTGCGAGCTGCGGAAAATCCCTCGGCTGCAAGGCAGCCACGGCTGGCGAGGAAGTTACTAGCTAGGCGCTGATCTGCGCTGTTTTGTTAGCGCGCGCGGGGCTGGATTTCACTATATTAGTTGCTGTTTAACCGATTTGTTATTAATTACTCTGCGGCTGCGGCACAGGGGAAGTTGGTACCCGAAAACGAAATGCGCCAACGGCGGATCTAGGAGCTTGTAATCACGAAAGAGGGAGTTACTTGAATGTTGGGGCACTATACAGTACGATCAAACCTAGCGCTTAAAGGCTCTTCACGATAAAGAGAGCAATTTTGAAATCAACCTTAGAAAAATATCACTGTCTCTTGCCTGCATATATTTTAACGGGCGCACTGAGTGACAAGCGTCCAGTAAAGTTGGTAACGATGGATGGAAAGTAGTTCCATGTTTTAACGTCAAATAAAAAGTGTTAAGTAACCATTTGCGATAACTGAAATTATTTCATTCGCTCTCTATTATTATAAAGAGTATTGAAATGTACAAGTATCCATATTTGTAAAATATTTCCTTTTTTATTTTTTTACATAATTTCACAGTTTTATTTGACCGACGCATGGATAAAATGATAAGGTCCATGGCAATGTTAATTTTACACAAGGTGGAGTAATACACAACGCGCATATAAGTAGATCTTAACCAGGGCTTTCAAAAGTTCTCATTTAACCATGAATAGCCTATAGCAGTAAGCATTAAGTTTTAATGCTACGTATAAATGTATATACTTAGTGAATAGTATACTTTGTATAGTTCAATCCTTTTCAAAATTTCTTTTTACTCTACTAAGTTTAAGTATTAATACTGCACCACAGAGTACTTAGTATACTGAGGTCACGTAGTCGTTTCTTTCGCCAACTTCAGCCAGCAGAATGGCGTCGCTCTACAGTAACATGATGGAAAACCGTTGGCCAATCAGCTGTCGCAAAGGTGTTTAAATGTTAGAGTTTATTCAACTTCGTTAGTGTTGTGTTTGGCGACTTGTGTTGTTAACGAACATAAATAATTTGCAAGTTGAATAGTTTTAAGAAGTTACGTAATTCCGTGTTCCGGAAGCGTGCAGCTAAAAATTTATAATGACGAATGTGAAGTATTAAAAAATAGTGTCGAAAATTGTAAATTTTTACTTGGCCAGAGCGCCAGTCGTTTATAGTCTTTCCACGGTTTCTTCACACTTTTTTTAAAAATCAAACCTTTGAAAAATCATGTCATGCATGACGTGTCTGCTCTTTTCCTAAGCTATATTGTGTATTACAAGCGTTTTATACATTTGTTAATATGCAAATAAAATTCATTTGGTTTTTAATTAGAAATTTACTGATAATTAACCAATTAATTATATTTCATTTACAATTATTATGACTAAAAACAGGGAAAATAAATGGGTGGGTAACGCCTAGTAATAAATAGTTCTTATGCAAAATATTATTAAACTGAGTGCGCACGAATGCGATGCGCTGTCATTTTGGTGTAATTTTCAAGACTTGGTTAAGCATTGTTTGCATAAGGAGGAAGAATATCGTTGAAGTAGAACTTTAGCAGGTATTCAGAAAAGTTGGAAGTAATCGATAGAGACCCCGGAAATTTCACGGATTCATCTGAGGACAAGTTAAACGGCATTCACGTGTACATACATGCTTGTGCATCCATTGGAACATAGTTTGTTAGACACGCCTCGAACGACTTTCGACCAATAAGAAACTTGCAAGGTAGATAAGAGCCTAATCTCGTGCAACCTGGTCTGAGGTTAAATATGGAGCAACAGACAGTGAACTACTAATTGATGCTCGAATGTAGAAATAATTGGTGAGTCTAGCTCGTTGTCGAATCAATCCGCAAAATTTCCAGGTCTCTAGTAATCGATCATGACTATAGGCCCGAGACTTAGTTTAGGAGGTCCCGCTAGGTTGGGATACTATGTTGAAACAATAATGGGTGTAAACGAGCATGCGTCAGTAAAGATGGCTGCCTACGTAGTAACCACGGCCAGGGTGGTTCACAGACTCTTGTTGCGCGAACTCCGTCGCCATATTGCTGACCAGTACTATTCCGTTTGTTCCCATGTAATAAGTAAGTCCAAACGCTCTGAAGATTGTCATCATTTTACGGACAAGCCTCGTCTGCTTGGATATAACATTTTTTTCCCGCTACGAATTATTCTAATTGACGTGGACCGATTTTCATCCGTCGGCAGGAAACACATAAATAGCTGCAACAATGCTTAGCCTAACCACAAACCAACCTGGACAAAAATATACTTTCACCTCTTTTAGTAAAATTAATGCTTATTTAATTAGTGGACAAACATATTGTTACGCGATACAGACTCCCGCACTGGGCGCTGACTTCTGTTAAAGGCTGTTCACGATACAGTGAGCACTTTTGAAATGAACCTTAGACAAAAGTCACTGCCCCTTACCTACGCAAGTTTTAACGGGCTCACTGAGTGACATTTGCTCAGTAAGAATGGTAACGATGGATTGAAAGTAGTTCCATATCTTGACGTCGAATAAAAAGTGTTAGGTAACCATTTCTGATAACTCTAATTATTTCTTTCGCTTTCTGTTTTTTCTTTTTTTTTTGTTTTCTAAATGCATCGAAGTGTAAAAATGAGCAGATTCTTAAAATATTTACTGTTCCAGTAATTTCACAGTTTCACTTGACCGACGCATGAATAGAGTGATGAGGCCCATGACAATGTTAATCTTACATAAGGCGGAAGATTACACAACGTTCATACCAGTAGATCTTAAGCAGAGCTTTCAAAAGAGCTCATTTTACCGTGAACAGTCTATAGGTATAAACAACGTACCTATTTTTGGTTTTATTCACATTAATTATAGTATAAATGTTTTAATTGGTTAATAAAATGTAACAATAATTTCTCAAAAATTTCTCCCATGATATCTTACACAAAAGTTTATTGTTTCGCGCACACAAAGAGTAGATTGTTCAGGCTTTGTTGCCCAATGTCGGTACGACTTTGCAATCAAAATGCTATCACATATTGAGGCCGATAATGGCTGTCTCAAACGTGTTGCTTTTTATGATTAGGTGGCCTTTTTTTTCGTCAGTGGTGTAGTGAACTGGCATAACGTGCGTGTTTGGGGTTCAGCGCCCCTAGTAAGATGTCAGCCCATAGGTGAATCTACTGTATCTGGCAATTTTTTGCTGTTCTTCAGTTACTTGAGTACCACCCAGATGTCATTTTTAAACAAGACGGTGAACCGACTTATTGGTGTTTGGACACACCCAGCTTTTTCCTGATTTGTGAACATGTCCGGTTTCCTGGACACTGCAACTGCTACACTACAGCCATGTTACTGCAACCGGCAACAAAAAACGTGGTTCGTTTGCCAACATTTTGACGCCAGTTCTACGTTTCTCTCTTACATATCATGGATATGAATAAAGTTTGTAATCAGAAAAAGACTTTTCGGACACTCTGTATAAAACACCTGTGATAAATGTCATGATTTCGAAACAACCAAACATGTGATAAGTGGGGTGATTTTTCGACTGTTTGATCCAGAAATTGCGAAGATACTGCGGACAGACTTACAGTGCGGAAGTCGCGATGAGAAATAACACGTGTTTTACAATGTCACAGGAAATACAGAATATTCGCTGTTACCATTGTAGTTGCTGTTTGCAAGGCCATAGTGCCAACTGTACAAGTTTTTAGAAAATTTAGTTTACCATGTGCCGGTACTAAGAATGTGTAAAGTATTAATGCACACTATTGCTGATTCAATGCTGATTGAGTACTTTTGAAATCAGCATTTGAAAAAGTCCCTGCTCCTAGCTGCACATACCTTAAGGTAGCAACAGAGCGACTTTAAATGGAGTACCGGACGCGACTACAACACGCAAAACTTAATGTAGTATGCATACAATCAAAATTTTAGAAAAATACTATTTATGTTGCATATGAAAGAAGGATGCATTAAATTTGTGACGCTGTAAAACATTTTGCTAGAATGTACCTATAAAAACCAACAAGGATATATATTTTTAATCATAGTTTAAGCTTATTTCCATTTTGAATTCTTCAGAAAGTACTTTGTGTAACCTCTCCTCCCCCCTTCCCAATTCCCGTTTTCATCAAGCGAGATCATCATAATAATCACACTGGCCAACCAAAATATCAGGATTGTCAACCTAGAAAATGTAGAGTTAACTAACATGAATAAAATTTTGGAAACATTATTTTCAGCATTTAGAAGACAACTTAATATTATCTACACTGGCATAGCTGTAAATTTCTAGAACAAACATTTTAACGAAGATTCTCGCATTTTACTGGACGAGTAATGAAACGAGGAGAAATCGGATTGCGGGCTAGAGAAAGAGTGAGTGAGACAGACGTAGAACTAATGCTGTGCTGGTATAGTTGGAAACAACATTCGCTGAGGCTAGTAAATCTTTTGGCCGTTTTTGCAAGTGGGAATCGTGCCGGACGATGCCGCTGGTCGGCGGATTTCCACCCTCATCGCCTCTCAACATCTCGCTGTTAAGATCCACCCAAATCTCTTCATCCCCTTTTAGCCGTCCACCGCCGAATTGATGTAAACATTTTTTTTTTCCTGCCTTAAGTAGTGTCATTGTTGTTATTCAAATTATGTACCTGCAGTTATAGTAAAGACGGTGTTACTGGCTATCATTTTTTTTTCAAAACGTTATTAATTAAATTCGCTACTTGTCTGAGTTGGTTTTCATTCATAAATCGGTGATCGTCCCTTCCGGAACGAAAATAGTGTCGAGACAAGTTAACAACACATTTTTGGAACTGCCTAAGTTTAAAATAGAAGTACTGTAACACGTGCCGGAATAGTTATTAACGGAAAACAGTCACTTTCTTGTAGTACAATCTGGCAGCATTGCAGTTATTTTGACGTCACTCTCGGTGAATCGATCACCGTTCAAAATGCGTGGGAGTACGCGCTGTAACCGCAAGGACCCTGTTGCCACCACTGACTAAAGATGAAGTTGACCGATTATTCGTCTTATTCGCATGTACCCAACATTAACCTAGCCCAAACCTACACAACTGTCAAAGTCACATGGTCAACACTGACGAAATTTGTTTATATCGTAATTTTTTATAATGACAAGCACTGTTATATAAATAAAATACTTTGACCAATTTGAGTTTAATCGAAATGCATTTAAAAAAATTTAGAGGGCGTATGCACACACCTCAAAGCACTTGTTTACAAATCAGTTTTCTAACCTAAAATCCACATTCCGTTTTCGCTAGACGTGCTGGCGAAAACACAGTTCAATGTTGGGACTCCGGGATTGGTTGTGCATAGCCAGCGAGATCAGTCTACCTCGTCTTTAGTCTATGGTTGCCACCCTCGGACTAGAGGCTTTTTGTTGCACGAAAACGCAAAAGTCATCGTGATGTGACATTTTTTCGCAATGAATCACAGTTTAGTGGAATTCCACACGCGCGAACAAAAGCAAAAACGAAGTAGGTGAAATAATAGTTACTGTTTTTTTTTTTTTTTAATAACTCATCTACCTAATAATTTTAAATTAAGTTTGGTAACGGTAGGAATTTGTAGCCTATTCCGACGATATTCGTTTTGACAGAATGAATTCCATACCAAATGATGTCATTACTAATTCTACTATTGAGCACTTAAAATAGGTTCCCGGGCAATTCGATATCAAACCGAAGTCATTCCTTTGAAGAAATAGTTCCGATATATTCAGAATTTTAGGTAGTGTCATCCCCCCTTAACCCATGAACATTTTTCCACCCTTTTGCCATTGAACGAAGCTGCAATTCAGGGCTTAGAAAGCCAGTGTACAAGCCGACTAGGGGTGGACTGGGTTGTGAAATACGCGCGAGATGTGGCCATTTGCCTTGCGGATTAGGGGCGAACAGTCTCCAAATGTGTTGTCGATCTGAAGTAATGGGGCGTGTAACAGCGTGCAGGGAAAAATCATAGAAGAACTCTACTTACCGGACTACACTCTAAGAGATTATTCGGAAATATACCATGCCAGTGTGAGAAAGCGGAAATGTTAATGTACATTCATTGTATCGTTCCTACATTTTCTCAGCAAACAGTCAAATTAGGGAAGTTCCCTAGCTTTGTATAGTAGCGACGCTAAACATTCCTGTATCTGCAGCTTGATGTGTGGTATTATTACCATACAGTGTGTAGGAAAAACTTCCATTGCAGTTTAGAAAGTTTACCAGAAAAATTTTTAAGTGTAAATTTATCTAGAATAAAAAGCACTGTTAGCTATTATTCCAGTTTATATGTAGCTTAAGAATACTAACACCTTTAAATATATACAAACAAGTTTAACCCTCTCTGTTGCGAAGAAAGAATTTGAACAAATTACAAAAAATGATCCCTTACGTGTCAAAAACAGGCTGTAAATTCGTGCAGGTTTGGTCGTACTGTAGTTAGGAGTCAATGTCAACCATTTTCGCTAAGAAGGCTGAGACTAAAAAAAAACAGCTGTAGATTCAGTAACGTGAAAACAGGATACTAAGCAAGCCAATATTTTTTTTTGGCGTTCCACATGTAAAAAAGTATTGGCTAGTAATAGTGAAGCAGGAAAACATTCGTGTAATAAAGCTTGGAAATTAATTATAATTATTGTTTTAAGCGGTTTTGAGAGTTTTTTATACACATGACAATACTAAATTTTCGACATGCACAGTTTTATTAATAATGAGTCCAGTGAGTGAAGAAACCATAAATTTCTCAAGACTGGGGAGGAGGTTCAAGGTCCGAGAGATCGAGGGAGTGTGGGGTGGGGATAGGGTACACTGACTGAAGAAAATGGTGGGAATGGTGGGTAGTTACACCACCGTCAGTGGTGCTGACAACATGTCCAATTAAGACAAATCCTAGGAGAAAATGATTTTACAATATAGTCTATTCGCGGTTTCTTCACACTTATTGTACCAAACCTTTGAAAAAGCACCCTGTCTGTAACGTGTTTGGTTGTTCCCTAAATATGTGAGGTATCATAGGCTTAAGCGTTTTATGCCACTGTTAACATAAATGCATCTTATTTTTTGTTAAATTCAACCTTTACTTAAATTTTTTCTATAAATAATATTTAATTTATAATAACAAATAAAACAGGGAAAAATTATGTTTGTTGGTATCACATAGTAAGAAATAGTTCTCATCCAAAATATTATTAAAGCCTGCGCACGATAAAGTGAGAAGTTTTGAAATCAACCTTTGAAAAAAAGTCACTGGCCCTACATGCATATATTTTAAAAGGCGCACTGAGTGACATGCGTCCAGTAAAGTTGGTAATGGTAGATGAAGTTCTATTTCTTAACGTCAAATAAAAAGTGTTAGGTAACGATTTGTGATAACTAGGGATAAGGAAAATTCGCGACTTCATTTCAGGACATGATAGATTGGAAACGCGTGAATACTGAACTAATCTTTGCAATTGGATCAGAGATACGCCCTGGACGACACCACGCCAATAGCCGACTTGCAAAGGAACACGAAGCTAACCCCGTACTGTCGAAGGTAGAGTAACACTGGGGCAACAGCCAATGAACAAACATGTGAGGTTCTACTATAGAAAGGATTGTGGAGTCTAGTATACAGGTCATTGAACTCGCGAAATTTTCCTATCCCTAGTGAAAACTTAAATTATTTCTCATCCTTTCTGTTTCTTAAATGCACAGAAGTGTAAAATGGAGCAGATTTTTTAAATATTTACTTTCCTAATAATTTTACAGTTTCATTTGACCGACGCATGAAAAAAGTGCTGAGGCCCGTGGCAATGTTAATTGTACATACGGCGGAAGAAGATACAACGTGGATATAAGTAGACCTTAAGCAGTGCTTTCAAAAGTGCTCACTTTTGTGTGCGCATGAATACGGTACGTTGTCCCTTTAGTATGATTTTCTAGACTTTAAGCTTGGTTTATGTGATATAGAGGGATAACCTGAAAGTATAACTTAAGCAGGGCTTCAGAAAAGTTGGAAGTAACTGCGAATGGACCAATTAAAATGCTTCATGGTAAACAGCAGTTATATATTTGTATCACAATCAAACGGTTATTAAAAAAGCGTTACAGTTTATTTTAAGTAGTTAGTTGCAGTTTTGATTTACCGTAAAAAGGTCAACATTTTACAGACCTTGCTTTTGCATAGCAATATATTAACGTCCTTTTTTTTTTTTTTTTTTGCCAATAATGAACATTTACGCTTTAATTATATGCGCATTATAATTTCAATTGCGCAGGTTCAGCTTCAGTTTGGGAATGCATACATAACAGCTAAAGTAAGAAAGTCTAATGGCATGTATGAGTAAAGCCTTTATATTAGCTGCGGTTGGTAAGCTCTAAAAATATACAAAATATATGCACAGAGCCTGCGTTTGGAATGGCTTGGGTGTGTGGAGAGGGGGCAGATGCGAACGAGGCAAGAACATAGTTTGTTTGCGGTGTCTTCATACTTTTTGAATGAAATATATGAAATATCACTCCATGTATGGATAATTTAGTAGTTTTCTAAATACGTCATGTATCAGAAGTGTTTTTTTGTACTTCTGTTAACTTGAAAAGTATTTATTTTTCGTTAAATTGAATTTTTCATTATATTTGTAATCAATACGAATAAAACAGACAAAAATACTTGTGTTGGCAGGTCTGGTAACAAATAATTCTCATACAAAAATATTACATAACTGTGGTTGCACGAATGCGGTCCGGTGTCCCTTTGGTGTAATTTTCTAGACTTGGTTTAGCTTTTTTTGCAGGAGGTGGAGTAATAGTCTGGAAGTAGATCTTTAGCGTGTGTTTTAAAAATGTGGGGGAAGTAACTGCAAATGAACTTTACTGATGGCGTGATGCAGTAATAGCAGGCCCACAGGAGGTACAGTATTGGCAGAAGTGTCTCGGCGCGCCAGCCGCTTCTTCCGCCGAGGCCCTGCCTTGTCGATATCCGCTGATAGATGACAGGGAAGTTTCTGCCTCCGGGCAGCGCCAATTCTTACCCCATCCGCCCTTTCCACTCCTTCCACGTATTGCGACCGTTGTGGAAGGGGGGGGGGGGGTACGCCCACGTAGTTTCTCGCCGGAAACTTACCGGCCAGGAGGAGCGAGTCACCCCCGTTAATAGTTTCCGTGCGGCGCCATTTTGTGTTGACCCGCAAACCCCCGACAGTAGAAAGTTTACTGCCAGTGGTGGATTCAAGGGGAGGGAAAAGGGGGTGAATTCCTCCTCCTACGAGATTTTATTACAAATTCATTTGTCTTGTAATTGATCCGACACGGAGAAAAAGAAATAAAGAAAATATGTTCGTGTTCTTTCAAACTTCACGCAAAAAAAATGCCTGTACTTGTAACAAGAATTATTTGTAAACTATACTTGCTAAATATTTTCTTGAAGCTAAATGGCTGAAATATAGTATACTTACAACACATTACTTAAGAAAACTTTGCTTATTAAAATCCAACTTTAATTGTACACATTCCACATTAAGGTTTTGTGAAATCTCAATTTCTTTAGCAACTAGTAGTTTCTAAAGCCATCCTTGCAACAGACACAATGTGACTGACGTTCCTATAAATGAGCTTTGTTTTACATGTAGCTTTATCTTATTGCGTAGCTAGATAGAAGTTATTTCTGTGGTTTGGTGATGATTTCAAAAGAACTGTGCTGACCGTGGACAAACTGTTTATCGATATAAAGATCAATAACAAAGCACAACATAGTTCCCAATACAATAATACGAGTCGTTCGATCGTGGAACTTTCGATATGGCTCCTTGCCAGATACAAGTCATTTGGCCTTAAAGTCATTTGGCCTAAAATTATTTTAGGCCATGCACCTTTTAGGCCAAATGACTTTTAGGTTGGGTGACTTTTAGGCTAGGCGACTTTTAGGCTAGGTGTATTTTAAGCCAAGTAAATTTTAAGTCAAGTAACTATTAGGCCAAATGACTTTTAGGCTACGTGACTTTTAGGCTAGGTGACATTTAAGCCAAGTGACTTTTAAACCTATTGACTTTTAAGCCTTGTGACTTATAAGCGAGTGACTACTAGGCCAAATGACTTTTAGGCTAGGTGACTTTTAGACTAGGTGACTCTTAGGCTAGGTGGCATTTAAGCCAAGTGACTTTTAATCCAAGTGACTTTTAAGCCAAGTGACTATTAGGCCAAGTGAAGCGCTTCCTTCCTGGCGATTGCATGCGATGATATGACTGGCACTCAACATCAGCAGTGAAAATTCCTACTTCGAATACAATGAGTTGTATTAAGTCTATGACATGACATGTGTTCCCTTCAGGGGCAGATTTATGAGGAGGGCCCTTGAAGGTCATTGTTTCTTATAGTTTACTCTGAGGTAACATGAAAGCCAGCATCACAGGCTTTTTTGTCGCTCGGACGTGTCGCCGCCATATTTAAGATGGCTTACTGAGGCGTAGTTTACACATTAGATTCCGTAATATTTTCACCTACATATTTTCACCTCCATGACTTATACATAATTTGAAATCAGGATTTCTTGCACTAGCACAGTAATGAACTACTCCATGGAGGCTGGCAGTTGTTAAACATAACATTAATGAAGGAGCAACATACGAGTATCAATTTTATTATTCGTTATTTTGTAATTACAGTTGCATTATAGACCATATCTCGTAGAAAATATTCGAAGATATATTAAAGAGTGGGTAAATTATGTAAAATAACACTTACTATGTGTACGAGTTATTTATTATTTGTGCACATACGCATTGCTATATATATGCAGTGTGTTTATACATGCATATACAAGATCTTATGGCTGGCAAAAGGTCACCTTCCTTCCTCCTTTGCAAAATAGCTGGATCCGCTCGGCTCTGGTACCCCTGGGAGAACGAGATTCGCCTCAAGGGCCGTGCAAAATTATGTGAGTACGTTGTTCATCCAAAGTACGATCTATGAAAGGATTAGATAATTTAAATTGCGATATAAACAGGAAACGATTATAGATTTGGCTATCCCTTCTTACTTTATAACTGGCTGGTTATGCGCAAACGTAAGGGGAGCTATTGTTTCTGGTGCAATCGCAATATGTTATGGCAGAAGAAGGGCCAAATAATTAATTTAAGCGACATATCGATAAATATTGAATAGCATTGTGGCAGAGAAATACATAACAGCACAAACACTGGCAAAATTCTACTCTGTCTTTGAGGCATGACTCAGAACAACACACAACAGAATCCCAAAGAGTCAGAGTTAAATAAAAATTAAAATCGTGTGTTAAGTAATGAATAAATAAATAAAGCTATTTTAATATATTAGAGACAAATATATTTAATGCATTACCTCTAAAAGTGTTTATGGCAAAGGATGGCCCAAGCTTATAAATATTCGTTAATTGGAGGATGAAATATAGGCTACATGTGTTTTAGAGCTGATTTATTTCAAGCGCTCATGAATAAACGTTTTGCTTATTTATATGTTCGCACAATGTAATATTGAATTGTGTCACACAAGATGATACGAACTGTATCGTACAAGTGAGAAATTAATGTTGTTCAAAATAAATTATTTTTTTAATTGCTGCCTCATTTTCTAAACAGCTCTCCCTTTTTCCCTGTATCTCCCTCCCCCCCCTTTTTTTTTTCTCTCTCTCACAAAAGATAATTTAGTATAAATTTAAGTGCACGGGTAGTTTTGTTTCACTCAAGTCCAGTAACAAGCTTCATATTTTTTTCTTGAGATATATCCCTAGAAATGTTCAAAAGGATATACCTCGACCTGAGTGTATTCCCTTCTCGCTGATAAGTTTACTAACTGCGCAGAGCCGTCGGTCCTTGTAATTAGATAAGTGATATGAGTACGATTACGTTCAGGAAGAGCGCGTTATTCTTAATATCATTTCGTCTCAATGTCTGAGCTGTTATTGCTATTCTGTCAAATTAGGCAACGCAACCAAAAAACATGTTAAACGAGGACTATGTATATTTTAAGTATATAAAGAGAGATTAATATTGTCTATACCATTGAGCAAATGTACATTTATTTATTTGTATTTCATAGATGTCATGACATTAAATTGACTTACCTTTTTAAATACTACACACAATTAACAGAAACCAAATATACAACCGCTACGCAAGGCAAAGCGAACATGATTAATTCACTAGCAAATAATATAAATCTGCGCGAAAGGTAAGTTTGAAAACTGACTGGCTACTAAAATTGTTGTCTTGTCTGAAGACGTCTCGTTTCGAATAAATAGCACACAATTTTAACGAATACATGTGAAGACGAGCCGTTAGAGCAATTAGAATTCGCTTCCCGTTTATCAGCCTCTTCGTTACAAAGGGCAAAACATTTACGTCTATGATGAGGAAGTAATTCGTGGTCGAAAGTGACCTTTCATTTAACTAATCCCGGTTCACGCAAGTTAATCAATGGGTTTCACGCTGCTGTATCCAGGGGCGGTATAATCCACACGGAAAGAGCTTATAGCATTCCGACGCATTTTTCTCTCGCTTCTGACTGTGTGCCGACGTGTGATCGTAGGATGATAGGCTATGGTGGCTGTAAAACCAAAGGTTTACGAGCCCATTGGCTGCAAAATAAGCGACTGTTCATATGACAGCCCAATTCATCACACAATTGACGTAAATGACAGTAGATATGAACCGAATACTCACAGGCTTGTGACTGAGTGATCAAGGAGAGCTTGTACAAGGTTAAAAATATGGGGAAAAAAAATTTAATGACCATTTTCTTACATCTGGCAAATAATAAAGTAATTTATTTGGTAGCATGAAATTGTTATCTGGGAAATTAAATTAAATTTTCTTTTTGCGCTTTTGGAAATCGCATGAAAATAAATCACACATAAAAAACAGAAAATTAGTTTTATGGGGTCAAAACGAAAGTATTGTGATTGAATTGATGTCTAAAAACCTGTTTAATTTCATATTTAACAACTTCCTGGGTTAAAGAGTAAATATATTCCTTTAAAAGTATAACTGCTTATTTATATCAAGTACGAAGCTTTTCATAAGTTTAGATAGTGAATTAAAATATATCTGGTTCATAAAATTATACAGCACGTAACATGTTTAAAACAATAAATTTAACTTTGACAATAAACAATAATTATTACAGAAGATTGCAAACGGTACTGGGTTCACCGCGTGGTGTTAAGACTAAAAATTGTAAAAGTATAACTTGATACCTATGTTTTATAAAAATTATTTTGAAAGAGTTTGCATCACTTTTCTAGTAAATAAAGTGTTTGCGCTTTTAACTGACTCGTCGTAAGTCATTGTAGAAATGTCAGCAACGTGAAAATTTGGAAAATTAATTTACTTCAAATAAGAAATCCTCTTTTTCCTAAATGGGAGAAAGTTGTGCCACTATATAGAAGTTCGAAGTACGCCCAATGAGGTTGAATTAATTAGACAAGCTAATTGAGAAGTTTTGTTATGAAAACATTAATTGCGTTGGAGTATACTTTTAATAGCTCAATTGCGCAATGTACAAGAAAGTCTAGTGAAAAGGCTGGGAAGGTAACTAGTTACAATAATTACAGTTTGAGTTCGTATATTCATCTATATAGCTGAATGATCACTTAAAAGCGAAAAATGGCACAAACGTTTTATATAATTCCTACAAAGTTACAAAAACTTCATAAATTATTCTCTTGATAAAGTTATTCATTGAGAAATGGATTCTCCAATACGTCAGATTTACATGTCGCAACGATAATTGACTAACATTGTTGACTGTTTCGGACATAAATGTATTATTTTAAGCGTTGTAAAGAATTAAATTTTTTGTTAGGATTTGTATTTGTATTAACATACCACTCTCTCATACCCCGGGAGTAGAATGATTATGGGAAGTCTGGGCGAAGGGGACAGGGGTTCAGAGCTTCGGAGTTGTTCATGCTCTATCATTCCGGTCACCCGATGGTCATCTTGTCTGCCATTTTCGATGTCGATGACCTTGACCTTTAACATTTACCTCGATGACCTTTGACCTCGAAAAGCCAAAGTAGTAGGATTTGGGGGGCTTTGGCACAAGGGGATCGGGGATCGGAGCCGTAGCCGGGGGAGCCGCCATGTTATTATGTTACCCGATCGCCATCTTGGATGTCATTGACCTTTTACCCCTGACCCATGTGACCTTTGACCTTGAGATTTACCTCGACGATCTTCGACCTCAAAAACACTGAAAAGCCTTTTAAAACATTTTTAAAAAATCCTCAAAAAATTCTAAAAAATTCTAAAATTTTCTTTAAAAAAATACTGTTAAATATTTTTTATTATTATTTAAAAGATCATTAAAAGGATTCTCATAAATCACCCATTTTCGCCAGAACAGCTGACATGAATCAGCGACTCCGGTGACATTGTAGCGAGGTTATCAAGATCAGTACCTCTCACCTTTGACCTTGATCTTTGTACTTGAAAGTGAAAATAAACGAAGAAATCCAAAAAAAAAAAGTATTATTAAATTAATAATTAAACATTATCAAAAAAATAAAAAAATAATTAAAAACGTATAGAATTAAAAAATAAAATTACATTTCTGAAGGTTTCCCCAGTCCCACCAATTAGTCACCTCTGTTCGACTCCAGCAGATGACTGACTCCATCACCCCCACTCCCCTCAGCTATACTCATTCCGCCATCTTGATGTTTTGTTCGTAATTGTTTTACATGGTACTGGAGGCAGCCACCTTTGTTTATATGTTACTGGAGGCTGCCATATTTGTATTTTCGTTCGTAATTTGTTTATACATTACTGGGGACTGTCTTGGTAGGTGGCCACCATCATGGTAGGTAAACAACATCTTGGTAGAAATCACCCATCCGCTGTATTGGAAGCCAATGACAATGATCTTGACCCCATCAGCTAGAATCACCTAGAAAACAAAAAACTCGAGAAAAATGCAGACGTTATCCAGCATAACACATTACAAACTACCACTGTATTATTATAAGCACACTACCTAGACCTTGACCCCGTGACCTTGAATGACCTTGAAAACCAAAACTCGAAAAAAATACCTAAAAGTCAGCAAGCATAATACATTACAGATTACTACCACCATATTAGATGCAGACTACTTCGACCTTAACCCCATGAGCTTGAATGACCTTCAAAGAAAAGCTCTAGAAAAAATTTGTAACAGTCAACAAGCATATGACATTACAGACTACTAACACCATGTTAGATGCAGAGTACCTTAGCCTTGTTCCCATTACCTTGAACAGCATTGAAAGCAAAAACTCAAGAAAAATCTATGTAAAGATGCAGAAGGTAGCAGAGACTATGTACCTTTCAAGTCAGCCATTGTCACACTAAGCCTCGCGGCCTACCTCCCTACTGCTTATAATATACGCATATGCAAACCCTTTGATGTTATATGGACTTTAAAACAATCATATTACACCATCAATACATTGTGCAAACACCGACCAGGAAACCACCGAGTTACCATATGATTGCAACTGACCAATCACATGCAGACATTGAGTCATAACACACACACAGGCAGATGCTAGTTCCTTGATCACATTACCATGCAGTTATATCTTCAACAGTTTTTAATGACAAGTTCTTAGCTCACCTGTAAATCATGGTCACGCTTAAAGTAGACAACTGACTCCTGTTGTCACACCGACCTCTAAATGACCCATACATGACCCCACCACCTCCACCACCACCTTGACCCCTACATGACTCCTAATGACCCATTGACTCATGACCCACAATGACACCTGTTTGCGGTGCTGACCCCCAAATTACCTCTAAATGACCCCTAATAACCTCTAAATGACCCATAAGTGATCCCACCACCACCTTGACTCCTAGTGACCAATTGACACATTATCTACTGACTCCTGATCCATTGATCCATTACTTATCGACCCATAGCACAACTTGGACTTTGTACTGAACAATTTAGCACCACGGCAGACCACCACCATGCTTCCCAATCGGTCGTCACATGAGAAAAGATCCTTCGTACAGACCACCCTCTCAAGCCGACTATCATTTTGAACGTAGGTGAAAACTTGATCTCAGAATCGGCAATGACGTCTGCCAGCCAGCAATGATGCAGGTCACGGCTCCATGATCGTCGAGGCCAAAATGCAGCCCTTCGTATTCGCAATTCATCTTCGCAGTATGGCACCAATCTAGGAACAAACAAAGAGAAAATAACACACGTAATCGATAGTGGCAGGGATGAGTGGCGTGTGGTGAAGGGTTGCAAGGTAAGCTGGTGCTTGCTCACTGCTATACATTCTCGGTGTACGCAGCAGGAACCAGTAACCACCGTGCAGCCTAGGGAAACTGAATGCATTCCGACCACTGACAAGATTTACTAAGCGTAGAACATTACACCAAAGGACAACGCACCGAATTTATTTAAAATGAAATATTATACTTTATACATGATGAACATAAATTCAACGAAAAATATGAAACTTTTATGTTAACAGAGGCGTAAAACGTTTGCGTTTCATGGCATATTTAAGAAATAACTAAATACGTCATACATGGAGTGATTTCTCAAAGGTTCGATACAATAAGTGTGAAGAAATGGCGAATAGACTATAATACAACAAGTTCCACAGGAAACTATAAAGTAATGATGTAAAAGTTAAAAATATTTTTCTGCGCATGTTGTGCAGTATTCGAAATGAATATATTAAAAAACATTTCTATCTCACCAGCGGTTACTTTAGCTAAGGTTGTTAGCTCTCAACACTCGCGTGCAAACGCTCAAGGTTTGATGTTCGGTTAGACTTACGAAATTTTGTTTATGTTAAAGGAAACAGTTTAATTAACTTATAGCCAAACACTTTAGTTGGACCAACGGAATATTGGCTTGGAGCAACCAAATAACGACAGCAAAATAATTTGGTTTCAACAACGAAGTAATTCACAGCACCTATACAAACAATTAATTTGTTTGATTCAACGAAACCTTTTCCTCGGTGTAACACGTATCAAGGAACAGTACTCGAAATATATTTGTTAACGAAGGCAACTGGAACGACAAGATATTCCTTCACTTTAGAAGTCGATCTTGGCACGGTTATTAATTTATGTTTGTTGCAGATGAAAGTATTTATGCACAGGAAGTCTCTTTGTTGTTCTCCTTCTAAACTATGGCCTACAGCTATTGGCGACCGAATATTTTAAACTGCAGGTAGAAGTTCACTCAGAAATATTCCCGGAAGAATTTAGGCGTAGACACTTTTTGTTGGTTTCTAAAAATATGAGTTTAAGACTGATATTATTGTGTGGCCTGTATAAAGAATAGTTCTGAAGCCGAGGGGCTGCTTAGTTATGGTTAAAGACCGGGAAATTTCGTGGATTCCTCTTAGGACAAATTTAACTGCATTAACGTTTAAGTACGTGCTTGTGCTTCCATTGTACCATAATTTGTCAGACATACCTCGAGCGACTTTCAAACAATAACGAACCTGCAAGGAAAATAAGAACCGAAACCCGTGGAAGCTGGTCTGGGATTAATGTGGAGCAACAGCCAATGCACTGCTGATGCTTAAATGCACAAAGAAATGTGGAGTCTAGCTTGTTGCCGAATGAATCCGCGAGACTTCTGGTTCTCTTATCATAACCAAACGACTTCTGTTATCTACTGCTCACCTCTCGCGCATTACGGTCGTGGCTAAAATATTGCTGCTGCCGCCATATATGAATTCCCGCTCCCCAGTCGTAACGCATGCAGACACCTACCAAGCTCACTGTGCATACGAAATGAGAACTCCCCTAGGTGCCATAAACACACTCGCCTGATTACACTGCATGGCTGTGCATGTCGGAGTTGCACACATTTTGGCACGTGCGCTGGCCGGGAGCAGGGAAGTGACGTGTTTATGGCTGCTCGTTCCGGCTTTATATCTCACTTCAGCTACTGGAATAACAACGTCTCATACTTCATAAAACGGATGACGAGGTGGCCGTGAAGTTACCTGGATATCGACCGTTATCTTCGCCTGGAATGAGCGGTTTTACACTTTAATACTAATGACCCTACTGGCAGAACCCGCCGCATGGAGTACGTTTTACTCGATTTAAAAAAAATTATTAAATTCTGAGTTCTCAAATGGTTGCAACGATAAAAATTACCGCATAGGCGCACACACACGCACTTTTCTACACTAAAAATTAAACTGACTATATGATTCAGTTCACAGAAGACCATGTTTTATCCATGGAAGTCGTTTGTCTTAGACCAGGAAGTGGTTTATGAAAACTGTACTAACCTACATCGAGCAGAGCTACACTTTTTTGTTGTTCTGTTCATTGTATTGCATATGGCTTATTAACGTCTCCCGATGTTATGCCTAAAGGCTTATCAGAGGATGGCTTAAAAACTAACTTATGGCATAACTTAAACTAACACATATGCCTTATCTGTGATTTGAACCCAGAGCCTCTCGCATCCCAGGCCAGCGGCGCACCAACCGACTGTGCCACGGGGGGTAGGCTACTGTCATTCTATTGTAAAAATATTCGCAGTAATCTTATTTCTAGAGATAGTAACTTTTCGCGAAAAAAAATTGAGAACACGGTAGACTTCAATACTATAAGCATAAAACAGCAGTTTGTCTACTGCCATTGGTTGCTGTCTGCTTGAGAAGTAGTTTTCATATTTGACCAGGCCACTCATAATTCGGCATCATCGGCACGGCTCCTACGTGCAGACAGTTAACATGTGTCAGAAAGTAATTCAGCCAATCAAGATAGGTAAACGACTCTTAGAGTGTTTTGAAATATAACTTTGACTTGTCTTGATATCTTTTCGCGAAATTTCACTACCCCGACTTATTTCCAATACCTCGAACAGTCGTGGATCGCACCAAGCATGAAGGGCTGCCTTAGATAGGATCGTTGGAGTTTCAGCACTACATTACAGCACGAAAATAAGTGATTCGATGATTCCAGTATATGCAAGACTGCTTTCATCACTGGAGGGAAAATGTAGTGTAAATATTTAATTTTCAGAGATAACTGATGAAACGTAATATTAAGTGTAGATTATAATTGCCCAGTACTTAATCGGCTATATATCAAAATGCTCTTAAATTTTAACACCGGGCCCCAAAGCTGTCAATGAACAAGTGAACTCTGGCGTGTCCATATTTTAAAACTCACCCTATCGAAATCTTTAATGTCTCAACAAAAATATGTCACCTTTTGCAGCTAAATGTTAAGAAAATTTCAAAGAGACAGAGAAAATACGTACTTATACCAGGAATAAATCATTTGCATTAAAATGTTACTGAAATTACACATCACCAATAATATGAGAAATTTGGTAATGATCAGGCACAGTCGCCATAAAATATGATGTAGACAAATATGTCTGAAAGAAGAACACCCGTTCCGACGAAAGTTAAATGCTTACGTCCCGCACCTCTTGAGAGAGTGATTTACACATTTTGTTCTGATCTGATATCTGTTTCTGATTTAATTCAAACCATTTCTGATTTTTTATTTACTTGCCAATATATTGCTGAAACTAGAGCTGACTTTTGCCTAGTATTATTTATGTGTAGCTGAATTTCGTAAGTCGCGTTTGAGTAATGATTGATATTTTTGTAATAATTTAAGTGATATGATACTACTACAAGCCAAGTAGTAAACACTAATTGAAATATCATTGCTCGTGCTTTGTTAGTCCACGTGTCGCATAATTTCATGACATAGAACTATATACATATTTCTCGCACACATATTTAGAGCGTAAATGAACATATCTCTACGACTTCTATGAGAAACTTAACCAGGCTTTGATTGGGACTCAGATTCAAACTCACATAAAATAAAAACTTACACTCAACGTTCCAAAGATAACGGTTAAAGTAAAAACATACGTAACAATAAACGTTAAACTAACAATGGACGTCAAATTTGGAATGGGGAAAATTAAATATATGCTGGTTTCATTACGTGGGTTTGAAACACTTATGACCTGAAACCAACTGATTCACTTACAGTAATTTGCCTGTGGTTTTAATAAGCATAACCGTACTTCAGCAATTTTTATCTGTCCAATCAGAATGTTCTGATTTGCATGATGTATTTTTAACGAGCAAATAGCTTCAACACAGGGAAATAAAATTTTAAAAATTGTCCAAAGCTGGTGCTGAGTTACGTTCACTTTGTGGTTTGCCACACAGAGATCGGGCTTCAATACGGCTTTAGCTTGAAATATTTAGCGTGTGTTTTACCACTGAAGGGGCATAAAAATTTTTTTTTTTAATGGTATTTTCTTATCTCCATCAGGAAATGCTGTTTGCAGGGGGAGGGTTGTCTTACATACTGAACTGAAACTAACTTAGGCCCACCACTAAAAGCGTTTCACATGGCTGTACTTCGCCTACGTCAAAAACGTTGACTATCTAAAGGAATCAAAAATCTAAAGAAAACATAGAATACCTTGCTCTCAGAACTGGACTATTGTTACTAAAAAATTGCATGCGTTAAGACGAAACGAATTTTATGTTATGTTGTACTGCATAAATAATATAAAAATTGTATTTTTGTGTGTATGTGGCATTGAAGAATATATTGCTCATTTTTAAGGGGCCGCGGTGGCTGAGCGGTTGCAACATTAAAGTGTAATACACACTACAAAAATGTCAGAAAATTACGATTTATGTTTCGTATGATAGAAAAATAAAAAAATAAAAAAGTTTTCCTTAAGGACTTTTCGCAAATAATTCCTTCACAAACAAAACACAGTAATGACTATTGTTGCACGAGATTGAACAATCAGTAATAATCATTAGAAATATTATAATAATTGATTTTATAAATATCCATTTAAACCACAAAAGTTATTATTTTTATAACTAAAATAAACATACATAAAACATATTTTATAAAATACTTGTTAACATTAGTACCAATATATTTTTCTTACAGCCATAACAAGTATTATGATTGCCCTATTCCATAAAGATTTTCTTAAAAATGTTCTTTCTGAAGTGGGGCCGCGGTGATTTAGTGGTTAGACTACTCGCTTCCCACATAAGCGAACCGGGCTCGATTCCCGGTGGGGTCGTTTCCGGATTTTCTCATGTGGGAATCGTGCTATTCGGTGGGTTTTCTCGGATATCTCCCGCTTCCCTTTCATTCTCCATACTCACCTCGTTTCACCCTGATCGGCCCTCGAGACCCCGATGTTAAGAGCCGCCTTAATCCCTCCTGCACTACACTTCTTTCCGAAGCACGCGTAATGAGAATAAGCATTAGTTTTAATTTAAAACAAATACTCTTATTAATGAGTTTTCAAACATTAAAATAAGTATATTTCAACAAAATATTAACACGACTTATGCATAAATCGTACTTTTGTAACAATTTTGTTAGTGTGCGAAATGAGTTCTGTATGTTGTACAGTCGAGTGGAATTTCTTCCTATAGTCCATTCCCGATTGGAAGCGACTTATGAAAATCAACCTTTGAAAAAACACTCTAGGCATAACATGCCAACCTGTTTTTTCAATAACATGTATTCCACAAATATATAAAACTGTGGTTAACTTTAGAGTACTGTATTATTGAACAAATGAAACTTTGCCTTAATATCTTTCATAACTTGTAATATTTTTTTCTTTTTATATGAATTAACAACAGCGAGAGCAGCGACGTATTGGCAATGGGCAGTAAGAAATAGTTCGCAGTTAAAAAATTATTTTAACCTGGTTTTTTAGTATACTATTTGTAAATTAAACGGTGGGTATTGAAATATTTAAATATTTAGGTAGCCCCGATGGCAACATATCTAATTTTGACAGTTTAAATAACAGCAGAAAATATCGTGAGTAGGCCGTAATGGTAAGGTGTTGTTTTATCGAGCGAGAGCAACTTTGAAGAAACTGTCTGTTCTGCTGAGCGAGGCTTGTCGCTCTGTCTCTGTCTTTGTCTCTGTCTTTGTCTCTTTCACACTCGGGAAGTTTCACTTCGCTAGTACGCGGTTTAAATTGTACATGTTTTTAATTGTAGCATATATCATACTTATTGCAGCAAAATAATGATTATTGAATTTGTAATTTACAACTGAAAAGACATTTTATTGTTTGAACACTTATTCTAATATATTCAGATACGATGGCTGGGCCGAAACAAAGTGAAGTTGGCAGACGTGGCGAGCCGTGACATGGCGTGTTGTTGTTTTACCAAACGAAGCGTAAATTATACTTACTCCGAAAAATACTTCAAATTACCACATCACGTTTGTAGACGTTGTGTTTTTTAAACCTACCTAAGCAAGTTACGAGATTGTGATAAATCTGTTTTTCCGCTGCAGTAATAAATATAATGTTGCGGCGTGTGTCGTTAACCGCTGCGTGTGAAATAGCGTGGCGTGGCTGCTTGATGATCGTTACGCTGGATCTGCGTGTGTACTTGATTTCAAATATTTGATGTGAAATATTCATAAGTTAAATGTTAACTGTTTTTATGACGAAGTTATTTATTTATAGCCACGTCTGTTTATTTATTACAACGTTGTACCGTTGCCCTGGGTGTTTGAAAGACAGTCGTGTAACGTGATTTACCACCAATCCCAACTAAATAACCAAGTCCAGCCCCAATAAATTTCAATAAACCTAATACACAGTAAGTAGCAATACATATAAATATGAGTGGAATAAAAGTTACGGCAGGCTTATTTGTGTGCATGTTCACTGCTATATTTTAAGTTTGCATGACAAAAAATGAGCGACACTAGTTGCGAGCTTGATTTTAATGTCGCTTTTTCGTTGGACTAGATATTCCTTGGCTATTCGAACTGAGGCCGTCCTTTTAAATAAATAACCCAACACATATCAATTACAAAAAGTTCAATACTGCAGTTCATTACCCCGCAGTTGTAACAGTGTTTAACACAGTCGCGACAAATTATTAAAGTGCATTATGTGTAATGTGATATTTTGTGGAAAACGAATATGTAACGTAACCGTAAGAACTAGCGTTAATTCAGGCATTTTTAAAACATAAAGCTGACCTTAATAATGCTATAGGATTAAACTGTGAATATTCGTACGAAATGGTTTTTGAAATATACCTAAGACAGAATTCTTTGAAAAGTTGTAAATAGTAAACAACACATTTGGCAGGTATAAAAGTAGAAGTCACATTTCAATGTTTATTTTTAGGTGTAGCGAAAGTATACAAACACATATACACACAATGCCATTTAAACATTGATTTTGACAGATGCTACATGGCAGTCACATGGGAATGTTTGTTTACATTTGGCGGAAGGATATGAACGGACCTGCAAGTAGATATTTAGCAGGGCTCCGAATAAGTTGCTTCCAATGGGGAATGGACTATATAGTCTTCTACCTATAGGCTATTAACTGTAAAGTGAGCCCTTTTGGAAGCCCTTTCATTTTGAATAATATTCGATAGATATATTTTATTTTAGCCTTAGACATTAACTTTCGAGTCCAGTGGATTTTATACACTGTGTTTATTACTTACATGGTGATATTTATTTTAAAAAGTGGTGGAAGAACAAAAAAAAAAATGGCTGGTAGGGAAAAAGGAACTAGGGCCTCAAAACTGTTCACGTTACCGTGACCAAACCTATAAAGCAGTGAGTTTGGAATGTCTTGGTCCATGGAAGGGTCTACAGAGGTTTCGCGTAGCGGCATGGATCAATGGGGAGGAGACGGTCTGGCTGTGATGCGGAGCAAGACATCTTCTGCACAGCCGCAGGGCTCAACACACAACTGCTGCTTCGGGAGAGAGGACTTCGTGCTGAAAACCACGACTCCATTTCTTATCTCCCAGCATTACTGCTGCCGTGATTATAAATAGTGTACGGTTTTTTTCTTGACGTTTCTGCTCCGAACATTTAAACTTTAACAATTTCGCAGATTGATTACTAGACGAATTATTTCTCGCATTTATTAATGCATAAATAAACATTTGAAAAAATAAGAATGGAAATGAAAAAGTTTTAATAACGAATATGATTTTGCGGATATACAAAATTATGTCACTTTTGTGCATCTAGAGAGAAGCAATTATAAGATTACAAAATACTGCTATGTAAGATAAATTTCGATATGATAGAAACACGGGAAAGATTTCTATACACGCTTGGTGTATCTAACTACTGATAATTATTCCTATATGATGGGTTGCTTGTTAATTACGGCAATAGAGAACTCTATTTAGATATGTATTACAAAGATTATGTTCACGGTATTTCCAAATCTACATTATAATTTTATTGTGCTCTAGAGAAATCAATTACAGTTTTTTTTATATAATTTTCAGAAATTTTGCATGAAGCGGGTGCATTAATTTTTTTTTCGAACAAGTCGTTCACAAAGAAAATTTCGACACAGGTTGAATTAATGTTTAACTCCTTTGCACCACTTAAATAATTAAGGAGTAATCTGTACTATGGGTCTTCTGAAGGGATCTGTCAATTTCCTGGAGAAAGAAGTTATTTGGATATTTAGATTTTTTTTAGTGAAAAACAGTTAGTTATGACGGGAACGAAACAAATTTAACGAAAGTGCCTTGTTTTACGAAATGCTTTCAGATAAGGCACTATTTAAATAACCTTGTTTCTCGAGAATTGAACCCGGTTTGCCTTGATGGAAGGTGAGCACTCTAGACTCTACGTCTACAGCGGCCCCTAAATTTGAGGAGTATCTACGGAAGGGTCGCGGTGGTGTAGTGGTCAGATTACTATTGCCCTACATAGGCAAACCGGGTTTTATTCCTGGGCGATGTTCACTCTCTGACTTTCGCACGTGGCAATCGTGCCGGGCGATGCCGCTGGTCGGTGGGAATTTGACGTGAATACGTCTTTAAATTTGCAACCATAGTGGGCAGGCTATCCAGAAAATCCGATGTTAATGAAATCAGGGGATATATTTTAGCACTGAAGCTTCGATTCTATCGTCTACATTTAAAATTCAATTACACCACTCGATTGCCAAAGGATCAAAGAATATGTTACGTTGAGCGAGAACTGTGAAGAATCGCGGGAAGGGAGGATGGGGAGTTGGTGGGGGGGGGGGGGGGAGGAGTAATTTTGAGTTCGTTTCGCCACGTCTTATAAATTCCCCATAGTATAACTTATGACTATGAGAAGTTACGACGCTCGTTTAGGTTTAAACCGACAGCTCTCGTCAAAATCAATCGATTGCGTGTAAAAACATTCGTGTGGCATGTTTATGGTGAAATTGTATGCGTATAGTGTTAACCATTATAAAAACTTAACACAATTTCTGTCCATGGTCTTCAAAAAGCCAAGTCGAAACACAGATATCCTATACGGTTGGAAAAAGCATCTCAATAGCAATCAATTGATACCCATAAAAACCCATATGATCGAGTGAAGCAGTGCCGGGAACGTCAAATAAACATCAAGGCGTCCGAGGGCGTCAACGTAGACGTATTCCCGCAAAAACCAACAGCCGTGTCTCCAACACAGGAAAAACAGTTTTTTTTTTCCAGAGATCTCCCGTTTCCCAGCCTTTGCATTCCGGCGCCACTCCACACTCACCTCATTTCGCCCTCATCAGCTTTCAAAACCTCGATGTGAAGAACTGCCCAAATCTCTCCACTCTACTTTAGTATCCAAGGAAATGGCTCAAGAGCGAGTTACTATTTAGCTATACACATTATCGTAAAAGTCCCATGAGGTAATTTCATATACTTCCGAACATAATCGTTAGACGCTGTGTTGTATTTGAATTTTTAAAATTCCACTATATTAAAAAAATTCTATCTCTATGAAAATGGCGAAGCGAGTAAAACAAGTAGTTACAAAATGTATTACTTATTCTATTTCTCTTTACCCAATGTGCAAGTTATTTTGATTACGTACTCACATAAATAGTGAGTAGAATGGTGTAAAAATGAAGATTACTAAGTATCTAACATTTAATATTCGTCCTTTAATAACGCAACGCTGAGATTTTCGAGAACATGCATATTTTCCTGTGGCGCCAATTACTGCTCTAATGCTCTTAAAATAAAAGGGACAAATTTTATAAGTCAATAGTCTCAAAGTTGCGATTTTATTAACGTATTACAACCCGTAACCACAGTTCATAATTCACCGGCAACGTTACTTTAGGTGTCATTTAGTGTTCATGAACTGCATGCGGTTATGGCGCAGGAAATATTTTCACTGGTCGATTTCAAGAGCGCCGTGTTAACCGTGACAAGGTTATTTCTACTACAGCTTCGGAACAAAACGTGATTTTTAATGGGAGAGTTTGGCGTAAGGAAAATTTCTGCCGCTAGGTGCGCAGTGTTAAATTTTACTTTTAATTAAAATTTTAACCTACGTGAATAATAAAAGAGAAAGATTTTTCTTCTTTAGGAAGTTACTTTATATTTGATTTATGATTTTTGAAATTATCCTGTTATAACGTAGAAAACAGAGAAAACCTGTTATAGGCTGTTCGCAGTAAATTGAGCACTTTTGAGGCTCTAGTTGCTTTTTCCTTTCAGCCATATTTAGTCCTTTAATAACTTTTTAAAATAAATATTGACATGGAAGTAATAAACACAATGTGTATAATCCACAGTACTTTGAAGTTAACGTCTTAAGCTAAAATATAATATAATAATAGATTATTATTCTAAATGAGAGCGCTTTCAAAACAGTTCACTTTACAGTGAATGGCGTATACCTTGTTGACACTAGCGCTTATTCAGTGGCTTTTTTACGCGTATATAAGCAGTAGGGATGTCAGCTGAGAGGCTTCGTTTGACAGCAGCTCCCGTGAAAGGTGGCTAGTCTTGGCTAGCTTGTGCTTCTTCGCATCAAAGTCTTATTCTGCATCTCTAATGTCTTCGGGTACTCCATAGCTAATGGTAGCTATGGCAGTGCCATCGACTTCTTCATGCATGACGCCGACAGTATCGACGACTTCTTTGGGTGGGCTGCCTACAGCAGTACAGCCATCGGCATCGCGACCCAAGATAACAGTGTTAAGACTTCGATGCATGTACTGCGATGAAGCGTTTGCGACTAGCAGCAATATTAGACGACACAAAAAGCATCGATGTAAGATTATCCCGCTCCTCATGGCATATAAGTGTGAGAAGTCCCTTCGTTTGTTTGCTCAATCTAACAAACTAAACCAACACTCGAAAACATGTAATGGACTTGTTCCTCCGCCAGCACAACAAAAATACGTACTGTCGCCGCCACAAACCTCTGATGGACTTACAAGTACTGCTTTGTGCAATGACGATTTAAACATGTCATCACTGCCTTGTGCAGTAAGTGAGGATGTGCATTTGGATGGTACGGACGATTCGCTGTTGATATCTGCTCGATTGTTCCGCTACTGTGATAAGACGTACAGTAAAAGTAGCAATTTCCGTAGGCACGAGAAGAGTGGCAAATGTAGAAAGAAGACACGATTAACTATTTTGACTACTAAATGTTACAAATGTGGATGTAAGTTCACGTGTTAAGGAGTAAAATATGTTCCAGACAATGTGAGACTTGAAATACACGAGCGTCGGAGAAAAGAATATAATGAATCGTATAGCAAACATGCCAAACAGTGTAAAGTGTCGTGTCCGAAAACATGTTTCTGTTCTAGGCAAACCTAATGCCAATGGATTTCTTCTGAAGCAATCTGCATTCAGGGGTATGTTGAAAGATTACATTGCTCCGAATATGACAGCTTCGTCGAAAGATGTTTGCTCATTACTGACAAGTATGAAACATAATTTAATAAACCAACTTACAGAAGAGATTGAAAAACATGACCCTCGCAAATATAATATATGATTAGAATGCAATTATACAAAACCTGAACCGTTGATGAATGTATCAACAATAGAGCATTAAATACTTCTAATGTACCTCTCTATAATGTATACGACATTGAAAAGAATGTAGAAGATAATATACAAGGGTACGTCGCGAGGAAGAAGAAATGTTGATGAAGGATTCGGGCTGGACACTCACTTCGGTAAATCATCTGGAGCTAAGAACGAGTGCATGCCAACCTCTTACGAAATAATGTGACTACCTCCTCTTGCCTTTGAATAAATCATCACAAGGAAAATATTTGTATGTAACATTTTGCAAATAAAAATATATTTATTAAATATGTAGTATTTTATTTTTCTATAAAAAACACTTTTGCTTTATATAAAAAATTACTTCAACTAGAAAAATACTTGCAAATTAGAATAAAACAAAGGAAACAATTAAATGTGGTAGTTTACATGCTTTGTAGGAACGGACAATCTCACCATTCGGTACAGGCCTATAGTAAGTTTGTAGGTGGCATAATCGACACTATATATGTGTTGAGAATAGAATCTAACATGGTGGGAGTCTAACAAAAGTGAGTTATTGATGGAGCGAATGCCACTAATTAGCGCTACCTATACTTCAAACACATACATAAATATGGCTGCCCCCTGGTCATACATAGGCGATGTAAACATAAAAAATCTAATATGGCTGTCGCACGAATGTGAGATGCAAACTATAAAGCAAATAACAGTAAAAAAAAAAAACATGGAGGACTGCACCTAGCAAGGCATTTGCCTCCCAACATGGCAGTCTCCAATAACATATATAAACAAATTATGTACAAAAAATATGGCTATCTAACGAATGTGAGAGGGACAGTAACATATAAACAAATATGGCAATCGAGCAAAGGCGAGAGTCAATCTCCAGTACCATGACGAACAAAAAAAATTAAGATGGTTGAATGAGTATAGGTGGGAAGAGTGGGGGTGAGGGAGTCAGTTGTCTGCCTGGGACGGAACGAATATAACTAATGGTGGTGCTGGGGAGACCTTTGGAAACGTAAATTTTTTTTAATTTATGAGTTTTTAATTAATGTTTAATCATTTTATAATAATTTTTGGGTGACTTTTTAGAATTTTTTGCGAATTTGAAAAGTTTTTTTTTGCATTTTCATGACAATTCAAGGTCACGGGGTCAAGGTCGAGGTAGTCTGCATTTAATATGGTGGCAGTAGTCTGTAATGTAATATGCCTATTGCTTTTATGTATTTTTCTCAAGTTTTTATTTTCAAAGTCATTCAATGTCATGGGGTCAATATTGAGGTAGTCTGCATCTAACATGGTGGTAGTAGTCTGTAATGTATTATGCGTGCTGACGTTAATGTATTTTCTCAAGTTTTTTTTTTTCAAGGTTATTCAAGGTCATGGAATTAAAGTTGAGGTAGTCGTCATATAATATGGTGGTGGTAGTCTGCTATGTATTGTGCTTGCTGACTTTATGCATTTTCCTCGATTTTTTGTTCTCAATGTCATTCAATCTCATGAGGCCAAGGTCGTGGTCATTGATTTCCAATATGGCGAATGGGTATTGTATACCAAGATGGTGGTCGCCTGTCAAGATGGCGTAATGTGTATGGGCTAGGGGTGACCTCTGGTAAATCTAAGTATTTTTAAATATTTTTAAAATAAATTTTAAAATAATTTTAAAAAATTTTAATTATAATTTTTTTTCAATTTTTTGTGATTTTTTCTTTTTTCTTTTGTATATTTTAAATTTTTTTGGGTCAATGGTCAAAGTTATTGGTCCTGCTCTTCTGACCCCTGGGTCACTGATCGTGGTCTCGTATCTGACTCGGAGCCGCTGATCCCCCTCGCCGGATTCAGTGATCCCTATTGCCTGCTCCGGGATAAAGGGAAATTTTCAGTGTTTTTGGTCGATTTTGAGGGAAAAAAGGGGAAATTTTGAGGGAAAAGGGCAAAAGATGGCGGACGGGTGACGTAACGAGATGGTGACCAGGCGGCTCCGGCTCCCATGTCTTTGCGTATCAACCGCTATACTTCTGGCGTTTTTCACTTATAACTCTTGTAATGAATAAAATTAGCTTACGAAATTACATAAACTGACATGATACATTTCAATACGGACACGTCTGTTTAAAAAGCGGTTGTTACGAATTATTTTATTGTGATATATACTGATTTATTTTTTTTTTTTCATGAGAAATAGTTACTACAGAACGGTTCATTTGCGATCGCAAAATTTCCTTATCGCCGCAAAACATTTAACAGAGTTTGCGTTAGCAAAATAAGTTTTAGTAAAACATTTTTTTATAGTTTTAAGGGTAAGTGTATTGTAATATTTTAACTGTATCCCGACATGAAACATTTACCAAGAGACATTAATAACGGGAGACGTTACAAATGAGACGCTCCAACAGAGATGTGGGGCTGACATCGACACAGCGAAGAATTAGTTCCAGGCTGTCGTCCCAGATGGCGCTTAATAATGCAGGCTCCCTGTGCGGCGGGCGCAAGTTGGAGGTCGGATAATATATTATAATTAGCAACAGCGACGAGTGCGGGCGCGGGAGAGATTTGGTCCTGGAGTGTTGTGCACTCCCGACCGCAAGCACTTCGCGTAATGAGTTAACCACCGTCGGGGGTGTTCGGACCCTGACTGAGGGGGCGTGAAACTGGATGGGTGCGAGTCGGGGGGGGGGTGGAGTTTACTAGGACGCCTCGGGATGACGCAGCTCAAGTGTGCTCTCAAGTATCGAGGGCGCACAGATTAACTTACGCCAACAAATAGGGCCAGGGGGGGGGGGGACAACACGTAAATTGCAGAATTTATTACAGGATGTGAGGGAGAAATACCGAGATTTATTCGTAGAGAGAAAGCGATAGAGAGAGAATGCAAACCCCTCGCTCACTCAAATAAGAAAGGAAAAATTCCGAAGAAAGCATCAGAAAATGTAAGCAGCTCTCTAGTTGCAGATTTTAATTTTTTGCCGACGGGGAATTACACGGCATACCTATGAGCCAATTTTTTTAACCTGACTTAGCCCAACCCATCTCAGTAGTCCGCATTAAGATTTCTGAAGAAACCCGTCTTTAAATAAACGGAAGGAAAACTCTCTTTGTGGTCTTCGTATATGCTCAAGTAGTACGAGTAGCGTATCATTATTCCATATGTACACGAGTAGAAAAAATTAGTTTCATGCATCTATTTAAACTGTACATGTACATGTCTAACCCGACACGGGATAATTATTTTACAATCTTCAGTAATGATACAAATGTATATAATATATACTTTTTCAATTGAGTTAGCATTACATCTGTAAAACTATTAACGTACTGCTTCACTGTGGCTTACAGAAGCCAAAAAAATGTAATATTTAGCATATGCAGTAAATAATTTCAAATAATCCAAATTCACTTTTCACCTTCGCTTATTTTTCTGCAGTAGTATAAAGACTTCCACGAATTTTGTTTCCATTTAGTCTAATAATTTGTATCGCTGCTTTGACGAAATGTGGCCGAAACATGATTTAACACGTCCTTTCGGAGCTTGATTTATTGAAAACAGTAATCAGCAAAGTTCTATATCACTTAATATTTAAAATTAACGAGTTTTAAAAAAAAAACGTACTGAAGTGTATTTTGAATTACAAATCATTATGAGGATTATGGTGATGATGATGATGATTATGATGATATGGCGATTTCGTATTTGATAAATAGACGTATGTAATTTTGCTTTTTTCGTTAGATACAAAATATTAGTAATTTTGGGTATGAAATCGGTTCATGTGACCGTTTCGTTAATAAAATCAACTAATTTGTAGATTGCTTTTAAACTAATAGTTTCAGAAACATGAATTTGAAATCCAATTCCGATCGTCCATTTGTTATTTAAAATCCGTAAGTTAAACCTGATTGTTTAGAACGTTTTCACTAATATAAGTTAGTATGTAGGACAAATAGGAAACGTTTGAATCTCTATTGCAATTATAAAATGTTACAACAAGGAAACGGAAACTGAATGAAAACCATCATTTCCTTGCATTTTACCTTACGAAGCTTTTATTCAGTAACGTTTCTTGGCTGCTATTAAATAACATCAATGAAACTACTTTTCAAGTATAGATATAATGATTTCATAAATAACGTATACTTTTGAAACAATGTTTACAAACAATATTGTTTAATGGGAGTGGTTTCTTGTTTATAAATTCAGCAACATTTAGTCCAGGATTTTGTTTTGTAATGGGAGGTCTGTGGAAAACGGAGTGTCGTAATCTATCCTCAGCATTTTAAATTTTCGGGAAAACATTCTTTTCTGTGGTTGGATGTCATTAACTTAACAATTCATCATTAATTCAACAAGATGTTAAACGACTTTGTATCTTATTTTCTACGACAAATGGCAGGGCTTACTGCTATATACAAAATGGGGCACTCACGCAATTTCGCGATCTTATTTGCGTGTAAAGAAGGGCATTTATTTTGAAGACTGCAAATAAGTCAATCGCTAGGGAAATGGATCTGATGAAAATACATATCATATACGCAAAATGTGTTTCCTTGACACATTTCTATTGTTATATACGAGGCCAACAGGCATTCATACTTGGGTGTGACGCACGCTAGCTCTACTTTATTGCTCTTGGGAGATGTATATCACACAGGCGCGGATTTTGATTACCTACAAAGTCTCTATAACCTGTTTAGATACATAACCGGCAAAAATGTACATTCTACTACTCCTATACTATTCTGTGGCAATATACGCAGCAGTTAGGTTAATTGTAGTCAGGTTAGGAACAAATCATGATATATTATGGGAGAGTATGGCATGGTGTAAATTTCCACCGATAGATGCGCAGTGTTTCAAAAGGTTACTTTTAATACAAATTTTAAGCTTGGTAAATAATAAAAGAGAAAGATTTCCCTAAGTTTAGTACTAGTTATTTTATATTTGATTTATGATAATTGAAAAAATAATTTTTTACGTAGAAAATGGAGATAATTTTGTACACATACGACACTAGCGCTTACCTAATGGCAAAAATGTTTGGTTTTCAAACTTGTAACATAGATCTCCTCAGCCTGTACTGGAAGCAACAGCAACCTTAGCCGCAGGCGAACGGGCGGTTGACGTAATCGCTGCTGGGTAGTTATTCTGAGCCTCTGGCTTATTTGAATCTTCTGCCGCAATTAAACCTCTCTCGCCCATTCTGTGCTGCAATTTAAATTTCGTAAGAAAAGATAGTTATTTTTTAAGCTCCCATAGCGCCACTGTACACACAGATGTTCATCGTCTACATCTCAAGGATGCCTCGGGATACAGGAATTTCAAGCGGGAATATATAATTTTAATTTCGTGGTGGATGCCTCGGAAGATCGCGGAGGTGCATCTCCCCACTGTGGCAGCGCGGAGCAGCTTCAGGGCCTCACAGTTCCCTCATTAAGAAATTAATTGCCGCGCCGCGCCCGCCCTGGCCGAATTCTATTTTTATCTCCTCCCGTCCCTCTCAAATCCCACCCCACCATCTGTTAATTGCTTCCTCGGTTCGTTATTTTCACCGGAGTGGTTAGCTGCGGCGGGGGCTGGCGAGGGCGGAAACCACTCAGGCCCGACACTAGCGCCACACTTCTAGGAGCGGTGAGGCCTGTATCTACTTCCCCGCCACTTGCTCGGAGAATGGGGAGAGGAGAGGATAAAAAAGAAAAGACGTTCCCCACGAACTCTTGAACTTTCTGAAAATATTGTTTTCCAGGCCAGTGAAGTTTTACTGATTGGTTAATGTCTTATCCCCCCCCCCTCCCTCCACGTCTTTCTTTATCACTAGATTATTTTCCGCATTGGAGAATAACTTTCGCCTCAGAACTTCATTCCTATTAAGAAACTAATATAAATCTACATCTTCGCGATGGGAAATACTTTCGAAGTGTATCTGTCGTTGAAAGATCAGAGATTACTGCATTGCTATAGTGTTATCACTCCTAGATTGCAGTAAATAACACATGGTATACACTGTTGCCACACGGATACCAAATATGAACAGTCAAGAAGTGACGCTGTGTTGAAATAATATGTGCATACATACAAAAACACGAAACAAAAACTGTCACAATGGATAGTAGTGTATGAATATATAATTGTTTTATTAGCTACCCACTGCGATCTAAGAGTGAAACGCACTATATATTAAAATAAAATGAGTTCGTTTTGCCTTAAAGGACGATATTTGATTAATTTTTTAAGAAACTCATCTAATATGATCACAATTATCCTAATTTTACCTGGGGACTTGAACTAGCAATGAAAAAGTATGTTGAACTCTAATTCACTCAGATCTCTGCTATATTTCGTGGTTTACAACGTTATCTTTTAAAACGATTTTATACTTTTCTAGCATTAATAAATAATTGTAGTAAAAAAAAAAAGAAAATTAAAAATGTCAAGAGCACGTGTAAACAATTTTACAGGCACAGTACACAATAACCCAGTGATACCCGGGTATCCGGGTACACGAGCACTACTCAGTGTATTCGGGTAATACTCGGGTATCCGGGTACACTAGTATAAAGAAGCGGGTACTCGGGTACGTGCTCACATAGAGCCTATTACCCGGGTACCCGTTCCTTGCAATTGTGTAATATGTATTGTGTGACCGAAGACCACGAATACGTACTAGTTAAACCGAAATATACATTCTACCTGAACAGTTATATTGTAAAGAAAAATATGTTGTACCTTGTGTAACGGCTATTATGGTATATACTGGAAATCACATGTGAATATGAAAGTAAATTAATTTGTATATATCCATTTCCTACGTATTTAGAATTGTAAACAGGGGAGATTCTCGTTATGGGAAACAGGAATGTACACTTAAATGTGTTCAAATATGTATATCTTATTCAGACGTTATTTGTTTAGTCATTTATTCACATGAACGTATTATGGAACTTTAATGAAACTTACAAATACAACTTAAGGCCTAGTGTTCGTAAAAATAACGCACAATTAGCGAATAACCATCCAAACCAATAGAGGAGTCAGTTGAAAAGATTCGTTGACGTTTCCTCGACTATCTTCAAACAATTCAAAATTATGTTATTAATTTGTTTTAACAAAACTAACAAAGTAAGGAAGTGAATGGGATCTCCAATTTAGGGATTTAGGAAAGCTAGGTTAGTGTGTAAATAGACAAGTAAATCAAGTTTCTCTCGGCACATAGATCTACATTCAGAAGTAACAATTATGCATGCATTCGAAAAGGTTCTTCCTGAACTAGCGGAAGATGTTGACATATCAAATACATTTTTGCTGAAAGAGCTAACACGGAGTAGGACTTCTCGCTCACTTTCCACCATTCAAGAGGATTAACATGGTGTCCAATCTGAAGTTTGGTGAGGCAGTGTTCAAACTAGGAAGTGCCATCCGATCTCTGTTTGGGTTTAGCAAATGTAAGGTCGAAATCCGAATCCCTATCACATGATTGGTCACTAAGCTGGTCTTCCACTGTATGTGTGGGAAACTCGGTTATCATCTGGCGAACATATTGTCGGATCGCAACAACTGCGGTCTGGTCTTCAGAGCGAATATTAAAATGAATGCAAAAACGAACGCAAAACTGATCGCAAAAACGAACGAAAAAACGAATATAAAAATGAATGTCAAAACGAATATGAATGTTAAAAAATTCAACAAACAACATTGCGATTTGCAATAAAGGTTTAACGGTTTTAGGTGCAAATTTTCCCCAAAAACATGCCTGGCAACATATTTTTTAAATTTGGTTGTGTGCTATTCAAAACATAATTAGCAGAATTTTTTTTAGAATTTGGTTGTGTGCTATCCGAAATACAATTGCCAAATATTTTTTTAACTTGGCTGTATATCATTCGAAAAGATAATTGCCAAAAATATTTTTTTGACTTGGTTGTGTACTATTCGAAAAGAAAATTGCTCGCAGTATTCTGTGTTAAATTGCTTGCAGTATTAGGTGTTAGTTTTGTGTGGTAATTTTATGTGTGTGATAATTTTATGTGTGATAATTTTCTGTTTGTTGTTTGTGTATGTGTTAATTTTTTGTGTGTTAATTTACTGTGTAAAATTTTTGTTTAATTTGTAAACCATTTTTTTTGCTGGATTTGTAAGCCTTTTTTGTGTTAGAATTGTAAACATTTTTTGTGCTGGAATTGTAAACAATGTTTTGTAGTGGATTTGTAAACCATTTTTGTAGTGGATTTTCAAACCATTTTTGTAGTGAATCTGTAAACAATTTTTGTAGTGGATTTGTAAACCATTTGTTGTGTTGGAATTGTAAACCATTTTTGTGCTGGAATTGTAAGCCATTTTTTGTATTGGATTTGTAAACCATTTCTGTAGTGGATTTGTAAACCATTTTTTGTGCTGGAATTGTAAACCATTTTTGTAATGGATTTGTAAACCTCTATTGGTAGTGGATTTGTAAACAATATTTGTAGTGGATTTGTAAACAATTTTTGTGTTGGAATTGTAAACTATTTTTTGTACTGGAATTGTAAACAATTTTTGCGATGGAATTGTAAACAATTTTTTGTAGTGGATTTATAAACTGTTTTTGTGCCAGAATTGTAAGCCATTTTTGTAGTGGATTTGTAAACAATTATTTGTGCTGGAATTGTAAACAATTTTTTGCTGTGGATTTGTAGACAATTTTTGTAGTGGATTTGTAAACCATTCTTTGTTGGATTTGTAAGCCAATTTTTGGGCTGGAATTATAAACCATTTTTGTGTTGTATTTATAAACTTCTTTATTTTAAATTATTTGTTAGCAATTAAATGGAAAAGTTAATAATTCCCAAATATATTGTGCCTTATGAAAAAGATGTAGAGGTATATATAAGTAAAAATAAAACAGAAAAGAATTTTGGCTTTTTTTTTGCATTGTTATTTAGGTTAGAATGTTTACCACATTTATTCGCCAGAAGATGGAAAATTAATCCGGCCTATATATGTTTTTGGAAACTATTATATAAAAAAAATACATTGAAACTTTATGCCATATTAACAGCAGTTATCCAGCGGAGATGCTTAACTAAATTAAAGAAAATAATATATGTATACCAGAACACTATCTTGTTAAAAATGTTAATGGATAAAAAATTAAGCAATAAAAACCATTCTCTCTTTATTTTTATTTGGTGTTATTTTAATTTTATCGAGTTTAACTTTAATCTTATAATTTAGATCTATTTTTTATCCGCTCTTTCTCCAACCAATAATTACAGCAAAACCAATATTGTATGTTTTCGAATTTTAAAATATATATTTCCTTTCCACGATAAGTTTTAGTGGAAATATTGGAAATAACTTATTCTAATCTTTCTTCAAATTTTCTAATCTTTTACAATCTTTCATTTGCACCTTCCTGTTATATCCCCCATTTTTGTGTTTTCCGTTATTTCTTTATCTTATTCTTTGTGTAGTAAACTTTCTTAGTCTTCGAAAATATCTAATGCTTTTGTGTGGACTATTTTTGGATAAGAATGTGAATTAAAATTTGTAATAGAGTTTGTTTTTATTTACATAAATGGTTCTTTTTTGGATGATAGAAAATCTCATATTCTTGTCTATTACTGTTATATGGTATACATATAAAACCTTATATTATTAATTAATCTCTATTTTTACTAATTCCTATTAATTTATTTTTTAATGAGCCTTTCATATAATAAACATGTTCAACTCCATTATTTTCGCAAAGTGCGCCTACATAAATGTATTTTCCTTTATTATTTACCACAAGTGCAAGGAGTTTCTAACAGCTTTTCATATATAATTCTTTCCAGCATTTACTAAAATAATTAACTAATTTATCTTCTCGTTCTTTAATTTCTTGCTCTTTCTCTAGCACATTTTTATATTCTTCTTGTACACTTTTGGTTTTCTCTAAATATTCTAATTTTCTTTTTTGTATACCTAACTTGTCCAATTATGATTCTCTTTTTTTAGTAGACAGCAGATAAGGTGTATTAAGAATATTTATTTCTTTAATTGTATATGGAGAAAGTTTGTGGGAATTATTTATTCTTTTTCAAGAGACAAACGGGATACAAGTTATAGTTTTTACTAAACCCAGTTCTTCTATATTTGTATTCTTAGAGATGGTGGAAAATAAACTATTGGCTTTAGAAAAATATCTCTCTCCACTTTTAATAAAACATTTATGGTTAGTATACTATATTTGCATTCTCTGTGTCGTCTATAATTTCGATGTATTTAATGGGCAATAATATAAAAACTAAATGCAAATAAAATGTAGTTTATTAATTTACTTCTGTCTTCTAGTTTTTCTAGTAATTTATATTGTATACCTTTTAATTTTCTTGTGTTTTTATTTCCCCAAAAACATATTGCAAAAGAATATTAAAAACAAGACAACAACTATTTTGTAAAGAATCTTTTAGTTTTACCCACATTTTAGAAATTGGTACAGAAAAAAATGGTGCTTTCTCGAAATATTTTCTATTATTTTTTATTAACTCTATACAATCTTTTAGTCAGATTCTTGTTCTTCTAGATATTCTTTGTTAATATAATTATAAATTGTTGTTTATAATCCTGTAATACAATTTTCTTTAGCTAATGTAGATGCAAATTTTTTTTAATCTTTTATCTGTTCAATTTAGAAAATCTATAATGTGATGGCCCAGTGTTTTGTTAACTCCTGGGCTTGTTAATTGGCAAATAATTTATTGTAAATTTTAACTCTATAATTAGAATTTATCCATGTTAGACAATCTTTTCCGACAGAATTATCATCATTGACTATTACATTGCACTTATTTTTATATTCTCCTTGCATAGAAAAACTAAAATTATATACTAAAAAATCGATAATCTCTTTTTTATTAAAAATTCCGGCAAAATCTTTTGTAATATCCAAATCCAATAAATTATAATGTACTTATCTAAGTTCTCTTAAAATTTCTGGTAGCTCTGTTAATGATGTTTCTAATTTTACATCTGCTAATTTAATTTTATAAGAAATAGTTATTGGGTTTATACATTTTTGTCTAATAATTTATAGATCTGTGCTAATAATTTGCTTAATACCATTAATTGCTTTAATATTATAATCTAATACATACGGAATTTTTGCTTTAACTCTGTGTCTTGCCAAATTAAATTTAGAAAATCTAGATCTTAAAAAACTGTTAAAACTTCCACAAGCTTGTTTTTTGCACGATATTTCTTATTTTTCATTTCTCCTTCACAATCTCTAAAATCTGCTATTTTTTAAACCATCTCAAAAGTGTTCTGTTATTGGTTTAAATTCTTCCAATTTTTTCTCTCAATTTGTGTATATAATAACCCCAATATTTCTAAGAAGATTTTATTAACTATGTTTTCTGTTAAGAACCACAAGCCAAATCTTTCATTGGTGGGTTTAATTTTATTTCCTAGCACCGCTGTCATAGAATATTTTGTTGCAGACATCTTGGTTTCAACTTCCATTTAAGAGTACACTATTTTATGCTCACTACAAAAAAGTAGTAGTAACTATGCTGGTAAAAATTGGTAAAATTAGGTAAAAACTTGGAACATGAAAAAGTAGTTGAAAGTGGTGTAGTTGAAAGCAAAGCGCTGTGCTTTTCATACCTATATATAAGAAAAATTCATATTTTATAAACCTCCTAAGGGAGGAGAGAATCGCTCCCCCCCTTAAAATTTTTTAAGACAAATTGTATGTTTTATTAATGAGAGTTGGGACCCACTTTGTATCCCGCCTAGTTCCGAAATAATAGTTTTATATTTTATTAATGAGAGGTGCGATTAGTAAGAAAAAATATTAAAAGCCATATGACGAATTAGGTGTCGGCAAAACACCGACACTTGGAGCTATACAAAAATTATTCATCACACTTATTTCTGAAAGAAAAATTTATATTTTAAACTTCTTTAATTTCTAAAACAACATTATATCAGAACCATCAAAATCTTTTAAATTTCCAATTCTATCTCTAATTTCTAAGACAATATAACTAAAATGTTCAATATTTATTCTATATAAAAATTGGATATGGGGGCTCATAGCTAATGTAATCTCGAAAACCAAACAATGTTTTTGGTGGAAAACTAGCAATTATATCAGTTTCCAAATGATTCGATTCATCATATTTTATGATCATGCCATATTCCATGTTACAATGAATACTGATTGTTTTATATGGATTAAAATTAGGCAATTTAGTGCCTACAAAAATTTTATCTTTTTCAAAAGTCATATTTATTTCAAAACCAAGAACATCAGACAGGTAATCATCAAGTTTAATATCAATCTTAGTTTTAATAGTTGTTCTATTTTTCACATTGTCTGTTGTCAATTTAATATTATTTTTTTAATGGATCGATTGAATTTATAGCTTCTTTTAATGATTCAACATCGTATTGGCCCTTGGGAATGGTTATGACTTCATTTTCAACAATAACATCACTCATTTTTTCAATTGTAGGAATAGTATTACTGTCTGTATTTGGATTTAAAAATTTTGCATGGAAACTAATTAATGCTATCGATTTATCTTTATGAATGATATCGTAGAAAAGTTTCTTCTAAAGAATATAGCTATTATTTGTTAAATTGAAAACTTTATTTGACAGCTGAAGTTGTCAAGACAAAAATGCTGTACTTTCCATTTATTACAAAAAAAATTTGTAATTAAATGAAAGTTGACTGGGATGTTGGCGTTTTAATTTCTAAATAATCTTCAATGAATAAAAAAATGGCGAACTTAAGCCTAATAATATAGGAGCTATAATTGTAGGTCCAAGTAAACTCAAAAAAACTAATTTGATGATAAATTTTATTTATAATATGGGGTGGTTAAACTTTAATAAATTACTTGTTTGCTCTAAAATTTTGAATCAACCGAAATATATTCAATTAATAGATTATTTTGAAGTGATATCCAAAAAATTTAATGAAAAAATGGCACATTTTTAAAATAACACTGAGGAAATGAATCCTTTAGATCAATGCGAAAACAAATCTCTAATTGATGATGTTATATTAGATAATCAAGATATGATTCGTGAATATTTCACTCGAGGAAGACTAAAATATTTATGTTTTCTATTTGCCTCAAACTTATTCCAGAATGCCTAGACGATTGGTAAGATAGAATACAAATGTTTCGTGTATATTTAGACAAGATGTTTCCAACTTAAAGCATATTTATAATGATTTTGTTGGTGGAGATAAACCATATGAAAATTTTTAAGAAATTTGTGCAAAATTTTGAGGTGAATATTATGGTTATATTACAGTAGATATGAATATAAAAATTAATTATGGTAAGTATAGAAATAAAATTAAAGATTTTATTATTTTTTAAAACTTTTGTATACAAATGAAGACTTATATAATTATTCTTGCTATTACAAATATAATTTTTGCACTATTCAAAAAAGAGAACCAGACAAAATGTGTTATGAACTTTTAAAATAAATATGGATATCTAGAAGTTGATGCAATACCGCTTTCAAGATTTTATACTCAAAAGTACGAAACTTCTATAAGAATATTTTAAGTATATCACAACCTCTCTTCAATCTATGATAAACTCATTGAAGAAACACCTAATTTAATCAATAAGCCAATATGTGGCGCTAAGGACCATATATTCGGTAGCTACTCAACTACCAACAAATGGAATAAAAAAATATCAAAATTGAATTTTGCATATGCAAATAAATCAATTACAAATTTAGCAAAAGAGGCTTTTAATATTTGGCAAAAACACAAATTTGAATTTTTTTTACGATACAAAAACTCCAGACATAGTTATATCATACAAAGAAGGTCAACATAAATATCAGAGATTACGCATATTTTGTCCGTATACATTATTTCCGCATGGTAGTGCACTAGCCCATCCATTTTTTCCCAAATCAACAAAATAGTCTTGTTGAAATTCATATCAATAGGTAGGGATATATGTGTAATGATGGAAAAGACACTCCTGAAAATAAATTAAATTATTAGCTGTTTTGATCCACGAAATTGGACATGCATTAGGTCTTCAACATACAAACAATAAAAATGCAATCATGTATCCGATTCTCAACAATGATTTAGTTGATTTGCAACCAAATGATATTCAAAATATTCAACACTTTTATGGGCCACCACTACAAAATAATTTAAATCAAAATAAACCAATTGATTTATGCAAAGAAGAATATATAAAAACATTTTTTATTATTGGTGGTGAACTTGTTATTTTTTACAATAAAAATGTTTGGACGAAAAGTTTGGGAGACAAGAAAATAATCA
This sequence comes from Dryococelus australis, assembly GCA_029891345.1. Classification (NCBI taxonomy): domain Eukaryota; kingdom Metazoa; phylum Arthropoda; class Insecta; order Phasmatodea; family Phasmatidae; genus Dryococelus; species Dryococelus australis. The sequence goes on from CM056997.1 coordinate 118,097,793, forward strand.
ATTGACCATTTTCGATAAGAAATTGGTTTCGCTTTCTACCGACCAATTTCAATTATTTTTTTATGTTCCAAAGACCATCAGGCGAATTAGTTCTGTTTGTTGACGAAGAAATTTATATGGTTGATTATCCTAGTTATAATCTTATTGGTGGTTATCCACGAAAAAATTCGCTTCATTTGGAATAAGAGATGAATATAAAATAAATGCTGTTTTTAATTCATATTCAGGGAAAACGTTTATCTTTTATGAAGAGCTGTATTATGCAGAAATAAATGAGCATCGTTTCCGAAAAAAAAGCATGGTCTAATTAGTGAGAAATTTCTTAATTTTCTAAATATGATAGGCTCAGCTTTTGAATATACAAATGGTTTAGTGTATTTTTTTTAGTAATGAAACTTTCATGGAATATAATGAATTTACAAAAACATTGACAAGAGTTGGCAAAAATAGAATTTCATTGTTTGGTATAAAGTGCGAATTCTATGATGAAATTAGAAATAATATGACATATATTGCCAATGACTTAGAAAATTTAACTTCTTAAGAGCTATATAATTCAATGAATTTGGTATATATTCTTCAAAATTATTTTCTTCAATTTTTCGTTTTCTTCATAAAAAAGAATGTTAATAAAAGCACTTATTACAACTCACCAATTTCACTTGCGCATAGTTTCGTAAATAAAAATGGAGTCAATTCTAGACATAAACAACGAACTTATTTACAAAGGTAAACAAGTTTTTATGATTGTTGGAAAATAAACCATGGTTCAAAGCAAAAGATGTTTCTGAAATTTTAGTATATAAAGATACTAACGACGCCATCACAAAATATGTAGATGTGGAAGATAAACCTAAATTATAAGCAATTAGTAGACCCGGCAAAACACCTAGCCTAACAAATAATGAAAAAAATACAATTTTTATCACAGAGTATGGTCTTTATAATCTAGTTATGAGCTCAAAATTACCAACTGCTAAAAAGTTTAAAAAATGTGTTTCACATTAAGTTATTCCTTAAATTAGAAAACACAGGGAATATAAGATTCTAAAAAATATAATACATTTATACAAAGGCCAAATAAAGCATTTAAAAGATATAAGTAAAATTCAAGATAAACATATTGAAAATTTAAGAGAATCGGTTCATATGGCTTTCGATGTAATAAATCGCAGAAATGAAGAAATTAGAGAAATGATTCCACATGTTGTACAGCAAACACAAGATCCAAATTTGAATCCCACTTATATTCTTCTAGAATTGTTCAATGATGATTGTGAATATGATTATTATGTGATTAGAACTGAAAGTAGAAATCTTCGAAAACAGTTGCAAAGAATCGAAGATCTACATCCAAATTGTGAAATATTGTTGAGATTTGAATATATTCCATTTTCTATCAATTTATATCAAAGAATGAAAGAAACTATGAATGGCAACATTGAGTGTTTTCGCAACTATTTTAACATTGATAGAAATAACTACACTCGACAACAAATGATTAATGATGTAAATAATCTTCATCAAATTGAGTAAGAAGCTAATTTTTATATTTTTTCTAGAATTAATATTTCAAAATTACAAAACGTCAGCTAAAGCAGACTCGGCTCCAGAAATATATGTTTTATTAATCGAAGAATTGTGAGAATTATTAAATCCTAACCATTTAATATAAATTTTTTCACCTTTAGTTTTTAAAACTTTTTCAACCAAATATTCATCAGGATAGTTAGTTTTCATAATTTCATATTCATAAAAACTACCGATTATTTCTTCTCCTTTTGTATCTTTTAATTTGTAAGTTGGTATATCATAATTCAAAACTTTACAAATAGTAAATAATTCTGTCGACCAATTAGCTGTATAAACTTTTTCAAAAAAAAAAAAATTCTGTTTGCTCACACGAACAATATCTCGAACTTTATGTTTTGGTTTAGTAAACACAAAATTTGTTTGCAATAAATTTTTTTCATTTTTTTATTAACTTCAATTGGTTTCATACCAATAGTGCTGTGCTTTGTGTTGTTGTATTCTTTAACTATTTCATCAAATACATTTATCCATTTATAATTGCCATTCAAAGCAAATTTTTTCCACATTATATTTTTTAAAGTTCGATTAAATCTTTCAACAACGCTGGGTTTGAATTCAGAAAATGAAGAAAAATTATTTATACTATACTTTTCCATAAGTTCTTTAAATATTTTAGTATAAAAATTCTAAGCCATTATCAGTTTGTAAATTATTTGGTTTTCTTTTCATCAAAATATTTTCTAAAGCATTTGCTACATTTTTGCTATTTTATCTTTGATTGATAAAGCAAATGGAAATTATGAAAAAAACATCGATAATTGTCATAACATATTTGTTATGTGCATGCTTCAATGTTTGATCATTGTAGTGTGAGAAATATTTTTGTTAAAAATGGAAGAAATGAAATTTTTTCAAAATAAAATTGGAATCTAGATATTGAAAATGATCTTTGTCTTAAAATGTTTCTCACTTTTAATTATTTTAGAAATTCTAGAACAAAACTAGATACTATTTACAGAAATGATGAACTTTATTATAAGCCAACTACAATCTATCATGGTGATAACTATTATTATTCATTTTGGGACGAATACCTTTATATGTTGTTGACTGCCTATATAGAAATAACACAGTAGTTAAAGATAAAACAAATATAAGAATTAGTAAATTAAAAGAAAACTGTTGAGGCTAATACAGTTTGTAATGTTGTTTTAATTAGCCAACGAAATTTAATTTCCGATTATTTGAAAGAAAATATCACTAATGATATATAAATTTTTAATTTTATTAAATGGATAATGTAAACGATTTTACAGAAAAAATAAATTGTTTCGATATTTTAATAAAATTTTTTAGACTCGTAGTTTTACGAATTTTCGATCAAATAAAACATAATTTTTCTAATTAGAATTTTCTCATAGTATCACTTTTTTTTATAAAACATAAATAAGTTTGTAAATATTAAAAATTGATCAAATTATAGATTTTTCAGTAGTTTGGGATATTGGATATGGAATTATAAAGACACAGACTTTTATTGATAAAAAAATTGGACCTTGCTAATTTCAAAATTGTCTTAAAAATCGATCAAAATGATTTACGATCAAATAAATTTTTTGATTTTAAATATGTTTATGGTTTGTATTGCTGTGATGGTTGGGGTTATGGATTCAGTAATGGCTATGCTTCAGATTTTTCTTTATTTTTAGATTTTAATAAGTTTTATTGATGTTTTACTTTTTTTGAATAAAATAAATAAATTCTATCAATTATATTTTTAATATTTTCACCTGATTTTTCTTAGTTTGCTTTATTTTATCTTAAAATTGCTTGCTCACTTGCAAAATTGCTATTTCTAGAAAACATGAAAATTTGTCTTGAAAGGCGAGAAATTTGCTTGATTTTGGGGTGAAATAGCTTTTTTTTAAAGTGGTACAAATCCTGCACGGACGTTTTTGAAAAGTCGTATATTTACTGATTTTGGGGTAAAACTGCTTAATTTTCGATGAAAATTGCTTGTTTTTTTTTTTTAATTGAAAATTGATGAGAAATGGAGCTTCTAGAGAAACATGAAAAATTAGCTTAAAAACGGGAAATTTGCTTGAATTTTGGTCTTAAATTGCTTTATTTTCGATTAAAATGTGGGGTGCGCTAGAATCGGCCTTTCATTTCTACTGTTGCTTCCGGATATCCTCACGTGGAAATTGTGCCAGGCGACGCCGCTGGTCGGAGGGTTTTCTCGGACATCTCTTGTTTCTCTGGCCCTTGGCGTGGTACAATATTTATATTTTTTGTATACATACAATACTGTCCTGTGCCTGTTGCTTCTTACATGCCCCTGCAATACATGCTTGGTGTGGTACAATATTTTGATATTTTCTGCATACATACAATCACGTCCTGTGCTTGTAGCTTCTTACATGCCCCTGCAATACATGCTTGGTGTGAAACAATATTAGGATATTTTCTGTATACGTATAATCATGTCCTGTGCCTGCAGCTTCTTACATGCTCCTATAATACATGCTTGGTGTTGTAACAATATTAGGATATTTTCTGTGTATATATACAATCATGTCCTTTGCCTGCAGCTTCTCACATGACCCTGTAATACATGCTTGGTGTGGTACAATATTTTGATATCTTCTGTATACATACAATCATATCCTGTGCCTGTAGCTTCTTACATACTCCGGTGATGACACATTTATGGTGTCATTGTTTTTTCAAATGAGTGTATATACGAAGATATGACAGACAGTTAAATGACAAAATTGTAGTAGGTGAAAAGGGTTTTTCCTGTGTTTTTGCTGAATATACGCATTCGTGTTAAAACAAGCTGCGTGTGATAATCTGGTCTTTGTAGATGGAGTGAGAAAAATTTTAAGGGTAAAATTTAACATTACTTACACACATATATTCACATTTGTTATTATGACGCGCCTATTTTCGAATTAGGCATTTTGAAGTGTATTCAGTCGAAATGATGGAGCCACCGAATGTTCAACAGCTAATTAAATTTTTACTCAGTAGTCAGTTCATGGTAAACCCCGACTTTTTTGAAGCCCGTTAGCAAGGCTATTCCTCCGCCACATGCAAACAAAGCTCAACTAAGTCAACAAAATTTCACCAAATGGACGACACACTGCATGTGTGCGGACTGAGTTTAATAATATTTTGTATTATAACTATTCCCTATTATAGTCTATTCGCGGTTTATTAACACTGTTTGAATCAAACATTTGAAAATTCAGCGCATGTTTAAAGTGTTTAGTTATTTACTAAATATGGCATGTATCACAAGCATTTTATACCCCTTTCAACATAAATTTAGGTATCTTAATTTTCATTATATTCAATTTTAGCCACATTTAATTTATAAATTATAATTCGTTAATAGCAAATACCAATAAAAACAGTGAGAAGACATGAGTGTTGGTAGCGCTTAGTGAGAAATAGTTCTCATGCAAAACATTAATACAACTGAGTGCGTACGAATTCGGTGCGCTGTCCCTTTGGTGTAATTTTCTATACTTTGTTAAGCTTAGTTTGTACTAGGCCTCGTGCGCACCAGATTCCTCCATATCTGTAAAGGCTCGGCCAAACCGTCGCGGGACGCTGGTGTGGGAGAGCGAACGGGGATCGCGCGGGACAGCAGGGCCCTGGCGGTATATGAGAATACCTATACCAGGGCGGAAATGTCCAGCGCCATTGCTGGCTAAAGCGGGAATGCTGCGGGATCTATCCAGGTCCGCCTCATTCTCTAGATTTCCGCGCACCGCCAGGCGGGAACTGTAGTTATTCGAAACCATGTGGCCTACTTGTACCCAGTGTTGTACGTCACACGGATTACAAGAACAGCAGAAAGTAGGACCACTTATGGACAGAGACTGGGAAAGAAGTTCACAAACTCAGTAAGTGGACCAGCTTTTATTATCACATGTAAGCAAGCATATCATTAAGCAAGGATATCATTACCGATAAGACTTAATATTTAGTTCGAAACATGGTCATTCGAAATTATATATAAAAACGCTTCTCATATTTCCTTAATTCAGGCATATGTGTACGGTAATCTCCGTACAACAGTCTTTTTTGTTAATTTCATTCACCTATCGTAAAGCTTTTCTTGTCATCATCTTCCGTTGCAGCAACTCGCTTATTCATCTGATGACATTGACAGCACACAACTACACTCACCGGCGCACTGACAAAGCAATCGCTCTGCTTCTGTTGTGTGTACCTACAGTTCCCGCAAGAATTTTCCGCCTCATTCCCGCGTCGCCAGGCAACGTCTCGTCGACAGCGAGGTCGTTAGAGAAGAAGCAAATCGCTCAGAGAAGCAGGAACGGGGAAGGATTCTGCCATATACTCTGATTACGAACCATTCCAGCATTCGCCTGGAGTGACTTCGAGAAGCCACTGGGTAAACTAAATCAAGATGACCGGACCGGGATTCGAACCCAGATCCTCCCAAGTACGAGTCCATTGGTAAAATCTCTCGAGACAGACGGCTCTCCTTGATAGGGCAGTACTAACCCCTTCCATCTTGGATTCATTTTGCTTCACCTTAGCTTACTTTTCAGATGAAATATTTAAAAACAAGAACTCTCAGAACATAGGGTAAATCTTAATATGTATTTTGAATTCCTTAATATTTCCCCATACTTTGTTTGTTGCATCTGTAGCCGTAATAAATATGAACTGAATTTTTTTTTCAAGTCTTTTGGGTGGCCGTGGTATAATGGTTAGACTGCTCACCTACCACCAAGGTGAATCGGGTTCGATTCCCGGTTTAGTCACCCCCCCCCCAGATATTCGCATGTGGGCATCACCTCGCTTCGCCCTCATCGGCTCTCAAGAGCTTCCCTCGATCCGTCTCATGTAAGAAATTTAGACTAAAATCAAGTCCATTCTGGTTTCAGGAATTTTGCAAAGTAGTTCTGTATGTAGTACATAACAAGGTTTGAATTTTCATATTAACTATTAACGATACGTTATAAATAATGGAAAGAGTTATAAATAATGGAAAGACCGCAAGGACACCACTAATGGTTTTACACAAACACGATCTCTGTGGATGGCGAAACTTTTAGAATTTCTGTCAGAAGAAGCCCTTTACGGGTGTAGGGGTAGTTATTTCCACGGCCGGCCAGCGATTTTTTTTTTCCGGCCGCCAGAGGGTTGTCGGGGTTTGGATGGTATGGGTGAACACGTAGCGAGCGCAACTGTCCGCGAAAGCCGATAGCACACATTGTTCTGGAGAGGAGCTGGCCATGCGCTGACGTATTTTCCGCCCGCGTCTACCAAACACATCAGGCACAGCAATTTCCCATATAGGCTAGTGCTGGGTAGAGGGTGCCAAAGTGGCAACACGATAACGCTAGCCTCTTTTCACAAAAAAAAATGTCGATAACCTTGCAGGGCTTTATTTTTTTGGGTACGGCGCTTCTGGAAAATACTTTTCTCTTTTAATCTCTTCCCTACTAGCTGTAGGGTTTCGTTAGCGTTCTTCCTCGCATCGTTTATTACGTTCTGTGACGTAATTCTCTGAATTTTACCTCTGCGTATACATGAACTAACCGAAAAAATATATAACCGTCCAAAATTTAATATTGTTCTTCGTAATTGTATTGATGTTTTTTTTTTTCTAGCGCTCGTGCTGTGTTTATGTCATTGTAGTGTTCACCAAGACGGCGGTACCGTGATAAAGTGGTTATCCGCAGTCTTTCACTTCAAGTTGTTGGATTTTCGTCTTTTTGAGCATTGCGCATCGGGCAATTTCTATCTTTGCAGTCCTCCGGTCAGAAGGTGTCTTTGCCCACGCAAAACCCTAATTGAAATAAATTTTCTTGGTTCTAACTTCTTTCGTTGATTCGCTTTTAAGCTGGGGTACACCTGCAGTTATTTGCGATTATGTAAATGGTAAGCTGAAATTGTCCAATGTTTCAAGATTACAGAGACCGTTACATTTACAAGATCACAAAAATATGTATCTGTCTTTAAATCTCCTTGAAGTCCTGCCCTGCTTCATTTTGAACAGAATATGTTAAACAAATCCTTTACTTATTATTTCAGCTTACAGTTCGAGGAATGCATTGCGGAACTCATAACAGTATGAACACTGGACTTCAACATCACACATAGCCGTATTAGCTACAGTTTTACGTGGATGCAGTGGCATATTAAAACAACTTTCTTCATATTTCTCCCGGAGAGGTTCGTTGTCATCATTTAAGCAGTAAGATCGCCAAGAACAAATGAACTACATTGTCAAGAGCCGGTATCTTTATTGGACTATATAATATGAAGATAACATTAACTTGTAATTTTGTTTGTTGTCTCAGCAGCTGTGAAACAGTCGAGTTAGATCGTTCGTTGCAGTGCACGTATCTGATCCCTGCGTTCTGTGTGTACACAGTTGGCACTGAATAATGCTTATCCGGGATATTGTTTGAAGCGAACAGTTCAGAGAATCGGAGGAAGGGTGTGAGTGTGATGAATACATTTGACCCATTTCCATTGCAGACAGCGACTATTTTCGCTGCTATGAATTTATTCTGGAAAGGAAACTATTTTGCACTTTTTTCGTACGCAAATCTTTAACAATCTTGATTAGTTCAATATAGTTCCGTGTTTATTCCCAATATTATATCTTACTGTTATAGAAACGTAGAGGTTTCTACTTCACGTTTTCGTATAAATCTGCCACCTATTATAGACGTTTCCCATTATTTAGTTTCAGTGAAGTATAAGTAAAAAAATAAAGAACTATTTTAAGGAGTGTATTATGTTACTACGTATTTATTTCTGTTTTAATAACTCTAAGTGTGTTTTAGGGCCGTATGAAGTTAATGGTATGACCCGAAGACAGTTGTTCAACTTAACGCAGCTACAAAATTTACAAAACAGTTATCGAAATTTGGAATTCATATGAAACAGCCTGTAGTATATTAGCGGTTTCTTCCTGCTTTTTGAACCCGACCTTTGAAAAATCTCCCCAAGATATTTATGGTTTTTTTTTCCGAAATATGTCATGTATAACAAGCATTTTTTACTGATATTTTCTGAGTCTTTAATTATATTCTATCTATAAATTATAATACTTCATTTGTGAATAGAAACCGGTAGAGAATAGATGTGTTGGTAATGCCTTGTAAGAAATAATTCTTATGGAAAATTTTTTTTTACTGGGTGCCCACGAATGTGGTGCATTGCTCTTTAATGTAATTCTCTAGACTTAAGTACGCTTTGCTTGCAAGACGCGGTGGAATATCCTGGAAGTATACAATTCGCAGGACTTCAGAAAAGTTTGAAATAACCGTGAATGGACTACATGAGTACAGACATGGGAATATCATATTTTTAACCGGTGTTGCGATGGGCTTTATAAACACTTGCACTTTCCTTGTTAAAGGCTGTTCACGATAATGTGAGCACTTTTGAAATCAACCTTACAGAAAGTTACTGCCCCTGCCTGCATATTTTTTTTACGGACGCATTGAGTAACATGCTCCCTTTGAAGTTGGTAATGATACATAGAACATAGTTCCATAACTTAACGTCATACAAAAAGTGTTAGGTAACCGTTTATGATTGTTTGAATCTATTCATTTCGCTTTCTGTTCTTTTCTTAATGCATCGAAGTGAAAAAAAATTGACCAGATTTGTAAAATATTTTCGTTTCTTATAATTTCACAGTTTTACCTCTCTGACGCATGAATAAAGTGATGAGGGCCATAATAATGTTAATTTTACGTAAGGCGAAGGAATACACAACGTACATACAAGTAGATCTTAAGCAGGGCTTTCAAAGTGCTAATTTTACCGTGAACAGCCTATACTTACAGTATGTCGTCAGGCCACTTGTTTCGTGACACGCTGTGCAGGACCTGAACCAGTGACAGTCGTGCAGAAAGAGACCGGACGAATCACGAGCGGCGTAATAACGCAGAGAAACGAACATTACAGAGGTGGAACAGCAGCTGTACCGCGAACTCCAGCCGCACATGGCAGCGAAATTAAGTCACTGGCCAGCAAAATGGTGGAATTCCGTTAGTTGATCGGTGCCTGGTAACCTGCTCGTCAGCTGGCAAACACTTTACGCAGCATGCAGTAGCCAGACAAAAGGACCGTACCCAGAGCCTCTCGCAGCCATTCAGGGAATGGGTACGTCAACGTCAAAGGAAATGCCATGCCATTTCGTATATAGGTTGTTCGCACTTTTGAGGCCCTACTTACTTTTTCCTGTTAGTCATTTCTTACCCTTCGTCCAACTTTTAAAATAAATATTGCTATATAAGTAATAAATACAGTGTATGTATTCCACAGCACTTGGAAGTTTACGTCTAAGATTAAAATAAATTATATTTATTGACTATTATTCCAAATGAGAGGGCTTTCAAAAGTACTCACCTTACCGTGAATAGCCTATACGTGTATTTATCTACTTTGTGATAGAACGCCGCATAATGTACTCATGAAGAAATCTCCAGCCAATGAACAAATGACAGCCCTTGGGGTGTGTACAGTAGTGTCAAGTTTAGTCTTGGCGTCAAATGAAATCGCGTAATTTCAGGGTCTCTACCTATAAGCTTACAGAAATTACACAGAGAAATTAATAAAGTAGATGTAGAATTCATTTTTATATTTTAAGTGTGATTTTAAACTAAGATGTGTCTCAGCACGCAAGAATTTCGAAACTTTAACCTGTGAAACTGGACCCAGACACCACTGAACTTGAAGATGCGGAATCTTCGCAGGAAATGGGATTACATTCTGATGAATGATATATTAAATTTTTATTGTGTTTATGCCGTTATATATATAAAGGGCAGTCAAGTGAAAACAGGCTCATCCGCTAAAACATGGTAGTAGATATTTATTTCGTCAAAAGTAGGCGTAATCTCCAAATATGTTAACACGTTTATCCCACTGGGAGATAAGACGGTCAGTCCAACCACTGAAAAAACTCGTGGGCTGCCGAGGGAACAGCGCATATTTACCCAGTCACACACGTCCTCGTCCGATCCAAACCGATGTCCACGAATGTTTCTTACGAGCTTTCCCAAAATGTGGAGAATCCGTTCACTCTATGGCGAACAGCCGTTATTCATTTTTAACACGCCTCTTTATTCTGTTTTACTGACATTAATTACAAACTTATTATTATTATGTATAGAGGGAATATAAGTAAATATTTAACTTTAACAAATCTAAGGATATTTTACGTTAACAGAAGTATAAAACACCTGTACGTGAAATATTCAGTAAACAAACAATCATGCAATACATTGGGTTATTTTTCAAAACACAGATTCAAAAAGTGTAAAGATAATGCAAACAGGCTATACCGCCGTGATCCAGGTTCCATCCCCGGAGTAGTCACTCTGGATTTTCTCGTAAGGGAAATGTGGCGAACTTTACCGGCGCGTAACTCTCGTTTCTGCCTCCTTCACGTTCCATCGCTTCCCCACCTTCACGGCCAACTCCCACATCTCTGAACCCCTCCCCCCTCCTTTTTGTTTTCAAGTTACTCCTTTCCAGCCAGGGGCCGCGGTGGCTAAGCGGCTAGAACGCTCTCGCCACCAACCGAGTTTTCACAAGTGGGGGCCGTGCCACGCAACGCCACTGCTGGTCGGTGGGTTTATCTCGTGTATCTCCCGTTTTCCCCTTGACCTTGCGTTCCGGCGCTGCTCCGTGCTCATCTCGCTTCACCCTCGTCACCTCTCAAGACCCACCCCCCCCCCCCCAATGTTATGGTGGCCGCCTGGGTAGGCCGCCGAGTGGTGTGTAGAGCTCCAGCAGAAAACGTTTTATTAACAAACATGTATGAGTGAGGATTGCTTACAAATAGCATTTAAGAAACGATTCGAGTCTGCATTCATTTTCCAACTCCTCCATTTCTTTTTAAAACATGTTTTGTGATAGCGAGAATGGCTCAAACGGGTGTTTTCAGGGTCATTTTTAGGTATCAGCACCCCGGTACAAAACATTAAAAAATGAATGGAGACGTTCATCAAACTTTAATTTTTATTATTACGTCATAAAACTGTAGAGTCTCCGCTGAAAATCTCATAGAAAATCGTTATCGATGGAAATTTTTTCTTTTAGGAATTATAATAACTTACGGCTTGCGCCCAAGGCCAACATCAACGGATCCAAACGAAACACAAAAATAAAACATCACAAAATCTTCATAAGACGAAGTATTCAAAATCGAAGGTCTTTTAAATTCACGAAAACAACGGCACAAACACAAAAGTCGTCGCTACCTCAACGCCGAGGTCCAAAAAACCGAACCGTCAGCTACAGGAGAAATGCTTTCGATGGCAAGACTGCATGCTAGTTCAGTGCTTTGCACGTAGAAGCGAAGAGAGAGAGTTGGTGCGCATATCTCGGTCGCTCCTAGCGCTCCCACGCTTATAGGCCTCAGGCGAGCAAAATTCCGTCAGTTAGGCGGCCACCTTAACAGCCGCCCAACCCTCTACACTCCACTCATTCCCCTTCAATACAGTAATACTAGGAAAGCGGAAAGCGATTCCCCGAGGTCTGCCCAACCGCGCGTTCTTGCCGCCGGAAACATCGCCCCTACCTTTCCGTAATACCCCTCATTCCCTTGCCAGAACCTCCCTACCTGCACCCCGCGGCGTAATTAAACCATCCGTCACGTGACCGGGGAGACTGATGAGCTGCTCGCATGACTGATGGCGCGGGCCCCTGTCCCCCCCCCCCCTCACCGACGCCACAACCACGCGGATGCTGTTGTTGGTTGCGGACTGTCGGCGGCGACCCCGCACTGACCCCTGACCACACATCCCCTAGTGCCCCCCCCCCCTTTTTTTTCCATGCTCCCACAGTACACGCCCAGCGTCTTCGTGCAGCTCGAAACACGAGTGGTTAGGCATCGCCGCCAAACAGGCCACCTCCTTCCTACTATAGCTGTTCACGGTAAAATGAGCACTTTTATAAGCCCTGGTTAAGATTTACTTATATGCACATTATGTAAAATTACCATTACCATGGTCCTCATCACTTTATTGATGCGTTGATCAAGTGAGACTTTAGAATTATTATAAAAGTAATTATTTTACAAGTCTGCTCCCTTTTACATTCCAATGCATTACAAAAAAAAAAAAAACAAAGCTAAGTAAATAATTTAATTTGTCACAAATGGTTACCTAACACTTTTTATTCGGCGTTAAAATATGAAACTACTTTCCCTCCATTGTCACCAACTGTACGCATGTCACTCAGTGCGCCCATTAAAATAAATGCAAGTAGGGACAGTGACTTTTTTCTAAGGTTAATTTATAAAGTGCTCACTTTATCGTGAACAGCCTTTAGTCAAACTGCAGGGCGGCGTTCCAAAACGTTACTCTGCGAATAAAACTTTTTTTCTCTGGCTATCCGAAAAAACATGTTGAGTAAATGTTTTACTCGCTCTCGTCAATGTTCCAAAACTCCAGAGGAATTACTCTGAGCATTTGGCCAGAGTAAATCATTTACAGATAGTATTTCAGCGAGTAACGAAGGGTAAACTGAAAATGGTCGAAAGTTTAGCAGAATTCAACAAATTGAAAGAAAATATGGACTTTCTGTTTACAGACACACACGGGAAAATTACAAATGACGAGTGATAAAATCGGCATTTTTATCTAAAAGTTTACTTTTATAGAGGTTATACTTTTAGATTTAATTTTTATGATTAATTTATAGCAGGTAATGGTGTTTATGTATACAACTAATATTTTGGGAAAGAAATAATTTGGGGAAAGGGACAAAACTATTTTATAATTTACATTGGTTGTTGAATCCGTACATAACTGTAAACACAGCATTCTATTTACATCATGCGTCGTTCCAAAACCACGTTTACTTTTTCCTTCCTCAGCTGTTACTCTCTGTTACTTGACTCTACTCTCGGCGTACAGATTTGGAACGCTACCCGAGTGGAGCGTTTTTGGGCTGTCGACGAGGGTGAAATGAGGTGGAAATGGAGCAGCTCCGGAATGCCTGGCGGAGGGGGATACGGGAGATCCCCGAGGTAACCGACCCGGCCAGCGGCATCGTCCGACACAATTCCCACGTGCGAACATTCTGAGGGCGACTCCAGCCGCTACACCACTGCGGCCCCAACTGAACGCCTGGATTACTACGAGCAGTGAACGAGCGGTCCATCCAGGTCGTCATCTGTCAACACGCCACTCGTAACTGCGGCAATGTTGTCACGCTGCGTCCGCAATACGACTATGATGTATTTACATTGGCGCGACAAATGTGACGTTACTGTAAATTGTGACTAATGAAAACACTGTGACGCGATGCGACTCCAAAAACAATGTTGTCACCAGTTATGGCTGAAAGGCCATCTGTGTGTTTACGAGAATGAATGAAGAAGAATAACTTAAAACACAATCACATGAATGTTTATGTTTTGTAGTTTTGAAAAGAAAAAAAAAATGCTATGAGCCTAACAACGAAGGATATCTATCTTCCCAAAATTAACAGTGTCATAATCGTATTTTCTATCTTCGCATGTTATTACAGAAGCTACCAACTGAACATTACCACCAGTCTTGCAGGAAGAAAATACACTCGTTTATTGACGATTGTCACGCCGGCGACGCGACGAAATTAGAAATTATTTCTGTTCAGGAAGTCCGTCGTGCCCGAGATTTCTGTTTGGTTGACGTCACAGAATACTCGTCTGTGATTAGGTGAAGCATTACTTGCGTCGCGTCGCGCCTGTCGCACCAATGTAAATCCAGCATAACTGTACAGAGTGAAGTTGAATGATTGTTGTGCAATAATCGTAACCGTAAGTGAACCGTGTCCTAAAGGCTGTTCGCGATAAAGTGAGCACTATTGAAATCGACCTTTGAAAAAAGTTACTGCTCCTACCTGCATATATTTTAACGGGCGTACTGAGTGACATGCGCACAGTAAAGTTGGCAACGATGGAGGGAAAGTAGCTCTGTGTCTTAACGTTTGATTGAAAGTGTTAGGTATCCATTCGTAATAACTCAAATTCTTTTTTCTTTCAATTTTTTTACCCAATTAAGTGTGTAAATCAGCATATTTATATAATATTTACTTCTCTAATAATTTTCCAGTATCACTTGACCGACGCATGAATAAAGTGACCAGGCCCATGACAATGTTAATATTGCATAAGGCGGAAGAAAACATAATGTAGTACATACAAGTAGATCTTAAGCAGGGCTTTCAAAAGTGCTCAGTTTACCGAGAACAGCCTATATGCTTCGGGGCCACGGTGACAGCGACTAGTACGCTTGCCTCCCACCAAAGCGAACAGGGTTCAATACCCGGCCGGGTCATCAGATTCTTGCAAGTGGGAATCGTGTCGGACGATGGCATTGGTCGGCGGGTTTTCTCAGGGATCTCCCGTTTCTGCCGCCCCTTCATTCCGGCGCCGCTCCACATTCACTTAAATCATCCCCTTCGGCTCTCAAGACCTCGCTGTTTAGAGCCACCCAAATCTCTTTACTCCCTATATGCGTTAAGGGCCCTCGTATACCTGGAGCTATTTTCGGCGTTTGAGGGCGACAAGCCCGAGAACGATAAGGTCGACTCTGCCACGCGCATCAGGTGTACCATCGCCACTAAACGCAGGGCTCTGAACTGGCGTGGAGTGTTCTCGTCATGCTGTGTGAGTCTGTGGGACTTCCAGCGGTGAACCTCTAATTCTATTGGTATAAAGTTTGTGGCAAGATTCAGTGCAGGGCCCTTGAGTAGGCCCACTGTTTCGTGTATCTGACGCGTATATTTTGAAAAACAGCGCTCTGAAAACGTGGCCTTAGCTATGTTGGGGTGATTTGAAATGGCGTTTCTAATGTGCGTGACGTCTTGAAAGCACCCAACGTACCTCTTATGAAGTGTGTTTTCATTCCGCAGGTCGCCACATTGGACGCACGTTTAATAGTTTCGAGGAAAAACTTGTATTTCAAAATTTCTGCAACGCCGTTCGATCGGCAGGTGGGCGGGAACCTTAAAATACCAACGTTGCAGCACTTAATGGTTTCCAAAAACCGAGCAGACATTTCTACGACGATAACGGAAGTAACTTCCGAAGTGGACGTGACCAGAAAAGTTTGCGACAAATTAGCTGTGATCAGAGATGTATATACCTGCCACCAGTGCATCATTCGTACGCGTTTTTAACGACCGTGGACAAATCATTAAACAAGATACTGTTAAACATGTTGCCTGAACGCGCCGAGGATTTGATTCTCATACAAGACAACGTACACGTTATACAGTTTCAAATGAAATATGCGATAAGAAATTGCATACGTAACAGTGTTGTCTGTTTGATTTCTAATTTGCTAATCATGTTTGATTTGCTCTCTAAGAAATTATAAAGCAAATGTGAAAAACTTAAAATCTTTTATCTCCTTTATGTAAGTGCATTGTTATCGCATAAACAAAGTTAAAGTTATGATAATTTTATTTTATTGCTAGGACTACACAAGACTTCGAAGTGGTTTAAGTGTCTGTGTGTGTGTGTGTGTGTGTGTGTGTGTATATATATATATATATATATATATATATATATATATATATATATATATATATATATATAGGCTGTTCACGATACAGTGATCACTTTTGAAACCGACCTTTAAAAAAGTTACTGTCTGTGCCTGTATATACTTCAACGGACGCACAGAGTGACATGTGCCCGGTAAAGTTGGTAACGATAGATATAAAAGTAATTCCATATTTTAACGTGGAATAAAAACTGCTAGGTAACCATTTGTGATCATTTAAATTATTTATTTCGCTTTCGATATTTTTCAAGCATCAGTGTGTAAAAATTATCAGGTTTTTAAAATATTTACTTTTCTAATAATTTCACAGTTTCACTTGACCGACACACGAATATAGTGATGAGGCCCATGACAACGTTAATTTTACATAAGCCGGAAAATACACAACGTGCATACAAGTAGATCTCGAGCAGGGCTTTCAAAAGTGCTCATTTTACCGTGAATAGCCTATAGATAGAGCCACGAGTATTTCGCGAATTCATTCGAAGATGAGGTAGACTCAAAACACTCGTTCTTTTCTCCTGCTGTTGTAATTGAACGACAGTTCTTCAGACACACCCCGTTTAACTATGAGCCACTAAAAATGAGGAAGCAGTAGTGTGAGCGAATGTTTAACAGTTCTTTACATAGGTCTCACTTTATCACAGCAAACAATAAGCAAACGATAATGTCTCGAGTGTATAGTGAGGGCTGTCCAGCTTAACTTGCTGCCAACTGAATCCGCGAAATACTCGGGGCTCTACCTATAGCTTACCGCCGTGAGCACAGAGTACTTTAAAATACAGAGATGAAATAGCCACTCAATTTGTGAACTCCAGCCACCCATACGCCGGGAATATGGCCTCACTGACCTGAAACGCGTCGGAACAACGGCCGTTCGCGTTTCGGCGCCTGGGTAACTTACTTACCAGCTGAACAATCGAATACACCACGCCGTTTCGCCTCTGTGTACTAATCTACTCTCTATTCGAATAACTTCAGACGATGTCGCTCGCGGGCGCACTCAAGCTGGACTCACAAACATCCGTCGCACCCGTCAATAGCCCGTCCATCAGTCGTCATCCGTCTGTTTTCTCATCCGTCAGTTGAAATTGACTCACAACAATCCGTTGTCCATCAATACTTCTGTACGGCAAAATTTCATCGTTACAACTTAACAAAGTGCTCTTTCTTTATTTGGAGGTATATATTGGTTGTAAATACATTTTCAAAAGAGAGAATTCTTTTTACGTGATAAGAATTTATACTGAATTATTGTTTACATTTTAAATTCCAGAATTTATCACTTATGATAATATACACATATCCACCGCATTGCATTTTATTTCAAAGTGCGTATTCGCGTCTACGGAATGTCGTTTGAAGGTGGTGGCTCATCCGTAGGTCCTTTGAAAGTTGAAGTTTGAGAAATATTTGACGGATAGAAAAATAAAGTTGCCCTGCGATTGGTTGAAGATAACGTAACTGCCGGACGGACATAACCGCTGCCTTCCGTTCCGAGATTTTATTAACCGATTGTAAAATACACACTTCCTCTTGACGAAGTATGAGCTTGAGTTTACTTAGAACCGGACTGGCTCGACTTGACAATGTTTTCCGGGAAACCATGTGACCAAAAACATCTGTGGGTTATAAATATTGAAACGTAATGCATGAAGCAAAGCAGTGCTCCCAGGATAGGGATGTCGATATCTGAAAAAATCGATATTGTTTTTAAAATTATCGTTTTACGAAACGATATATTGAAAGAAAAATATCGATTCTCGGTACATCGAAATCTGATATTTTGCTCATTAAAGGACTTGGCAAGTGGAAGATTGCTTGGAATATTGCATATTGAGGGCACGATACATTGCAGAAAGATGAATCGCCCGTTTGTTTGTATAACTTTTTTACGTCCCCCGGTTTCATGCTTGATAGCTTGGCAGGGGACGGCTTACAGACTAATGTGTAACCTAACTTAAATTAACGCCTATACCTTGCCCGGGATTCGAACTCAGATCCTCCCGCACCCCACATCGGTGGCTCGCCAACCGACTGCGCCACGGGAGGTCGGCGTATCGCCCGTATTTGGTGAATTTTTAACCATCTGGAAAAAATATAATGACTGATAAAATATCGTTGAAATATATCAGTGATTTATATCGTTCTAGCGTTGATGTTATACCGCCATTTTGATATATTGACATTGTATTGTTCGCTATTCTCTGCCGCGAGTAACTGCAGAATGAATTGGTACGGGAACTCGGGAGGACCACGAGAAATCTCGCCGGACGTCGGCAACGACCTCCACATTTTGTCGCACGCGAAGTATCGAACCCGGGTCGCCGTGGTGGAAGGTCGGCGGCGGGGTTATTTCATAGCCCGTGAGGTCGCAGGTGTATGGGGGTTCAGTTGACAGAAGTAATTTACACCTCAGGTTGTACGACTTCCAGTTAACCACGCAGTGGCTTACAGACTAATTCTCTTTTCATACAACTCGACCTTTGCCTCACCTGGCATTCTAACCCGTAACCCATTGCGTTGTACGTTGGTATTAACGACAACTAGTTCTTAGAATGTAGTATATTATATTTTATTATTTTAATCGTGGTGTAGATTTGCTGGAAATTAAGACAAGAAGGCATATATTCACCAATACATGACCATAATTTCTGTTGGGCTCTATATTCCAACTCACAACCACCTTATTGGTTTACACAGGGCCAAAAGCATCTACTGTCATACTAAACAACAACCCAAACAAACGTTTTTCCCTACGTAAAATAATATACAATCCTTCTTGTTCATTTGAGAAATGTACACTTTGAATGTTGCTGACGTAATACTACGTTGCATAAACCTAACTATAAGCTGTTCACGTTAAAATGAGCACTTTTGAAAGCCCTGCTTAAGATCTACTTGTATACACGTTGTGTATTCTTCCGCCTTATGTAATATTAACAGTGTCATGGGCCTCATCGCTTTATTCATGCGTCGGCCAAGTGAACCTGTGAATTTATTAGAAAATTAAATATTTTGCCAATTGCTCATTTTTACACTTCAATGCATTAAAAAAAACAGAACGCGAACGGAATAATTTAAATGATCAGAAATTGTTACCTAACACTTTTTATGTGACGTTAAGCTACGGAACTACTTCCTATCCATCGTTACCAACTTCACTGGGCGCATCTCTTTCTGGGCACCCGTTAAAATATATGCAGATAGCGGCAGTGACTGTTTTCTAAGGTTGATTTCAAAAGTACTCACTTTATCGGGAACAGCCTTTAAAATGGCTGGCGAAGTATTATTCCTTAGCCAATGTCTTCAAAGTATACAGATGTTCTAATGTTACAGCAAACGCCATACGGCTTAATTAAACTCAGTCGACGTGAAATTACATCGACAGCACTCAAAGTGCTAAAATATATTGTTAATATTATTCAGATTTTGCAGAAATAAATTGTCCTGTAATAATCTAGGAATCCACATAAGTATCTAAACACGTACGCCACACCTCACCTGCCAAGGTTTGAAAAGTTTGTCGAGTTTATTTTAAGCAGAGTGGAGAGATTTGGCCTGTTCTCAGCATCGTGGTATTCAAAGCCGATGAGGGCGAAGCGATAGGTGAGCATGGAGCCACAACGTAATGCAAGGGCAGGGGAACTAAGGGAGACTCCTGAGAAAACCCGCCGACCAGCGGCTTCGTCCAGCACGATTCCCACTTGCGAAAATCAGGAAGCGACCACGTCAGAAAATTCCTGCCACTAGGTGCGCAATGTTGCAAAAGGCAACTTTTAATTAAAATTTTAAGCTGTGGGAATTTTAAAAGAGAAAGTCTTTACTTAGTTATGAAGTTATTTTATAGTTATTTTATATTTGATTTATGATTATTACATTAAAACCTGTTATTTAAGGTAGAAAATATCTCGTACCTTGTCGACACTGGCGCTTACCTAGTGGCGACAATTTCTTCTCTGATATACTTTTAACTACGGGCGTAGACGACAGGTCCGGGTCACTTGTCGCTACGAGGACATGCCGTACCACAATCTGGACATTCGCCTATTTAACAATGTTAGCGAATTGAACCCCTTATTGACTGAATAATGCCTGGTTGCACCATCGTGGTTCGAAACTCGGTCCGATATCGGATCTAAGATCGACACAGAAAACTGTTTCACTATTCGAGTTCAGAGCTGGACTGGAGATCGAGATGAAGTCCATTTCGAACTGCCGAAATTGGCGGTTCGAAATCTCGATCCGAGATCAGCAGCCATCGTCGACATATGTAGTTTGAAAATACGCTAGTATTATACGCACTTGAATATTACTCAGTAAAATTCGTAAATTAATAATTCACTTAAAACAGATAAAATATCGCACATCTAGTTACATCTATAGTGAAAAATACGCCTACTTCTATGACGTCATATATTACGACCCAATAGCAACAATTGTCTCATACTTAATCTAGATCTCTCACTCTGGAACCAAGATCGACAAATCAGAGATCCAGAATCATGAAATTTCGTTGGTGCAACACTTTTACATTGGAACCAAGATCAAACTGGATCCTGGTTCGGAACTAGGATCATTCTATCTCGGATCAGGGAAGATGTTGGTGCAACCGAGTATTAATCAATGCAGTAACCGCAGAGCGCCGAAGCAAACTAGTGTTGTTAGCGTTGCTTGTATAGGGATATCACCATATAGTCCATTCCCCACTGGAAGCAACTTATTCGGAGCCCTGCTAAATATCTACTTGCAGGCCCGTTTCATATTCTTCCGCCAAATGTAAACAAACATTCCCATGTGACTGCCATGTAGTATCTGTCAAAATCAATGTTTATATGCCATTGTGTGTGTACATGTGTTCGTATACTTTCGCTACACGTAAAAATAGACATTTAAATGTGACTTCTACTTTTATACCTGTCAAATGTGTTGTTTACTGTTTACATCTTTTCAAAGAATTCGGTCTTAAATCTATTTCAAAAACATTTCGTACGAATATTCACAGTTTAGTCATATAACATTATTTAGGTCAGCTTTATGACGTTCTAAAAATGCCTCAATTAACGATAGTTCTTACGGTTACTTTACATTAACATATTTGTTTTCCACGACATAGCACATTACACGTAATGCACGTTAATATTTTGCTGCGACTGTGTTAAACACTGTTACAACTGCGGGATAATGAACTGTAGTATGTAACTTTTTGTTATTGATATGTGTTGGGTTATTTCTTTAAAAGGAAGGCCTCAGTTCGTATAACCAAGGAATAGCCAGTCTAACGAAAAAGTGACATTAAAATCAGCACGCAACTCGTGTCGCTCATTTTTTGTTATAGAAACTTAAAATATAGCGGACATGACACAATGCACCAAATAATCTACCGTAACTTTATTCCACTCATATTTATATGTATTGCTACTTACTGTGTACTAAGTTTATTGAAATTTATTGGGGCTTGGCTTGGTTATTTAGTTGGGATTGGTGGTATATCACGTCACAAGACTCTGTTTCAAACACCCACCAGGGCAAAGGTACAACGTTGTGATAAATAAACAGACGTGGATGTAAATAAACAACTTCACCTTAAAAACTGTTCACATTTACAACGTATAAATAGATCATATTAAATATTTCAAATCACGCACACAGACAGATCCAGCGTAACTATCACTACACAGCCACGCCACGCTATTTCACACGCAGCGGTTAACGAAACACACCTTAACATTATATTTATTACTGCCACGGAAAAACAGATTTATCAAAACCTCGTAATTTGGTTAGCTAGGTTTAAAAAAGACAACGTCTACAAACGTGATGTAATTTGAAGTATTTTTCGTAGTAAGTATAATTTACGCTTCGTTTGGGAAAACAGCAATACGCCATGTCATGGCTCGCCACGTCTGCCAACTTCACTTTGTTTCTGCCCTGCCATCGTATCTAAATATATTAAAATAAGTATTCAAACATTAAAATATCTTTTCAGTTGTAAATTACAAATTCAAAAATCATTATTTTGCTGTAATAAGTATGAAATATGCTACAATTGAAAACATGTACAATTTAAACCGCGTACTAGCGAAGTGAAACTTCCCGAGTGTGAAAGAGACAAAAACAGAGAGAGAGAGAGAGAGAGAGAGAGAGAGAGAGAGAGAGAGAGAGAGAGAGAGAGAGAGAGAGCCAAGTTTCGCTCAGCAGACAGTTGCTTCAAAGTTGCTCTCTTTCGATAAAACAACACCGTACCATTACGGCCTACTCACGATATTTTCAGCTGTTATTTTAAATTGTAGAAATGAGATATGTTGCAATCGGGGTACCTAAATATTCCAATATTTCAATACCTACCGTTTAATTTACAAATAGTATACTAAAAAACGAGGTTAAAATAATATTTTTAATGTGAACTATTTCTTACCGGTCGTTGGCAACACGTCGCTGCACTCGCTGTTGTTAATTCGTATTTCAAAAAGAAATATACATTACAAGTTATAGAAGATATTAAGGTAAAGACTCATTTATTAAATAATACAGTACTCTAAAGTTAACCACAGTGTTATATATATGTGGAATACATGTTATTGAAAAAAACAGGTTGACATGTTATGCCTAGAGTGTTTTTTCAAAGGTTGATTTTCATAAGTCGCTTCCAATCGGGAATGGACTATAGAGATATGAATGTAATTTTCCCATTTTAAGAAAACATTGCAATTCCCCTCCCTATGTTAACCATGTCAAACATCATTACTTCGGTAGCAGCACTCTGTGGCTGGGTTCGTGAACTAAATGGGCCAATAATGGCGTCAGCTTTTCAAGCTAGTGTGCAGACCTGTATTCTACGGCGGTGCTTTTAACATTGACCTTCCCAACCTGCAGTAGAAACAACTTTAGTGCCGCGAGCAGACTGTAGAGGCGACTGCCTGCGCAGCCTGCAAGCGCACTCGGCCCCGCCGCCTAATGACGTCACACGACCCATGGAAACACAACGGCGAGGCGGAGGATGGTAAAGGGTGGCGAGGCTGTGCGCGTGGTTCGTCGACAATTACCGTTTGCAGGCGCCTCTATTAATCACCGCAGCATAATTGGCCGTGTCCGGACAGATTATCCACTAATATGTCTCCCTCTGGCCGCCGATAGCACCTCCGCTCTGCCAGCCCTCCTCCCTGGTGCAAGTGAAATGGCGCGTGCTGTCTGCACGCCGGCAAAAACTGACGTTCATTCAGACGATTCGGTTCCGCCGGCGGTCCAACCTCTCACTCGCCAACCCAAAACGCTTCATTCGCGCCTGACAGCAAACGTGCGCACGCTCGAGTGTAGCGAGAGCCATTTCACGGCAAAATGCATGGGACCTAAGTGAACTGCAGGTTTTTCATCTCGGAAACGGAAAGTGTACACACGTGGTATATTATATTTTCTTTAAAAAAGGCGCTTCTTATGCAAAATACAAACTGGAAATAACGCATTTAACCTCAGATACCATGCACAAACATTATTTTTGCATCCATGGAACAGAAAAATTTACATTACCTTTAAAGTTCAATGTCAATTATGTTACCAGGATTTATGTGAACGCTTAAATATACTTATCAGTTTGCCTAAAATAAGCGTTAGAAATAAAACTAAAACCAAAACCAGGTACATTTCACATAATTTACAACAGGTAATTATGAACTACAGAAGAACCGATAGTTCCTAGTTATTTGTTGCCCATCATCTGGAATTTGTCTGGTTTTTGGTTTTCCTGCTTTTTACTTAGGCTTATTTTCGGCAGTGGATACAGTCAATTTCAATACTCACAGAAAGAAAAAATTGCGTATAACAATTTTTAAAATTATTTTTATGACAAAATAAAAATACAGATAGTGCATGTAACATCGAATGTTATGTACAGAGGCTGTAAACATTTATTTCTGAATTTGGAGTCTGTAAATATTTATTTCTGTACTTGGGTAGTATTCTTGATTGAGAAGTTTCACTTACCGAACTGACAACAAATTTGTTTCCCCTAATTTTAAATGTCTCTCGAGCAAAATAGATTATTGTCATTAAATTGTTGTTTTTCCAGCTAGGCTTTCCCTCACAGCTTTTGAAACTACCAAGTCGCCGGCATAATAGGTCCCTGGATTCAATAAATGTCTTTTGTCATGCATTACGTTAGGATTTCATAACGACCTAGGCATATCGTAACATTCTGTATCAGTTATTAGCATCTCTTCCAGTCATTTTAATTATCTAACAGTTATTGTTTTCGTACACAATATCGCTCTAAAATAATATTTGGCAAAAACTACTAATTCAGGCGTTATAAGTTTGAAACTGTATTTATGTACTTGGGCAAACCCCATAACGTATATTGAGGCCCTTCGCCTTTAGTTATTTGTTTCTCGTAAAACGGTATGACGATTGCTTGATTTTCCAAACAATTACGCAGTTGCCGTTAATGTTGCTATTCTTTATAACTTTTGTCATAAGTAGATGCAGAAAATGATAATTACTTCATTTTGTTTTCACTTAGCTAAACTGGTAACTACTGGGTCTTGTAGACTGCTGTAAGAAAAGTTGCCCCGCGGTCGACTAAGTTGACTTAACTTGTATTTAGGACGTGGGTTGGTGTTTACGCTGTACAATGACACTGATTTCAGAATATGAAAGTGACAGGAGCAGTAAGACATTTACCTTGTCTTAGAAATGGACTTGAAAGCCACTGCGTGATTCTTACTAGACATGCAACAAAATATCATACGTAATTAGTGATAAAATTTTGATACCAAGAATTTAATAATGGATGTTAGCAAATCTTTAATAGGAAAAATTAGTAACAATAAGTTACATTAAAATTTACTGTTTTGTGAAGAGTTTCCTTGAGTTGGAAGCTACAACGCCGATGTGTCGCAAATCCAGTTATGGTTTCACTAACCAATACGTAATTGAGGTTTTTTTTTTAGATATATATTTGGAAAGTGAATATCCAGTTAACTACTAGTTGCCTTAAGTTAGATCAATTGCCAATTAAAAATTTTAAAGCACGGTGTTACATTTATTGTTTTTATTTGCTTCAACAGGCTCTTGCTTAAAAAAAAAGTGAATTTATTTACCTGCCAATTCACTGTCCTTAATATTCTTTTGTAAATTGTAAATACGAACTTTTAAACCTTAATACAGTATCTTAATTATTTTGTGGAATTATAAATATAAAATGTTGTAAAAGTGTATAAATATTTTTGTAATTACATAACATGTGATGTCATTCAATATAAAAATAACCAAACCATTTTAAATTTTAATTAAAAATGAATACTTTAAAAATTATTTTTTTCCTTATTCAGAACGCTCTTCAGAAGGTTTTTTTTTTAAACGCGACAATATTTCCAAAACTTTTTTATATCTATGAACAGTTGAATATATATTGTTCATAAATATTTATAAATTGATATTGATTTTCTTAAGAAGCTATTATCACGTCCACAATGACACCAAAACGTATGACCTTCCTACTTTTCATCCCGGTTAATTCCAATAAAACCTACTTTTTTTTTAAAGTACGATTTAAAAAAAAATGCGATAGTATAGGACGTAAGCATTTTACGTTTAGCTTTCTTTTAATTTTTTTGGAAACATATATATAAGGTCCTGCTTTGCTGTAAAGCATTTAGAACTGTCCTCACTAACTCTAGCCTGAAATACGGCGACCTACGATCTCGGGCACAGAGATCACAATCTGCATTGTTCGCCGTAGTTCGCCCGCTCCTAGCCGTCCAGTTGTCCGCCCTACAGGGTAATGAATATACTGAATGAAATTCCGTAGCACACGCCACATATTTCATACATAACGCCCCCTGTAGTTTTTTCCCGGGCAAGAATTGGAAGTCATTACGCCATGATGGACATAGCTATTAAAGGGACGAGGTCTGATACGTCACGCAGGTGAACGAAAATTAATTTGCAACGATTCCA
This sequence comes from Dryococelus australis, assembly GCA_029891345.1. Taxonomy (NCBI): domain Eukaryota; kingdom Metazoa; phylum Arthropoda; class Insecta; order Phasmatodea; family Phasmatidae; genus Dryococelus; species Dryococelus australis. The sequence goes on from CM056997.1 coordinate 118,123,853, forward strand.
TTTGCATGAATGAGCAAGATTAATAACAACTTACAGCCATCATGACGTAATTTAAATACACCTAAACCTACAACAAATAATTACACGTACTATAACAAAAAACTCTTAATTGCAAGATTTCAAATGCAAACCTCAGCTAGACTGTGGACGCTTTCGACACATTTAGCACAAATTGAAGCCACTATCTCCTTAAGCTAATTAATAAATACACTTAATACTGAAGGAGAGTGTAGTGCAGAAGTGAATTTAAAAGACAGATGTAAAAGAAAATTAAGAGCATAAAGCAAAAAGCAATATTACTTAACGCCTACAGACAATCAAATTTTAAAGGTTTAGTCCCGCTTGAAAACTTTTTGCTTTATTTGCTTGCTGTCTTAAGTTTTTCAGCTTATGCTATATACCTTTTATTTTAGTACAAAATTGATACATAAAATATTAAAGTATAATTATGTTGTAATTAACACTATAAAAATAGAAATAACACTTTTACTTAAAACTGTATTGTATAAAACTGAAAATGGAATGATATGTTACATACAACTGTAACAATCTTATATAAATAGTTTATATTATACCTCTTTAGCGAAAGGTAACGTAAATGGGTTAAGTACTGTAAATGCATCTTGTAAACGTTCAGATTTTACTTATTATTTATTTACTGTGCAGGACAACAGAGTGGCCCTGAATTGGCATTCTTAGTAAAATCAGTTGCATTGACACTTCTAGATAACATAATTGTGACGACTGCCTGACAGAATGCTAGTGCAGTTGTTACTACATCCAGCAATCTGTTGGGGGGGGGGGAAGTTGGCGTTAATATGACATTTAAATGTTCCATTAGTATATGGTAACCAATACAAAAGTCATTATAATATATATAGTCCATTCACGGTTATTTTCAGCTTTGTCTGAAGCCGTGCTAAAGTTCTACTATAAGGATATCCCTCCGTCTCGGGCAAACAAAGCTTAACCGAATCTAGAAAACCACACCGAAGGGACAGCGCACCGCACTCGTGCGGACTCATTTAAATAATACTTTCCATAGAACTATATCTTACTAAAGGCTGTTCACGATAAAGTGAGCACTTTTGAAATTAACCTTAGAAAAAAGTCACTGCCCCTGCCTGCATATATTTTAACGGGCGCACTGAGTGAAATGCGTCCAGTAAAGTTGGTAACGATACATGGAAAGTAGCTCCATAACATTAAGTAGCTCCATAACTTAACATAAAATTAAAAGTGTTAGGTAACATTTTGTGATAATTTAAATTATTTATTTCGCTTTCTTTTTTTTTTTTTTTAATGTGTCAGTATGAAAAAATTAGCAGATTTATAAAATGTTGACTTTTCTAATAATTTCAGTTTCACTTGACTGACACATGAATAAAGTTATGAGGCCCATAGCGATGTTAATTTTACATAAGGCGGAAGAATACACAACGTGCATACAAGCTGATCTTAAGCAGGGCTGTCAAAAGTGCTCGTTTTACCGTGAACAGCCCATAGGCATTAGCAACACGCCTATTTTGTCCCCTTTCTAATTCATAACTTAATTATAAATTAAATGTTTTTATTAAAAATAAACTATAAGAAAATTTTCAAATTAACCGATAATAAGGTACTTTTATGGTAACAAAAGTATAAAACACCTTAATATAGAATTCTTAGGAAACAGCCAATCACATATTACATGGGGTAATTTTTCAAATGTTTAATCCGAAAAGTGTGAAGAAATCAGTATTATCGTTTAAATTTCTTAGTATTAAATCCAAACCGTTCAAATATGTATTGAAGTAGTTAACTCATCTATGTAATATATCATTGTCTAACGTTAGTGTTTGTAAAATATTATTGTGACGGATTTTGCGGCAAGGCATTCTAAACCCACACTTTTCCAAAATATTAGAACACTCAATTTTAGAAATTATTAAACTGAGACAAAATGGGCCATCTAATATATTTCTGCTATCATTTATCTAACTAATTTTTTTACTTATGGTGTATATTATTTGAATATGTGAATTTAATCTTGTCTAAAACGAAGTTTTGATATGTTAGTTGGAGTAAGAGAACTCCAAGCAATTGAGCAATATTCCAATTTGGAGCGCCTTAGTGAATTATACCAATGTAGAAAACGATCCGAAACAGTGGCTGAATAACAAATGAATTTAATTAAACCAATTAGTATGCAAATGTTAGAAGCTAAAAAGTCTAAATGTACGTGAAATACTAATCTATTATCGAATAAATCACCTAAATTTTTAAGTTTGTACGATGTCTGTCTATATTTCGGAGTTTGCAATCATGGTATGTGAGTGGTCTCTTTCTATAAACTGTAATTACCTGTATTTGTGTCAATAACTTGTTGCACTAAGTTGGTTTGACACCTTTGATATGTGACATCAATGTCTTTCTGTGGTGAGTGAACTTCTGATAGTGAATTAATATTTCTACTATTTCTTGAACTATCCACGAAAAGTACAGGTTGTGAGTTTTAAATTGCTGATGAAATTCCATCGATAATTATGATAAAGAGAAGTGACCAAACTGTAATAAGTAATAAATCACAGAATCCAATTGGACGAGTCAGGTCGAACATTAAGTGTACACAATAAAATATGTCTGCTTGGTACAAACAATTCTTTGGAAACAATTTGCCAAAGATTTTCTTGTAACCCTACGAATATAACATAGCATATTTACAATACATTATTTTAGAAAACATGCAAAACTGGCAATGTAGCTCAATATTTATAATAAACTTGAAGTTTACATCACGTGCTTGATAGAATTCAATATAAGTTTCTCACCTTCCCCGTTAAGGTGTTCAGAAATGTAGTCTACATTATTTGTAGTGTTACAAAGATGTCTTCGGCAACCAGTTGTCAAAGAATTCGTTGTACAACTACAGAAAGTTTTCACAGTGTAGTTGAGCGGCTTCTCGCTGCCTTATGTACCACGCGATGGCGTAGTGGAAACAAGCGACAAGAAAAGTGCTGTCAATTTTGGCAGAGCGAGCTGTCCCCTCCCGGAAGAAAAACCCAGGCGGCTCTTTTCCACAGATAACGCTCAGTCAATTTTACGAGCCGCATGTAATCCAGAGATCCGCTTTGTTTCAAAGTCTCATATTTCACTACGTCGGCTGGAATATTCAACGAGCAGTGATTACATTTTACGGCTGTCTTTAATATATTCTACTCTCAGAAAAATACTAGTAACTGTTACGTGACGTTAGTCAACTAGTAGAGAAAAACTTTTTTTGTTTTTGATTTGGTTTTTCTGAATTTGTTCTCGTCAACATGACACTTCTAAGTCAGTGTACCATTATTATCGCTTTAATAATTCAGCTACGATTGGTAGGTAATCCCGTACACAGCCCCACGGGACAAACCTCGCCTCTTTCCCCCTCCTAGGTCATAATTTCACCAAGGAATCCATTAATTTCTGTTTTCACTGACAAAAAGCCAACTCTTTTCTCTTCTGCAAATACATAACCCTTCAAGTGACTAAAATTCGCATAGAAATAAAATATGTGGTCGCAAAAGCATTGTTATCTGTTGGTCTGATTTTGTTTAGGCTGCTGCCAGAAATGAATAAATATAGACATATACACATATTTATTTACATTTAAATGTGTTTAAATTTACGAGCAGTCTTTGTTTAAGAATTAACATAAATGCTATTTGCTTTATTGCCACTCTAAGAGACATTGGCTTCTTTAGTAATGACCAATGTTTAATGTCGCTTTTTGATCATCAGTATTGGGACTGGAAAAAAAAAAACCTATTTCAGCGAGAAGTGCTGCTAGAAAATATCCGTAACACATCATAAAATGACGGACAAGTTGCTTTTTCAATGAAGGGCACTATGAAATTTTCAGAGACGTTTCCGTGAATGCACGAAACATCTCCGTAAATTTGGTAGTAAGTTTTTTTTTTCTGTATTTCCGGTTAAAAAATAAACAGATATTACGTGGAAAATATTCTATTCTTGCTTTGCGGACGTTTCACTACGTAGAAAAAATTTTGATAAATTAAAAATAATTAATCCGGAGCAAGATTTGAACAAGTCTTTCACCATCCACCGACGAGTTTCTTGTGACAGCGTACCATATAAATATCGCATTTTCTGGTTACAGTGGCGAAGGAAAGCTTTGTGAAGTGAAGAGATTTGGGCGGTTCTTAACAGCGAAGTCTTAAGAGTCGATAAGGGTGATTGAGGTGAGTATGGAGCTGCTCCGCAAAGAAAGGGTGGGGAAACTGGAGACCCCCGATAAAACCCGCCAACCAACTGCATCGTCCGGCACGATTCCCGCAAGCAAAAATCCGGTAACCCGGCCGGGGATTAAACCCGGTTCGCCTCGATGGGGGCGTGCAGGCTAACCACTCAGATACCGTGGCCCCCTTTTCCGTATATTACATGTACGTTTCCGTAAGAAAACTTCCGTTCATGTACGGAAATTTTTAACAGCGTATGGTGCTGCCGATGTGTTTAATTTTCAAGACTCGCACTACGTCTGCTGTAGAGGTTGCCTTGGTAGAGGTGTATTCCATTTTGTGAGGGTTGGAGGTCTTAATAAAATTAAAAGAACTAAATTTTATTTTTATGTTATTCACATGTCTGTTATTTACAACATTAAAATTTTATCGCCAAAATTAATCTTATTATTCTCTTGTCTATCTCAATTGTAATTAAATTCCTTTTTAAAGTCTCTATATTTGCTGTGGTCACTTAATTAACAATCATTATTTACACGCCAAATTCAGTAGTCCTGCCCGTCAGTCTCATATTTCACTGTACTATTGCTCGCAGTCCGCAGACTTCAATCCCACAGGTCACCCTCGCTGTCACTTGACGGTCTGCTTCCTCTTAGCTTCGTTGTCTCCGCACACCTGTCGCTTGATGTCGGGCAATCTCCCAAACTCTCGAACTCTTGAAAAACTGTCGGCTTGGTGGCCGATCTGGAACGTTCCCGGCATCCCGAGTCTCGCCGAGAGATGCAAGGGCAATGGACCACAACATTCTTTCAGATAGGTACAGAAGTTCAATCGACTGAAGGTCAGGTGCGTGCTAGTTGCGAGAGGATTATCGCAGCGGCATGCAGCGGCGGCATGCCTTTGTAAATCACCGCGCGCTCTCAGGTTACCAGGTGGCTCTTGCGCACTTTTTCCCTCGCATGAACGAGCCAGGTAAGAGAAGCGACTTAGGCCAGAGAGCATGTAGCAGTATTTTACAGATTTCCCTCGATGGCTAACGTCTTTGCGTGCTAAGGGCCGGTTGCACCATCGTGGTTCGAAACTCGATCTGAGATCGTATCTAAGATAGAAACTGAAAACTGTTACACCATTCGAGTTCAGAGCTGGACTGGAGATCGAGATGAAGTTCATTTAGAACCGCCGAAATTGGTGGTTCGAAATATCGATCCGAGATCAGCAGTCATCGTCGCCAAATGTAGTTTGAAAATACGCCAACAGAAAAACATGTTTTCTTGGTAAATTAAAACAACATTATACGTACTTGAATATTATTCAGTAAAATTTGTACAACAATAATTCACTTAAAACAGATAAAAGATTACACATCTAGTTCTATTTATTATTTTTAAAAATACACCTACTTCCATGACGTCATATATTAAGAACCAATGGCAAAATTTGTCTCATACTTAATATCGATCTCCCCAAGATCGACGAATCGGAGATCCAGAATCATGAAATTTCGTTGGTGCAACACTTTTACACTGGAGCAAAGACCAAACTGGATTCTGGTTCGGAACTAGGAACCGGCTCTAAGGCTTTCTGGCTCGAGTGGACATCTAGTACGAGATCTGAGTGCGACTTTTTGGACATGCCGTTCAGTTTTCATAAAGGGTCGAGTGCACTGCTCTGTTATGTCGCTATGAATGGATACACACGCAGTATTGCGCGTCCCCTGTTTAACCTCTGGTTTGAATGACGACATTAAATTTGGCGAATGGTTTTTTTACTGTCATGTCCCAGCCCGCTGCGTGTATGCGCATTTATCACCAGGCGTTTAATTGCCTTTCTTGCGTGATTTTAATGGATTCGCTTTCATTTATTGCGTGCGGGGTACCGTAAACCAATTTTAGAAATTTATAAATGTAATTTCGATGGGGTGTATATTTCATGAATGCCGTTTTCACCAATTTAGCAGGCAAAATACTGATAATTTGTAATAATAAACCACCCATGGGCCCGTTATATTAAACTCTATTTTTGGGGGAAAGTTTGAGTTTCATGATTAGTTTACTAGTTGGCTAACAAAGCGGTTATGAAAAATTAAAATTTGTCTCGTAATTTGTTTTGTTTTTCCTTGTGTTGAACTGTTTTCTATTTCTGCCAAGAATTGTAATGTTTTGTTTAATTCTTTACGAGCATCCTATGTCTGTAATATAGAAATACTGTGAGGTTTTTAGCTTTGCTTCGGAACCCGTTTAATGTTTTCCAACCAATGGTTTTACATAACAATACAAATTAAATAATAATCATAGAATTACTGCCTGGTATTTTGACATTATATTATTTATTTATTTTTTACTGGCAACCGAATTATTCTCGCGTAACTGCATTTCACAAAATTTCAGAAACACGTGAATAAATTATCTTAATCAATTTGAATATGCATTTTTGTTCATTCAAGCGAAACTGTAACATTCATTTAATAAATAGTTTAAACCATAAACTGAAGAGGAAAAGGAAAAGTGGTTGTTGTTGTTCCTTTCGTAGCTTGTAACAGGTGAGGTTTAAAAACAAAAATATATTTATTATAACATAAGCGGCCTTGTTCTACAGTGAGTAAGGGCTAAGGGAAAGTCCGAGAAAGGATAATGAAGGGAAAAGGACTTACCCAAACTCGAAAACGCGTCCGTCTTGCTGGCCACGCCGCCCAGGGGAAGGGGAAGACGTCCAGTCTGCTGGTCACCCGCCGACTGCAACTTCCCATACTTCGGAGACCTTTCTACTCTTCTCGCCCCCACTCTTTCTGTTATTGCTTCGCCCCTTAATTCTGATTGGTGTGACGTGGTTGGTAGGCGGAGTTCAATTTAAGATTGCCGATACCCTTTCGTCACTATGACTATAGGCTGTTCACGATAAACTGGGCACTTTTGTAAGTCCTGCTCAGTGTATACGTGTATAAATATTGTGTATCCTTCCGCCTAATGTAAAATCAATATTTCTATGGGCATGATCACTATATTCAAGCGACTATCAAGTATAACTGTGAAATTATTAGAAAAATGTAAATATTTTTCAAAATTCGTAATTATTACACTTAGCTGCATTAAAATAAAACGGATAGCAGAAGAAATCATTTCAGTTATCACAAATGTTTACCTGACACTTTTAATTCAACTTTAAGATGTGGAACTACATTGTTCTCCCCGTTACCAACTTTACTGAGTGCATACTCAGTGATATTTTTCAAAGGTTGATTTCAAAAGTGCTCACTTCATCGTGGACAGCCTTTAGTCAGCTGGACCGACATCTTGGCCCTGCCTCGGCGGATTGTCCGGCTTGTCTGGACTTACGAAATTTCGACTCTTTTTTTTTTTTAGATGTTTATAAAACAGTGTGCTGCCCTCTCTTCGGGACACTGCGCGGCTTTGATGTTGCGTAAGATTGCGCGACGAAGGGAGTCGAGTGTAACAGTGTAGTGAGTCTGAGTGTAACTTCTCTTCAGCCAGACTAGTAGTTTCTTAGCTAGCTAGCGGAGTAAAGAAGGCGTCGGACGCCATAGAGAACTTCTTGCGTATACTCTACTCCCAGTGGTTCGATGTCGCGTCACGCGATGCACGTATATCCCACATCATCCAGCTGGTGATTGATCTGTCAGGAAGGATGGTGGAACTAATGCTCGCTGAACCGTGCACGATACCCGCCTGTGCATTATTGGAAATACATTATTCCATTAGACAACGTGTTTGCGATGATAGTTAAGTACTGATACATGAAAAATTCTAATATTAACTTACAGGCTTGCCAGCGACAGTAAAGTAAACTGATGGGAAATAATTTCGATAGCAGTCGGTATTTCTTAGCTTTTTATTATTTTTACCGTAAATGTGAGCGCGATAATTAAATTCACGATATAAGAAAGTTCTAGCTAGTACTATTAATAGGCTCGTTTAATATATTGTAACTATCTAGCAACAACTTTGTACGTTTGCGTAACGAGATAGTATTCCGAACTTACAGTGTTAGGTTTAGCTTACTTCACTGGTACTTATGTTTCAGGAAATTATTGTACTTGGCTCCATAGGTATGATGATTACGTCTTCAGAAAATCCTCGCTAAAATCTATTTTTAATGTTTCTTTAGCCTATAACAAATGACTGGCTCGCTAATAAAAATAGCTAGCCCGAAACGTCATTTCATATTTTACACATGAGGTTTTCAACAATAGTGTCAGGATATCACCCATAAGTAAGGAAATTTTAAACTTTTATGTTAAGTTTTGGGGAAAATTTGCTGTTTTACATGGTTGATGACATCCTTAAAGTAAAAAAAAATTAGCCCATTGACCAATAAGATTGCAGATTCGGGATCAGTTGAAAGCTTTGTTGCTTTTCTGGTAATGGAGATTATTTAAATCTCTGGGGGTTATAATCTAGTTATTGTCATACAATCATAACTATATTATTACGTATCTTAATATTCTGCAGAATAATGGTTCCACATATGACGTCGCATTGTTCTATTGACGGTGAATTGTCACAAAAATACCAAATCTTATTAATCTTACAGGTATATGTATTCGGCAGAATTTGTATTATTCAAACCACTAACGATTTCATCTGAGACAGTTTCTCTCGAAAATGTTTTTGTTAATTTTTTTCATTTTTCTAATGTCAAGTCATGTAATTCCTCATTACATACATACATGCATACTTTTTACTGTGCTTGAGAAATAGAGAAATAATTTGTTGTTCTGAAATCAGGTCATTCGGAATATGCTTGTTATTGCTTCAAAAACAGTTCATCATGTTATACTTCCTTAAGGGGAGTATAGTTAAATTAGTTCATGAAGGGAAATGGGGGGGGGGGGAGGCAGTTAATTAAACAAAGCTATTTAATTCAGGGAGGCATTTACTGATTCAGCTTACAATAATCAGAAGATGATGTGGTTGGAGAAGTTAGAGAACGAGGTAGGTGTGAAGGGTAATCTGTTATGGGCGGACAAGGATATAAGGGTTAGTTATATTGTAACAGCATTGTGAATACTATTTTTTGGCTTACTATTTATTTCAACAAATTAAGAAATTCCCCACCAAATTCAGCCATTTTTATTATTCATTCTGTTTTACTTCCTAGCAGCCAATGAGAGCGCAACACAGAAGAAAAGTCGTTCCTATATACTTACTCAACCTGTTTTCTTTGAACAGTGTCCAATGCTGAACATGTTTGAAGTGAAGTAGTCCCGTATCCCGTTTGACCGCGGCCTTAGTTAAACAGAGGGACTTTTGTTTCGTGCATTTCTTTGAGTTTAGATGGAGTGACCTGGGGTGAATGGACTTGTTTAGCGAGCCGTGAATACCGAGTGTTTATTCCGACGATCACGAGAGCTTCAAGTTGCCCAAACGCGAAGCCAGCTTGAAGCGCAACGCCGGATGCCTGGGCGATATTTTCCCTCTCCGGGGAAGCGGCGGAATGCAATAAAAGGAGAGATTACGTTCCGCCTCGAGTCAGATGAGGAACGGGACAGTTAGCAACATTGCAAGGGTTGAAGTAACAACCCACCCCCCTCACTCAACCCCTTTTCCCTTCTACTTCACCCTCGAGTCACGAGAATTTATGGTCACCATAACTTTCGCTTTCTGCTGACGTGACACCGACGTTAGTTTTCATGTTTTGCCTTCATTTCTGTATTCATATCGCTTGCCTAATCACGTATAACCCTTACAGGCTCTTCACTATAAACTGAGCGCATTTGAAAGCCCTGCTTAAGATCCGCTTGTACCACTTTTGTGTATTGTTTCACTGTAAGCAAAATTAACATTGCCATAGGGGCTGATCACTTTATCCATCCGCAAATAAAGTGAAAATGTGAATTTATTGAAAAGTAAATATTTTGTAATTTCATTAAATCTTTCAGGCAAACGCGTTGAAAAAAAGGAAAGTAAAATTAATTATTACAGTAAATCACAAATGTGCTATCTGAAATTGTTAATTTTACTTAAACACATGTTGCTACTTTCCCCCCTGTCGTTACCAACTTTACTGGGCGCATGTCAGTCAATGTGATTGTTAAAATATATGCAGATAAGGGCAGTGACATTTTTTCAGAGATTGATTTCAAAAGTGCTCAATAAATCGTGACTAGCCTATACTATAGCCTGCATTGATGTTTGGGCGGTCACCAAGCGAGGTAGCGCAGTGGCAAAAAACGTTGGATTTTCATTTGAGGACCCGGGTTCGATTACCGATTCAGCCATTTTGGTTTTCCAGAGCTTTTCCTGACTTTTGTAAATTACCCCAGGCGAATGGTAGTATGGTTCCTTGATGCAGGTCCTGGCCGGCTCCTTCCCCGGCCCTGAATGCCCAGTGTTTCGCAATGCTATCGGCTATTCACGATAAAATGAGCACTTTTGAAAGCCCTGCTTAAGATCTACTTGTATGCGCGTTGTGTATTCTTCAACCTTATGTAAAATTAATGTTGCCATAAGCCTCATCACTTTATTCATGCGTCGATCAAGTGAAATTGTGAAATTATTAAAAAAGTAAATATTTTACAAATATGATATTTTTACACCCGGATGCGTTAAAAAAAAACAGAAAGCGAAAGAAATAAATTTAAGTTATCAGAAATGGTTGCCTAACACTTTTTATTCGACGTTAAAATACGGAACTACTTTCCCATCCATCGTTACCAACTTAACAGGGCGCATGTCACTTAGTGCGCATGTTGAAGTATATGCAGGGGTGGACAGTGACTTTTTTCTAAGGTTGATTTCGAAAGTGCTCTCCTTAACGTGAACAACCTTTAAGGACTGGTCGCTGTTGGGGGAGATTACAAATAACATAATAAATAACTAAGATTCCCGCTCTGCACATGCTGTTTCCGTAGGTAGATAGGTAGGTCTCATCCTCTCAAAGACAGCGGGATGGTTCGACATAGTTGTGAAAAACAGAGCCAACCCACATGTGTCACAATCTGGGCTGATCAGTGTCAAAAATTTGCTTAGATCCTAACTCTTCTATTCGTAAGTATTAAACTAATATCTTTGCTGGTGTATCTTCCTAAATTAAACACAAATATAACTGAAATTTGTTTTGTAAGAAAAAACATAAGTTTATAAATATTTTTGCAAAAATTTTAATTAAAATTTTGATGTGGATAGGTTTAAAGGCTTTGTTACACCTTGGAAAGTAAAAGTGTATTAGTTCCGTTTGTATTTTGGCAATTGCCTGAGTGTATAACACTACGTCGACCAGCTGAAGATGGGTCATGAAGTTCAGATACACGGGAATGGGAGAATGAAGCGGACATATAATTTGAGAATATTGACGGTTTCTTAAAATATCAAAATTAAAGTGATTGAAATACAAACTCAATTGAAAAATAATATTAATAATGTTTATTGAGTTAATACGAGCGTTTAGATTTTCAATCTTCATTCATAAATATGTTCAAATGTTACAAGAAGTTTGGTTTCAGCTAAAGAGTTCCTTATAATCACAAAAGTATGATGTTGCATAATTTTTTAAATCCTACGCTTTAGATCTACTGTAGTCAGGGTTTCACTTAAAGCTATTTTAACTCGAAGCTTTATTTTCAAAAAAATTAAAATTGAAACTTGGGCTTACCACGTAAAATTTTTTGAAGTGAATGACATTCTGATGACAAGGACGATTATTTTGAGCTGTAGCGCCTGTTTACGATTCTGAGATTCCTGGGGCAAAAATTTGTTTATTTTAAGTTCCTTCAGTTTCTATCATTGGTTTCTGGAAACTAATTTTCCGTCATTGGTATTCTTTTATCATACTATCATTTCATATAACGACTAAACATAAGCTGTAATAAATAAAAATGAGTAAAATAATTGTATTCTCCTAAACTCCTTTAAGGAAACATTCTAGTGTTCATTATGGGGTGACTATCGAAAAACCTTGACAAACCGAAGCAAGGTCGGGAATTTAAACCGGATGTTCCATAATGCAAGTCCATGTTGCTAGGGAGTGCTGTAGAGATATTGGGGACGCTCTTAACAGTGGGGTTTTGAGAGCCAATGAGGGTAGAGTGAGGTGGATATGGAGTAGTACCGGAATGCACGGGCGGTGGAAACGGGAAATCCCCGAGAAAACTCACCGATCAGCGGCATCGTTCGACACGATTCCCCTGTGCGAAAACCAGGTGGGGCACCGAAGGGGGAGGGGGAGGCCTACACACCAAACCAATGTTAACTTATAACTGCAAAGAGCACGCACGAGCATTACTTGCCCAGGACTGGAACCTGGAACCTTCAAGTTAACCAATTCGTATAGGCTGTTCACGATAAAGTGAGCACTTTTGAGGCCCTAGTTACGTTTTCCTTTCAGCCATATTTTATCCTTCAACCACCTTTTTGAATAAATATTGTCATGTTAGTAATAAACACAGTATGTACATTCTACCGCACTTGGAAGTTAACGTCTAGGGCTAAAATAAAATATGTTTGTTGACTATTATTCCAAATGAGAGAGCCTTCAAAAGGTTTACTTTACCGTAAATAGCCTATGCAGATTTGTAACTATTTATTTAAACACTGCTTTCCGATAGTCAGCTATGGGAAAAATGTTCCATCTTTTTGGATGGTGCTTAGAACTTGACATTAACTATGGCACTATCACGTCAATAATAATACAATAAATAAATTAAATTGTCTGTATACCGATATTCAACACTTTCCTATCTCCTCTGGAAGTGTAAAACTCTCACAGTTAAAAATATTTTTTTACCTTTACCACAGCAGGTGCGGTACTTTATATTTATGTATAACCTTTACATTATTTTGAATTTATTATATATAATATTGGTGCTACCGTAATATGTATGAGAACGAAATATTCCACTTATATATAAAGGGTGCAAAAAATATTCTTGGTGTTACTTTCTTGAATAATTTTTACTCTGATGCCAATATAAGATCAATTCTTGAAGTAAAGGTAAAACAAAATGCTAAATTAAAGTATTGACAATCATCCTTTATATATATTTACAAACCGAGTCTATATTGCAACCACTATCCGCGAATGTCTCTTTTGATACGTGAAGCTTCGCATTGTGCTGTTTTTCCGCGCAGTGCTAGTCGCTGGCGACGCTAGATCTGTCGCAGGGCGAGCGATCTTCTTCTCTGCCGGACCGCAAAAAGACGTCAGTTGCCAGCGGCTATTCATGTTGCGATGTTTTGTGTGTGTGTGTTGCCTTTCGAAAATGTTCGTGGAAAGAAAGTTTTATTCTTCGGCAGAGGAGTACGCTGAACTCGAGGAGGTATAGGCTGTTAACGTTAAACTGGGCACTTTTGAAAGCCCTGCTTAAGATCTACTTGTATGCACATTTTGTATCCTTCCATCATATGAAAAAATAACATTTTCGTGAGCCTGATCACTTAATTCGTGCGTCGGTCAAGTGAAAATGAGAAAATATTCGGAAATTAAACATCTAATAAATTAGTTATTTCTCACACTTACATGCACCAGAAAAACAGAAAGCAAAATTAATCAATTAAAGCATTCACAAATGTTTAACTAACATCTTTTATTTCCGCGTTAAAAAAAGAGACTACTTTCCATCCGTTGTTACCAACTTGACTAAGCGCATGCCACCCAATGTGCCTGTTAAAATATATGCAAGGTATGAGCAGCGAAATTTTTCAAAGTTTAATTTCGAAAGTGCTCATTTTACCATGAACAGCCAATATCAAGGAACACATAAGCATTTGCTGGGATAATAAATACAAGGAGGATATTTAGAAATGAGTTAAGCAATGCAGTGGGAGTATGAACACTTTATTCAAAACATTTACGGTTTAAGTGAGCGAGAGTTGTTATTTATAAGAAAAGTAAATAATATGTTTTATTTATTAAATGTCATTATTAGAGAATCACGGTCATATATACTGTCTCTGGTTAGTTATATTGTTCCCAAGAGGAGTGCAGAGATCCTCTTTAGTACTGAAAATACGCAACAATTACAGAACCCGAAAATCCTCTAAAAAATAAAAATACTGTAAGGAAAAGTAAGGCCGTAGATAGCAGTTATAATCTAAAATTTTAAATTATTTATTGAAACAATTTGAAACTCTGTGTCTGATATATAATAAATATTCTCTGTCAGTAATATTGGCAAATCGTTTCTAACATTAGAAATAATGTGGTTTGACTGTAAGCCTGTAAAAATGGCAAACAATTCCACCTGGCAGCTTTTAAAATTATAAATACGCCAGATTATAAAAGTTTAATTCTTATTTTTGCACTGCAATAATACTCCTAACAACGTTAAACAAATTTCAAGTCCATATACGAAGCAGAAAGGAAAATTGTGTTAACTAGTTGTTTCTTGATGGCTTAGCGATGGAACCTTATTCACGATGTAATTTCCAAACAATTTCCTCATTGTACGGTCGCAAAAGTCTGTCGAGTCACCAAGGTTGATGAAGTTTGCTGTTGATGGAATTTTCGAGAGGATCAGCCATAGTTTTCACTCCCTTTGAACGATGAAACATTATGCGGAGAGAATATGCAAAAATAATGGATTATTCGAGAGGAGTAGAAAGCACACGAATTGCAGTGAACGATAATCGGGAAACTGTAGACCTCATTATTAAAGTTTCTGATATTCTACAGGCATGGCGAATTCTTTACTTGAAAACTACGTTCCTGTTGTCAGTTGAGGCTGCAGTTCAGAAGAAATGTTTCATTCCCGTTCAGGATAGATTGGAAATGCTTTGTCTGCAACAGATACGCAGTATCTTTCGAACATTTTGTTTTAGAGATATAATAGAACTGAAACTGATGTATTAACACGATTTTAACTTGTCCAAATATATATATATAATATACAAATATTATATATATGCTATTCACAGTAAAATGAAAACTCTTGCAGTCAGCATTTGTAAATATATTTGAACTCAATATCTCATATTTCAACGCAAATAATATCTAGCATACTCGCACAAGAAATATCAAGAGTGAATCTGGAAAGGTAGTTATATTTGTGAAAATCTTTTTAATGTCCCAATATTTAAAATGAAACTGATTAGATTTTATTTTATGCATTCAATAATAATATATCAAATAGCATAGTATTTATTTTTAGCAATACCGCTGTGTCACTCGTCCAATGCACACAAAGCGAAACCGTAGTTTGGTAATGGTAGTTTTTAAATGTCACAGAAGGATTCACGATGACTAGAAAAATAAACTCTGCAAAGCGTTTAGAATTGTTGAAGTAACCATGAACCAACCATATATTCCCATATGCCGGACGAACCAACAGCAGAAAACGAAAATTTGGAATTTGCGAAATGTAACTGCCAAAACACAAATCTCGTAACTGCATAACAATCTCGTCATATCTAACAACCTGGAAGAGCTGCCCGTTACTGGCTCACACATATTTGGAGAAATGCTATCTCTACTGGACAACTTATTTTTTGTCCACCGCTGGCATGATTCTAATTCTAAGTAGTGAGTCGGTAATCGAATGATTTGATAGCCCGTTGTATGTCAGGGGGTTATCTCAATTTGAGCCATTCTGTCCATAATGGTAAAAATATTTCTAAGTCGGGCGACACGCGGAGCAATTATTATAACTCGATTCTCTTGAGTTCATTCGCTCGTTTCCTCGCAACTGTATTTATCTTGTTGATAGAACTGTATCTACAGAGAGTTTAAACATAGTTCATTCACGCTTACTTCCAACTTTTCTGAAGACCTGTTGAAGTTCTACTTCCTGGATATTCCTCCGCCTCATACGGACTAAGCTTAACCGAATCTAGATAATAACACCAAATGGAAAACGCAACTCATTCGTGCGCACTCAAGGTAATCATATTTTGAATAAGAACTATTTCTTACTAGGAATTACCAACACACCTATATAAAATAAAAAAAATAATCTTAAGATCTAAATTTAACCAAAATTCATTAGTTTTATGTCAATAGATTTATAAAACGCTTTTGATACATAACATATTTATGAAACAACCATACACATCATAGACGGGATGATTTTTCAAAGATTTGATTCAGAAAGAGCGAAGAAAACGCGAATAGACTACATTAGTCTATAACAATCCTAGAAAAATCTAAGTTTAATTATAATAAATTTGCGATTGTAATCTACCTTTTAGTTGTCATTTAACATTTATTTCACACTTACAAGCTACAAAAACTAAATGAGTATTGACATTAAAAATCGGGTGGTGGCAGACCTGGCTGTGGGCTATACGTGAACACGTCTGCGATAGCGAGTAGTAATTTATTTGAGATATGGAAACTAAATGAATATAACTTGGCTTGTATGACTTAAATCGACAGATCTAGACGAGATATTTCTTTTACCGCTAAAATCAGCACGCCAGCACATCGGAGTCGCGAGGCATACTGCCCGGGAATTTTCGAACACGGCCAAAATGGCCACTAGTCGCCGCGGGCTCCCACCATTACCTCGTACATGGGCGGCACCAACTCGGGGTCATGATCGCGTCGTTATCGTACACCCGATTCAAATATATCATATTTTTTCCAATCGTTTTTTTGGTCACAATTTTATAGCGTCGGAGTGCAAACCTTTCATCGCCGTTTCCGTCCTGGTAAAGGCTGTTCACGATAAAGTGAGTATTTCTGAACTCAACCTTATAAAAAAGTCACTGCTCCTGCCTGGATACATTTTAACGGACGCACTATGAGTGACTTGGGCCCAGTAAAATTGGTAACGATGAAGGGAAAGTAGTTTCGTATCTTAACATCGAATAAAAAGTGTTAGGTAACCATTTGTGATGATTAAAATTATTTCTTTCGTTTTCTGTTTTTCTTTTAATGAATAAAAATGAAAAAAATAAATGAGCAAATTTTGTGAAATATTTATTATCTTACCAATTTCACAGTTTCACTTGACCGACGCATGAATAAATTGATGAGGCCCACGGCAATGATAATTGTACATAAGACGGAAGAATACGCAACGTGCATACAAGTAGATCTTAAGCAGGGTTTTCAAAAGTGCTCATTTTACCGCGAACAACTTATAGCCCATGTATTGGTCTGAATTTAATGTCATGCTTACGTCAATGGCAAAGGCTCCAGCAGCTGCTTCTGAATTCCTCTAGGGAAGTGAAAAAAATAATGCCTTCCGACAGACTGTGCCGTTACTTTATTTGCCATGCCGCGGTGGCTGAGTAATTTTACTGCTAGCCTCCCACCAAGGCGAACCGGGTTCAATCTTCGGCGGGGACACTCCTGGATTTTCGCAAGCGGGAATCGTTCCGGACTATGCCGTTTGTCGGCGGGTTTTCTCAGCGATCTCAAGTTCCCCCGGGCTTGCATTCCGCTGCTGCTCCACTCTCACCTCATTTCACCCTCATCGGATCCCAAGACCTCGATATTAAGAGCAGCTCAACTTTTTCAACTCAACTCCACTTTATTTGCCAGTGCCACTACGAAATACGTGAAAGCTGTAATTATGATATTAGTCCAGAATGGAAGTAATACGGCTTTCTTTGTTTTACGAATTTCTTTCTAGTATGCTGAAGTTGCCAGAAGTATTTGTTCGTTATGCTATCATCAGTGAATCTGCAAATTAAGTTATATAAATGATCGTAGATTGGGTTTGAGGATGACAAAGTGATAGTTAAAACCCTACCAGCAGCCAAAGTTTCATTAACACGACAGGCAAGGGAAAAAATGGGAATAAAAGAATTGTACCACAAGGATGGTAGACCTATTTTTTCAGCCGACCCAAGAACATTCAGAAAGAGTAGCCATTTTAAGGAAAACTCAACACTTGCCATTTACGATTGAATTCATTAAGATAATTTCCCCAAAACGAAGATGAAAATGATTTGCTCTTTCCGCAGACAGCAAAGACTGTAGAATTCAAATGTTTTAAAAGAATAAGGCAAAGTGCCATAAAACTAATTGCTGACATTATTTTTATGACTTTCCCTTCTGATGATGGCTCTACAAGTATCCTTGCGAACTGCATATTCACATTCTCCGCATCTTTCATTCTCAGCTACTTAACCGGTCGCAGTAACACTCGAAATCTAAGTGTTTTTTTAATCTCCACGTTTGGGAAATCGCTGCTGGGACACACAAACTCCCGATATGTACGTTATTGGTGATAAACACGGAAATATTGTATCTGAATTATGATCCACATCACGCCTTGGATGTAAACAGGGTTTTTAATAAAAAATGAAAACTTTCCATTCTATATTTTTCCTTTTTTTTTAATTAAAGATTTATTTTCGCCTCAGTAAAAATTCATTTCTCTTTAAATTAATTATTTAAAATAACGAGCTGATACAGTTGTGTTAGGCTACATTACTGAAAAAATATTAACCGAT
Organism: Dryococelus australis; assembly: GCA_029891345.1. Classification (NCBI taxonomy): domain Eukaryota; kingdom Metazoa; phylum Arthropoda; class Insecta; order Phasmatodea; family Phasmatidae; genus Dryococelus; species Dryococelus australis. Next base: position 118,142,424 of record CM056997.1, read on the forward strand.
AATAAGAAAAAATGTCTGTAACTTATGCACAAAATCTAACAGTGCTTAAAATAGTCTTAAAAATTCAGTAAATAAATTTTACTAGCAGTGATGTTTTACTAAAAGTGTGTTGTAAAATGAATCACGGATTTTGCCACAAGTTCTGAGTGGACTCCAACGACCAACGTATTTTGAACAGTTATTTTCTTGTAGCACCTGCGCACAAACGATAAGAAAATATTTTGCACCAGAAATTTACATTTAATTATATTTCTAAATTGCTTGCTATTTGCAAAATACTCAAGGCAGAGTCAACGAACACGCCTTGCTGTCGGGAGGCACAAACGCACGTCTCTTGGCATGTCCTCGATCCAGGCTCACAATTTGGCAACAGAGCTGTCAAATTCACGCTTTTAGAAACCGACGTTTGGTTTTCTAGCACTATCATGCTTTTACAAAATATAACTATTTAGGGAGTAAATTGATTTAATCGTTGTTGCATTAAACTATTATCAAAATAAGGGAATTAGCGTATATAACAAGGCGTGTATGTGAATAAAGAGCTCACATGAGTCGACCACACGTGGTTGTGGCAATTAGAGAGTTTAATGATGTAATTAAATATCGACTGTTGTGTTAGTTCTTGTGCAGCTGGCACTCGTATTGTAACCCATATTCCCTCTTCGATATCCCAAGCGATGCGACCAATATTTATATAGTCTACACGCCATTTTTCACACTTTTTGAGTCAAACCTTTGAAAATCACCCCATGTAGGACGTGTTTGGTTGTTTTTTAAGTGTGTCATATATCACAAATATTTTTTTCTTCTGTTAAGAACTACGAATCTTATTTTTTGTTAAACAGATCATTTACTTATGATTTATTTATAAATTGTAATGTTCATTTACTATCGATACGGATAAAAACATTGAGAAAATACGCGTGTTGATAATGCTTAAAGGTATTATGTACCTGCGCGTCCAAGGTCACCAACACGCACGCCTAGCGCCTCATCGCTCCTACGCGCAACGCGTGCAGTGTTACCGGCGTGGCGCTATACTGTGCAAATCAGATCAGTAACAGTGGGGTTTTATTACACGTGATGAAAGACCACAGATTAAACTACGCCCTACGTCCGTATCGTACTTTTCTCTTGTCGCTTAAGGAAACTGCATAAGCAAGCTTTAAAAATGCGATGTTTGACACCTTTCACAAATTGTTTTCTCCAAGAATACATTAAATATGACAAAAGTAAAACGATAGGGATATAGAAAATAGTTATATTATTCTTTCTATCAAAAAGTCGTATTCCGATTACGTTTATTTACCGAGATACGCGTTTGCGCGCACATGACTATTTCACAGAAAATGTTCCCGTACATAATCCACTTAAAGTTGTTCACGCTAAAATTAGCACTTTTGAAATCAACCTTAGAAAAAAGTCACTGTCCACGCCTGCATATACTTCAACATGCGCACTGAGTGGCATGCGCCCGGTAAAGTTGGTAACGATAGATGGAAAGTAGTTCCATATCTTAACGTCGAATAAAAAGTGTTAGGTAACTATTTGTGATCATTTAAATTATTTATTTCGCTTCCCGTTCTTTTAATGCACCAGCGTGTAAAAATAAGCAGTTTATAAAATCTTTACTTTTCTAATAATTTCACAGTTTCACTTGACCGACACATGAATAAAGTGATGAGGCCCATGCCAATGTTAATTTTGCATAAGCGGAAAAATACACAACGTCCATAAAAGTAGATCTCAAGCAGGGCTTTCAAAAGTGCTCATTTTACCGTGAACAGCCAGCCTATAGTAAGAAATAGTTATCAAGCAAAATATTATTAAACTGAGTGCGCACGAATGCTGTGCGCTGTCCCGTTGGTATAGTTTTCTAGACCCTGTTAAGATGTATTCTACTCAGGTTTATTTTCCCTAAATATACCCTATTGCTAAGTATTAGGTGTGCGTCCACAGTAGGAAGGACCTAAATGCGTCTCAGGGCTGTGCTCCTTACGCCTAAAAGGAGAAGAAGTTGCATGCGAGGAGACGTTCATCATGGCGGGGAGGGATTGAGTAGCCACAGCCACCATTTTAGGCCATGACTGCCTCTCTTAGTGTACCTATAGCTGGAACTATAGTTAAGAAGGTGGATAAAAAAAAACCGGCATAGTGCCGCAAAAACACTCCAGACAGAAAAGAGTTCAAAACATGGGAAGCATTAATGAAAACGTTGCTAGGAAACAGCAGGTGTGGAATCCGTGACATTTTAATATGTGTTTGGAAGAAGAGGGGGTGGTGTCTGTGGATATTGGGCGTACTTGGCTTGAACTACTACCGATATTCCTATGCAGGCGAACCAGCACAACAATATTGGCAGAAGTGTCTTCCTGCTTCTCGTCGAGTGCGTCGGAAAACTGGGCAGCTCAGTCACGGCTCGGACTCTTATCTTCGTCTCCTGCGCCAACATCAGGGTATCCACGCCGCCGTGGGTGAAGATGAGGACCTGCAAGAGGGGAGCCACCCCATCCTCATCCACCAAACTCTCCGTCGGTCTTGGGTGAGCACTTAAAACTGCTCGGCGGGACATCCAGGAGCTACCAGCTGTGGAGGCGAATCGGCTGACCCACACAACTGATGGCAAAGAAAAAACATACTGTTGACGTGTTGTCGCCTCACCTCCACTCCAATCTCCCTCCACAATCCACCTTCCTACGGGCGGGCCTAGTAGTTAGCTGCCCCTCCTCGAGACGACGTCAAAGGTTCCCGGCGATGGGGCGGGGCGAGGGTTCCGCCCCTCCTGCCTGGTTATTGCTACGTCACACCCGCCTGGAGCAGGAACGACTTTGGAGCGACTGCGCAAATTTTCTCGGCATCGCCTCGCGTGACTCGAGGTGCGAAGGACATTCTGGGCCAGGTTATCTGAGCTATATAATCCGGGGCATGCCTCTGTGTCGGCCATCTTGACTGGCCAGTGCATGTGACGTTGACAGGTTGAGAGACGACGGGGGAAGGCTGAGTGATCTGGCGAGTGCAGTGTGGGGCTATCGTGAGAGCAGAGACCAAGACTGACCGGGTGAACTGTGAGAGTGACTTATAATGGTTGATGTGGGCGTACTGGAATCAATATTTTGGTCCTACGTATATTTGTAAATACTGATTGAATATTAAGCGATTGTAATTGTTATAAAGACAAAGACCGTGGGTACGACTTTTATCATAATTGAAATTATCATAAAATTACGTTCACTCATATAAATAAGGGATGTTAATAATCAGGATTGACAATTATATTTTGTAAATAATAGCTGCAGGTTTTTATACTATTGTAAATTAATTAGGCAGGTAAATTTAGTTCTTATATTTTGTTAAGAACCCCAGGTCTCACGAACCTGGATACGTCCTAGGAAATTAGCAACAGTAACTTTTAAGACGGCTTGGGACGTAAGTGAGCGGTGTAAACGTTAACCATATTTAACAAGTACATGGAAGTCAGTAGAAAAACAGGAAATAGCTACCCCTACAGAACTGCTTGGACTACTACCTTTGTGAGCAAATATTTTAACTCTGTGATGTATTTCTGACAAACAATTTTGTTACACCGTAAATTTTTACAGGCCATTCCAGTGCAATGTACTGTGCAAAATATATGCACTGATCTGACAAAGTATCTGCACACAAAGTCGGCAGAAATCTTCTATATCCGAGTTTGGTGTTTCTTAGGTTTTGTATGCTGGTATCCAAGAAAACTTGCGGACTTCAGATTACGTTTTTAGTGATAAATTATGTCAGACGCACTCCTCCCTAACCGTAGAGTGGATATGGGGTAGAGCGATCACGCTATCTGCGCAAAACCAGGTCCGTCCGCCCCAACATTTAGCTGTTTTTCTGCCGATACGACTTTCATAAACGACGTGGCTTGGATTTGAGGTTAGACCACTGTTAAGTCTAAGTGCTTTGAGATCTTCATATACTTCCTCTAGCCAGTTTTTAATGCTGTTGGATTTCAAATTGGTACAGATGATTTATTTGCGTAAAAGTGATAGTCTTTTAAAAATTAAGATACAAACACGTCCAACACTGTTGACCATGTGATTGACTGTTGTACTGGGTTGGGGTAGGTTATTGTTAGGTACAGGGGTGGATACAGAGAGGGCGTTCACAGGAGACATAACCCCCGACCCCAAAATAATCCGCTCATTTACATGGAATTGCACTATGAGTGTTAAAAAATTGGAATGTAATAATTAAATATTTAGCATTCGTTTGGTTTTGGGTTACGAATTTCGCTGCACAATTGATATATTTTAGCATGTTTATTTATACAATGTAAAGTGCGTTATCAATAAATTGTTAGCCGCGAGTGCTCGAGAGCAGAACATATTATTCGACAAGTGTGATTGTGTTGTGGTAAGGTGCTATTAACTAGTTTTGAAGGGATGGCTCTGCCTGTACAATAGGAAGAAGGCGCCACTACTCCCCCTACCCCGCCCCCCGGGCCAATAACAGAAATTCTAGATCCACTCCTGGTTGGGTACATGCGCAGAAGACAGAAGAAAGTCAGTGTACCTCATACTTAGTCTGTGCTCGCATGTGGGAATCGTGCCGGACGATGCCATTGGTCGGCGGGTTTTCTCGGGTATCTCCCGTTTCCACCGCTATTTCATTCCGGCGCTGCTCCATACTCACCTCGATCACCCTCATCGGCTCTCGAGACCTCGATGTTAAGTGAGTTGGAAAGACGTCTTGAGGAGTCCTGCTCTCGTCAGCGCTACACGTAGCGCGTGTCGAGTTAGCAAACTAAAGATACACTGACTGAGCCAGCGAGACGCGCTATCGTATGACGTCAACCGAACGTTGCCAATTCTCAACGAGCGCTGCGTTTGTCGCGTGTGAGCAGGTGTGTAGGTGTGTAGGTGTGTGTGTGTAACAAGTTAACGGAGGACAGACAGGCCACCGGACGACCGGACGGATTTGAGGGCTGTGGGAAGAGCTCAAGTCGCTTCGCCGAACGGTATCGCCGTGCGCAGAGCATGAGGGGTAAAGGTGAGTGAGGAGTGAAGAGACGAGGTCTTCAGAGTCGATGAAAGGTGATTTAAGTGAATATGGAGCGTTGCCAGAATGAAGGGGTGGGGAAACGGGAGATCTCCGGGAAAACCCGCCGACCAACGGCATCGTCCGGCACGATTCCCACTTGCGAAAATCCGGTGATCCGGCCGGGGATTGAGCCCGGTTCGCCTTGGTAGGCGGGCGAGAGGGGGAAAGGTGTATATTTAAATATTGCCGTATATTTCGGAATATTATATAAACGCATCATAATGTAGAATACCATTGTTTCTTTTGACGCACACAATGTAATGTGTTATGTCAGTATCTAAAAACTCGCAAGACCACATTATACTTCGCGTTTTTTGGAACAAGGTGAAAAACTGTAGAGCTTGTATAGTAATTAATTTATATTCATATTGTGTTACAAAATTGCAGGTAATTGAAAAGCACATTATTGGTTTTCAAAAAAAGAGATATATATATATATGTGTGTGTGTGTGTGTGTATATATATATATATATATATATATATATATATATATATATATATATATATATATATATATATATAATTCAGTGGTGCAACCATAATTTTGCTCTCGGAGAAAAAAATAAAATGGGGAAAGGGGTGATTTCACTTCAATCAAAACACTTAAATAATAGTTATTCCTTCAACTTCACCAAGCTGTAATTTACAAATCACATACTGTATTATTTCAGAATCAGATTATGATATCGGTAGGTTTTCTAAAACTGTAACTACGTAGTTTACGTTAGTAATTTTATGGGTTCATTTGTATAAAATAGGTATATTGAAAATAGCGTGCAACTCCTTAATTTACATATTAATTTATACTTGTTCACTGTTGCAACAGACGGAAGTTTTGATTAATACTTATTACCTAACAATTTACACAAATCTAAAAAGTGACACACAGCACTTTTCATATTATTTGTTTGTGATGAGGTTCTGAATTACTGTCAAATATTGATATGTTTAGCCCTTAAAATAAAAATAACACAGAAATTGTTTACAATAACATACATATTGCAATGTCTTGAACTGTACACAATAAAACTAAGGGAGACAAACTAGACACTTGGAATACTTAGATATCTTTTTTAATGTTCATCTCACGCATTTGCATGCTTCGTGTGTGTCGTGGGTCAATCAGTTCATAAATGAAACAATCTGTGTAGAACATGGTCATCTTCGGCTCGACAATGTTTTGGCAGAATACATTATTGAGAAAAATCTGTTCTGTCAACATTCCTTTTGGTGTCCAAAATAGAAATATACAAAACCTACGGCCCGTCACATGAAGTTGTGTTTGTATCTGGCAGATGTAATTGTAATCAGACTTCACGTTCATCTGTCCGTTGTGTACAGTACAGCAAGTAACCTTCTCTTCCTTCACTGCCTGCTCCGGTGTCAAATTACGAGCGCTGTAAAGACATTTTATCTCTACTAAGCCATCTTCACCAAGTAAACCATCTGGTAAAGCGCCTATAAATGGCAGCTTTTCACTACCAACAGTCCACTTCGCTGAACACGATCACCAAGCCGTATTTCCAGTTCTTCTACTGCGATTCTCTCCTTTTCAATGCCGTATTTTGTAGCCCGTGTCTTACTTTTGGCAGTACTGTCTCTCATTTTGCAAATTTTCCCAGCCTAAGAAGCTGTAATCCTTTTCCGACGTTCCTTTTGCCACAAAAACGACTGCGTCTGTAGTACAGCGTGCTAGCATAATTTCTTACGATCTTCATCAGACAGGTTCAGTGACTCCGAGAAAGCACTCTTTTTGTCTTTAAGCTCTTCGTCAAACAAGTCTGGTGTAGAAGCTAGTGAACCATAATCGACATCTGGGCATTATTGAGCTTTCTTTTCCTATCCGGCTTTTTAATAAAATGCTTCTTCTTTTGTGTTATGAATTTTTTTTTGTGTGTACTCCAGGACTCCTCTGAGTAAGATATTTGTGAGTATACCGATGAAGTTCCTTAGTGTTCAACGAAGTAACATCAGCATAACAACGCGATGTGTATGAACCTCTCTTTGAAAAATTTATTCGTTTGCCTCCCGTAAAATTGACGAGCACAAAATTAAATACCTCTGCAGGATTATTGGGAATATTTTCAGTAAGTGAATTTGCATGGTGACAAAGGATATTGACAGCAGACATTATTTCGTTAAACAGCCCACATTCTGACAAAAAGGGCAATAGATTGATTTAATCTTCCCTTGCCACACCATTACTAAAGTAACCGCGACTCGTATAATCTTTGTGAATACCAAATACATGGTATGGTCCGTTCAATATATCCTTCTTCAGTTCATCAAATTTCTGCGCCTCTGGACCTGGTTGCTTATGTCTGTACTCAACTGCTTTTTGCACAGAAATCCGTAGTCTTAAGAGCCTTTTTCATAACTCGTTTCTCATTTGAACACTTTCAGATTTACAGTTTGTTACTATCCCTAGTAAACGAGTGTTGTAGTTTCGTAACAAGTGATTATTGCATTCAATCTTCTGAATCGGTGGGAGTGGACCATATGGCATGGCATCCACAAGCTTTCTGTGGACACTGTTCCTTTCATTACAAATGAGTCGCTCATATCTGAAAAAATGTATATGTAGATACGTGTTATTAAAAAAACGTTATTTCCATATTAAAAGTACGCATGAAACAACGTAAACCATTTCTACTTACATGAGGTTATGCATTTCTATGCTGGCACGGAACCCGTCCAATATGATCTCTGACTCCATACTGGTAGAGGAATTTGTCCAGTTTTTATAACAGGTGTGCACTGGAACGTCTTTCTCTCTGTCTTGGTAATAATGGCAGAAATAGCAGTACTTGTTGCGCACACCAAGGTAAAAAACTTTCTTCGTGTCGTACCCAACAATGCATGCCTGAAAAATAGATGTGAAGTGTTAGTAACAGTCAGTGAACAAAACCCATTTCATACAAACATGTTTCTTCTAAAAGTAGATATCTCCAAATTGTTTTCCTGCTCCTACCGCGCAACATAGTGATACATTTTGTAACGTGTGCATATATTTATATATTTAATTAATAATGTAATTTCGGTATTATCTGCCATGTTTAATTTCACTCCAGGTAGCTCAAATCTTCAACCAGTTTGTTATGGCCCGCCTTTATTTAAATACACGTATTCAGTCTATTTCAACATTAGAACTTCTAGCTGAAATTGTATTTTACCGTACATGAAACCTTGGTATATTATACATTTTAAACATTATCGTACCATAACAGTTATACATAAAATCCCTATCTTGTGGTATAATCCTTTCTTTATTTATACGTATATAGCTCGAGAAATAAAACATTTAAAAAGAATTATGTTTTGCATGGCAAAAACTGATACCATCATGATGATGTGTCTGTGACATATCACGATACTTGCTTACATATACAATGTTCCAGGCTACGTGTGGGTTTGGAGTTGTTAATATTTTTTCTTGTTTCTGGTGAGTTTAATTGTAGTTGACTCTTCACTGAATGCATATAACGTGATGCATAGGTATACAGTGCAATAACACAAATATATGCTCTCCGGGTAAAGTATAGTTGCACGATTTCGAAACAAAATAAACAGTGTGTGACGAGTGTTTCAACACGGAGAGTCGTAGGAGTGTCAGTAATTAGAGCCACTCCTAATGTCTGCATTTTCACGTGGAGTTCGTTTCAATATTAATTTAATATATTGTTTTTATATTGTAACCGCCGTCCCATTATTCGTAAAATAAAAATAACTGCTCGTATTAACAGAAAAGCGGCACTTTTACGAACAAATAACTCTTACTGAGTTTCATGTAATAAAATTACGAAAATGGTATTCCAATTTGTTATTAAAATATAAAAACGTTTATGTTATCACATTGAGATATAAGTACCATACCCAAGTGTTTGCAATTTTGTAGGCTGAAGCGTATAGGCTTAGGGCAACTTGAAATGCTTAAAAACCACAATGTCCGGAATAATAAACAATCTAGTTCAGTCGATGGAGGCTTAGTAGACCCTATATATTTCTGTTTTGAAGTTCAGATGGTTGTGCAGGCGAGTGACTCGGCATAGCTCGTAAATAATGTGTATAATATTGGAGTAGGTTACAAACAATTGTTTGAATAAGTTATTTGTAAGTGTTGAAGCATCAGCATAACATGACAGCTAAATACATTCCGTATGTTTCGAAATAAAGGGTGACCTTGATGGATATTTCGAAAACGTTTATAAAGATTTATTCACATATACTTACCACATCAGAAGGAGCATTGTAGTTAGTGCGGTAAGGCCGCTTGCTCCACGCTCCATCTGTAATGACTGCAATGACTTCTTTATTTACGTGTCCACCTGCTATCGCTACTGCAGCTTCTTCTTGGCCTGTCTTCTTCATAGCTTCATAGGTAGTACTTGTGTATGTTTAGCACACTTTGTCATGTTTTCTTGTAAATGTCGGTCGAGACATTGATGGTATGTCTACGATCAAATGGTGTATGTAAACCACAATCTTTGATACGTTGGAAAATGTATCCCAGGTTTGCAATACATCTTCCTTGGATTACAATAGGAGTAAATGTGTACTTCAAACTTTCATTTTCTCTGTCTTTTGCATGGTGAACTTGTTCAGTGTGTGAAACTTCAACACATTTGCTCCTGAAACAAAAGTCATCGCACACATTAGGAATTCATTTTGAAAGTCAAAACAGTTTAGTAAAAATGAACTTAATACATTTAAGATTCAGCTATAATAACAACAATAAAAACCTGTTGCAATGAAAAATGTTTTCTAGATCTGAGGTGTGACCAGTCGGTTCCCTGCATCTCGGAAAAAAGTTGAGATCTCACATAAATATGTGAGATCTCAACTTTGATGGAAGGCTAGAGAGCTTTACTATCGCATAGTAAAGACAACTACACAGATACATTGTAATATTATACTTAAAGACATATCTAAGACAAAAGTTCCTATTATTTGTAAACAGCAATGCATTTATCATTATCATTGTTGTGTATATCAATAAATTTCCTGCGGTGATGCAATCATTGAACAATAAATACATGAATATTAAGTAATTCTAGATCTCGAAAGAAACAATGACTATGTCATTGAAATTATGCCCGTACTATGGATCTATTATTCAATGTTTCATTTCCAAACTAAATAAATTTTCCGCACGTTTCCGAACTTATTGTGCAATAACATCACGAAATATATTAAAATTATAAAGATGACACATAACAGAAAAAACCTAGAACGTAATGTATCAGCAAAGGATGGATCCAGGGGGAGGGGCGAACTTTATTGCCTCTAAACCTACAAACAGTGAATGCGAGGAAATTACATGATGCGTAAATACACCATACAAATATGCCTATGTTGGATAGCAAAATATAATTCTGGAAATGTTCGCAGCTGAGCTGGGCTATTTGTGAAAGAGGGGATCATTCACATAAATGGCCTTCCCCTCCCCTCCATGAGAACGTGCGTGGATATGGTCAATGCGCCGTCTTAGTTTTGAATGGGCGTGACATATTTTATAACGTAGAACTTGTTTTCATGAAAAGAATTACATTTCCACGTCCATATTAATATAAACCACACATTGCCACGTCAGGATACTCACAATTCCAAATTATTTTTCTTGCGTATGTGCATTACGTCACTGTATTGTCAGATTGGTCCAGTTTGGTTCGTTTGGGTGGCCTTTCTTCATTTTGTGCGTGTCTCTCTCGTGAACGAGTTTGCAGTTCACATCTGTGGAAGATCTGAAACATACACAAACATTCGTGTATACAATGTAAGTGTGCAAAATATTAAAGGGGAACTGAAAGTGGTATATTATTAATTTATTACCCTTTTAGGTTCAAATAAGTGGACTATCTTTTCAATGGCGACAAGTATTTTCGCATTTAATCAGTGGAATTTGAATAGCATACTTTCAGGAGTGAACACGATAAATTGCTAACTTTTAAGTTGTAACATCATTCCATTTACTACGTCCTGGCTTGTCTTCAGGACTTCCAGAATTGCGTTGTTCCTTTGATGATGGTTCTTGTAGGTTTTTTTTTTTTGTAAGCGAGGACATATTCTTAGTCGTACGTATATAATATAATTTTTACTAAGTTCACATCACACATACCCAATACACAGGCACGATGTGCATGTTAGGTCTCATCTGGGCGTACATTCGGTGTCTTTTTGATAAAGTTAGGGATGGAAAAGGGCGTGTCTAGTAGGAGAAAACTCGGAAAACGTACGTCCATTTTTAGTCACAAATAATGTAATTGAAATGCGATACATTAAAAAGTAGGAATGTACCTTTTTTTTTTGTATACAGTGAAGTAGTCACTAGAAATGTTTCGGTTTGTTTCTTTGTGACATTAGTTTTTTTTTTCTTTTTCGTTGCTTTGAATATTTCCCTGTGGTAGTAAAACAATTGAATAAAAAAAAAGTAAAGATACATATTCCGAACCGCAAACTCTTCGCTTCCTACCCAGGACAGTTACCACCTCAGCTGCAGCTACTTTTCATGAACGACGACAACATTAATGCTTTTCTTTCTGTAACTTACAATACCGCCATGCAAAAAAAAAAACGTAATATATTTAACCATATCTTTCATGTCACTGATGTAAAACAAGCTGGAGGGTTAACGTACATCGGAAACTTACTATTTGTATTACAGTTCCAGTAAACACTTGATTTGTACTGTTGAATTTTGTGCCCAAACGTATCGGTTTCCTCGTATTCATAGGAAAATAATTACCAGAACTCCATGATAAAATACAGCAGTGAAACATAAGACGTTTATAAAACCATACGTCATTATTAAATTGCAAAATATACGCAATATGTGTCTAAAAGTAAGTACATGAACGTGTTGTGTGTTCGTCTAGTGTGAAACATTTAGGAAGAGCGATATAAGAAGAGGCATTATTTAATAATAAACTTACAAATCAATAATTATCACGTAAAACGTATTGCCTCCGTGATAACTATATGCATGCACATCGTATTTATACATTCATGACACTAGCAATAATTTTACATTCTGATGTTGATTATTTGGAAATATACTCGCCCTCTTTTGTGGTGTTTTGAAAACTGCGGACATTTCCTTTTTTTTTTTTTTCGATGGGCACTTAACCAAAGCCTACTTTTGTTTCCCATTATTTTTCATCAATCTTTTCTCACACTTCGATTTTGGCCGGAGTGAAACTATGTGGCAACAGTGCCGCCGTCCCTTCGCGCGAGCGCAGTAGTTCCAGCCACCGTTACTGTGACGCGCCACCAGACAGAGACAGCGAGTACACTAGAAAATATGTTTCTAAAATAAGAAATTGTGGTGGTAAAATTGCATCAGATGCGTTAACTTCAATTTTAAAAATACCAACGAAATATTATCTTGAGCTCTATAATACTGAATTATAGATATTCTGTAGATGAGTGAATGTTTTCTTATAAAAATAATCATAGTCAGTTTAAAGAAGTTAAAATTATTTTGGAATTTTAATATATTTCGTTTTAAGATTTTATTATTATAGAGCTTTGTCATATATGATTTTACGAATCGTACAACTTACTTTTTTGTATATTTGTTTAGTTTATTTTTTCAAGGACTTATTTTCTGAAAAAGAGTTTGCAATTTTTTATTTGAAAACTATATACTGTATTGTCTATTTCCGTAATGAAATATCTAGCTGACAAAACAAACCCCATCGAATTCTGTCAAGTCGTTCACATCCTATTATTGACTTTATATTCTGGTCATTAATGCATGCCGCGACCTTTCTTGTCCCCTTAAGAGCCGTCCAAATCTCTTCACTTACCTTAGTATGTGCTCTTAACCAGATTGATCTACAGAGACGCATCCGCGTCTGCAACGACTTCAGGAAAGCCATGAAGTGGGATTGCCGGCCGTACTTGTAGCTAGGTAAACATAAAGACCAATTTTATTTGTGTTGAATGAAGATTGGGTGACTGGGGAAAATGTTTAAAAGGGGGAGGAGGGTGGTATGTTTGTCGCGCGTTGTTCCCCAAGCCCCTTCTTCGCAGTTTGCTTTTATGTTTCTGCTGGGGGAGAGTTGAGCAGACCAAGTTGCGAACTGCCGTTTGGAAGGGCGCATTGGGCCCATCCCCTCACCCGCCCCTCATACTGTGTTCCACACCCCTAACTCATTAACTCTTCTTGCGGTGGCGCGCGTGGCGCAGTCGTTACGACGCAACTTAACTTTCTTCGCCGATGCTCCGCGCATTTCCGAACTCCGACTCTGCGCGCGGGGGAACAAATCTAGAAAATAAACCTGCGGCGAACAGCTTTCAAGTGTTTACTTTTAATAGGAAAAAAGTGCGCGTAACTCTTAATTTTCGTGGAGAAGTTTCGTCGCTCAGAATCCTGGGGTCTAATTTCGTTCGTGCCGGATACGGACCGTCTGGAAGATCTGTAGCTTTCGACGTGACTAACTGCTGAAGTTATTTGTATCCACGCCAGCTAAAGTTATTCGTGGCCACACTTTTATTACAATGATGTAACCCTTGTAAAATGTACTTCGTGTATATGAAATAAATCTCCATAATTTATGCCTATTTACCAGATTTACATATTATGTTTTATTTATGTTACACTACTAGTATAAATTTTCTATGTTCGTCACCTATGTTATTTTTCATACTATTTGCATTGTAATAATTATATGTATTTCATTTTATTACGTTTTGTATTTGGGTTAGGAATTTTCTGTTAGTTGTACGTGGTAATTAATGCATTGTTTAAGGATAGGATTTTAGCTAGTTCACATTTTTTCTTTATATTGATAAATTTTTTTTAATTTTTGTGGTCTCGTATTTGTGAATTTTTTCATATTATTTTATTTTTCATTGTATTTATTTCTGAGACAATTTTACTCTATGCCTTTTTTCGTTTGGCAGTAAGGAAGTATTAAGTGGTTCATAAAAGGGGGGAGGGGGAGGTGTTAGGTATTTGCTGACTTCCCATTGGCTTCAGGTTCGAATCCTGGCTTCCCATTGGCTGGAACCTTTAAGCCATTTTCGTTTGAGTTAGGCCTACTTCAAGCCTAGAGAGCTAAGCTCTCTCACTACTCAACTGATTTACAGAGTATACAGACATGTAGGCTAGGACTCGTACCTGCAGTAGGTAACGAGTAGGTTTTTATTTAGTTAGTAGGGTGTTATTAGATACTCCTGGTTTTGATTTAAGTGTATTATCTCCAGCAAATGTTGAGAGCCTATGTGCTCCCTTGTTTAGGGTAGATTTTAGGAGTTTATCTAGACGTGTAGCGTACGAGAGACGGTACATCTCCTCTACGTCCCTACCCATGAAAAGTATTAAAGTTGCATTCCCAGCCCACCAGATTTCGCATGCATCCGTCCGTCAGCTGAGAACGACGAGCAACAAGTTGTCTACAGAAAGAGATAAGTTATGGGAGACTTATATTTAATTGGTGTCACACGTAGTGTCAGCCATTCCTTCTAGAACATTTATTCCCTATCGGCGACGCTATTTTGAAGTTTAACTTTTTGACACCAGCTAACGACCTTATTGCGTACGGATAACTTGAGATAGAGTTCCTTCTCACCGGAGCTAGGCACACAAAATAATCTAAGTTTTACAAGAGAAATATATTTTATTTTTATTTTATTATATTTTTGAACTTCTGCAAGCGATTTCAACCTTCAAAACGTCACCTTAATTTTACCATGACACAGGACCTTATTAAGCTAGGTACGACCACTTGTACTTAATTCAAAAGTATTACTTGTTTCTTAGCTTTTCCCAATTGCCACAGGAATTTTTCTTTCCGCTACAGTCCAGTCAGCTGATAAGTTTGAAACAGCTATTTAATGAATTATAATTTTTACTTGAATAAAAACTGGACTGTAAGAAACTAATCCTGCTGGTGGTCGACTACATTAATTCAGTGTTTTTCCTCATGTAATTCCAAGGTTGAATCATTATTTTTAATATTGAAAGTATTTCTCTTATCTAAGTGTCTTGTGAAATAAACGTGCACAAAGTGTGTACGCTAGTCGCTGTTCCTGTTATATGAGGGCGTGTAAGTTTTGGCAAGTGTTGGCTCACTGTTTCATCTCAGTACCGGGCCCAGGTACATGCTGAGAACAGAAATTTTCACTTGGTTAAGCGTAATAAAATGTCGCTTTTATGCTAAGACGGTACCACTAAAATAAATTCTTTTGTGTGAAATATTATAAGGGAAACGAAACGATATTACTGTTTATATACACACGTCCACAGCACACTATATAATAAACTGCTAACATAAGATTGGCAACCTTTTTATTGTACACTTTTCAGTTTGGCATCCTATATGTGGTGGCCAGTACAAAATGAAAGCGGCATAGTTCTCCCTAATATTACAGTAAACGCCTGCGTGTCTGTTTAGCGATGTGTTCATGTTACATAGGAAGGTAAATAATTGAACAAAAAATAGCATTTCCCGAATTTGTATGTAATGGTATTTAGTAAAATATTTACTTTCAATACGAGAATTTATGGGAGCTTTATGTCAATTTACGATCGTTATGCACACTGCGCGACGTTTTACCTCAGTTCGGCGAAATTATGAAAAAATTAAACTTTACAATTTCCATGGCGTTCACATAAAATAAATTTACCTAAACCTTTTTCAAAACAACTTGAAAGTTGTAAGGGTTTTAAAGCACAAACTTGAAGAGAGATTGTGTCATGTTACAAAAACTCACTAAGATAGCACGTCACCTTAGTTTTTAGTAAACTATATCAACTACTATGTTTTTACAGGTAGGTTGAAAATATACAAATTCACTGTAAGCTGCCAATTTGCTTATTATTTTAACAACTACATTAATTAATAATTATCTGGCAAATATCGTTAGATCACTGTAGTATTCAAGCTGTCTGATAAACCAATGGTATTGCGTACAACTAACTTTGGCGAATGTAATTAGTTAGAATACAGACGTAGAGCAAACAGAGGAAATTTTTGTAATTTCCTTTGAAACTGGAGGGAATAAGTGAATAAATTGACACTTCTTGACCGTTAATGAACTTTGGCTAAAAACATTTTTGGGTTTGTCGTTTTTGTAATTCGTTGATTTGAATTTCGATTTATAACGTGATTTATTTATCTGTAGTATTACGTACGAGACAACATGACAATACGAGGGTATTTGTAAACGTAATCTTAAAGTGCTGGAATATTTTTCCTTCAGTTTTTCACGTCTCCTCCATTAGTCTTTAAATCCATGCACTCTACTTGCTAACCAGAAGTGTTGAACAAGCTCTAAAACAAGTTAGTCAACATACACTAATGGAAATTGTTATAAACTGACTATTTGGTCAGTTCATACCTGAAAGGGGCCAAGGATATAACTAAATAATGAGTAATGATTAGATATAGCACAACAGTATAAGATGGGGTTTATTGAACATAAAGTTTATACAGAGTGAGTGTAAAAGAATACCCCTAATTTGAAGGTCTATACTATCAAAACCAAACAACCTACAACCTTGGTTGACCAATCAAATGGACCGTGGAACCATGAAGTTTGTTTACCATATCTTCAACGTTCCATGTGACCACCACGAGCGGCCCGAACGACATCTACGCGAAACTCGAACTCGTTCCACACTCTTGTCAGCATGACCGGTGTTACGGTGTGGATGGCGTCCATAAATCTCGAGTATTTGGGTTTTCTCAGAGAGTTCCCATACCAGGCAAATGAATTGCGAATACAAAGGTCTGATTTTGAGCTCGACGACCATGGAGCCACGACCTGCATTATCGCTAACTGCGTATAATAAAAATGATAAGTTAAGAGAACAATATCGAACCACCATTAGAAAATTAACATTGAAGGGCTTTTGTTGTTTCGCATCACTAAAACATTCATATATGTCGACTACATTTCAAAAGAGATGAATAGAATCCAGGTGGTTTACATACTGCGAATAATTACATTAAAGGCAAGGTTTTGTTTTAATATCGCGATTCAGGTGGGGTGTTTTCTCTCAACGACGGTATTTATTTTGTTTATCTCCATCTTTTTAAAAACTGTCTTGTTCGCATGTAATATTTCAAGGCTAGGAAATAAATGGTGCAATTTATATTATATTAGTGATTCTTAATAATTCAAGTCGAAATATATTCTAAACTAGTTCATCTAAACATAAGAATACACAGTGGTGCAGTGGTTAGCATGCTGGGCTGTAACTGCAAGGGTCATATGTTCGCTTCGTCTCTACTCCTCCGGTAAACATAAGTATTTAATGTTGTGTAATGTGTTTAATTGTGAAGTAAACGAAATTAAAGAACAATGAGAAGTTGAGAATGACGCAAAAAATATATATTTACGATAAAGTGTTTGACGTATGGTAGAAGCATGGCTAGCAATCAGTAGACCATATGGTGGCTGTGAAGTGGCACATTGATGGGCTATTCTTGTTATAATCATATGTGCCGCGCTTGAACCATTAGTGTTCACCAGACCTGGGCCAGCTATTGGTAGAGTATGGCTAGTTAGTGTTGCCACTTTAGGACCATCAATGGTGCTCGTGCATGTCAGCTTTTGGTCAACTTTTTGCTGGCTTGACATCCAACTGTAAACCATAAATGGGCCATATGTGTTTGTTTTGCTACATGGGACAGTTTACCCAGGTAGTGATGAACTATACCGAATATACCGAAGGACCTGGATATATACATTTTTAAAGCGAAATTATTAAATAAATTGATTAACTTTCAGCTTTTGGCGTTAGGAATATGTAATTATTTTATTTTAAAATAGAGGGAATTAATTTTAATTTGTGACCCATAAATACAAAGAGTCCGAAATATTCCAATTTGGAGTACCCACCATTTTGCCTAAAATAGTTTTGCCTAAAATTAGGGAAAATAACATTAGGTTAAATGACTTTAGGTAAAATTACTTTAAGGCAAAACAATTTTAGGCAAAATAATTTTAGGCAAATCGACTTCCTGGCAAGTTAAGAGAGGAGCTAGCACTTAACTCGAAATGTTTTTAGCCAAAATATTTTTAGACAAAACGAATTTAGGCAAAACTATTTTAGGCAAAAACGACTGTCTGTAAAATTAAGCAAGGAACTGTGATTTTAGGTAAAAATATTTTAGGCAAAACGGCTTTAGGAGAAATTACTTTAGGCAAAATGACTTTTTGGGAAGCTAATCGAGAGGCTAAAATTTTAGGCAAAACGACTTTAAGCAAGACGATTTTGGGTAAAACAACATTTGCTTGTCGTAGGTAATTGAATTTTGTTTCCTGATTAAACACACAAGCACATTTACGACATTAGGTCACACCACTAGTACAATATCTCGAAACAATAGATGTGTTTTTCTTGTAAAAGGGCATCAATTTCAATGTATCAGTAACAAATAGCGCTGCATGTCGTGGTTTTAAAGGAAACTAAAATATTCGTGTAAATTTCTGCCAAAAGGCTGCGTACGAACTCATAAATAAGACTTCACATGTAAGAAAAATGTGGCTGAAATATAAAGCCATGTTTGTTCCATCTCTCCTGATCTATCCATTTTCAAATGTGGCTTAAGAAAGACTGATCGTATTTGTGAAATTAACACTTGGAAGTGCGGTTTGAACTTGAGTCGAATGTTAGTGGTGTTGGAAATAATAAATAACTACTGATTTTCTTATTTGAATGTGTTGTGTGTAAATAAACAAGGATTAATGCTATTCAGTAATATACTGAATAATTTTTTCGTAGAATTTCGCATTGTTGCTCGGAGTCATTGTGACGATGAGATTGCCTACATAGAAAGCACATCACGTAAATGGGGCATTGTTTGGAAATATATAACGCTCTCATTGATGTGATATGCCTATATTAGATTCGTTTTTTGCACAGGATATCTTTTTGTTCTTTTCTACAGCACAAAGTCATTTAATTGAACTGAAATGAAATTATCGCTATTAAACCCTTGTACGGGAAATTAAAAAATAAAAATATGGTATCAAATTAAAATAAAAAATGTGAGTTGTTGAAATTATTTAAGTATACAAAAAATTATAGATTTAAAATTTTAAGAAATTCTAACCTCCCCCCCCCCCCCTTTTCCCACGCCACTGCGGCCTAGTCAGGATAACGAATTACAGAATTAAATTACAGAATCATTCTTCTTTAATTAAGTCAATAACTGTTTTTCTTCTATTTTTATTCATTACGACGCTCCAGTTTGAATATATTATACGATCCATACCTACAAGGAATTTTAGATGTATGAGATAAACGATCGGTCCTCAAGTTGTTGAAAAGTTGCTGAAAACATGTTAGTAAAAACAATTTAAGCTGTTTTTATAAATTGTTATCAACTATGCTTCACTAGATCCCTACTTATTTAACCCACGCCGGTTTGTGTGCGCAATACATCGACAGAAACATTTATCAAAGCTCATAACTATGATGAAAAAGTTTTGGTTTTTAGTTTCTTCGTTAGAAGACGAATTCGCACGTGAAGTTTAGGCCTCCAGCTATAAGCACTCCTAACAATACAATACAAACATGGACAGCAGAACGGAGCATGTGTTCACAAGAGCACCTGGTCATATAGGTGGTACCGCAGGGGGGTGGAGCACGTCCAGCATATGGCGCAGCGTTTCCACATTACCACACCGCCGTCGAGCTCTCGTGTCAGACGGTACACCACCGTGCTGTCGCTAGGCCGGGGATCGAGATTCCGATAACTCATACCTACTATACACTTGCACATTCCGGCTTCGACTACAGACGGCAATGAGCTCACTGTGATCTGTCCTAGGTTTTGGCTGATACTGATATTATTCGAATCACGGAAAGGATTGTGATATGGTAATGGTGGGGAATATTCGGGTTGTTTGTATTTCCATGCTGTCTTAATTATGCTGAATCTCCTTGAATCTAGTCTGAACGAAAGTACTTTCTTTCGAATAGGGTAGCCAGCTTTGCTAGGCGGCAGTCTCCCTCCATTTAATCTACATGATGACCTTGCTTCGCTCGGGTCCCAGCGGTTTTTAAAGTTTTGTATACCTAGCTGAGGACAGCCCATAACATCACACCCATTCTACTTGTTCTACCAACCAACACTTCTTATACCTACCAACCATTCCACCCACTATAACTCTAGCATAGCTCAACCATTCATCCACACAGACCATACAAAGCAAAACATATATCCATACTAGTGACACAATCTGTTTCTTTGCATATTATCCACCATGCTGACTGACACCAGTAAAAAATACACTGACCACCCATACCAAATACTTTAACTCAAGCATTCCTTAGCATTACAGGACTCGCCGACACACGCATACTGTCCATACATTCGACATACATCAATAGTCATAAGACAGATATACTGGAAAACATATCACCCAACATATCAACCATACCATCCATGTTAACCCAAATTTACGAAGCAAATTTTTATAGTCCAGACCAATCCGCAACACAAACATTCTTACCATCAGTCAAACGCACATAACTTAACCTTCTGAAACCCAAAAAAACCTAACCTACCTTAACCTACCAATGGCCAGAAAATATTATACTGATCCTAAGCACACACAGGTCCTACACGCCTAGCATTATTTCAGCCACTTAAGAAAATTTCACATATTCAAACATCAGAAACGTACTTCAAACATACTGCAGCCAATCAGCAATTCGAGTGACATTTACCGTATTCTTACAAATGAACAGTCGGATCAAGCAGAATTACTTTTAAAATCCAATATAGCCAAATAAAAAGTCAGACACCATACATTCACGGCCAGCTCATATCACAATAATTTTTACCATCTGAAACAGTGATGATGCACTTCACTGTATTCGGAAATAGGCTTCCGTGTCGTGATACGTTGAAAATATCTTCATCTTCAGCATGAATGTGTATATGTAGAGTAACATCTTGCTTGAAGATCTGTATGTTACCATTGCAATCTTCTGGTGGTGGTGGTGGTGGTGGTGGCTGCGGTTGTGTGTTGACAGTGGAGAACCAATGCTGCAAATTTTAGAATGTCTCTTTAAAGTATCACATCAACAAAAACAGCTTCTGGCAGAATTCGCACTGAAATTTTTATTGGAATATGCTATATGTCCGTACTGTTCCAAGTCTAGACTGACACTGAAATGAAAATGCCTAAAAAGTCACGTATTTATACTTTGGAGAAAACTCGATTGCAGAATCAACACTGGCTACAATCAGTTAGCGATGATGCAAGTTCACGGCTCCATGATTGTTGAGGTCAAAAGACAACCCTTCATATTCGCAATTCATATTCGTGGTATGGGAGCACTTTGAGAAAACCGAAATATTCGTTCGACCAAGAAAACACGCAGGTACTTACATAATTATATGTTACATATGCTTGTAGGCATATTTATATACATATAAATATTGGAATATAAAATGATTTTCAATTATTTTATACATAATTATGTATATATATATACATTTGCCTACAAGTATATTTAAGTAACATATTGTCATGTAACTTTAAACAGTGAGTGACAAGCCAAAACTTAACTGGATAAGTAATTATTAATCACATAACAAATAAATCATGGAGAGTATTTGTGTATCGAATAACCACACACAAGTAGTATTTGCATAATGAGATGGAACTAAGTACCCATCGACTGATGAAACACAATTGACCAGGCGGTGGGTAAGTGCTATAGGATTGATAATTTAGTCTTTACTTCATATCCCATTAAGGATACTTAGATTTTATTTGCACTGTGAATAAATAAAATCATCGGTATTTAATCGGAACTGTTTTAGAGCTTTGGTGTACGGACCCTGAATGGGGGAAACATCAAGTATTTGGAAATGGGTGATTAGCGAATGCATTGGAGTCACTTAACTGGAAATAGAAAACCTGGGTCACAGTACTTTGGTGATAAGGGATAGAGAAGGGTCCCAATTTGGTTCAAATATGCAAATCCTTTCACGTGTTTTGTAGAAGAAACCTTCGCACTCATGTGCAAAGATACAATATGTTTTAACTATTTTTTGGTTTGAATGAATGAAAAAAGAGCCGAAAACTAAATGTGAAGAGATTTGGACGGCTCTTAACAGCGAGGTCTTGAGAGCCGATTAAGGTGATTCGAGTGAGTATGGATGGGCACCGGAATGAAAGGGTGGGGGAAACGAGAGATCCCCGAGAAAATCCGTCGACCAGAGGCATCGTCCCACATGCAAAAATCCGGTGACCAGGCCGGGGATTGAACCCAGTTAGCCTTGGTGGGAGGCGAGCAGGCTAACCGCTCAGCCACCGTGGCCACCACGAAAACTAAATAACGGCTTTAATAAGAAACATGGTATTTTGGCATTTGTTATTTTTAAGAACTTCATCCAGAGAATGGAAAGCGTTATCACTATTACCACAATTCATTTGAAAAGTTTATATATATATATATATGTATATATATATATTCTCTTGTTCCCCAGCACCTACAGTATAGAGCTTACTAGGAAAATGTATCTATGGTTTAGAGTTACGGGAAAAGCTAAATACAGTAGACTGTACATAAAATAGTAAAATAAGTAACTTCGATTATGCATTCCATATAGAGCATGTTATGGAAATCTATCCTAGTTTTACTGGTCTCTAAAATAGTGTAAGGATACAATGTGTCATAGTAAGTACTTAACAACATGAAAATAGTGATGAATGATTTCTGCGAACAGAGCAAAACTATTTAAACGAGGGTGAAATCTCTACAAAATATCACGTGGGAATCATTATCTGCGTAATTGTTTCTTATACACAAATATATGAGCTACACATGTATAAAATTTACGTACATGATTTTAAGAATAGTTAATAACTAGACAAATTTTATTGTTATTTAATTTAATATTAAACGCGATAGAAAAATTATGACCTTCTATGTAAAACTTCTAATTATCCCAATGATACAATTTATCTACACATGTAACAGAAATAAAACATTTCCTATAATTTATATAAGAAAACTTTACAATTACGTTACTTAGTAAATGTAAATGCTAATTAGACGAAGATATGAACCACGTGACAGTTATATTTAATACAAATGTAGTTGAGCAACAAAGTCCGTGTCTTAAACTAAAGGGAAATACGAGTACACCAATTACAAAAGCTATATTGACCATTCTTTTGTTTAAATAGGTGCGGGCATGTTTTGATGAAAGAATATGGCGCTGGCCATGTTCTTTGCTGTTTTAAATAAGTATGGATTCTTTTGTATTGCACAGGGGTTTTATGTTGCAATTTTACTGAAGCGAAAAACTTTTACGATCTCCTGTGAATGTGATAGTATGGCTATTTTATGTCTGCTGGTAACAGCCGTGACTTAATTACGTTTTATGTTTTCGTAAAAGCGAGAGTACTGCAGGATTGTAATACAAAAATGAATATTTCCTCAACCAAGTAACTGAAACAGGTTTATAGCTTATTCCGAACACGCGGGAGCGCCCATACAAAGATGCGAGTACGCGTAGGTGATGAAAACATCAAACCGTTCGCCAATGTGAAAAAAATAACAAAAAGTCGTATTAATGACTTTACAGACCAGATTTGAAAGATTTCTGGATGAGAAGTGAACCTTATAACCGTAAATAGAGGGAAAATACAAACATTTAATAAATAAGAATAACATTTATGAACTATATAGGTGATAAAATTTTATTTACTAAAATATGTACTTTGTTCGAAAACTGTTATATCAAATACTGAAAGTTTCGTGATATTGTTTAGTTTCATTGTTAACGCTCACATATTAACATTAGCATATAGTGATTATGTGGATTACTCGCATCGTGTGATTTTATGGATACATATTAAAACATTTAGGCATGTGATTATTATGTCGTCAGAATTCAAGACAAACATTTAAACTTTAAACCTAAACGCTGAGAGGACATTAAGGAAACTTATTGCGTGTTCATGGTATCTAGGAGAGTTGCTATGAAACTAGGAATTTTTGTCATTTCGACAGCACGTAACACATCGCAATCAAAAGCACGAGAGGCCGTACCTTAAATTCTGACTTTTCTTGCTATAGTAAATAACTTCTACACATAATCACAAACGTATCTCAGAAGCACAACGAGCTCAATGAAGTTTCGGGACAAATTCCCAGACAAACTCAGAAATGTGGCGGTGCCTTTAGTAGTTTAGCGGGGATTTGGTCATGAATTCTTGTGCATCGTCTCGGTGCTTTCTCAAGCAGAACGATAAGGCATAACGCACACCAGTACCAGCTAAAAATTTGACTCTTAGTAACAACTCAAGGCGTCGTTTTTTTGGTCATACGCTGCTAAAGAGTGGCTCATTATACAGTGTCATTTCCAAATGTCTGCACATTGTTCCTCGTGGACATTTAGTAAACATGATTATTTTTAACGCGATGGCAAAACGGCAGGAGGTGATTCCTTTCACATAATACGACTTACGAACCAAAACAATTGTTTACACTCTCAGGCCCACTTGAATATGTGACCACCAGAGTTGCAAATAAGACATTTTTGTATCTGCACTGTGCTTTAGCCGTCAGAGGACTCATCTCTCTATCAGAACCAATGAGCTCCAGGCTTTAGGACCGGCTGTAGGAATATCAACCACTCGTAACATAGAACAGTCGCACGATTTACGGGGGCCGCGGTGATTTAGTGGTTAGACTAGGTTAGGTTAGGTTAAGTTAAGTTGTCCACGGTAAAATTAGCGCTTTTGAAAGCCCTGGTTAAGATCTATTTGTACTCACGTTATGTATTCCACCGCCTTACGTAAAACTAACATTGCCATGGAATTCATTACTTTATTCATGCGTCGGTCAAGTGAAACTGTGGAATTATTAGAAAAGTGTATATTACTTAGACGCTTAAAAAAAAAAAACAGAAAGGAAAAGAAATAATGTCAGTCTGCACAAATGGTTACATAATACAATATTTTTTACGTTAAGATGTGGAACTATTTCCCATCCATCATTAACAAATTTACGGGCGGTATGTCATTCAGTGCGCCCGTTAAAATATATGCAGGTTAGGGCAGTGACTATTTTCTAAGGTTGATTTCAAAAGTGCTCACTTTACGTGAACAGCCTTTACCTTAGGTTGCCTTAGGTTAAGTTATGTTAAGTCAGTTTGGTTAGGTAACCTGAAACCGTGTGTGGGCGTTGGTGAATTTAATTACCTTTTCACACTTGACTATATATATATGAAATAAATTCTACGTAAAATCACTTTTCATATTCCATTATTATTTTTCCAAAAATTTTAACGTAACATTTTTTTTTTTCAGTAACAAATAAATTATATTACCCAATGTTTGTAACTAATCTAACTGTACAAATCCCATTAATTTTTAATTTAATTCAGTCACCTACAGAGCACTCGGTTCGGGTTCGATTCCCGGCGGGGTCACCCCCTGATCTTCACAAGTGGGAATCGTGCCGGACGATGCCGCTGGTTGACGGGTTTTCACAACGGGATCTCCCGCTTCCCGCAGCCCTTGCATTCCGGCGCCGTGCCGGAATCCTGTGGCGCAGTCGATTGGCGCGCCGCTGGTCTAGGGTGCGGGAAGCCCTGGGTTCGAATCCCAGGTAAAGCATGGGTGTTAGATTGTTACGCAATAAGTTAGTTTGTAAGCCGTCCCATGATAAGCCTCCAGGCATAACAGAGGGGGACGTTAACTAGCTCTATATAATACAATACAATTACGGCGCCGCTCCAAGCTCACCTCGCTACACCCGCGTCGGCTCTTAAGACCTCCATGTTACGAACCGCCCAGATCTTTTCACTCAATAAATTATGATTTACGAATGGGTTAAAGGTTGTTCACGATAAAGTGAGCACTTTTGAAATGAACCTTAGAGAAAAGTCACTGCCCCTGAACGCATATATTTTAATAGGCGCACTGAGTTACATTTACGTAGTAAAATTGGTAACGATGGATAGAAAGGAGTTCCATATCTTTACGTCATATAAGAATTTTTGTGTAACCATTTGTGAAAACTTAAATTATTTCTTTCGCTTTCTGCTGTTTTTTAATGCATCGAAGTGTGAAAATGAGCAGTTTGTTAAATATTTACTTTCCTAATAATTTCTCAGTTTTTCTTGACCGACGCATGAATAAAGTAATGAGGCCCATGGCAATGTTAATTTTGTAATAAAGCGAAAGAATACTCAACGTGCAGATATGTAGATCTTAAGAAGGGTTTCAAAAGTGCTCTGTTTACCGCGAACAGCTTATACCTACAGGGAAGGTCATTGGGCGCCAAGCCCTTCTGCGTACAGTACCTACCAAAGCTAAGCTTCCTGTATTTATGTGCACAGTTGTCTACAATGTGTCAGAATGTGTTAAGATAGGTGGATAATTTTCAAATGATTGTTTGAAAATACAAGTAAACTACGTATGTGTAATACAAAAACAAATTACTGATCAGCATTAGTATTTCTGGAATACGAATCCGACACTCGAGACAACTGTTCTTCTGAGTGTATTGCACCAAGGCAAAATTGTTGTTAACTGAAACGTGGTTATTCATATCCCATCGTAAAATCTCGATTTTCAAGAAAATATATGTTCTTTAATAATTATTGTTGTTTAATAAGTCGTGATATGTTCTCTTCATAATTTATCATAAGGAATTACCTCGTTCCTGGAGCTCACGATCGTCTAGAGCTTTTCTTGTGCCTAAAGTATTGTAACATTTATAATCTAATGTGTAGGTTCATAACATTAGTGCATTACCTTTCTACACAAAAGACTGTCGCGGACTTGATTTAAATCGCAAGGATTTCGAAAAACTCTACTTTGGGCAGTCGATAGTAACAAAACCTGCGATATTCTGTGTTATGGTGCGGGCTGTTCGCAATTAATTTAGCACTTTCGTAATCAACCTTTGAAATATGTCCCTGAACTTAACTCCATACGTTAAAGGGCACACTTAAGCCTAGGCTACAATCACCGTAGCGTTCCCGTAACAAAATAACACTAGCATTACCGTGGAAGTATGAAAATGTACTGGCTACAACCGCAGTAAGAAAACTGTTACGCGAGCAATGAGAAACGAGCACAGAAAAAAGACAGGCTATATGTACATGTATCGCGGTTATTTACAAACATTGTGTTGGCTAAATTGATATTTTTTTAACTACTTATGATGAAAAAAGTTTCACGAGAATCGTATTTTGGGATATTTAGATTGTAGTATACATGTTAATAATTGCGTTGACTATTTAAATAAACGGAAATCGGAACTGTACCGCAAAGTTCAATAAATAACTATGTTCTTGTTATAAGCGTTCACTGCACTCTCTTGGTTGGAAATGTCTAGTGATTAGCCGGCGTAAAACTCGAGGTAAAAAAATTGAAAATATTCAATCCTATTTACGCCGCTACCGCGAGCAGGCCACCATCTTACGCCGTTATGTTGTTTTGTAGCTGATTCTATATACAAGTGTGAGTTCAAATTTTTATTGTAATTTCTTACGATGATTGTAGCCGGGCCTTTACCAAAATATTCCCAGTAAAGTCGGCAAAGATGTAGTAAATATACAGTGGTTCTTTTTATAAACGTCGTATTTAAAGTGTCGTTTCTAACACTGTGAGTGAGGATTGTCTAAGAGTGAGTTGCCTAAATTGGCTACTGCGTGACCATAAGTTCTGTTGGTCTCTGTTTTCCCATTTACAACCGTCATATTGATTCACACAACACCGGGCACTTACTGTACAGTTCAAAGTAAGGTTATCACTGTTATACCAATCTCCTTTTTTGAAATTTCCACATGAATTCCTCATTTCTCGAAAATGATTTACCCGAGAAGTGTCCGACAAGCCGACTTTTTCTGTTACATTAGATGAGCCGAATCATAATTTGTCCTAATAAATCTTTTACAGCTTAGCGTTACAAAGTTTCATGAAAACAAATAAAGGAAACCCCCATTTATTTAATGAAGGGGATGATACTACCAACCACGTGTTCAGGGGTGAAAGATATCAGTAATACAATTCAATGTCCACCGATTTATTACATAATTACAAGTACTTTATACTATTTCAACTAAAAGCATTTCAAAAATCGATTTTTGATGGCGTACAGCTCTCTTAAAAAACACTTAAAGAAAAAGTGTTATAATCCATTCACGGTTACTTCAGCCTTGTATGAAGCCCTGCTAGAGTTCTACTTCCAGGATATTCCTCCGCCCCGAACAAACGAAGCTTAACTAAGTCCGGAAAATCACACCAAAGGACAACGCACCGGATTCGTGCGCACTCAGTGTAAGAGTATTTTGTATAAGAACTATTTATTACTAGGCGCTACGAACACACGTGTTTTCTCACTTTTTTTTATAAAAGTTATTTATAAATGAAGCATTATAATTTATAGACAAAATATGAATGACATTTCAATTTAACATAAAAAAGTAACTTTTATGAACACAGTTATAAAACGCTTGTGATATACGACACATGTTGGAAATAACTAAACACGTCATACATGGGGAGGTTTTCCAAAGGTTTGATTAAAAAAGGGTGAAGAAACAGCGAATAGAATATGCGTTAGTTTTCGTCTTATATTTTCATAAGTAATAACCTGTTGAATTTTGTTGGTGTCGTTCAAATACGTGTGAAGAGCGTATCTTTATTTATGACGTCAGCACGCGGACTTGCAGCGGAAAGTTGGTGCTGCGAGGTTAAGATGGATAGTAATACATACGTATTTCGCCTCGCCATCCCATGTTAATTCCAGTACATCTACAAGTACCCCCTTACTTAAACAACCACTACGTTTAAGATCCCGCTTTAAAGTAAATTAAAGGTTGTTGTTAACCTGGCATCTCGCTTATCGCAGCGCGAAGCAACCGTGCCGTCTTTAAGAAAGGAAGAAAATAAAATCTTCATTATGCAATCTGTTCCTTCATAACAGTGTTATCTGGCGACCGCACAGCAGCAGAGGGAACTCTTTCGCCAAGGAACATTGCATAAAATTCTCTCTCGCTCTCTCTCTCTCTCTTTCTCTCTCTCTCTCTCTCTCTCTCTCTTTCTCTCTCTGCCCTTGCGACAAACCTGGCACTTAAACTCGGGGCTCAGCTGTCATGGATAATTACATAACCTTAGTCTCTCTCTCATATTTCTCCTATCCAACCTTAGCGCTGTCGCCGCCTGCAGACAATTGCGGACAGCGAGTCTGAAAATAACTGAGTTAATGTTGGACTAAATACTACTTCTATGACAGGGATTAGGAATGAAAGTTAAAATATGCTAACCAGAAGAGACAATTAGTTTCTCTTAAGGCCAATGGCGCACGAAAGCAGTATGTTTACCGATTTTAGTTATAACTTGTTTTTCAGAGGGTTAATCAAAATTTTTGGCACGACAAGACGTAAATATTAATTATTAACAACTTCTCGCATTGTTAAATATTCACTACCTTTATTATTCTGTAAGCTCTGATGAAAGATGAGAAATAAGATATTCTTTCTTATCTCCCTTCAGTGCACCGATAGTAGAAATGGCAGTGAATATCTACCAATGTAAGAAGGTGTTCGAAATTATTCTTTATGTTTTGTCATGCCAAAAGTTTTGAAAAATCCTCTGAAAAAACAACTTTTTATCTAAATTAAAGTAAATGCACGGCTTTCGTGCACCATTCCCCTTGAAACAGAGTTTTCGGTATATGGGACATCAGCTGTTGAAAACATTTTAAAAGTATTCCTTAATTTCTTCTTACACATCATTTTAAATCCTCCCGTCATATGTTAAAGTCGTCATATTGACTAATATTTGTGCGTCTATTAACGTGTAATGAAATTGTTGAAAAATCAAATACTTTACATTTATGCCAATTATAACTTTTGACAACTTTCGGATCCCAAAACCAAAAGGAATTGCAAGTTATTTCAGCGCTCGTCAGTAATCATTCTGTCTCAACAGTCTGCAGTGCTACAATTTTTTATTTCTGGAATATCTCCTTTTTAATTGCGGCGTGTGAAAAAAAAAACAGGAACATTTTTGACAGCATTTTAAATTCTATTAAATATGTGTGTTTCTCTCAAATGTAAAATTAGTACCAATATTTATTTAGGGCTCATTTACTTTCACTGTGAACGATATAGGCTTATTCATACGGTGTGAAGACGATTTTTTGGCCTAAATACACAGTCTCTCATACCTCAACGATAATCAGACCAATGGCGAATTTAACTAAAGGAAAACATTTTGATGGAGTAAACGGTTTGGGTGGCTCTTAAAATCGAGGTCTTGAGCCGAAAAGGGTAAAATGAGGTAAGTATGGAGCACCGCCAGAGTGAAAGTGTGGGGAAACTGGAGATCCCCGAGAAAAACCGCTGACCAGTGGTATTGTTCAGCACTATTCCCACATGCGAAATCCGGGAGCGACCCCGTCGGGAGTCGAACCCAATTCGCCCAATAGGGAGAGGAGTAGTCTAACCACTACACCACCACCGCGACCCCAACATTTTGGGCCTTGGCAGCTACGAACATGCACAACAATGCATACCGAAAGTTGTAAATCAAAGGACACGCATGCACGTTTTTTACGATCTTTGCTGATTGTCAGGCCTGAGTAACAAAAAAAGTTTCGTGTGTTTTTTTGTTGAAAATCATATCCACGAACATGTTTCAAGTAGCATCAGGCTCACTGAGTGAAGCAATCTCTGTGAATAATCTATTCGTTGCAAAAATGTTGGTTTTCATATTTAAAAAATAAATATTGAAATACTTGTAACTGATTGCGAATTTTTAAAAGTAGGAAAATAGAAGGTTGCCTTTTACTTCTCACGCTACACTGGTGGAACGTCATGACTTATAGTGAAGATTCACCTCACCCTCTGGTGTGATTTGACGTACAGAAATTATTCAGAAATTTTTGGCGCTGAGCTCGAACCAATCACTGGTTTGGAATCCTCGCCACGTGATCCTGATACCTTGGCGATCTCGACCACCTTTTCTAGTTTTACGGCTTTGGTGCGTTGTAGTTGCTCTGCATAGAGCGTGCGGAACCACAGAGGAGCACCATAGCTTACGCGGGGACCTAATACAGAACTCTGTGCACCGTAAGCTAGTCGGAACCAACTCCTCGTTGAAGGTCGATCACACCAAAGATGCTCCCAGGTTATATTTTGCTCTACCAATTATGCAATATGGTGGCTGTCAATACAAAAATGGTTAATAACATAATGGTCTCGCTTTGAGATATTTTAGCACCCAACATCAACGCAACATGAGTTATGACATGAACTCAGTTATAGGCTGTTCACGGTAAAAAAAAAAGATCACTTTTGAAAGCCCTGCTGGAGATCTACTTTATGCACACTGTGTATTACCCCGCGTTATATAAAATTAAAACGGCTTTGGGCCTTGTCACTTCATTCATGCGTTGGTCAACTGAAACTGTGAAATTATTAGAAAAGTAAATGTAATACAAATCCGCTCATTTTGACAATTAGATTTATTAAAAAATCATAAAGCGAAATGAATAATTTAAAGTTATCACAAATAGTTAACTAACACTTTTAATTCGACGTTAAGACAAGGAACTACTTTCCTTTCAACGTTACCAACTTGACTGTGCGCATGTCACTCAATGCGCCGATTAAAATATGTGCAGGTTTTGTGAAGTTTTTCGGAGGTTGATTTCAAAAGTGCTCACTTTACCGTGAACGGTCTTTAACAATGATCTGAGCACTCAGAAAGTCCGCGTTGGGGCTTCTTCAGTGTCTGGCTATCTATGACAGCGGTCATCGCTCGTTAGCGAAATCATATTATTATGTAATCGATGCTAATTGCTCTAAGTTTGCTAATTTGTGTGCTCCATTGACTAAAAATGAGTAAGACATGTTTTGTTTAAGCGATTGATGTCGCCAGCATGTTTTTATTTATTTATTTGTTTTATTACGGACCTATGTTTTCTTGAAAATATATTGATCGCGTTATTTATTCAAACTTATTCCATACCACAAATGCATTTATTTGAGAAAACAAGAATCTTAATCATTAATCTAAAACGCTGCTTTATAAAATGTTTCAGCAAATATTCACAAAAAAATGCGTGGTGTGAAATTACACTTGTGAAAGCCACATAATTTAAAGAAGTCTTCCACTACCATGGAAATGAAAATATGTGACCAAACACATATTTTTACACCAAATAAAAAGAAAAAACTACATGATCGTTTAATGTATATGTACGCGATGCACAGGTATAAAATATAATTTTTTTAATATACAGCAGCTTTTTTTGAATGCCAAAGTTGTCCGACAGTAGAATCTTGATTTCGGGTATCTTCGGTAAGAATTCGCTTTCTCTATTAGAGTTGCTGCGGCCTGACAGAAGTGAGTTAAATCGGCAGCATCGCCATCGTGACCAGCTCTGGCCACTGGTGAATCACGGCTTCCATGCATGCCCAGAAGGAGGAGAGGGAAAGCAGAGAGAATGCGAAGTAATCAGTCCGCCAAACAGTCGTCGACACCGCTGCGTCACCGCGTCTGCTTCTGCCTGCCAGGAACACGCGACGCGAACGTGCCGTTCCCTTCTATTTCATTATTTACAACCCATGGACCCAGGGCGTAGATATGCCAAGTCCATCTGCAAGCTCGTAATCAACACACCCACAAACCTGACGGCAAGGTTGTAAGGAGGGTCCGCATACCTGGGATTTCTTCCCGCGTTTGACACTCAGACGCATGGAGGCGATAAGAGGTTTGTTCGCGTGATATGCATTTTCTACTATCTGAGAGCAAGTGATATCTTTCACGGCCAGCTAAATAGCAAAAGCAGCAGTTACTCTCGGCAGGGCTACACGAACGACGAACAGCAGAAAACTAACACGTCAAAAGTAAACAAACAAAATGTTATTTTAAAAATGTTTATAACCGTTATTGTCTCTGTGTAATTTACGTGTATTAAAAATGTTGGCTACTCAAGGTAACTTACTTTCGAGAATAAGTGTGTCTTAGTTATTTCTATTTCTCTCTGAACTTCTTACAAGATACCCAAACATATTCTCTTCATCAATTGTGCGTAAAAGCAAATTACTATTCGCAATTGTCACTCTCAAGACTCTTCGACGCTTGTAATTTTGTTTTGGCAGCCGTTTTTTTTTTCCCACGTTGCTCCTTTGATATCTCTGCTGTACCTCGGCGAGCAAGAGCAGAAATAGCTGCTTTTAAGAGCACAAATAGCAACTGCTACCGCCACCCGAACAGCGTACAAAAAAGTGCTTCCGGTAACACGAACGGCAACTAGCAAAAATAGCACTAAACTAGCAGAATAGCAAACTATGCGAACACACCTAATGTCAACACTGCCACGCTCATCAAATGCGCCATCGCCGCTACGCGCAGGGCCCTAAACTGGCGCGCAGGATTCTAGTCGTGCTGCGTGTACCTTTAAGCATTGACCCAAAAAATTTACTTGTGGGGAAATTTTGTATAAAAATTTAATGCAGACATCTATCGTAGTTTCGCTCGCATTCTGGTAGTATGTTTTTAAAAAATACAATCTAAAAATATTTTTCTTTTAACAATATTGGAGGGCTCTAAAATAATATTTATAGCATGCATGACATGTTTTTTATATACCACTCCTTCCTCGTCTGGGTTGCACGGAGTGAAAGTAAGAAAAGGGGGGGGGGGATGTTTTCTAAGTTTACTGTTATCCGGGTGCGCCTTTTGAATTTCGGTACCTGACACTCAGCTAACGAGGAACTGTAAAAAGTTCCACCAAAGAGGTTTGTGGTAAACTCATGGCACGTCAGACTACCTAAAGTGAAGCAGTCAGGGTGAGTAAGTTTAAGGGCTGGATGAACGAACCGGATTTTCCTGTTCGCCGCCACTCGGAGTTCGTTTAGCACTGCACTGCTGGCTTTTCAGGCTATGGAGTTTGTTTTCTTTGGAACAGATGCGACGTTGCTTAGTTCCCCGAAAGATTGAAAGAGTTGAAGTCGAAGCAAGAGCAAGAGAAAATTATAATTCGGAGAACCCAATTGTTGCGGTAAAAAACGGGGGGGGGGGGGGGGGAAGGGGATTATAAAAGCGATGAATTGCAACCCAAGAGAAAATTTTGTAAATATTCTTTGGCAAGAAGAGTTGAAAGAGTTGTCCATAGCGCATAAACAAATCCTTTATGTAATCTCTTATTGTCGTATCTACAGGAATTTGGCAGCCAATTATTAAAAACATTTTTAGGACTGAACGTCTTTTTAAAAGCGTGATAGTTAAATTAGAGAACACTTAACCAATTAAATAAAGTTACATTTTTAAAATGTAATTTTCGACAATTATGTATATATATATATATATATATATATATATATATATATATATATATATATATATATATATATATATATATATATATATATATATGCATGCTTCTAACAGTTTCACACTCATATTGGATAGATGCAAGGATGCTAGTCTCCGGGTGCCTTCAGCACTGCAGTTCTACTCAATACAGTGTTGCTGTAGCGACAGTATGACCTTTTAAATGAAACGTTTGTTTATTTTCTTCTGCATTAATTTTATTTTGCAAGTAAATATTTTTTTATGTATGCAGAAATGGATTTTTTCCCCCTAAAAACAGCAACAGCTGATACTAGTAGAATGGGGCAATAAAATAAAAACTTATTTAAGAAACCATTTTGGCATGTCGTCTAGCGCCTGTCATCTGCTTGCAGTGGAGATGCAGCAAATATATTTTTCATTGCACTATCTGTACGAGCGCTACTATCAGCGGTGATGCTGAATGACATGAAGTTGTGCAGTAACCGTTTGCTAGCTCAACAAGCTCGCTATAACCATGACATTCTTTATACGTAGCGAAAATATACGATTAGTAGAAGAAATCAAAGTTTTGAAAAAAATTTACTTTACGTGATTTAAATAATGGAAGTTTTCACTATTGGGTGTGGTTAGGGTAATTGCAGGAGTGATGCCACACATTTTGAAAATAATCGCAAATCATCTTTACCATATCTGCTTACAGAAAAAAATGTTTAGGAAGATAATATGTTTAAAAAGTACCCCAAAAAACAAACAAAAAAAGTTCACTTTCGGGCATCTCTCTCGCTGGGTAAAGGAGAGATGCCACGGTAATGAGAAGAGATACCTCACTTCATATATTTTAGTTTTCTGCACCTGCTGTTTCTTCCTTTCTCTTCCGCAAGTGTTGCACATGGACGCATACATCGTGCAGGAGCCGGGAACCATTTAAAGTACATACCTCGCACCGTAACCAGTATGCCTTTTCTTTGATAGTGTAGTCATTTTCCCAACATTCTACACAATCACTGGTATCATCACCTTTATTTGTTGCAGGTGGTGCTTCATTGACGTCATGTTTATGAACAGCATTTTCTTCATCAACTTCCACAAGTTTATTTTTCTTCTTTTGCAAACTTCTTCCTACATTTGCTAGCTTCGAATTTCCCATCTAGTTTCATCTGCTTCTTTTGTTTAAAATCTTTTCACATGAGAATGTGTTCTGACGAGATCAAAACAGTTGCTGATTTTTTTTCTCTTGCTCTGTGAAGTTGGGATAGTTGGCACTGGATTAACCTCATAGATGCTTTGTTGGAGTATGGTGTGATTCACTTCCAGGAGGGGAAGTTGTGGAAACAAGTGTGGAAGAACCTGATGGAACTGGTGTTGGGGCTTGGGAAGCAGTAATCACAGGTTGTACCGAAGAATTGCTTGTGGAAACAAATGCAATAGAACTGCCAGTTTAAAGTGGTGTAATGGTTGCAAATGTGGAAACAGATGCATCAGATATTCCATAAAAATGTTCTGGGATAATGTCTGGGTTCAGATGAAATATTCCCGTTGCCTTAAATCCCGCAACTGTATTAACAACCGATGCTGCCTTATTCAAGGCATTACCCATGATATAACCAGCCTGATATCTGGTGATATTTCTGTCATGCTGTTGCAGCCACAATTTAGCTCCGTTGTTGTAATAGGCCTTTAGCGGACCCATAAATGAACGATACAGTGGTTGCAAGGCATGTGTTGTGTGACTGGGCAAATATATTAATTATCACACCATTCTTTTAGGCCAGATTTAACATTTCGAATGTATTGTAATGTGAGGCGTGGCCAACCAAAATCAAAATATTCTTCGCAGGAGAATTTCGGGGTTGTAAATGCTCCTCAAACCATTTGAGAAACAGATCCGCTATTATGAAAGATGATTTTGGATTCATGTATACTTCTGATCCATAAGGGAGACCATCTGAAGTTTATTTTTTCTTGTTCACTCCGTTCATCAAAAGAACTGGTCGTAGAAATGCTCCCTCCGCATTACAACAAGCAACCACAATGATGTTTTTGCCTTTCTCACGAGGAGTCAACACATGAATATACTTGGCCCCTTTGGTAGAAAAAATCCTTCCCCGGTTTGTTTGTCAATTGGATCCCACTTTCAACCATGTTGAAAATATTTTGTGGCTTTTCCATCAGATTTTCCTCCATCATTATTTGTTTCAGTAGCTTAAAAAATGCATCTACTTCTGAACGAGAACTGCATTGCGACCTAGATAAAGACAGTCCCTCAGCTTGCCACACAGTTATCTCGGGATTACTCTCTAAAAATGAAGATAGCCATGCACATCCTGCCATTTTAGTGATGTGGAAGAATTTGTGTTTAAGTCCAAGCTTCTCGGCAAACTGATAAGTAAGGCGACGAAATGTCTGACCGTCAGGAGCAAAGCCTGCTGTGGTTAAATGCTGAATATGAGCCACTTATCGTTTTTCATTAGCTTGACGCAAGACACCTGCAACACAAAACATTTTACATGTGCTGATCAACTTGTGTCGTAAACATTAGTTAGCTTGCTTGTGACCTTGCCAGAATTTTGATTCAACAGAAATTTCTTAAGGTACTTCATCAACGGCATAACATAAGACTCTGAAATCCAAATTAAGAAGGGTAATAGTTCTCTTCGCAAAAAAAAAACTTTTAAAATCTTAATATGGTAGGTTTCAAATCTTACACATTTTAAGCGAAAAATTTCGGATAACGACTAGACACACTCCAGACAGTGTAGCATACTGTATTCTACTACCACATCTAAATCGAACAATTAAATAAACGAAGTTGCATTTTTGTTATCGCCACACATTTTACTGGCGTTAATTACTAGATAATATGTTAATCGGAAATCACTTTGAATAATAAAGACTTCAAACTGCAGTGAAACAAAATGTTGTCCGAAACATGCCGTATATTTGCTGATAAAGGTGTTGTTTTTTAATGGCTGTAAGTTGAAGGATATTCAAATTCTAGCTTACTCCCTTCTGACTATGCCACTGGGTGTGATAATTTAAAATTTAAACATACGTACCTACCTTCTGGTCCAAGGCCACGCTTAAAATTGTTGCCAGATACAATCCTCCACACAAGTGTCCTGGCAGGTACTCCATAATATCTAGCAGCCTCTCTCAGTCCGATATCGCTGGCTTTGTATCTTCTAATAGCGTCCGATGAAGCCTCCTCTGTCTGTAATCCTCGCGGAGATGCATCTTGCTTCCTCTTGTACACGCACAGCATTCACTTAATAAGGATTTTTGGAAACTTTGACATATTTTTACACTTCTAGGTTCAATCATTTAACATCTACATTTAGAAAATGAAAACAACTTGCTAAGGGTTAGTTACATATTGTTAAAGGAAAACATATAATTACAGCATATTTTAAGAATTATTTCGCATATACATCGTTTATTTGATTGAGTTTGGGTAATGCTCATGAATGTCTCCGCTTTTGAAACTAGCTGTTATGTCTACAATTGAAAGTATGTGCCAAATAACTTATGTGGTAGGCTTATCTCCACCCAGGCCATGCATTCAACAGCAAATGTTGCATCTCTATCCGTAACATGTGGCATGTCTCCCAAAGTCGAGAGAGAGACACCACACTACCCTAAATTGTGTTAATCGTGATCATATGTCGCTATAAACTGCAAACACATACAAACACAAAGCAGCTACGTACAACCATCATTATAAGAGACGTATTTAATTTTGTTGTATAAATGCCCAATAACCAAGAGGTAAATACATACTTCAGAGCTGAAATATGCACTTACTGGTTGAAAAACGCCAGCATTCTTCTTTCCATTGAATATAAATGTCTCCAACTGCGATATGTTGACTGTGCCATCTATTGGAACAATCTGACAGCAACGCCCGCTCTATCTAGCTGGAGACCTTGGAACTGCGAAGAGTACGGCGTCTCTCCCGCCGTAACGTCTGTCCCGCAGTTACCATACACGATGTACCATGTGTTATGATTCTTTTTCCCTAGCACAAAAGACCTGTTGTAAGGATTACTATTTGTTTTTCGAACTAAAATGGAAATTAAACTTAGATTTCTAAACGTTCCCTGCTTAATGACTTCTTCAAAGGCCGATAAGTAGTCAACTTTAAATTTATTTACTCTATATAACTACGTGACGACCCGAAGCACATAACCGGCGATACCTTTAAGGGTCCTATGTACTTTCGCGTTCAAGTTCAAGAAGCGAGGGAGCGATATGGGCGACACTAACACGCACTTCTAGCACCTCGTCGCTCCTACGCGCAACGCGTGCAGTGGTTCCGCTCTAACGCTTTACTGTGTAAGCTAGATATGTAACTGTGGGGTTTTATTAAACGCGATGGAAGTACACAGATCAAACTGCCTGCGTATAGTCGTACTTTTCACTTACCGTCTAAAGAAACTTCATAGGCAAGCTTTAAAAATACGATATTTGACCACTTTCACGATTTTTTCTCCATTAATTCACTTAATATGATAAAAGTAAAAAGATAGCTATATAGACAATAGTTTTTTTTATCCTTTCTGGCAAAACTTCGTATTTTCAGAATTTCTATTCACCGAGACACGCGTTTAAGCGCAAACAATGATTTCATAGAAAACATTTCAGTACATATGACCCTTAAACACTTTTTTCACAGGTGCTTCGATACTGATCCAAACCGCGCTTATAGGCTGTTCACATTAAAGTAAGCATTTTTGAAGCCCGAGTTGCTATTTTCCTATCAGACATTTTGTATCCTTCCAACTCTTTTTGAGACAAATATTGCCATATAAGTAATAAACACATGTGTATATTCCACCGCACTCGGAAGTTAACGTCATATGCTACATTAAAATATATTTATTGACTATTATTATAAATGAGATTGCTAAAAAAAATGCTCACCTCACCTTATATTCTCTCGCCATGTGTAAAAACTAATATTGTCATATGCTTGATACTCTGCATCGGTTTCTTTGCGCCATTGCGCTCGAGTGCGAGCGAAGGGTTGTGTCAAGACCAGGCGAGGGATAACCTTAGGTGCGCGCGGAGATTTACAAAGGCGAGCCGCCGCGCGTGTCAGATAAGCCTGCCGGGACTCGCATACTCCCGACATCGAGCGGATTGAATTTCTGGTGTTATCGTGGCAAGAATGTTCTGGTCATAGCCGTAGCCTCTCTCAGCGTAACTCGGAGCGCATGACACCTTCTAGATCGGGCCAGCGAGACTACTCAAGCCGCGAAGGGGCCTCTGAACCGATATATTTAGAGTTTTGAGGGTTATGCGACCTTGAGCGACAGGTGCGCGAAGACAGCGAAGCGACGAGTGGCGACGACAGTGAAAAGCGAGCGTGAAGTCTGCGGACTGCGAGCATCGGTACAGTGAAGAGGGCGACTGTCGGGTGGGACTATTGATCTGTACGTGTGAGTAACAGACATTTGTGATTATGGCAATAGACAGATTGAATACGTATCAATAATGAGCGTGTATTAACTTACTATAACCAATATAGCGATATTTATCAGGGTTTTAATCAGAACTGAGATATACTGTACCTTAAATATTGCGCTCAATGAGAATAACAAGAGTATAGGTTGTTCACGGTAAAATAAGCGCTTTTGAAAGATCTGCTTATGATCTACTTGTATGCCCGTTGTGCATTCTTCCACCTTACGTAAAATGAACATTGTCAGAGGCCTCACCACTTTATTCATGCGTCGGTCAAGTGAAACTGTGAAATTATTAAAAAAGTAAATACTTACAAATCTGCTTATTTTTTACAGTTTGGTGCCTTAAAATAAACAGAAATCGAAAGAATTAATTTTAAGTTATAAATGGTTGCCTAACACATTTTATTCCACGTTAAAATATGAAACTACTTTCCAGCCATCGTTACCAACTTTATAGGGCGAATGTCTCTCAGTGCTACCCTTAAATATATGAAGGCAGGGGCAGTGACTTTTTTCTAAGGTTCGTTTCTAAAGTTCTCACTTTATTGTGAGCAGCCTGTGATAGTGGATATAGGTAGTTCAATGTTGTAAGTAATAGCTTTGTGAATAAATTACAAATCAAACTGAGTTATTTTATTTTATTAAGACCTCGACCCCTTACGAACTCGGATACATTTCTCTGGCGTCTTGTAACAATACTGTCACTGGCATAATGACGGGTATTATTACGTCGATAAAACGACACTAGGAAATATAGAAAATATTCAGTTGCCACTAAATTTCATAACACGTAAATACACGGCACTGCTCATTCTTATACACTAAGAGCTACTCCAACATACGTTTTCGTCAAAAAGAGATGTTATGACAGGTCAAGGTTTTAAACAACGGTAAATTTCAACCTTGCTCAGTTTATCACAAAAGACCAGCTATACACATCAATATTCCTGCAGCTTTACATATTTTGCCCATGTTTATTCCCTATCTGGGCCGTAGCGAGCGATATTAGACTTCGTGTGGCCCCTTGACATTATAATATATGAATAAATTATCACGCTGCTACCATCGTTGTTAAGTGTCCACGCGGTCACTATAATCTTGTAGAGAATTACGAGTAGTGTGTAACGGGACTAGAAAGGTGTAACACGTTGATGCACGCTTTAGCTCATCATGGTACATCGAGCATTTATGAAATCTACATTTGAAAAAAAAAATCGTGCTATGGCTGCATCGAGACACAGACATTAGTTTAAAACGATTACGCCTGCATTAGCAGGTAAAATTTACTTTGGGATGTGGGAATAAAATAAAAGTAACGAAATGGATACTTGGCTTTCGTGGCTTAAATCTTTCGGTTGACATTAAAAATAGCGGGCTAACATAGATATGCCGCCTGGAAATGTTTACTCACGCCCAAAACTTTCGCCATTCACCCCCTCCCCCCCTCCCGGCTAACCCATGTTCAGCGCCAACTCAAGTTCATGCTGGCATAGGCTGTTCACGGTAAAGTGAGCACTTTTTAAGACCCTGCTAAATTTTTCCTTTCAATTAATGTATACCTTTCCGCCTCTTTTTAATGTAAACAATGCAATATGACGAATAACCACAGTGTATACATTTCAGCACACTCAATAGTTAACGTCTGAGACTGAAATAAAATATATTTATTAGGGGTTAATGATTTTGTGAGAGCCTTAAAAAGTGCTCACTTTACTGTGAACAGCCTATATTGTAACTTACACCTAATCGAACAACACCACGTTTATTTCAAGTGTGTTACTAGACACGAAGTAACAGCGTTTGAATGGATCACCTTGCGAAGCCGTTTCCGTCCTGGTATAAGCTTTGCACGGTTAGTGGTGTGTGCACTTTGGAAATCAGCCTTTGAAAAATGTCACTGCCCTTACCTGCATATATTTCAACGCGCACACTGGCTGGCATAAGACCAATGAAGTTGGTAACGATGAAGGGAAAATAGTTCCATGTCGTTAACTCTAAGTATAAAACGCGTTGGACAAGCCTTTGTGAATACCGAAATTATTTCAGTTACTTTCTGTTCCTTTTTAATGTATAGAAGTGTAAGCATTAGGAAATTTGTACAGTATTCACTTTTCTTGTTGTTCTACAGTTTTACGTGACCGGCGTGGGAATTAAGTCATCAGGTCCATGACAATGTTATTTTTACATACAGCGAAAGGATACATAACGTGCATATAAACAGACCTTAAGTAAGGCTTTAAAGAAGTGCTCACCGGCGGAGGTGTAGTGATTAGAGTACTCGCCTCCCACCTAGGTGAACCGGCTTCGATTCCCGGCGGGGTCGCTCCAGGATTTTCTAATGTGGGAATTGCGCCCGACGATGTCGCTGGTCGGCGGGTTTTCTCGGGTATCTCCCGTTTGCTTACAATATTTTTCCTGCATGCGGGAATACTACTACCAGACGCTCCGAAACCATCAGTTTACTGACAAAGAGGAATATTTGCTGATTTTAATTACGACTGTTCCCTTATTGCTGGCGAACACTGATAAACCGTCAGTGGTTTCAGTGCTCGTAAGCAGTAATGGAAGGCGGCCGTGGTGTGCCGAAGTTCCGGGAGAGAGCCTGGGGAATGTTGTCGTGCGACATCTTCCCCCACCCCAGGCAGAGGTCAATACCTCGCCGCATCTCCCCCAGGGAAGGGAGGAAGTGTGGCCATCTCTGTGGTGGCTAATGCGACTCCGGAGAGCAACTGACGGCCGATATAACACCCACCTTCCTGCCAAGGCCCCCGGGTCACACTTCGAACGGTTGGCGGGGAGGGCGGCGACGAAGAACTTGTGAGCCACGGCAACGACCACTAAAGAAGGAGATGGAGGGTATTGTGTGCCGCGTTTTAGCACCACGGCCGTTCTTATGAGCCACGACAGCCCTGCGATACGCCCTATTTGCTATTTCTGAAGAGAACGGAGGAGTGGCAATAGATTGGGGTCTAGGCTAGAGGGGAAATATCTGGACAACAGAGAAGGTAATCCGTCCACAGTTTAACAGTGATGTAATATATTTTAATATTTTTACACTTTTATGTTTACCGGAGACACATGGAAGCTCCCTGCCGTTGCTCAGCAGATTTGAATTTATTTACATTCTTATTACGCTTTTAAAAGCTTTTCTTTTACGCCGTTGGGTCAGCAGGGTGCAGGCTTATATTCCGAAATAACATAAAAGTACCCCACAAAAGTTCTGCAAGTATTAGAATTATACCCCGGAAAATAAGCAACGGCTTCTAGCTTTCAGAAAGAGGGAATGTTTCAAACATTTCTGTGACAATACTCCTCTAAATGAAGATATCAGTACTGGTCACCCACTTTTTGCTTACAACGTATTTTCCATCAGGAATTGTGAACGTGTTATATTGTTCATTGAACAGTAACACCCACGTAACAGAAATGGTCCCCCTATTGCAACTGCCTAGGACCCACAGTTTGCACGATATCAGAACACATGTGACGGGGTGCGTGACAATGCC
Organism: Dryococelus australis; assembly: GCA_029891345.1. Classification (NCBI taxonomy): domain Eukaryota; kingdom Metazoa; phylum Arthropoda; class Insecta; order Phasmatodea; family Phasmatidae; genus Dryococelus; species Dryococelus australis. Next base: position 118,185,781 of record CM056997.1, read on the forward strand.
TGCTGGTTAGTCCAACTGATATACGCTGTTCGTGGTTAATTGAGCACGTTTGAAATGAACCTTTGCAACATATCACCGCCTCTACGCGCATATGTTACCAGGCACACTAAGTTGCATGCGTCCAGTGGCGTTGGCAATGACGAAGGTAAAGTAGTTCCACTTTTTAACGTTGAATTATAATTATTACGTAAACATTTGCCAATATTGGAATGATTTATTTTGCTTTATGTTTTTTGTTAGTAAATGTACATGTAAGTATTACAAAATGTGTAAAATATTTACCTTTCCAATAATTACACAGTTTCCCTTGACTTACGCTAGAATCAAGTGATCATGTCCATGACAATGTTGATTTTACAAATGGTGGAAGAATACATGTGGTGCAAACAAATATATCTCAAGCAAGGCTTTCGAAGGTGCTCAGTTTACCGTGAACAGCCTATACGAATGCACCGGCGCAAGGAAAGGTACGGCAATGAGCATTTGCTAGGTTGAAGTGTGAGGAAAGGCGGATACACACTACACTGACGTGACGTGGGAACACGCCGCGTCACATGGCGTGGGATAACATCACGCCAAATGCGGATACACACAACACTGACGTGACGTAACGTCACGTCATATGGCATTTTATTGCAGTGTGTGTGTGTGTGTGTGTGTGCGTGTGTGTAGAATCACTGCATTTTAGTGAGAGGTGAGCTGGAGCGAACTATATTCTACAATGTTCAGAGGGTTGCTGGATGAACTTGACGAAGAAGAGGATATAATTGCAGATGTAACATGTGTGCTTGCTTCACATTATTCGCGAAGTGTTTGGGTTCATCCCTTTAACCAGTTGAGGCGGGTACACTGCGGGTTTCACCAAATGATGATACAACTTCTGTAAGATGAAAACCGTTTCTTAATGTACTACAGAATGTCAAAAGATCAGTTCTTCTTCATTTTAAACATCATATCCTCAGAGCTAGAGAAGTGCAACACTCAAATGAGGGAACGAATTGAACCTGACGAGAGATTTGCTGTATGTTTGAGGTAAGTTGGTATTAAATTTTAAAACAGTAGAATAATAAAAGATACAAAGATGACTATCAGTTTAATGTTAAGTAGTAAATTCCGTACATGCAGGCTGTTTATTTTAACAGTATGACAAAGAATGAGAGAAAGAATTGGAGTTGCCAAATTGATGCGCTGTTCGATACAAAAGGGAGGGGGGCATGGGAAAGGTGTTCCTTAGGAAACGTTCTCAGAAGCTGTAGATGGTGAATGTTGAACCTGATAGGGAATAGTTGGGCTCACAGTTGTCTGAGCGTCTCACAACTCGGGCTGGAAAACGACGTTGCTGACTTCCAGCTATACTTTTATTTGTTCTTGGCGGCTTAGTTTTCTGGCCCTTTTAGTCATATTTAAAAAAAACAGTTCAAAGTCATCAGCGTCAGACACTTGGGACGTGGTCGGTGTACATTGTTGAAAGATGATTTTAGAACGCGAACGACTGTTATCTTTCATTATAGATACCATCTCACTTACGGTAGCCTCCAATCTTGGTTTTTTTCTAGGATTTTATTTGTCGATACAAATTGTTGCAAGTATGTGGGAGGTGAAGAACCAGGTAAATTTTGTGTTATTTGACTGACGGGATAAACGGAGGGCTTGCTTGCACTACTCGGGGAAGCAAGAGACTGCGAGTCCTGGGATTGCAAGCCCTAAGACGGTTCAGTATGTCCAGATGAATTTTGGGTTACCGGATCATCAAAATCATTCTCCTCGACACCTACGTCGTCAGTACCATCATGACTTGTATTTCCATGTGTTCTGCAAAGACCAAAAAAAATTGCTGTTAATTAAATGCAAGCGATACTGGAATATCCAATCTGCCTACTTTTCTCTAGACCAGCGGTCCTAAACTCGTGGCCCTCGGGCTGCTTGCGGCCCGCCGATTACTATTTTGTTGCCCACGCGAATGGGTAAAAACACTATTAATCAATAACATTTTACGATATTTTAAAATGTAAACAAATTTGTCATAAATAAAACAAAAATTGATATTGGTCCGGTCCTAAACTTCCTTCGAAAACATAGAGCGGCCCTTCACATAGTTTGAGTTTGAGACCGCTGCCCTAGACCATTACTGAAATATGGCTTGTGGTTTAACATAGTCAGCTATAGCAGTGTTTTGCACCAGTAAAACATGTTCCATACATACAGACACACAAGAAAATAACTTACGTTCTTGGCTGTAGGGTCGGAAGTAGAAAGGCCATCTGATCCTCGAGCTTTGGTAGCTTGTCCAGACTTGGCCGTTCTTCTTTTCAGAGCCTGAGTATACGCGTTTCTGAGATTTCCCAATATTTCCTTACATTAATTTCCTGCAAAACAAAGAAACATACATAATTCCTCCTTAAAGTTTTTCATAAAAGTGCGTAAATTATTGATTCTGAATGAAATTAATGAAATCATAAATATTCTAAGAAATTGTTATATACAAATGGGCATTTTAAAATGAAGCGTATAAGTTTTGTCACGAAATTTTTTCTGCAATTTTGTTGTACATTGTAAACATTTTAAGCCTAAACTCTTTGGTGTTTGTTTTACAGGTATTTAGCAACAGGAAATTCCTTCCGGTCGTTGGGATTTTAATTTCGAATCGGCTTTGCTACAATTGGTCAGATCGTCAAAGAATGCTGCAAAGTTATTTGGGAACGTTTAAAACCAGTTTACATGACTGAGAATAATGAAACTCAATGGAAAGAGATAGGAAAAGATTTTGAGAACACTTGGAATTATCCCCACTGCATTGGAGCAGTGCATATACGTTTCCCATACAATTCTGGTTCCTCATACCACAACTACAAGGGTGCTATTCTATCGTTTTAATGGCCTTAGTAGACCCGCGCTACAACTTTACGTATATTGATGTGGGAGCTTATGGGGAAAGCAGTGATAGTGGTACGTTTGAGAGATCGTCCTTTGGAAGAAAGTTGGCAAACAACAAACTTAACATTCCTGTTGAAAATAATCTGACAACAACGGCCGTCTCCGTACCCTACATCACAGCAGCAGATTAAGCATATCCATTGAAACCGAAAGTAATGCGACCCTACAGCAAAAACTCTGCAACGAGTGACGCAGAAAAAGTGTACAATTACCGGCATGCAAGGCCAAGAAGAGTTGTGGACGATGCTTTCGGTATTTTAGCTGGCCGATGGCGAATATTTTTAAAACATATTGAGACGCAAGCAGATACAGCAGATTCCATCGTTCTTGCTGCATGTTGTATCCACAACTTCCTCCGCCAAAACAACAAAACTTTTTCCCCATTTGAGGAGGGACTGAGAGTGAATAATGGAGAAATCAACGTGCTTGACAGAATGAATGCAGTTCGCAGAAACTACATTCGAGAAGCGGCCATAGTGAGAGAAAAGTTTAAGAACTTTTTTATTTCTCCGCAAGGAACTGCCACCTGTCCTTGGCAGTGGACAAGCATTCGACGGGGAAGAATGTCACAGTAATCAACGAAACACTGTGGCTTTATGTACCTGTCTTCCGATCAAAAAGTTACATTGTACTGATATTTGCATAAATGTACAATATTTATTTTTTATTGTTAGGCATTAGACTAGCCGATAATATTTTCGGTAATTTATTCCACTAATAAGCTACAATGTATATCTGCCAAATTTAAAAAAAGAAACATTACTTCAATTCTTTTGTTAAATGTACAAACTTTAACGCGAGGTAAATTGTACGTACCTGGCAATCCTACTTTTTCTCCAATTTCTTCCCACGCTTCCTTCCTGGCTGTCGGATCCCAATATTGTCTGTTCGATGGATCGTAATCAATCGGATTTAACTGTACACACTCCACAAGGAGCTTTTCATTCATTTAAAACACTAGAAACGTTGAATGAACACGCACGATACAATAGATGCAGAGGATGGCTGAACTATGTGACATCTCCACACACCGTCTCACGTCTGATGAATATCTGGGAGGTTTGATTTATTCCTGACGCGTCGGAATGCGTGTTGCGTCATATAGCGTCACAACACGCAGTGTCACGTTTCACGTCAGCACAGAGTGCACATCCCTACTGAAAGTACAGGTATAGAAATTTCCGGCACACGCCAACCCACGTGGGCTGACGTGTTCCCACGTCACGTCAGTGTAGTCCTGTAGTGTGGTGTGCAGTTCGGATAACACATCATCACTTATAGTGGAGCGGTTTACTTGTGCGGAACTCACAGACATAGTGCAGGTGTGCGGAGAAGCGCGTGGAAACAGCCGTGCAGCACGTCGCCGTATTTATCAAGAGCGGCACCCAAACCGACGTGTTCCGCACCGTGCCACGTTGGCCTCTGAAGATCGGCGTCTGTGGGAAAGGGGATCGTTTACCAGAGCTGACGGACAGAGTCGTCGTCGTACTGTGAGAACTCCTGCTTTCGAGGAAGACGTTCTACGGCGGGTGGAGTGGAATCCAGCGACCAGCACACGCGCCATTTCACACAGAATGCGATCGAGTCCAGCGACTGTGTGGCGAGTTCTTCACGATCAGTCACTGTTCCCCTACCATCGGCAACAGGTGCAAGTGATAGGACCTCGTGACTACCCACAACGATTACAGTTCGCCCGATGATACATCCAACACTGCCAAGCTGGGCCGGGGTTCGCGAAATGTGTCCTATTAACCAACGAGGCATTCTTCACTCGCGACGGATTCTTTAACTCACGCAATATGCACTTGTCGGACGTCATGAATCCCCAAGGAATATCGTAACGCAGGCTTCAGGAAGGATTCCAAGTAAATATATGGGCTGTTACTATCGAGGACTGTTTGATTAGATCGTACATTCTGCCTGGACACTTAAATGCAAACATTTACAGCACTTTCCTGGCGAATACGTTACAGGAACTACTGTAGGACGTTCCATTGGCGGTAAGGGATGCCATGTGGTTTCAACATGATGGCGCGCCTGCCCATTTCGATGAAGCTGTGCGCGACTATCTGAATCCCAGGTTTGCGGACCATTGGATAGGACGTGGGCGGTAAGGGGGACGGGGACCTGTTGAGTGACTGCCAGGCTCGCCGGACATTTCAGCAATGGACTTCTTCCTGTGGGGCGCAATACGCTCACGTGTATACGAGACCCCGGTGAGCAGCGTGGAGGATCATGTGGCTCGGATCTCCGTCGTCGCTGGACACATCGCGGCTACGGAAGGAATATTTGTCCGCGTGAGTCAATCAAAGCCGCCCAGGTGCACTCTGTACATCAAATGTAATGGTACGCATTTTGAGCATCTGCTATGATTATTTGACTGGGGCGAACACATGGCAAACTTGTGTCTGTAGTGGTTTATTTGTTTGTATTTTGTCACTTTACTGTTGATGTACGTCTGTAAATGTGTTTGAAATGGTTTTGCCAACTGGTTATTTTGACACAGCCCCGTAGCTCTTATCGTTATTGAACACATGTTATTCACTATCGCTGGTGCCGACGATATGTGCACATCCCCACCTTTGAGTTGGTGCCTTTCCACAGGTATTGCCTACCTAGCAGGCATTACAACGCACCCCATCACTTTTGCCTTCTGAAATCTTTAAAACGGCAGGCCCTAGGTTGTTGCAACAAGAGGACGATTTTTGTTACGTAGGTGTTACTGCTCAATGAACAAGCATCACACGTTCACAGATCCTGACGGTAAAAACATTCTACGCAACAAGCGGATGACCACTCCTGTTATCGTCATTAAGGGCGGGAAGGCATAAAAACGGTTTGCGCTTAGATTAACGTTTTCGGTCACATAACGCATTATTCGAACAATTGTAATTTCATTTGACTTCTTTTGCGATTTGAAAAAAAAATACCATTTAACATACAATACAAGGAATACATACAAACGATCGCTAGAAACAAATAGACAGCTGTCTGTGTAGTGGATACGCAGTGTTTTGTACGAGGATGTATATAGTAATGCCTATGTGATAGACACTGATTCGCTGCAGACGAATCTTTTTGTGTGCGTTTTACACGTAAACGGTGGGTCCTGGGTAGTTGCGACAAAAAGACAAATTTTGTTACTTAGGCCATGCTGCTCAATAATTCATCATCAGAAACTAGACATTCCTGACTGTCATAGAGTTGCCAGGAAAAATAGGGTGGCCACCCTTATTATTTCCCGTACGGGGAAAGGTATTAATGTGAACTTACTCTTAATTTGAAAATCCCATTAACGTAGAACACTGATCAAAAAATTGTAATTCAATTTAACTTTGTTTCCGATATATTGCAAAATCTCTCTTTCAACGGCTTGAAACTCCCTTAATATTCACTTTAGGTAGTACGTCTGCTGTATATTTTCTACTTATTTTTAGATGAGTAATCATCTCACGAAGCTATTGTCGGTCTAATTGAGGAAAATCCTGTATATGAACAGATTTAATTTAAATCCAAAATTCAAAAATTGGAAGGGGGGACACACGTACACAAGCAAACATACACACACAGACAGAAAAATGATCTCATAAGCCTTTATTTCCTTTGGAAAGTAGGCTAAATGTAGTTACACTTGCTTCAATATCATACGTTTTTAAGTGTTATAACGAAGGTTCACAGACATGTCAGATGATGTATAATACATCATCCTTGCTTGTATCACGTGGAAACAGGAGTATTTTCATATACTATATTCAATTGCTAAATATCACATTCCATTTAATTGAAGACTGGGCCTAATCTCATGCGTATATAAATTTATACATGCACATATATATGCATACATATGCATACATTCACACACATACATACACATAAATACACACATATACAGGATCTGAAAATGAGGAGTGTTGGTGTGGTACGGAAAAAGCTGTGTTAACTTTGCTATCAGTATCAGTTTCACAGTGAACATAGTGTTACATGTGAGGACTCCTGAGGGGAATATCTGAGATCGTGAGAAATGGAGCCGTTAATTATAAAAAAATAAAGAAATTAAATCTGATTCCTAATTTATTCACTCTGCCATTATCTAAAGCATTAATTAGCTGTCTCAACTTTTACTCTTTTTATTTATATTTAATATCTATATTTACACTTTAATTGTCCTTAATTGTCTTCGTTGGTTACAGTCAATTAACTCATACTTATTATCAACACTTGTTCAGACAATCTGTTGCTATTATTTATAATGTCTTTAACTCACACATCTAGTCCAATAGTCCAGCCTGCCAGCCGCACACTCCACTGCTTAATACTTGCAGGTCGCAGACTTCCCTTTTTGCTGGTCGCTGGTCACTTTCTCCCGTTGCTCGTCTGCTATCGCTCGGAACTCGGCCACTCATTCATTCATCCATTCCAACTTAACTCGCGGCCCGGAGGCCTGCCGCAATATTATAGTGCCACGACTTAACAACTGGAATGTGTCGCGCTGAGAGAACGAGGTAAGTGATCCAGAGCATTCTTCAGATATCGGCCGAAAACAATACGACCAGGATCCGCGGTGAGCGTCTGTAATTCGAAACCCGTCATTGCTTGGCCTTCCGCCGTCGCTATCGTATAACAACTCTCTTTCTTTTTCTTCCACTCGCCCGCGCACGATGGGAAGCAGTGAGCGCGCAATAATATAGTTTTCTTGTACAGCCAATTGCAAACTCAAAAAACACTCATTATATCTAAAATTTCTCACTGCACAGAATTTCGTGTTTCTTTAAGTTTCTACAACTCCCGCTTTATACATTGTCCCCTCCCCCCTTCTTTCTCCTAAAAATAAATTGAACTTTCCGATATTTCCCAGAAATGTGAATGGTGGTCGGAACTTCCTATTGACAAATCTATTAACAAGTAAGCAAATATAATATGATAACTGAATCCCAGTAATAATTTAAGAAATATCGTCTTACAACTACTGCTGTTAGCCGTAGACGGACATCAGAAACCAGTTGCATAGTAGATTTTTATTCGAGTCGGAGCAAATTTCATCAAATTTCTAATTTTATAGATAATACTGTACAAAAACTCTAAAAGTTTTGAGAGCACGGAGAGTTGAGTATGTTTTAATATTTATTTATTTACACTTGGCAAGCTCAGAATGTCTTTGTTCACATTATCACAACATATTATTTGCTTTGTTTACATTTTTGTTCAGGATTCAGATTTTGGAAACACTGTTAAATTTATTTATTTAGTTTTGCAAATTTATGAACCACCTCTCAATTTTTTTAAAGCTCAAGTTTGTTTGTTGTGTCTTATTCAGTGTTAATTATGTTTAACTCGTACCACTAGGCCTATTCTATTGTATAGGCTTTTTTAATTTCATTGTTTCAGTTAGTTACATCCCAAGGAAAATTAATACTTACATTATTTTTCAATGGAAGTTTGTACTTAATTGTAGTTTTTATCCATGATTGCCGGCTTGAGGAATTTGCAAAAACCCTTAATTTTAGGACTCTCTTTCTGGCCATGAAAAGGGGCAGTTCATTCTAATTCGGGTCAGTTGTCAAGCTTAATTTTTTTGGTATCGTGGCTGCTCAGCGTAAGGATAGGAGAGAGGCGAAAATGTTTAAATGTGCGGGACAAATTTGAGGCTCATAAACGAAAAACATTAATTTGTTTGTGCTTTCGTCGCCCGCGCCTATAGCGTCTAGGGATGACGCTAGCCATCGTGCTAAGTCTGATTGACATGTAAGGCCGTGAAATTTCTTTCAAGTCACCTCAAATTGTTATTACTAATTGGAAGCTTAAGTGAAATTTTATGATGCCGAATTTAAATTTTTAAATATGATACATTATTTATCCCTGTCTATTCGACCACCTTTTCCGGAAATTTTACCAGAGACCGTAATTAAGGAGGTTTTTTGAACTACTGACGCAGTTAATTAGATTTTAATAGTTTGAATGACAGCATTTTCTTCTTAACGTTTCCGTATCGTCATGTTTCATAATGAGTTTTGTCACATTTGTAAGAGTCTGATTTAGGCAACAGCAAATTTAATTTTTATTTTTATTATGGTAAATCAACACAACTGAACAGCATCATTTTTTTTCTATTCCCCGCTGTATCAAAATCCAACCTAAATTATGGCGTCTGAAAATTTCCTGCTGCACTTACCTTCTGTCCACAAAATAAATTTTGCACTTGAGAAAATAATTTTTTTATGTTTTGTTGTTGTGAGTAAAAATTTTTTTCGGTTTGTTACGTCGATGACGCAAGTTGTTTTATTCAATTGAAGTGATTTGTCTTTATGTTTTACGATTTATGTCTCCTTATTTAATTCTCACTTTCAATAAGAAAGAAATATATGTATATACTCCATAAAGTGAATAACTATTTTGCATGTCATAGTATTTCAAATTAGCAGTCACTTCGACTTGACTACATACTCCTGGCGCTTTTAAATTTGTTCAAGCTTTGATGATAATTAATAAGGCACGTTACTCCGGTGTTGTTTTGTTTTAAGACACTGTAAACCTTTGTGTTGACCTAAAAGAAACGCCTTATTGTAGTTAGTTTACGGTTAACCAAGCATTGTTGAGATGTAACGTTTAAAAATAAATCGCGCCACCGAAATGCGTATACGCTCACATAAACACTCCCTGGCGTTCGTACAGAAATATTGTCTGTGAGACAGTAAATTATGTGAGATCTTAACGGCCAAACAAAAGTACACTGCTCGAACTGGCGGCAACTCAAAAGGGTTTCGTTTCGTTTTATACACATATTAACATACATAAATGTATAACAGTTTAGTGTATCGGTGTCACATAGGTTATGTCATACAAGAGTACTGTTCAGTGGTATGCCCAATAAAGTGTTGATTTGTACATGTGATTGAATGGCATGCAGTTGCCCAAAATAAGAAAAGATGGAGTATAGGAGTAACCTGCAAACCAACCAAGTTAGTTTATATAAATCGTCAAAGGAATACAAAATTATTTCTTGTCCTTTTATTGCACAATAAAACAATTTCTTTCGGAAATGTAAATAACGTAAAACTTATTTGAACACAGTTGTATCCTACGATGCATATCCAACATTCCTACATTGTAAAAAACTGTATAACTATTTGCCTTAATATAAATATAGAAACCGTATTAGAGCCAGACATCTCAAGTTGCGATATCACTTTGCGAAAATCATTACATTACCTTGTTGTAGTTTAGGAATTGCAAGTATATACAGGCACATTTGTGCATTGAACAGATACGTTAAAATGCTATTTATTTCGATTTTGGATCTGTTATTAACTACCTCCGTATATGTTATTTCGTATGAAGGTACAGCAGGTGTATAGAATTATATATGTAAACGTAAAAAAATATATTATTTCATTATAATGAGACATATTACTAAGTGTGAAAAGAGCAATGTCTATTTTTTACTGGTTTACACGGGGTTTGAAAGTTTTGAGACATAAATGGCCAGCGCGATACAATTTCTTTCATCCAATCGCGAGGGCGAGGCCTCCTTATTTCCTATATGGCGCGAGCCGAGGAACCATCGCTGGCCGGCAACAGAGTATAGTTCTGTGCTACATCTCCTATAATTTGTTACATTTTGCAGCTCCTGTCCCATTTAGGCGATGGTAGTTTTATAGGCTTTTCATGGTAAAGTGAGCACTTTTTAAGGGCTTCCGAATTTTTCTTTTAAGCCAGTTTTTATATTTAAAGCATTTTTTTAATATCAGCATTGTCACGCGACTAATAAATATGGTGAATACTTTCACCATTCTCAAAAGTTAATGTCTGAGGCTGCAGTAAAACATATTTATTAGAGGCCTATTGGGAGGGCCTTAAAAAGTGCTCACTTTATCATGAACAGCCTATACCTAGCGGAAAACTCAATAATTGTGCGCGTGCAATTAAGCTTGTATCTGCCTTCGCATCAGGTAGATAGGTAGCTCTGCACGAAAATTACGAGCAAATATGGCGTCTGATATTCCACCTTCGCCCTGCTACACCGGCCCTGAAATCTTCACCATGAAGGGTCAGTTCCCCCCCCCCTCCTTTTTTTTTCCCCACGCGCACAGCGCAACAGGGGTTCTCGGTTACTGGCTTATGTTTATAAATGAGTGTTTGATCTGTGGCGGCGCTCGGCCCGGAATATAAACGAGGGTGCACGAGTCGATATTACATCCCGCGCTGCAACCACGGGAACGCCTCGATCAAGTCGGAAGGCTGGGGACGGCAGCACAAAAAAAGCTCATTTCTTTGTGCAAACTTTGTCGAGGCGAGGAGGGGGGGGGGGGAGTATTATTTCAACACGGGAGGTAAAAATTTGCTGCAGAAAAATTAATAGTTCTTGTCTCTCGTTTATAATAGACGCGTCAGTCGACCACTCCTCTAGTCAATGTACCCCATCATGCATTACTGTACACTTAGGTAAACCAACCAAGAATGATACTTCAGCTGTCCAACACCAGGCGCTCCTACCAGCATTAAGGCTGTCAGTTCATCGTTTCATCGTTATAATACCTAACATTATTATGGCTGTGGTGTTTAACTGTAATCAAGTAATTTCTGTGTTGATGTGACATTTCTCTATGTAATCTATTCACGGTATATTCACACTTCGCGAATAAAACTTTTGAAAAATCACATCACTTATTAAATTTTCAGATATGTCTTACATAAATTGCATGTCTCAGGCGTCATAAATGCACTTTCTTTTTGGTTGAATAAAACCCTCACTCACATTTTGACTACAAATTATAACATTTATTTCACATTCAATATGAAGTTAAAGAGAAGAGAGTGGTTTGTTGGTAATGGCTTGCAATAAATATTTCTTATGTGATATATTATTAAATTGAATTTTTAAATATTATTTGCCAAATAAACGCTTCTTACTATCATAGTTAGGTTTTCATACCTATAATGTTGTAAACACATCACATTGTTATGTAAGAAAATACGGATGTCTGGCTGTAAAGCTCACATATGCGGTGCGTTGATTTAGCTGTGGCGTACTCTTCCAGGTTAGTTTACCTTTTGTTTACATGTGGTGGAACGATACATATTGAGTAGCCCGAAATTATAACCTTTAGGAGGGCTTCAGAAAAGTTCGAAGTAACTACGTATACACTATAGAAACAAATGTCGGGAGAAACATTATTCCGTATAGGCGTTTAGGCTCGAACATACGACCTCCGGACTGCTTAACAGGTGTGCCAATCGCTCAGCCAGTTGCGGTATATATATATATATATATATATATATGTTTACTTATTTAAACAATCGGAGACTAATTATTTTAATTTGAAAAAAAATAAAGTGTTCTATTTAATCAACGGTAATTTCCCGCATTTCACTTTCGAGGTTTTAACTCAAAGCATAAGTGTCTCGCATGGCCGAATGATTTTCAAAGTTGCTATCACATGAAACACTGGCGCATGCGCGTTTGTCTAAAGACACTGTCAAACTGTCAAATTTTCGTCTTAAACTATATTTAATAGTAAAATTTGAAGACAAAATACGGCCATCAAATTTTTTCTTCCAACAAATTTGATCAAATAATCTTTAATGTTTTTGAAAATGTGTCACAGTGTTAAAACTTTTACTGGGACAATCTAATTTGAGATATTATTTAAAAATTATTTTCATAATGAAATACTGATTTTGTTTTGCCATGAGGTCTATTTCAGGAAGAAATGTAAGGAATGTTATAATTTATTTTCGCTCCTTTATTTAATTACAATTTTATTTATAATATATGTTTCCTGCACAATACAATTTAATGCCTCCAAGTTCGTAATATTATGTGCAATATTCACTTAAAAAATAGAATTTATGCCCAGACAACTTCTACATAACTGTCCAAATTTATTTGACTAAACTTATTGGAAGCAGTTCCGTATGCTCCAGATTCCTAGTCCTTCAACAGTCGCCTGATATTCTATCCTAGCCAGCATAAACCCGTCGTATTCGTCAGGATCAGAGGAATGACAGTGGTCCCATCTTAATACGGCGGTCAGTCCAAAAAATTTAATCCCTACCTTTCGTCAAAAGACGTAACGAAATTTATGGGAAAATGGAAATTGCTGCTTCGTTTAAAAAAAGGGGTAGAACTTGCAGCAAAAGCTAATTCCTAAAGAGGTATGGCCATACAGTCTACACCATTTCGATGTTTATTTGGATAATGGTGTAAATTTTGATGCTGTGGCAAAGCCAAAATATTTTTCTCTATATTTCGAGAATAGTTTTTGCTTTCGTTCTTTCATGACATGGTATCGGTATCAATGCGAACTTTTATTTGCAAAGTAATAATCATCATATTTTTAGCGTAAATGTAATTTTAACTCAAAATATTAACTCGTAAGGCTTCAACAAATGGTTTTTTGATTATACGTGAATGGCGTGTTGCGATATCATTGAAAATTGACAGTCCGTTTGCCTGTAGTAAAAGCTTAACTTTTTATATATCTTGCCTTTAAATTTTATCAAAAAGTCGAAACTGTGAAATACTGGGGAACCACATAAATACTATAGGAATTATTAGTCACGATATTCTAATGACACGAACTAGTAATTTGAGCTGTTGTTGAATGTACTGATTTTGTTCAATTTGAGATTTGTACAAAAGAAAATATTAATTAAAAATTTCTATAGTTCCTTTAACTAGTTTTTAAAAGTATTTATTGCCATCACTATATATTTTTGACATTATTTAATTCACAATGAAAACAGTGTAGGAGAAGAAAATTTTAGAAAATAATTTGTGGCTCTTAAAGGTCCTCATTTTTATTTTTGTGGAACCACAACTTTCCTACACCGTTTAATACAATTCGTAATATTTATGGTGAATTCTAGAGCATTTTTAAGGGTCTTATATTATCTTTGGTAATGACCGACCCGACTTGCCTGCTGAAGTTGAAGGGTAGTAATCTAATTGGCGGCATTTCCCTCCTCCTTTCCCGAGAAACATTTTTAACTCCTTTTAAGAGCGTGTTTTCATCCTTTTCCTTCATTAAACGCGAGGTCCTAGCCCCGCGGGGTCCTAGCTCTCCTCCGCAATGGAGGCCAATTTCTTTTTAACGAATTTCTCGGGAGGCGGTACGTGTAAGGAACAGTCTTGTAAGCTTGGTTCACCATCAACTTCGTAGACGCAAGAAACCTGCTCAGAACGTTTTCAAAAACGCATGGTTGTAGTGAATTCACTCGTCTTACGTTCAACCAATCGCACACGACTAGAAATCGGCTTAATTCCAGTGAAGTAGCGATTTATTAGCAAATAACATTAAAATTAATTTAGCAGCCTTATCTTGTCTGTACTTACTGCACAGTATTTGCTAATAATGAAACACTAAACATGATAATACAAAAAAAATTAAATTACAGATGCTTATTACATACGATTTAGATGTATATTTAAAATGAGTAAAGGAAGGTTAAAACGTAAGTTGTATTTTAGACAAAAGTTGTTCTATCAACTACAATACATTTTTATTCTTCTGTTATATTGGCTGAACTTTTTGCGTACTGTAAACTACACGAAATAAAAATAAAAAATCGCCGTTTTCTACACGTCTAGGGACCGCGGTGATGTAGTGGTTAGACTACACGCTTCCCACCTACGTGAACCGGGCTCGATTCCTGACGGAATCACTCCCGGATTTTCACACGTGGGAATCGTGCCGGACAATGCCGCTGGTCAGCGGGTTTTCTCCATGATCTTCCGTTTCCCCCGTCCTTGCATTCCGGCGCTGCTCCATACTCACCTCCCACCACTATATGTCTACACGTCGAGGATGTTCCTAATCGACACGTACGTAAAACTATCTCCTTTCATTCTGATAGGTCTATAGGCTATTCACGGTGAAGTGAGTACTTTTGAAATCCCTCACATTTGGAATAATAGTCAATAAATATATATTATTTTAGCCTTAGACGTAAACATCCGAGTGCGGTGGAATATAGAAACAGTGTTTATTCTTACATGGCGATATTTATTTTAAGAAGTGGTCAAAGTATAAATAAAAATGACCGAGAAGAAAAAGGTACTAGTGCTTCAAAAGTGCTCACTTGACTGTTAACAGCATGTAGGTGCACGTTCAATACGTGTACCAACCGTAAACGTAAACCGACCTCTAGTGCTATCCTTTGCATGACGCTTGCTGGGTAGGGAAATTCCGTTGACTCGTTGCTTAAGAGAAGGGGGCGGGGGAGGGGTTGTTTCGGAAACTGTGGATGGCTGGTTCGAGACGTGTGTATTGTTTTTATTCCTCTCTCCGCAGTGCCTCGACCTATACCTTGACGTTGTTCGTTGTTGTTACGCCGGCTCCCAAACTGCCGCCGTAGAAATAATTAATGACCTTAATTAATTTCGCCATTTCGAAACTCGTTTTTTGAGAGCGGCTCTCTTCTCTCCTGGAGGTTTTTAGTTTTATTTTTATTTTTTCCCCTTCGCCTGGTCGCTCTCTCCCGCTAACTTCCACTCTCGTAGGACCAATTTGACTTTTCGTGCGCCGCACAGGGACCAACCGTGATAAATTCGTTCCGTGCTCACGACTGGCAAGGGGGAGTCGGCGAGGGGCGGGTAACAGTACGTTTTTTTTTTTTGCATTCGTTATTTAGCAATATGTAGGTCTGAAGCAGCCTTAAAAAAACCGCACACTACTTTACATTCTAATTGTACTCCAAATTGTATCAATTACTACTTGCACTGAAGTACAATTTTTAGTTCCGACAATGTTGTGTAGGGGTACCATGTGCATTTGAGTCACTGTTGTACAACATTTTTTATATTCGTTAAAGGCGGCACTGTGAATTAACACTCATTTTTGCTTTTAACAACTGCAATAAATTTAAAGAGGCGAGGGTTATTTACAAAAAACATTCGGAGCTAATATTTACTTCCATTTTAAAAATATACATATTACAGCTATAAAATCGTAATCTATCGTATCGTAAAATCGTATAACCGATTATTTTTACTCCGAGAACACATACAAAAAGCTGTATTAGTATTAAAATAAATTACGATTTTATAGCTGTAATATATATATATATATATATATATATATATATATATATATAAAATTGAAGTAAATATTAGCTCCAAAAAAATATATATATAAATTCTCTCACTTATTATGATGTCATAAATCAGTACAACCGCATGTGATATTTGCAACTAAATCGGCTGTGTAATTTGTAATTAGTAGATGTACTATGGTAAATAGAAGTTGCTGAAAAGCAGAAGTTTTGGCTTCGTGCTCAAAGATGCCGCTAAAAAATTCTTCTTTAGAAACGTTATTCATTAAGTATCGTACGGTCAATACATTATAGATAGAGTCTTAACAGAGATGCATTAAAACTACATGCAATGCGATTATAAAACCTACAGGTAAATTTAGGCTTAGCACAAAATTATACGTGAAAGAAATTATATACATACTAATAAGAGTATAAAGTTACTCTTTAAGACAGAACACATCTTTAACTGTAGAACTCAACCAGTAGCTTACTGCAAATACAATAAGATATATTTAATTTATAAACACGATAATCTGTAACTGAAGAAAAGGCTACAAGCACAGCCAAATATATTTTTGTCATAAAATTATTACGCGGGAATGATTGAAATTAAGACGTTTAACTGTAGTAAATTACGAAAATTTACTGCAGTAAATCGACTTATGAGACAAAACTTTCCCAACTGCCAGTAATTGATCAGCTTGTCAATATAAATTAATTATGTGTGGTAGTTGAAGCCGCAGAAGTCAGACAATACGTTCGGAACACTCTACCTCTCAACCTTCCTCTTTTGACGTGAATACGTCTTTAAATTTGCGACCATAGTGGGAGGCAATCCAGAAAATCGGATGATAACAAAGTCGGGGGATACAGTTTGGCAGTGCAACTCCGAATCTATCGTTTGCATTCAAAATTCAATTACACCACTCGACTACCAAAGGATCAAAGAATATGATACGTTGAGTGAGGACTGCAAACCATCGCGCACGTCGGGGGAGGGGGCCCAATTTTGAGTCGTTTCGCAGTCTCATAACTTCCGCGTAGTATAACTTTTGACTAGGAAAAACTACGACTATCATTTAGGTTTCAATCGACAGCTCTCGCCAAGATAAATCGGTTACTTGTTTAAAAACATTTGTGTGCGTTTAATGTAAAAAATTAAGAAAACAACACAATTTAGGCTTATACTCGTCAAAAAGCCAAGTCGAAATTCAGTAATCGTCAACGGTTGGAAAGAGCATCTGAAAAGCAATTCAGCGATACCCATAAAACCCCCATATCATCGAGTGAAGCGGTGCCGGGAACGTAAAATAAATATCAAGGCGTCCGAGCCTTGATTTTCGCTTTATTTTCACCTTATCAGGTGTCCGGTGTTCGCACAAAATCACGCGCACAAAAAAAAAAAAACAATTTGTGGGGTTAAGTACGCGTGTCTAGTGAACCCTGGATACCCTATGAAGTTCAAACTGCAGCTGTATTACACTGCCAGACGTAAACATTTCTCAGAAACGAGTTTCAAATACCCTTCGTCTTCTGCGCCCCCTGGAACGCGGTAACCATACTGAATTAAGTGTTTGTACGTGTTGCCTACCAACCCAGGTACTGCGGTACTTGTTTTTAAAAATTTTAACGGGGGGGGGGGGGGGGGACTCGGTGGCGTAGAGGTTAGACTACTCGCCTGCCACCTGAACGAACTGGGCCCGATTACGGCGGGGCTGCCCCCAGGTTTTCGTATGTGAGAATCGTGCCGGACGATGGCACTGGCTGGCGGGTTTTCTCGGTTAATAGCCACCCAAATCTTTTCACTCCAATTAAATTGATTCACAAATTCCTCGGAAACGGTGGAGTTCAACATAATAACGCATGGTGAACTTTGGCTTCTATACCGCAATATAAGGAACGTAACACCAGTTATTTCAATGGGATTTCATTATTACAGCTACTGTGTTGCGATAATGCACCTTCTTAAAAGTTTTATAATATTTCCAATTAACTACAATTTAAGCTCCAACTTCAAAAAACACGTATTTCACTTAGCAATCTCAACAAAGCCTAAGTTTGAAATGTTTTTCAATTATATTTTCGTGGTGAACCTACGAATATGGTTAACTGTTCGAATTCATATTGAATAGTGGTGGAATCGGATGCACTATTTCCTTCAAAAGTCTTATGCCCGGTTGCACCATCATCTTCCCCGATTCGAGCTCGAATGATCCTAGTTCAGAACAATGATCCAGTTTGATCTTGGTTCCAACGTAAAAGTGTTGCACCAACGAAATTTCATGATTCTGGATCTCCGATTCGTCGATCTTGGTTCCAAAGTGAGTGATCTAGATTAAGTATGAGACAAATGTTGCTATTGGTTCGTGATATATTATGTCATGGAAATAGGCGTATTTTTCATAACAGATAGAACTAGATGTGCGATGTTTGATCTGTTTTAAGTTAATTATTGCTGTACGAATTTTACTGAATAATATCGAAGTGCGTATAATGTTGTTTTAATTTCCGAAGAAAACACTTGAACATATTTCTATGTGTTGGCATATTTTTAAACTACATTTGTCAACTATGACTGCTGATCTTGGATCGAGATTTCAAACCGCAAATTTCTATGGTTCGAAATGAACTTCTTCTCGATCTCCAGTCCAGCTCTGAACTCGAATGATGAAACAGTTTTCTGTGTCGATCTTAGTTCCGATCTCGGATCGAGTTTCGAACCACTATTGTGAAACCGGGCATTAGATACTTAACCTCAAATCACTATAACTGCTGGGACGACACGAAAACTACAATTATCAGAACTGTGAAATGAATGGGCTGTTGAGTTTTTATGAGCATGTCTGGATTTGTCTTTGTTTATATAATAGACACAAAATCACATACTGATTTTGTTGTAAGTTCCCATTACTTGTAGATTCTACGTTGTCGTGTTGTGTTGTGACCGACCAGATGCGTGTGGCTTTGCGTGGTGGAAACCCGAGAAGAGCATAACAAAATGTTTAACAGATTCAGTGCTACAAACATGCACAACCACACTTCGCCTACAGCTCTCGTGCAAACTCAATTCAACTTCGACCATAAAACATCTTTACTGCGTGCGCAAAGTAACACCGCAGTTTTATTGCTGTTGGTTGGATGTAACCTTCCGCTGAATGTTTGAGCACAGCTATATTCATATTTTATTTTGTGCTTCATAATACTTTCTTATCATTTCGGAAGGTTTGCGACGGAACACTGTCAATAAAACTTGCAAAATTTAATTACAGATATTTTGTTTTCCTGTTACTATTATTTTTGTTTACAATTAGCACTCTGAACTTGTGAAATTACGTAACTACAATTTGCAAAGACTGCCTCGTAAAAGTGAAGCTCCAAAGGCGTTATTCCTTAAATTTATCGCTGCAGTAAACTGCGAGTTACAATCTAATCAGCGTACCTTGATATTTTCAGCACACCAGAAAAATTGAACTACCTTGCTTCACTGCGTTAACCTTTCGTAATATTCAGGCAGGCGTTCGTGTTCAACTCTCTGGAAGTTTCATCGCAACGCGCTTTACACTTTGTTTTTCTGTGGCGTCGTTTCCGCACGTATGCCACCTCACTGGCAAGTTCATTGAATACTAACTTGGGATCCAGAGCCTTGGTTGATAATTAATTGCCACTGGTAATATAGGTTCTATATTTGCGTATATAGTATGTCCACAGTAAACTGATCACTTTTGAAAGCCCTGCTTATGATATGCTTGCATGCGTATTGTGTACTAATTCTTACACCAAATGTAAAATTAACACTTCTCTTCGCCTGGTCAAGTGAAATTGTGAAATTATTATAAAAGAAATTGTTTTACGAATTTGATAGTTTTAAGCCCCTGTCATACTATCGAACTTTTGCCTCCAAATATGTTTGACAACAAAATTTGAAGACTAAATGCGGCCAGCAAATTTTTCTTTGCAACAATTATATCAAATAATCTCGAATGTGTTGGAAAACGTGTCACACTGTCAAATTTATGTTTTTCTGGAACGACCTAATCTGATATTTTACTTTACATTTATTTTCAAAAGCGAGATGCTACTTTTGCGTTTAATGCAGACATTGCAGGAAGAAATGTAACGAATGTTGTGATTAATTTTCACTTCTTTACTAAATTCAAATGTTATTTATCAGAAATGTTTCTGCACAGTGACATTTAAGGTTTCCGAGTTCTTAACATTATGTGCAATATCCATTTTAAAACAGCATTCATACCCAGATAGCTTCTGCACAAATTAATTACCTTCATAACTTATTTATTTTCCAACAATTTTTCGATGTTTTAAAGTTTCGTGACGTCCATTTTTGCCGTGCGCGATTCTAATTGGCTGAGCAAGCCAAACATCAAATAAATTGTATAACCTGCCCAATATTCATATGTTTGATGAAAAATGAAGCCATCCAACTTTGTCAGACAAATATGGCGGCGTTAATGACGTTTCTATGACGTCACAACTGTCCAAAGTTGTTTGGCCAATTATTGGAAGCAGTTTGACCGAAAAATTTGACAGCGTGACAGGAGCTTTACACTTACATGTACTGAAAAAAAATAAAATAAATAAATAAATAATTTCACTACGCATAGATGTTTATCAAATACTTTTCATTCAGTCGTTAAATCATGGAACTACTTTCACTCCGTCGTTACCAACTTAACTGAGCGCACGCCGATCAGTGCGCCCGTTAAAATACACGCAGGTAGGGACAGTGACATTTTTCAAAGGTTAATTTTTAAAATACTAATATAACCTTCAACAGCCTATAATAACCCATTAAAGCATTTATAAGCCTCTCGCAGTTAGTAGAGCACTTTTGAATGTCCGGTTTAGGATCTACTTTCCCGCCAGTTCTGTATAATTCCACAGCCACCCTGTAATATTAAGGCCTTTTTACGGCTCAAACGTGTACTTACTCTCACTCTCTCACACCTAGTACACACTGAGAGAATTGAGACGCGCGCCCTCTGTGTGTCTTCGGTATTGTTTCTGAGGCGGGTAATAAATCTTGTAAAATATAATCAATATTCATCCTTCCCAGTTCTTAAATAACTATACTTTGTCTATTATTATTGTTTAGCATTAACTTATGGCGATTTCACATATTTTCGTGCACTCAAAACATTCACTATTCTGTGAAAAGCAGGGGTTTTGTTAATATGTGCAGACATAACCTTAACCAAACTTAAAAATAATCACGTCATAATTATGTTTGCTTACGTTTCCCACCATATAAGCTATTATTGACACTGCAAATTTCAACATCGTAAATCCGTTCAACTGACATACATATTTCTAATATTGCTTGATGCACAATAAACACTCGTCTGAATATTCATGGCGACTTTAAAAAAAGTATGGCATCCACAGAGGGTGCGAGAATCAGCAGCGAGTGTAGATCGTCTTTCACCCTCCCTCTCGCGATCTCACCCTCGAATTGGGGCATCAGAGAGGGCTCTACGTGATGTCACAAGTGGCGCGAGAGTACTCTCTCAGTGAATTGAGACATGGCCTAAGGATTCCGCGGACCCTGTCACTATACAAGCGTCAATAAAATGAAAGTATGAAATTGTTAGAAATGTAATTATCTTTCTACAATATGAATTCATACACAAAATATATAAAATAAAATAAATTAATTGTAGACAACTTTAATCAAGGTTGTTTTAATACAGTGTTCAAACATGGAAGAAATCTTTTTCCCTCGTTGCTAACTTTACCAAGAGCGTGTCAGTATGTCTATTAAAATTAGTACAGTAATTCAAACGGACATTTTTCAAATGCTAATTTAAAAAAATTCCCAATGAGAAACCAGCAACCTGTATCAGCCAGTCACGGTACGCCGTGAGACATGAAGTGATATTTCCGAGTCCAATAGTATAAAATCCGATTTTCGAAATTTGGAGCCACACATATAGCTTTTCACCGATCCAGCAAACTACATTTTTGTGTAGCTAGTAGGTAAGGTATTCTTACGTGCAGCCGCTGGCGCCGACTCAGCTGCCCCGCGCCGTAATCGGAGACCTACCTTGCCCTCCCCTCTTAAAAGGAACGTTGCGCTCGCGGCTTCCTGAAACCCCCCTTCTGGGAATCCCGTGAATTCCGACAGCAGCGAGACTTACTGGCGTCACAGACCTCCTCTCGCCTGCTAGAGTTTCCGATATGTTTAACGACGATGCAAGAATGTTCTGGTGAGAGTGGCTGGTGCCCCAGACCTCCGCGACGCATCACACGAGTTGGGGAAGATGCTTGGTGGTTGCCTAGGACACTATATATATTGCCGCAACCCAGCGGCCGGCAGTCATTGATGGAGGCCGCCTGGCCGAGTGTGCGCGAGCGAAGAAAGTGTGGACGACGACTGGAGATTGCGGGACGATGGCGAGTGAGGTGTTCGTGGCTTGAATGGACGAGAGGGTGTGAAACCGATGAGTGAAACCTACTGTGAGTGACGGCGCTTGTAGGACTCTAGACTGAATGGACTAGTAATACTGATTCTATTGTAAATATTCGAACTGTCAAATATGGACGCATAAATGATAAAATAATTGAATAGCTTGATATACTGTCTATTGGTACCAATATTTAATTATTTTATTTAATTGATTTCTTTGTCGTAATTATACATTTTATTAATTGGTGTCAATTGGGAACAGTGGGTGATTTCAATTTATTGTGAGAATTTGAGTTCAGAGAATTTTGCTGTAGTTATTGTAAATAAAATAAGGAAATTATAATTAATTCTTTTAAATGATTAAGACCTCCATCCCTTAACGAACTTGGTATAGCCCACTTAATTTCTAGAGAGAGAAATTGTAACAGTATGCATTTTCCCCCATTAGCGGACTGGAATCAAGTGGGAATATTAAAAAGCAATAACAATTCAAATTTTTATTATAACACGGACAAGGAGTAGTATGATTGGCCGAATCGGGGCAACGGGATCTGAGGCCGGAGCACGGAACTGTTCACACTCTGTCATTCCGGTCCCCCGGCAGCCATATTGTCCGCCATGTTTGATGTCGGTGACCTTGACCTAGACCTTTGACTTTGCCTCCGGTGACCTTGAACCTGGGGAACACAAAAAATCCCAAATGATGACAAATCTATACAAATTAAAAATATGTATTTTAAATATAATATCAAAAAATTTACAAAAAAAATTGAAAACATTTAAAACTTATTATTTGAAATTTATTGAAAAATTTATTATAAAAAAATTAATTTTAAAAACCTACATTTCTGGAGGCCACCATCAGCATGATGTCCCGCAGACGACTGATCCCTACCACTCCCCCTTTCCAATATATTTAGTTGACCCTACCGCCAATTACACACTTTCGTTCTAACCCCCCCTCACAACCTTTTGCTCCAGCGCTTAACTCCCCACACCTTTGCTAATTCTGTCGATTGCAGCCATCTTGGTGGTTTGTCGTTAGCCATTTGTTTATATTTTCAATACCTAGGTGGAAGTAGTGTATTAGTTACCAAATAACCCACCAGGCAAGGCTAATTTCTCGATTTAGTCACCCGACTAGCTGTCGTTCTCTATTGCCTATGATCAACATGCCATCTTGTTCTTTCGTTTGTCAATTGTTTATATTTCAACACCTAGGTCATCAATTTCTCGATTTCGTCACCAGGTGAGCTGCCAGCACTCGTACTTTTGACATAGGAAAATATGTAATTTTTCGTCCTATTTAAAACATTATTATTTTAATTAGCGTTATATACCTCTATGCACAATTTATTAAAACGATCATTTTTGTATTAATAACTTGAATTAAGTCTGATGAAAAAACATTTTCCGTTAAAATTTTAATTAAAGTAATATTGCAATTGAGTATTTATTTTGTTACCCCCACCCCTCAACTTTAGTCCGACCAATTATTCACCCTCGCTAATCCCTTACCACTGCCGTTCTTGTTTTCAGCATTATCCACCAGAGCATGCCAGTGTGTCGAAAGTATATAATGGGGAAAATGCCGAACCTCGGAAAAGTTTCTCGTTTGATGCCAGAGGTGAAAGTCTGCTCTTTCACACCTCATCACACCCCTCGTCTTTTAGCATCCTGACCGGTAAGTTCAGATATTTAATTACATCAGGTCGCCGTATGTAATCAAGCGTGCATATAAAATTCATATGTTTTCCCATGAAATTTAAAATCTGCTCAAATTTGGAGAATCGTTTCGGGCCAGCTAGTCTTTCAAGAAATATGTTACCTCTTAAAAGAAGGTACTAAAAATTAGTTTTTTTTTTTAAATTGTACATTTACCATCTATCTAACTTGCAAAGGTGTTACCTCAGTAACCATACCGCTACTGTATCACTTTGTTTGCATTCACGAAATGTGTTCCAAGACTTGAAAAGTATGGATGTTCGAATAATTCAGATCGAGTGGTATATAAGAGTGAAAACTGTGGCATGGCATTTAATAGGCGCGATACCTTGTGGATGCATGTAAGAACCTGCGTATCTGTAGGACATTCTCCTGCCAAAATCCGTTGTGTACAGTGCCCTTCAGTATATCGTAAGAGTGTATGTCTCACAAAACTAATGGTTCAGGATGAGCATCCACCACCATGCCAGCAACCATCGCGCCCAAGAATCGTGGTATGTTTTGGGGTGGTTAATGACAAAGATTTCGTGGAGGACCAAACTGCATTTCATCACAATCTAAATACCTGTGATTCCACAACGATAGCGGGTATTCGAAGGATGTTTATACATTTTTAAGCTCGAGTTCACATAAACACGCCACTAATTAAATTTCATGCATGGCTCGAATACCTCTCTTCAAAACCGACCACATTCAACAAAAGGAAGGTATTTGAATTGAAAGGCAAGCTATCGAAAATATTGTTAAACCTCATACTTAAAATATATTACATGAGAGAGAAGCTTAAAAAGAGCATGTTTTGGGGAAAATATTAATGAAACATCAATTACTGAGCGCCTCTTCCCCTCTAAACAACATTCTTGCCTCTCTCAGCAAAACATTGTTTGAAATTCATGTTGTAGAAAATTATCTGTTGTGTACAGATGCGTTATACTGCTTTCTAAAAATAATCCTAGCTAGGAAACCCCAAAAAAAGAATTAAAACCACTTCACTACCCCCGCAGTATGCGATATGCACAGCGAAGTTTCCCACGCATTCCCGCTCACCAAGGCATATGCACTGATCATTAACAAACAGTACCTCACAAGTTTTAAGTCAGAACATTAGGAAATACTGTTAACAGGAAATAAAATATCCATACAGTTACTCATCGTGCAGCGATATTTATAGCTCCCTGTGCCCGGATATAGAAATCTTTATAAGCACAGATAACGTACATATAGTAAGTTTTGCGGGGAAAATAAATTATAGATCGCGAGGAAACATTAGCATAAAGATACACCCATCACAAGTACAAAATCATAAAAAAATTGTTACCTTCGGCAAACAAAATTAATGGAACGGAATAGTTCCTTCGGGCATAACGGCACGGGGCAGAACAGCAGGTGCCGACCAGCCGCCGTCTTGGAATTTACCATTTACCCTCAAAATCGTCTAAATTTCCCTGGAATTTTCCTTTTTCCCTTAAAAATGTCTCTTTCTTCCCTAAAAATCTCCCCTTTTTTCCCAGAGCAGGACTCGTAACTTCGAGAAGGATTTGCGAATCCGAGTCAGGGGAGTAAGTCTCAAGACTTAGCCCCTGTAACTTTGACCTTGATCCCATGAACTTGAATGACCATGAAAACCAAAACACGAGAAAAATTCACAATAGTCAGCAAGCGTAACATGTTACAGAATACTACCACCATCATGGATACAGGTTAAATTGACCTTTGACTTTGACCTGGTCACCTTTAACCTTGAACCCAAAAAATTAGAAAATCTTTTATATAAAGTCCAAACGATTACAAAAAACAAATATAAAAAAAAAATAATGGAAGACTGGTTTTTCATCAATCTTTCGATAAATCTTACAATCAGTACTGCAGTATTAAAATCTTTTACTATCTTTTTATCATTCTTTCAATCTTTCCGCCAATATTTCAATATTTCCATCAATATTTCTCTATCTTTCCATCAATCTTTCAATATTTCCATTAATACTTCTCAATCCTTCTCAGTCACAATCATTCCAACAAACTTTAGCAATATTTCCATAAATCTTTAGCAATCCTTCTCAATCGCAATCTTTCCATCAATCTTTAGCAATTTTCAAACCATTTTTAGCAAACTTTTCACCCATATTTAGCAATCCTCCTCAATCACAATCTTTCCATCAAATTTTAGCAATCCTCCTCCTCAATCGCAATCTTTCCATCAATCTTTAGCAATACTTCCATCAATCTTTAGCGATCCATGGGTTTTTCGTCTGCCTCTATCCATAAATATTAAAGAAAAAACGAATCACCAACTGTCCCGAAATGTGTAGATGTCGACAGAATTAATATTTGTTAATGCAGTCAACTATCCGCGCAATTTTAGACTTGAGTCTTTATTATCATTCTATATGCTGATCTTTACGTTTACAGGCGAGTGCTCACAGCACCACTTTAAAGTCGTGAGGGGCAAAAGGATACGACACACAAAAAAGAAAGAAAAGAACAATTGTTTTATAAAAATAATTTATTATTATTTTGTAATTGCAACTTTAGAAGAAAGCAGTTCATCCCATCATGTAATATTTCCCCGTTCCTTAAGTTCATCGATAATTGAATTCATCTCAACAAAGTGTGAGAAATCCCCGCGTTTTGAAGATCAAGCAAATATCTGAGTCTATCAACAAGTTCATTCGGGTCTTCGGGAAATATGTAGCTAGTATTCTCGACGTATTCTACATTTTTAGTGTCTCACATTGAAGCAAATGTCTTGGAGGGGTGTGCCAGTGCATCGAGAAAATCGCCATCATCGTCTTCAACATTATCACTATCTTTGTGTTCATTTTCATCTATATTGTCTTCATAATCATTTTAACTTCATGTTTCATCCTCAATATTACATTTGATTTTCTCTGTAGCAGGAGTTGTACGCGCATCAGTATTAAGGGTTGAAGACCGTTTATTTTGAAGTTCGTTGACTTCACGCGAATGTATTGCAAGTGTACATTCTGCGCAAACCAACTCTACTGCACTCATTTCGTCATTAGCATTAACCGTCTAGTCATAATCGTCCGCGGAAACAGTACCCATCGATGCAGCAGGAGGTATTAGCGACATCACTTTCTGGCTCTCAGTAGACGAATCCTTGCAGATCTTGGTATGTTCTTCCAATGTATTGCATTGCACAAACTGCATTAGGATATTTCGGGCTGTGTGTATGTGTTTGACATATGAGCAGTGGAGAATGTAGAATTTTTTCTTATTTCTTATTTTTACAACATTATAAAGTATCTTTGATTTCAGCGGAATTAATAAAACATTTTATATTTGATTTTTACACGAAAAAAAAAAACAAAGGTGTTCCAGCCAGCATTTATTTATAAAAAATGTGTACATAGAATAATTTTTCTAGCATTCGGGGGGGGGGGGGGGGGGGTTAAAATAACTATACAATCTCATGGCCTCAGTAATGCACTCGCTGCAATATGATCTAATTTTCTTCGGACTTGTGAATTATTTTCCTATATATTCGACGAGGTTGAAGGGTGGTGAATGAGAGCTGTATGTACGTGTCTTTTCTGGAATTTGTATTGTGGTATAAATCAGCATAGTGGACTATCATCTCGGGAATAAAAATGTGTTTTAGTTTGCACAATTAATAAAGAGTGAATATTATTGACACCTGCTGGAGTAAAGGTCGCATATATATATATATATATATATATATATATATATATATATATATATATATATATATATATACATATATATACACACACACACACACAAGTTGTGATGTCACTTTTTATTCAGTTAGAGTCACATAGTAGAATGATCTATTCTGGAGGGGAGAGCAGGGATGTTTTACCACGTATCAGATACAATATATCTATTAATGGAGCGAACGCATGCGAATGTATGAAAATACAGTAATTTTGTTTGCCGAAGGTAACAGTTATTTTAATTATTTTGTATTTATGCTGAGTCTACTTTTATGCTAGCGTCTACTTACGATTTATAATTTTTTCCCCCGCAGAACCTACTATATGTGCATTATTTCCACTTATAAAGAGTTTTATATACGGACATAGGGAGTTAGAAATATTGCTGCATGGGGAGTAACTGTATGGATATATTTTTCCCAGCTGCCTACATTTCATAATCTACTGATTTAAAACTTGGGAGGAAATAGTTTTTAATAAGGAGTGTATATGCCTTGGTGATGGGAAATGTGTATAATCCTTCACTGTGCATATAGCATACCGCGGGGCTGGCGTAGTGGTTTTAACTCTGTTTTTGCGTTTTTCGAGCCAGGATTACTGTATAGAAAGCAGCATAACGCATACGTACACAACAGTTGTTTTTTTTTTCCAAAATGAATTTCCGGCAAATGTAAGCATGTTATTTAGAGGGGGAAAGGGCACCCGGTGATTGGCATTTGTTAATATTTACCCCGAAACACGCTCTTTGCATGCTTCTTTCTCGTGATGTATATTTACAGTGTGAGGTTTCATAGTATCTTAGATATTTTGCCTTTCGATTCAAATGCTTTCCTTCCGTTGAATGGGGCTGGCTTTGCAAAGCTGCGTTGAGCCATTTATTAAATTTTATTAGTGGCGTATTTATGAGGCGAGCCAACAGCGACGTTTTCCCCCATTCGAACTAAAAATGTGCAAATATCCTTCGAGAACTCGCTCTCGTTGTGGAGACATATGCCTTTAGACTGATATGGAAAACAGTTTGGGCCTTCACGAAACCATTGTCATCAACCAACTCAGACTCTGCCACGATTCTTGGACGTGATAGTCGCTGGCATGGTGTTGGATGCTCATACTGAACCTTGGTTTTGTGAGAAGCACACTTGTACACTGTGGTGAAGGGGACTGCAAAAAATGGATTATGGCAGTGAAGGTTCTACGGCTACGCAGGTTTTCGCATGCATCTGCATGTCATCGCGCCTAGCAAATGCCATGCCACAGTTTCCACACTTATATGCCTCTCTATCTTAATTTGTTGAACATGCATACCTTTAATGTCTTGGAACATATTTAATGAATGCAAACGAAGCTTTAGGGTAGCGACACAGATACCTACTGAGGTAACGCTTTTGAAAATTAGATCGATGATACGTATATAAAGTAAAAAAAAAAAAAACTAATTTCTAGTACCGTATTTTATGAGGTAACATATTCATTAAGAGACTAGCTGGCCCGAACCGATACTCCAAATTTGAGCAGATTCTTAGCTTCGCAGGAAAATATAAGTGCACACTTTATAATATAATGTGACCTGATTTAATTAAATATCTGAACTTACCAGTCAGTTTGCTAAAATACGAGGGATGGGAGAATGGACTGTCACCTCTGGCATCAGACGAGAAACTGTTTCGAGGTTCGACATTGTTCCCATTATATACTTCCCCCACACTGGCACGCTCTGGCAAGCAATACTGAGAACAATAGCGGTAGGGGTTAGGGATTAAGCGAGGGTGAATAATGGGCCGGACTACAGCAGTGAGGTGAGTGGTAACATAATAGATACTCTATTTCAATGGCACTTCAATTTGTATTAAAACGAAAAAGGTTTTTGATCAGTCTCAATTAAAGCTTTTAATGTATAAAAGAATTAATTTAATAAATTATGCATGTAGGCATACCGCTGGTTTAAAAAAAAAATATTTTTTAACAGGATGAAAACTTATAGGTATTTTTTTTATGTATATTAATAAGAGTGACAATTTCTCACCTGGTAACGAAATCGAGAGATTAATGCCACCTAGGTGTTGAAAATATAAACAAATCCCAAATGAACAAAACAAGATGGTATGTTGAGTATAGGCAATAGAGAACGACAGCTCGTCTGGTGGCCAAATCGAGAAATTTGCACTGCCTGGAGCGTAATTTGGTATTTATTACACTACTGCTGCCTAGGTGTTGAAAATGTAAACAAATTACAAAGTATAAAAACCACAAAGATGGCTGCAGTCGACAGAATGAGCAAAGGTTAGGGTAAATAGGCGGGGGGGGGGGGAGAAAGAGGGGTTCAAACGAATGTGAATAATTTGTTGTGGGGGTGGGGGAATTGAGCAATTTGATATATTGGGAGGGGAAGTGGTGTGTGTCAGTCATCTGCTGGACATTGTGAAAGGGGGAGCCTCCGGAAATGTAAGTTTTATAAAATAAAATTTTAATAATACGTTTTTAATAATTTGTAAATTATTAATTTTTCATCATTTTAAATGATAAATTTTGTTAGATTTTTAGTAATTTTTAATAATAAATTTTAAAAAAATTCGTGATAGTATTTTTTTTGTAAATTTTTGGAGTTTTTTTGGAATTTTTTATATTTTTAATGTTAAAGGTCATCGGGTCAAGTTCAAAGGTCGATGTAAAGGTCACCGACATTCAACATCACGGACAAGATGGTCACCAGGGACCGGAATGACCAATCATTAACAGCTCCGAGCTTCAGTCCCAGGTCCTGGTGCCCCCAACTCGGCCAAATCATACTTCTGCAAGGACGACTGAATGATCAGCATAGTAGTAGGGGCGGCCCGGTTCTACTTCAATTTAGATTAATCGGATTATCAATTTGATATCAAATTGATTGATCGGATTAATCATTAATCCTATATTAATCCGATCCAAAAATTATTTAATCCGTAAATTGATATTCCGCTAGAATTTGAGTGATTGGTCCAATTAATTTAATTTAATTAATCATTTTTTGTTTTGTGTGAGTTGATAAGTGTATGATTTGGTGTAAGAGTGTGCTAAGGGTCTTTCTTTATTTCTTTATTTCTTTTTGGGTGGTAGTGGCATGGTAGGTCCTCACCCGTGGAGCTCTGGCGTTGTACTGAGGTGTGATGTGTTGGGGAAGGGGTGTATATATGTATTATATAATTTTAACGTTGGATGGTATTGAAGAGTTCCTTCCCGTTTACCGTCTGTGAGCAATGACACGTCTGATTGTAGACTGCGTGACTGATTAGATATGCGAAACGGCAGGAATAAATATTCAAGTGAAGCAAATTAGATAAATTCGAAACATTAAAAATTACTTTAATCCTGCGATTATCACAATACAAATAAATTAAAATGAATTAAACCGATGACGTTACACACGACAGAAGTACAAGTCGTAAAACATGAGAGAAATTAATCAAATGAGAAACAACTTAAACCGAATACGTCGCACATGACAAAACTATAACGAATGGACCACAAAATTTATATTAATATAGTAACGAAATATATTTCAAACAGCAGAATAAACGAAACAGATGCTAACTCACTAAACGAATTTTCATTAAAATAATCAAACACACGTCAATACCGATCCAGCTATCTTGGTGTCATAAAGAAATAAAGTAACGCGTTATAACTACAACGATGGCAAAAAAAAGACTATTTCGCTACAAATAAATGACACAAATCAAAATTATAAGGAATCCCAAACGAATTACAGAGCCAATTTTCACTTCAATACGGGTCCAGCTATGCTGGTGTTATAAAGAAAGCTAAAAGCCGATTTCTCTAGCAATATACAATTTAAGACAGAATAAATTACACGACTTCATTTTAACGGCACTAGTCCTACAGCACAATAACTACGAATTCAAAACACAACTGTTTATATTTAGAATAGACACGTACCTTACAATGTTAAATATGTATTATAATACACGTCCGTTCGCTTGGGAAGTCGATGCAGGAGTGTGTCCAGTGTAGCACTTGCGGCGAATTATAAGCTGAGCGAGATGTTGGGAGCAACCAGAGGCAACTTCTGCTTCGGCTGACGTCTGATTATAGACTGAGGTTATGGCGGATATAAAACACTCCTCGACATTAAAATAACTAAACATTACGTCATGTAGAATACGTCACAAATCAATAAAAAATTATTTATCCCTGCTTATGAATTTATAGATTGCCATTGCCAATGCAAGCTAATCACAATACTAAACACGCACCTTACAACGTATAACTTATAATTTAATACGGAATGATCGAACACTTAAAACATTTCCAGTTAACACGGACAAATACATTTAATAAAGAGTTCCCACACAAACTTCCAAATGAGGGGAACTATTTGAACACTTTTCATAAACATTCTGAATATACCTACAAGGAAGTAAAAACATATCCTATTTCCCCACCAATCTAGTTTTAACGAGTTATTACTATCCACGAACAATTTAATCACGTCTCTCTCAGATCTACAACGTCAAATGAAATTTTTAAAACGGACAAAGATGTAACATGGAATCGCACAGAAAACCTTAACCCATTTCCAAGATTTAAAATAAATGGTTTTTAACATAACTTCCTTTAAGTCTCACGAGACCAGCTTCGGAAATTCACATTCACAAATACTAGCCGAATTAAACACTCCATGCACTTCCTCGAAAAACAAATTATAAATTTATTAAAAATAATATTATGTTACGTTAAAAAAAAATATAGACCTACGTAAATGTCTTAACGAAAACGCAGTTTATCGGTCCGAATAATTGTAACACATCTTCCGTCGAAACCCACCAACTCCCGAATCGCATACGAAACACTTTTTAAAATTGTAGATGAAATTTTTCAGAAAGTTGGAAGTAAAAACTAACGTATGAAAATATATTATATATTATATATGTAACTTATTCACACCAGAGAGTATTTGCGCTTAAGCATACTGAGTCACGAGCTGGGAGTTTATTGAAACGTTTATTTTTATAGTGCTAATTAGCCGTGAAACTGTCGTACATTACCCCCGCGTATTCTTTATGTGCTATAAATCCTTGTTTCCTACCGTGCTTCGCTAAGTACCTCCATTGTGCGTTCTCTTCCTGAAGCAGCGCTTCGAGCGGTCTTGTCTGTAACTATTCAGTTACTGGGCACGTACAGAGAACGTAGAGGTAAATCCCGCAGTGCGCAGAAAGGGAAAGGAGGGTAGTCCGTCCATGATAGAGCAGGGTTTTCTTTGTTAGAGCGTTAGCTGTCTTCATAGAGAGCACAGGAGCTCCACTTCCTTGCAGAACATGGAACAACCCGTCTCAATCGTTCATACATTGAATTAAAGAAACAAAGGAAAACTTCCTAAACTTAATTAAGTAACTGTCTTAACTGTCTACGAGATATTACACACGGTATCGAACAAAAATTAAATAATTTTACTGAGGTAGACCATTCGGTCTTGAAAAATTACACACATCAGTTGGGTCGCAGTTATTTTGTGCTCTTTATGACATAAAATAAAATGTTAAAATTTATGAACTTTGCTTAAAGTTTTCTTAACAGGGTTAGCATAAAATGTTGTGTTTTTGCAAAGAATGTTTTTTTTTTTGTCTTTCGACTGACTTTCCCTTAAGCAGAGCATTTTAACATACACTTTGCTAAATATATATACATATATATATTTTTTAAGTAGT
This sequence comes from Dryococelus australis, assembly GCA_029891345.1. Taxonomy (NCBI): domain Eukaryota; kingdom Metazoa; phylum Arthropoda; class Insecta; order Phasmatodea; family Phasmatidae; genus Dryococelus; species Dryococelus australis. The sequence goes on from CM056997.1 coordinate 118,219,296, forward strand.
ACAACTATGTATATACTAAGGTTAAAGCAACGGAATCACTGCCATAATATTACACAGTTATATATTCCTTCGAAGGTAAGATATCTATGACATGGCAACATTTCAGAAAGATTGCCTATATATTTCACGGATAGTTCGTCGCTACAGCGGAACGTGGCTGTTAACTTCGAGATTAAAAAGTTGCCTGCTCGTTCGCAGCGACAAAGTTACCTCTAGTTCCCGACCACGAGGAGTCCATAAACAGGCTTTTAAGTGCCTGAGAAAGTTTCGCAGACACCACAGTTTAATTTCTTTCCTTCTTCTTGGGGCGCATAAACCTCTGCGCGAGGAAGAAAAATGGGAGGGGGAGAGGGAGGGAGTGGCCAGCGATATATCCGCCAGTTCGTCTTTGTCCGGCGGAGAAAATGAAGGCCCTTTACCGCGCTCGGAAGGATGCTCGATCCAACTAAACGTCTGGTAATAAACTACCCTGGCAGGATGGTGGTAGTGAAGGAGAGATGAGAAAGGAGGTCTGGGGTAGAAGTAAGGGTTGTAATCGGCGGCGGGTCCTGCAGAGTATTGGCGGGCTGTTGGCCCGGACACGTGAGGAACCGGTGGTAAAAGACCCCTGGTGGATCCCTACGTCTCCGGGGACGCGAGGGGTTGAGATAGCCCAGTTAACGCTGGAGAAGGGTTGGGGATAAACTCAGGCCGCAAGCCCCAGGTCATCACTAATGCATCCCGCTGGTCTGCGGGGAAAGTTGCGTGCGTAGGATTTTTTTATTTCTACTTCCTCCTTACCGCCCCCAAATCTCTTTCCGACTTCTGTGTTGCGAAAGAACCTCCCCCCCCCCCTTACATCCTTCCTTTTGCTGGAACGTGAGCTCTGCTTCATTTCCCCAATTGTACCGTAGTAGTGAACAAAGGTTCCCGAAGCTATCGACAATAATAATAAGAATAGCGTTATAATTTCCCAGCGAAGCCATGTTTGTGTGGGATGGCGGTATACTTTATGGCTAAAGGGAAGTAATGTTTCCATTAGATCAAAATTATTTGAGTCATTTCATAGCGTTTAAGTCTTTAAGGTTTCATCACTGCTTTATCAGAAAGTTTTTTTTTTCTACTTGTTAAGCAACTTAAAAGTTTTGTAAACGCTCTTAAATGATGAAGAGATCGTTACTGAAATATAATAGTAAAATACTAAATCAGTCTTATCAGTGCAAGAATTAACACGGGCTTGTCATAAAAACATAAAAAAATTGACATTTTTAATTTTAAATGTGACCTACACTGTAGACGAGACAGCTGAGGTGTCTTTCAGCCATTATCTTCCGATGTTGTTTCCTGGGTACACTCATGATGTTTATATAGACTTAAAATATAAAAATTGTGATAGTTTAGTTGTAATCAATTCCCGCTTAGATTTCCGACATAAAGCGAAGACGTTAAAAAGCAATTATTTAAATTATACTTAAAATTAAAGTGTTGGAATTAATCAGTCGCCAAACTCTTCTCGCCATCGCGATATCCTGTGTATGGATAACGATCTCCTGTAGACACCTGAGAGCACCCGGATTACGACCCATGGACTTGATATAGTCCATTCACGGTTACTGCCAACTTTTCTAAGTCCTGTTGAAGTTATACCTTCAGTCTATTCCTTCGCTGATTAGGGACCGCGGCGGCTGAGCGATTAGCACACTCGTCTTCCACCAAGGCGAACCGGGTTAAATTCCCGGCCGGGTCACCGGATTCCCGCAAGTGGGAATCGTGCCCGACGATGCCATTGGTCAGCGGGTTTGCTCGGGGATCTCCCGTTTTCCCCGCCCCCTCATTCCGGCGCCGCTCTGTATTCACTTCAATCACCCTCATAAGCTCTCAAGACTTCGCTGTTATTAGCCGCTCGAATTTTTTAACCTCTTCTTCACTCTTCGCTGATTCATGCAAACTAGAGTATAGACGCGCCACATGCAATCGAGTTTGTATTTATTGCTGCTCTGCCTTTAATCCTTCTTTGGCGCAATTGGGAAGTTGCGAGACTCTGGTAGTTTACAGCAGGAGGGCATCAAATTCACGGAAGGCCACTGTCGTACAATTGGTTCAGTGTTCCACTTCCGTGAAATGTGCAGTTTTCGCCGGCGGTTGGCGGCCGCCGTATTACTGAGATGTATGGACAACGGGTGAGCGGAAATGAGGTAGACCGATCTCGCTGGCTGCGCACAACCAATCTCCGTGTCCCAACATTGAACTAATTTTCTGCCATTGCAGCTAGAAAAAATGGCGCGGATTGGGTTTGAACACTCCTTAGTAGGTAGGTAGGTAGTTGGGCTTAACGTCTCGTCGACAGAGAGGTCATTAGAGACGATGCAAGTTGCACAGGGATGAAGGATTGGGGGAGAGAATTTGAAGGAATCGGCAATGGCCTTTGTTAGGGACCCATTCCAGCATTCGCATGGAGCGATTAAAAAAAACCATGAAAAACCGATATCAGAATGGCAGGACCGGGAATCGAACCCGGGTCTTCCCGAATGCGAATCCAGTGAGTTACCACTGCGTCACCTCACTCGGTAACACTCCTTAGTAAACAAGTGATTTTGAGATGTTTTTATACTTCTTCTGACCAATTTGTAATGCTGTTCGATTAAATTCAAAGCGGTAAAAGTATTTTATTAATATAAAAGTGCTTGTGATTTAAATATTAAGATATAAACTAACACGTTCATCACTGTTGACCATGTGACTTTGACAGTTGTGTAGGACTGGGGTAGGTCAATGATGGGTACATGCGCAGAAGACGAATAAGCGGTCTACCTCGTCTTTAGTCTATGGAGCGGCCGGCCCCGGGTCATTAACTGAAGTCTCTTTGGTTCTAAGTTGTCGCCCTGGGCATGCGTGGGGGACGGGTTTACGCAGGGAGGTATTAGTCTATGGAGTGGAAGCCGAGACCCGAAAGTGAAGCCGATAATGAAAGACAAGGACATGGCTAGTAGTGGTGAAAAGGTGCATGTTTTACATTGTTTATTATGTAACTTTTGCCACTCGTAATAAGGCGGCTGACGTAAATAATCGGTCTGCGCATGCGCAGATGAAAGAAGTTAGGCAAGGCATCGGTTTCACTTGATAAAAGCGGAGAAGATAGGATGTTACTACTCCATCATCTATTACCTCCATGGGTTTACGAGGTAGCGAAGTCGATGACGTGGCGCCAAAGAGTGCGGATCAGTGCCGCGGAGAGGGCATGATTACGCTTGTTGTCCGATCTCGGTTACTTCCTACTTTTCTGAAGCCCTGCTAAATTTCTACTTCCACGATATTCCTCCGCCTCATTTTAACGAAGCTAAGGAAATTACACCAGAAGGCCAACGCACCGCATTCGTGCGCACTAAGTGCATAAGAACTATTTATTATTAGGCGTTACCAACACACCTGTTTTTCTACGCCTTTATTCATATTAGTCATAAATGATGTATTGTTATCTATAGATAAAATATAATTAGAAGTTAAACTTAGCCGAAAATAAAGCACTATTATGCTACCACAAATATGAAATGTTAATTTTACGTAAGGCGGAAGAATGCACAACTTGCATACAAGTACCTACATATTCAGCAGAACTTTCAGAAGTGCCCAGTTTACAGTGAATAGCATATACTTTAATTTCATTACCAGATCCCAAAGAAAGTCTTACTTTGTAGCAATGGCGTATACACATAAAACCCACTGTCTGTATCCGCCACAGACACCCCAAGTTTTTTTTTTTATCTCAGGTGGTTAAAAAGCCATCCCTCTCATAGGTGCCGACATATTTGGTATGGTCACTGGGATCGTCAGGTCAAACGTAAATTATAGAATACATGCTAAAAAATAGAGCTCGCGATGAGAAGAGGATTTGTATAAACTCGCGAATAATAATTAAACAACACTCAGATTTGGCGTTTATATTCGTAAGTGCTTTTTTATTATAAACGCACAAGAAGGCTATTACACGGGTATTTAAACGCGCATAAATTAAAATCGTTTACTAAAAGAAAACTTATTGATGAACAAATGCGTTGTGTTTAACTGGGTAATGTCCTCGGCTGCAAATATTTAAATGTATTTCAACGTAATTTCTGTTTGCTAAAATTCTTTTTATACGGAAATTAAGAAGTGGGCGATCTTATCGCCAGCGAATTTTGTATTATGAATAAAACAAACAACTTTGTAGTGAATAATTTCACGTTATGTAGTCATTAATGTAAGAAAATTTTTGGTATCAATTTCTTAGCTTTAAATTAATTTTGTTTTCTTATTTTATTTATTTTAATGTGAGTTTTTTTTCTCTCCCACTATTGCGGGGGAAAAAAATCGAAGCAATATGTCGTGCAAATAAAATTGTTCAGCGTAGAAGTTTATGAAAAATTGGAAAGTGGAATAAAAGTAAGAGTTTTTCGAAATCTAAAGCACATTTTGTCTATATTTTACAATTATTGATACTGTCGCATGGCATTTGCTATTTAGCTACACTCTACATTACTGAATAACGTTTTAGTTTCGGAGAGGTTGAACGGACGACAAATTACTAACTATAATCCATTTACGGTTACTTCCTAATTTTCTGAAGGCCTACAGAAATTCTACTTTCAGAATATTCCTCCGCCTCATGCAAACAAAGGTTAACTATGTCTATAAAATTACACCAAAGGGTAGCGCACCGCATTCGTGGGCAGTCACTTTAATAATATTTTACATAAGAACTATATTTCTTACCCACACACCTATTTTCTCCCTGTATTTATTCGTATTAAATATGAAACAAACATTATAATTAATTGGTAAAATGTAATGAAATGTTTAATTTAACCAAAAATAATATACTTTTACCTTAACATAAGTATAAAACGTTTATGACACATTTAATAATTAGGAAAAAAATTAAGACTTCATATATTGGGTGATTGTTCAAAAGTTTGATTAAAGAAATGTGAATAAACCGTGAATACAATATAACCTTTGTGCCCTTTGTATCAAATATACCTACTTTTGGGCAACTAAGGAAAACTGCTGGATGGAGAAGGAACAAAAAACTTTGTGACTTACTAAGCACCCTAAAACCACATAATAAAAAATCATTTTCCTATTTCTACAACCAATTCTTTAGAAAGAATTTGTCAATATTATTTCCGTATCCAAACAATTACATATATTAGAGAAAATTTTACTTCACGTGTCTGTGGAATATATAAACATATATATTTTTTTTAGTTTTACAATCAGTACGTAATAAATTTTGTTTAATGTAAGTGTGTGTTTTGAATATATTTTATTCCACTTGCAGTCTTTCAAAGTATTTTGAGAAATGTTTCCCAAGCTTGTTTGTAAAACTTACAAAAATATCACACTGTGCTAGGGTCATATTTAATTCATCTCTCACACATCGTCTAGTTGCTCGGAAATAGGATTGTAATATAATCGATTACCTGTTAGTTACTTCTAAATCAAGGTGGAGGTAAACAGTATAGGCTGTTCACGGTAAGGCGAGCATTTTTCAGGCCCAATAATTTTTTCCTATCTGCCGTTTTTATCCTTCCACACTTTTTAAAATAAACATTGTCATGTATGAAATAAATGCAGTGCATATATTTCACCGTATCCTACAGTTAACGCCTACGGATACATTAAAATATATTTATTGACTATTATTCCAAATAGGAGGGATTCAAAAATGATCACTTTCCTGTGAATAACATATATAGGCCTAGTCTACATAGTGCTGTGTGCCCTAGTCAGCCGTAACACTTATTACTGCTCTAAGGAATTGCTAAGTAATTTGAACTCTTAAGGCTGGCGACTACACCAAGCCTGGTTGACACGAGGGCACCAACTAATCCCAGCTCAATCTTCTTGAATAACTATTAATTCTTACATTTCTCCTCGCGTACTAATTGTCACTTGGGTTTAATTACGGGTGAGCTAATAATACTGTAATTACGAAAACAGCAGATTTCAAGACAACTATTTATTAATTACTATATCCTTACACAATGGATAAAATATACAAACAAGAGTTTAATCCGAAGCTCCTTTGTCCTGCAATATTTAAATCAACCTGTAGTTGAAAAATCTCTCCACCCACGTAGCTTCCCTATCGACTCAGCCTTGCACCATACTGTGTCTGCACCTACCACTGACTCAGCTCGTAATCGACCGAAGCTCCTTCGTGCCCTCCTGATGTCTAGCAGTGGAGATGTGAGGTGGTGCAAGTACGTCTCCTGACGTGGCAAGACTGCGGCTTGGACAGGAATCTGGACCAGCGACGCCTCGCGTCGATGGCAACTCTAAATGCGTCTTCTGATCGGCTTCACACACGCCGACAATAGCTCGAAGCTTCTGAGATTGGGCCGTAGAGAGAGTGAGGCGTGAGCTCTCTACCTCTAGTTGCATTTATACGTCGTGCTCCCTCTGACGTAGTTCGGGCTGTTGCTAAGCTGAACTTCAACGACTCCCCTCTCCTGAAGTGTGGCTCGCACACGGCCGATATGGCGAGTGTACACAATGCATTGCTTGTTCTGTCTGCATCCCACTTGTAGTCCCGACGATAGTTATTAATTTTAACACGCCATAAAGGGTACTAATCTTGGATTACGCATTAACATCAGTTATCTGTTTTCTAAATCCTTTCTTCGAGTTCCTGTGAAGACAGGTTAACATTGAATTATTTTATGATAAGAATCGTCTTCCGGACTGTGTGCGCTTAGTACGATACGTGAATATGCGAATGTTTTTTTTTTGTGGGATGGGGTGCGAATTTCGTGTAAACTGCTACTTTCACACTTTCTTCATTCAACCGCACCCCTTTTTTCCCCTTACTTCATATATTAAATAAGACTTCCTTCCTGTAAGTCAGGACACTGATTACAAAGTGTCATTTGCGTTAATTCGGTGAAAAACGGATTATTGCTGATCAATTCGAAAGGAAAAATGAAATGGAAAAAGTAATACCTATCAGATTCTTGGCAGATGAATAAAAGTTTACGACAGTAGAAGCCTTGTTGATTACGAATAGCCGACAAAAATATATATTTAACTTTTTATTTGCGGTTTTTTTAAATTATGCACTTCACTACAGCAACAGGAGGAAGAAAAAGATTAAAAATAGCAGAAACAGACGACAAACGTAAATTCTGCTGAAAAAAAAAAAAGGGTTCTACTTCCAGCGAAAGCCCCGCATTGGCCGCAGAGTTTTCGTCCGTTTTTCTGACTGTGAAATAAGAGATAGGAGCCTCGAATCGGCTACAAAAGAGGAACGCCGAGAAAAGATAAAAGCGAGGGGTCGTAAAAAAAACATTGGCAGAAGAAAAGAAGATAGGGCACGTGGCCGTTCTTTATGTTCACTGCACCTCTGAAGATGGGAACCCGTTAGCTCTGTCCCACCTGACATTGAGAGTTCGCCTTCAACCACTGGGGATTTTATAGTGATAAGGACTATTTTAAGGTTATAAAACAGATTGACCGTAAATGCTAAGTACCTTTTATGCGAATGAATTTGTTCTCGCTATCTGAGGAAGGGGTCAACTTGCAGCACCTTATCCGCGGTATTCGTGTTCGCCTTCCGGTGGAGAAACACGATATTAAGAAGGCGTCGGGCACAGATAAATTAAAAATTCATCAAGTGACGTTCACAGATTTTTGGAGGCCAATATATAGGGGTAGTGAAATTTCGCGAAGAGATTTCAGTATAAGTTATATTTCAAAACACTCTAGGGTCTTTTACCTATCTTGATTGGCTGGATTACTTTCTGACACATGTTAACTGTCTGCACACGAATCATGTAGGAGTCGTGCCGATGTTGCCGAATTATGAATGGCTCCGTCAAATATGAAAACTCCTCGTCAAGCAGACAGCAACCAATGGCAGTAAACAAACTTCTGTTGAGTGATGATTATAGAAGGGAAGTCTACCGTGTACTCAAATTGTTTCGCGAAAAGTCACTAGCTCTAGCAATATAGAAGAATTAAGAAAATGGTATCCAAGATGACGGTTTTCGCAGACTTTGTGAGCAGCTATTTTGCCGTACCAGTGTATTTATTTTGCTTAATATCCCGCACCGCAATAGCATATTAAAATTTACACCATAAACAGCTCGGCATAAAACACGTCACCATGAAGAAGTAATCTCTCACACATTAGAAAAAACAGAGTAAAGTTCATACGAAGATATAATCTTCGCGCAGCTTTGAGGAACGGAACGTAGTGGTGGCAGTGTAAGGGGGGGCTCTACGTTGGAGGGAGGGAAACAATGCGACACTGCTGGTGCAATACATACCAAACTGATAACATCGATTTCTGCTAACGCGCTGCTACTGGTACAACTGATGCCCGGTTGCACCATCGTGGTACGAAACTCGATCCGAGATCGAATTCAAGATCGACACAGAAAATTGTTGTACCATTCGAGTTGAGTTCAGAGCTGGACTGGAGATCGAGAGGAAGTTTATTTCAAGCCACCGAAATTGGCGGTTCGAAATTTCGATCCGAGATCAGCAGCCATCGTCAACAAATGTAGTTTTAAACTACGCCAACAGAGAAAACTACCTTCGATTGTTTTCTTGGCAAATTAAAACAATATTTTACCCACTTAAATTTTATTCAGTAAAATTCTTACAACAATAATTAACTTAAAACTGATAAAACATCGCACACCTAGTTCTATCTATAGTGAAAAATACGCATACTTTCATGACGTCATAGATTACACATCAATAGCAAAATTTGTCTCATACTTTGGAACCAAGATCGACGAACCGGAGATCCAGAATCATGAAATTTCGTTAGTTCAACACTTTTACAGTGGAACCAAGATCAAACTGGATCCTCGTTCTGAACTAGGATCACTCGATCTCTGATCGGAGAAGATATTAGTGCAACCGGGCATAAGGAATCGTACGTTTTTTTGACAGGTAATATTCACGTGCGGAGCAGCTCTCACCTAACAGCACTCGGCCGCTGTCGCTACTAAACTGAACAACTCCACCCCTTCGTGTAACAACAATTGACTCTTCCGACTTGCCCAACGCGTTGTAGACATCTGCACATTATTTTCTCATTTGCACTTAACTCTAGTTATGTACGATTGTCCTTTTTACTTAGTATTTCTCTATTAGCTTTCATAAAATTGTAAAATACGTTTATCCTCTATATATTTTTTAATGTCCCAAACGCTCGTAAGATTTCTACGTGTAAATATGTTTTATCAAAATGCCTAGGTTTTACGTGGTGTAAATAGTTTCAACATTTCATCGCTGCATACGTAAACCCTTAAATTAATGGTAGAAATGTATGAAGTGTCAACGAGCACATATTTTTCTTTAAAATTATATTGTATTTTTCAAGCTCAGGAGTTGAATTTGAAACTTTGTGCTGGCACTCTGATTCTTACACTACTGGCAGCTGGGGGGAGTTATAAATGACGTGTGTAGATTATTATGTGGCAATAATGCACTATTATAATATGCGAAATAACATCATAAAGTTTTGAACTGCATTCTCGAATCGTATTATTTCAAGTAATTTGATTAAGAAGCTCAGTGCCTCAACGAATGTGAGTTCACGGCCTACAAATTCCGTAAGGTATGATGTGTGTACAGCACTAATAATTTTAAGCTAATTTCAACTACAATTGACAAAAATTATATTTCCATACTCAAATTTATCAAGAGAAAGATTTGTTCAGACTCGGTGACGAGTAATTACAGTCAAAAATGTGTCGGAAAAGTTTTCTAGGCAACTTAATATTTTAAATTGCATGCATACGTAGTAGGGTTTGGTATGTTTGGGCATAACGGGATGTGATCCGGGATCGGATTCGGATTCACTCTGCCGCCATCTTGTTACGTCACCTGATCCTCATCTTGGATGACGTTGACCTTAACCTTCCTCCGGTGACCTTGACCTTGACCCGGGTGACCTCTGACTCCAAAAACCGAAAAATTTTCGAAAAAATCCTAAAAAAAATTTATAACGAAAAATTTAACGACAAAATGGTTAAAAATATAAAAAATCTATAAAAAATTATTAATAAATCATTTAATTGAAAAATCTTTTTAAACTGTTTAAGAAATCGCAAAAAATTTTTAAAATAAAATTTCCGTAAAAAGCTCTTAATTAATAAGTGTTTAACCTCAGCGGCCATTTTTCTCTTTTGTCCCTTGAAATTTCCCTTTTCCCCTCGAAATTTCCCTCAAGAATTTTTTTTAATTAAAAATGTTTTAAAAAATGTCTGTATTAAAAAGTAATTAAACCGGCGGCCAATTTGCCATTTCCCCCTTGAAATTTTCCTTTTTCCTTTAAAAAAAACTCCCTTTAAAAATACTATTTAAAAAAATTGTTTTTCTAAATTTTAATTAAAAAACTTATATTTCCGCAGGTCTTCCCCCGCACCATCAATTACTCACCTCTATTCGAATTCAGTGGACGACTTACTCCGTCGTCTCCACTCCCCTCACATATACTCATTCCGCCATCTTGGTTTTTTCATTCGTCATTTGTTTACATGCTACTGGAGGCAGCCATATTTGTTTAAATGTTACTGGAGGTCGCCATATTTGTGTATATGTTATTGGAGGCCGTCATCTTTGTGTATATGTTACTGGAGGCGGTCATATTTGTTTTTTCTTACATCATTTGTTTATATGTCACTGGAGGCTGCCATGTTGGGAGGCAGCCATCTTGCTAGGCGCAGTCCTCAATGTTTTTTATTGTAATTTGTTTTATAGTTTGTGTCTCACCTTTGTGCGAAAACCCAATTATGTCACCTTATATAGGCTTGTGTCGAATGGTGACATTGACCATTCCTGCAAAGTACTTAAATTTATTTATTATTTTTATTCATATATAAAGCGGGAAAGTTCTTTTGTTTGAAATAAAACACAGCATGTCTTTTTTACATAAAATTGACTATACACATAATAAAATATATTTACAGGTTTATTAATCTTCTTCTACGTTCACCGCTCGATGTCCGCCTCGGTGACTCAGGAATTGTAGCGGGCAAGGATACCCCACCACTTGAAGCTGGCGATGCTCGAAGACGAGTAAACTGTTACGGTGTGCGAACAGTCAGCTGTGCTCATGACAGTATTTTGACGGTTCTGTATAGGCAATTGTAAGATACAAGCCGGTCGTGAAATATCAGGCGAAATGCGCACGTGTTGGCAGGGACATTTCCATGTTTAGTGAATTCGATCCTGCAGTCGATCACATTGTAGGTAATACGCTCGTCCTGTTTACTCATATCGAATACCATAAGCGGGACCAAACTCTTGAATGTATCAGGGCTCAATGTCGGGGATGGGGTGCGTCCATATTATGCAGTTTGGAATTGAGCGTACATCAGATATGCCAGCAGGTAGTGGCCATTTACAAAGTTCGTGTTCAGGTCTACATATGGGTAGCTTTCGCTATTCAAAAATATTTTTACATTTTCGTTTTGGTATGTGTCGAACTCCGAACGGCTCACGCCTACATTGTGTTGTCTTCTGGTATGTGGCCCAACAATGATGTACCTCGGTTTCTCAGAAGCAAAGCTGGCCTTCGCCATCCAGTTAATGCGATGGCTTGCTGGCAATCCGGAGTATGTATCCTGACTCAACGATCTGAAAGCCACATCGATGTTTTTACCATCTTCCACATTCTGCAGCATGTGCAGGCGTTCTGTAGTGCTCAACTGTACATGGTGCAGCATCCATTCGATAGACTGTAGGTTCAGGTCCACTGCCTCCAGGTTTTCTCCAGTACCCACTATGGCATCGAAATCCGTATTGGTGAACATTATCACCAGCTCCTGCTTCGAATATAAGATAATTCGTTTGTAGTCTTCAGTAAATCCCAATAGCATAGAGAGTAGAACACATACTTCGAACCTTCCTTCGACATAAATGGGAACACTGTAGCCATCTTCGATTCCCCAGCCTGCCATCTTGGCTGCAGGCAGCTCATTCGGCTTGAGCGAAAGGTCATTTTTTATCGTTGAGGTTATGCCCACATCTCGCCACTGGTTCACCTCGGCACCGTTGAGAAAGTAGGCTATGCGATCGATCAGGTGAAGAATTCCATTGCTAATTATTTTCGTCGATGCTGGACTGGTCCCATCTTCTTTCGTCAGAGTCCCCCTGATTCGCAGGATAGACTGGCAAGGAAGAGTGCAGATATCTTGGTGTTGAACAGCTATCAGAACCTCCGATGGAAGTGAGTACGGTCCGATCAGGAAATGCTGGTACGCATGAAGTCCCACCTTCGTTATGCTGTCTTCGAAAACGGTTGGCTCTTCGTAGTTTAGGAAATCTTACATGGCGATCGACCTCGTAGCCGAGACTGCAGATGATAATTTCCATAGCACATGTTAACTCCTTGGAGACTTGTGACGTACTGATGGTAGGTTTAGCACGACATGTTCTTATATAGCTTCTGGTTGGCGTAAATCTTATACCCGTCTTCTCAAATACAGGCATAGGGTGATTTCTTCGTTTCGAAAGTTCACCAACTCTTCGCGCTGGTCGACGACTGTCACGACTACCTCGTGTGTTCTGTTCACGACAACCGGAACGTAAATGATGCTTTGCAGTGCCACGACCAGTTTATAACATGGAGGGACCATAGGCGAAAATTCGTGCAGCTTATTGCTCGGCCTGCCGTTGAGGTATGTGGCACTCGCCAAATTGTAGGTTATTCGTATCACATTGGCAAAATATTTACAGGCTGCGACGACACGTGTGTTTTACAAGCTTCGTAAATGCGCAGCTCAAACCCCACCATCAGTCCGATGGTATTCGGTTTCGTAAAGTCGATATCTTCGTTGCATCTGATAACACTCTTCAGAGTATTGGGATTCCCACGTAGTTCAAATGCAGTGTCGGGGGGCAGCGAATCTTCAATGTACCTTACAATATCGTCTATTTCATAAGAGCCAACGGTCAGCGAAACTTCATGGGAAACATTACCACTTTTTACGAAGTACAGCTTGCGGTTTTTTCATCATTGTTCGGTATCGCATTGTAAGTTTGAAAATCGACACGGCCTATGCTCCATTCCCCCTCCAGGTTGAGTGGCGGAAAATGTACGGCACGCAGCTTGGAGCTACGAACCGTCAAGGTAAGCGCTATATACATGACTGATAGTTTCCTTGCTGTGTATAGCCTTTATGTACAATTACTTGTACGAAAGAACCAGGAAGTGAAGGCAAAAATGCCTGCAGTTGCACGTGTTAGGCAGCTGCTCCATTTCGTAATTGTAAGTTAAATTACAATTTTTCAGGTACTTGTGCAGTTCGGGTGGAGGACGCAAATTCCAAAAACTATCGTAATAGTCTGCGTGTTTACCATTAATTACGTAGGCTACCCAGTGCGTGCTGGGCCCTGTTGTCGTATCCAGATTAATTATGGCGCATTCTTCTATCTTGGGTTTAGCGGGAAAACCATCTCTCATAAACACTCCACAAAAATGAGGTACTTCAATTTGCGTGCAAACCGTTCCAAATCCATGTTCGCGAGTGCTCTTATCGGTAGAGATTTCATTATTGTTTCTTCCTGCTGCGTCGCTTTTGCACACTTCCGCCTCCTACTGGGTATCGTCTTAGGTAGAGGCCTTGCCCGTTTTTTTTTTTTTTTACCCATGGCGATAGCTTCCATACTTGCATTGTGTCTTTGTGCTTCGGTAAACTGCTTCTGTTTGTTCTATGCTGTGTTGACGGCTCGGGCGATGCCACTCGTGGCTCCGATTACCCCTCCAAGGGCTGCGAGTGCAGGCAAAAGCAATGTAAAAAATCCGATAGTAGATATTTTCTTAGACTTGGTGGCTTTTCTTCTTTTTGTAACTGCTTTTATTTTTACTTGTGCCTTTCTTTTGCTCTTATCACCCATGCCCATCTTCACTTTGGCATTCATCAAGTTGGAAACACCCCACGCTGCTATTTTTTCGCCGAGCCCGGCATCTAATGATTTTCTTATTTTGTCCGCCTTCTGTGCAAGTGTCTTGTCTTCCCGGTGTCTGGCTTACAGATCCTTGTGCTGGGAATAGGCGATGTTGGGCTGCTTGCACGCCTCGTTCAGGGCGTGTACGCCTGTCGAGTTGCATCACAGCCTTTTAGCTAGCTTGGTTCCTGGCCCACAGAACCTGTATCTAGGAATGTGCAGCTCGAATGGTAGATTATTGATGTGCGTATCGACGACTCCGGTTCCATCTACGGTCTTACCTCTTCGAGACATCGTGGAAAACTGAGCGAGAAAAGTATAAATACGGCCCTTTTATACATTTTCGTTTCAGTATTATTCAAGACTTGGAACAGTATGGCCGTATCACATATTGCAACATGACATTTATGTGCAATTTCTGCCACAGACAGTTTTCTCGGTGTGATAACTTGAAGAGACATTCTAAAATGTGCTTTATGTCATCAAGAGGCTTGTATATGCTTCCTCCTCCTCCTCATCCTCCTCCTTCTTCCCCTCCCCCAATGTATAATATAAACCAAGCAGACGAAAACAGTATACATATCATTAAACAAGATGTTACTCTACCCATATGCATTCATGCTGAGCTGAAGCTATCACCCACGAATCGTGGCATGGAAGCCTATTCCCGAATACAGTGAGGTGCATTATCGCGGGACCATCAAATTGTGGGAAAATATGCGTCCTACTGAGCCTGCTGGAAGAAGAGAACGGTCTCCGGTTCGAGAACTTTTACCTATACTCCAAATCACTCCAGCAACCGAAATACCGACGATTGGCACGAGTACTGCAGACCGTGGAAGACATGGGTTATTTCCCATGCAGCGATAACGAAGCCGTCGTACCTCCAAACGAAGCACTGCGAAACTCGATATTTGTCTTCGACGACATTGCCTGCGAGAAACAGACTTGCATTCAAAAATACTTTAGCATGGGACGGTATGCATGCGTGGACTGCGTGTACCTCGGCCAGACTTATTCGCGCATACCCAAACAGATGCTTCGCGATAATGCTAATGTGTTGGTGTTGTTTCGCGTGGACGACACTGATTTACGTCACGTTTACTATGATCATGTGAATACGGACCTGAAGCTATCAGATTTCAAACGTATGCCTGTTTTGTGCTGGAAAGACAAATACGATTTTTTGACGATTGTAAAGGACTGGCCCTTATATAATGGGAGGTACAGGTGCGGGTTCAATCAGTTCATCATCAGCCGTTGAGAATGATTTAGAGCATATCGAAATTCGGGCAGAGTAGCCTCAATATACGCCATCATAAAGACAACGATGGCAGTTGTCTCGTACCAAGGGCTGATGGAACTTGTGATGCTGGGAGAAGAATAATTCGAAACGTTGGTGAACCCGAAAGATCTGGGGATACTGCTACTAAACATCTCGTCCTCGAAACTGGCAATGACATCATTTCGGAACTGTGCAGAATGTTGGCCGAACAAAACGCATTCTTTCGAAATTACCTGTCCAATCTTGGAGCGAAGATGGAGCATGTGAAGATGGACATCGTGTGCGATATGGTGTCCATGGATGAGCACGTGACGAGTGTTCAAAGGCAAATTATCGACAGATTGAATGTAACATCTGCACAAAATGAATGAAATGAAAAACCTGGAAGAACATATGACACATTCGATGCCTCGATTTCCCACCTCGCCACGAAAACAGATATTCAAAATTACAGCGAACGTCTGAGCAAGATCGAAAGTATGTTGAAGGAGACTCACGACTAAACCTATAAAAGAGAGCGACAGTGAAAATGTTTATTCAGTATGATGGCGGATATTGCCAGCGAACTACATCAAGTGATTCAGTCTGTCCGCTCAAAATATTTGCTCATCGTCTTGAAGTTTCGCTGACCGTTGGCTCTTATGAAATAGACGATATTGTAAGATACATTGAAGATTCTCATTCGGTTTCATAAAGTCGATATCTTCGTTGCATCTGATAACACTCTTCAGAGTATTGGAATTCCCACGTAGTTCAAATTCAGTGTCGGGGGGCAGACGCAATTACCGCCGTCGCAAGGTCATGGTTTGTGGGATGAACGATCCGTTCCAAGCCGACCTCTTCGAGATGATACCGTAGGGTCAAGTCAACAAAGGCTACAAATATATGAGCATGTGTAAAAATCACAATACCTAAATTAAAACACTTAATGACCTTTTAATAGGATGTTATTAGTAACACGAAGCTTCTCTCCGACAACGCTGCCAATTTAACTTTGAACATTCCAGTTATTATCTACGTTAACACATACGCAGATACGGGCAGAAATTCTTTTTTTGCTTTTGACCGTTAACAATTTTTTTAAATTAACGGCGAACTATCTGCAGTAACGTGAGCGATCATCATACATCTATAAAACACGAGCTAGTTGTCTGTAATTACATTCGGGGGTAAAAAATTTAACGTTGTCAATGTTATAAACTAAACAAAATAAACGCT
Source organism: Dryococelus australis (assembly GCA_029891345.1). NCBI lineage: Eukaryota > Metazoa > Arthropoda > Insecta > Phasmatodea > Phasmatidae > Dryococelus > Dryococelus australis. The sequence goes on from CM056997.1 coordinate 118,235,725, forward strand.
ACAAAAATGACTTATGACGTCTGGAAATTACAAATCAGCGTACACGAAATGAACAGAGTGTAGTAATGCAAAAAGGTATGTAGTTTTATTGTTTATTATGTTGTTTAAAATGGCAGCGGCAGCATTTATATACGGACTGTCCACTGAACAGACAGAAAACCATAAAGTATCCTAGACGAAAAATAAAATAATAATTTCACGTCAATACGATTACCCAAGAAACTTTAGAATCTTACTGAAATCTTGCTTTTATTACTAGGCCAGAGCATTATTTCTATATGTGTGTTCCAAAACGTGTTTCACCCTTGTTTAAAACCCGCGTATACACGGTGTTTGAACTGCGGCGGCGCAGTGTTTGAAATACACGTTTTACCACCAAACTATCAAACATGCTCAAACGTGCGTCCAATGCGCTGATCTACGAAAGTAACATACACTTTAGACGAGGGCTGTTGAGAGTACTTTCAAAATATCATACGCGTTAGAAACGCCATTTCAGAGTACTACAAAACTGCAAAAAAAAAAAAAAAAAGCTTTTTTCGAAACTGAGTATCTCATAATATACGCATCGGATACATACAAAACTATTTAAGAGCCCTGAACTGAACCTCCCTACAGACTTTCCACCAATAAAATAATGGGGTATGTGTGGCTAGAAGACAGCACGTCTGTTCAAAGGCTTGCGCTTAGCGGCGATGGCGCACTTGCTGCGCGTGGAAGTGTCGCCCTTATCGCTCGAGGTAGGCCGGGACCTTAACCACATCCGGCAACTTGGTTGAGTTTTCTGGGATCTCTTTACTTGATAAACTATGATTTAATGCTTACCGTCCCCAGTGCGAGCGGGTAAAATAGATGAAACATGCTAGCATAGCCGCAGAATTTATTTTGGTGATTAGGGGAAGGGGTGAGGGGGGTTTCTTGAGGCAGTGGATACCCTTCCACCTTTCAACCAGCAGGGGCGTGCTACCCCTCCCCCCAGCTGATAAGGGCGTGCTGCCCCCTCCCCTTTCCCGGATGATAAACGGTGTTTGGCCATTACTTCAGTTTGTAGCAAGTATTTATAACTTACTGTAGGCTACTTGCCTTATTACTTTGAGGATGTGCAACCACGATGCCAGGCACCTTACAACAATCTGCCTACAAAGAGGATCTCTCTTCGGCGGGTGCAGTGGGCGTCGATCCAGGACCACGGGCTGGTGGTCCTCGCAGCGGGCGTCCTTCGGGCAGGGCCTCCGGCGTCTCGAGCAAGATAGCGCCCAGAGCCGCCATTGTCCCAGCCTTATATACCGCTGTCCCGACCTCGTACTCATTCCCCCGGGATTGTTATTTCAACAGCTGAGTTGGCTTGCCGAGGTCGCGCATCACCTCGTGGCTTGCTCGCCTCCAGGCAACCCCTAGCTGTTGTCAGCCGCAGCATCCCGCACAGAGTCCCAGTTCTTGATGTAGATAGAGGCGAAAATAATTATGGCCTATAGTTCATTCACAGTTAATTCCCATTTTTCTGAAGTCTTGCTTAAGTTCTACTTTCAGACTATTCTTCCGCAACATGCTAACTAAGCTTAACCAAGTATAGGAAATTAAACCAAAGGGATGACACACCGCATTTATGTGCACTTACTTTAATATTATTGTTCATGAGAACTATTTCTTATTAAGCATTACCAACACATTGATTTCTTCACTGTTATTATTCGCATTGATTATAAATGAAACATAATTTATAAATAAAACATAAGTTAACGTTCAATTTAACACGAAAATAAGATACTTCGATGTTAACAAAAGTTTTCAACGCTGGTTGTATATGACATTTATCAAACAACCGAAAATGTCCATCGTGAGATGATTTTTCAACATTTTGATTAGAAAATTGTGGTGAAAACTTGAACAGGCTATACGCTCTAAATCTGAATCAGTGAGAAATTCACTGTTTTAATCAGTCTACAGTATCTCTCCGATTCAACATTCACTTCAGTGAATATAACTGGTGAATCAACGAAATAATCCCAGAGATCTTTGACTTATTGATTCAGTGACATTTTCCACTGATTCATCGGTCATATTTTTCGTAAGTATGTTTATTTCGCGTAATTATTTGGCTAAATTCAATAAAAACAATATTTAATTCTCCACTGCAATCGGCCGTTACTTATTCAATCAGTGAAATTGTTTATCACTAATTCAATCAGTGAAATTTTTTCGCTGAAACAATCAGTGCTTTCCACTGATTCGAAGTGAAGCCATTTTCACTGATTCGAGTAGTTGAATATTACTGTGAATTAGTGGTTTTCCACTTATTCAAATTTAGAATGTACATGAAATACGTATTACACATGTGCATAACCACATGAACAAACATACACCGCGCAGTATGAGCCAGGGGAGGGAAAAGGGAGTGTGACAAGATTTAAATGAACATAGGCACTTTCAGACAAGGATATACACAAGAGGAGAGTTTAAGGTCCTGCAGCCCCTACCACAAAATTTCAAAATATATATAAACACGAAAAATTCTCAAAAAATTAACTGAAAATTATGTACTGTAAAATTGAAACAAGAAGTTACTGTTATAGCTAATGAGCCTACTTTCCTCAACATGAGTGTGATTAAATTTTAAATAAGTTATTGAAAACTGAGTTGGTAGGAAGGACTTGACTTCTCTTTGAAAGCAACTCATTAGAAATGATACCGAAAACTAATGCAACAGTAGTGACACAATTACAAATACACACGTGTCTTACCCGGGAATTGAACACAGAAAACCTCATACAATAAGCTAGTGTGCAATCAACTAAATTACAGAGGTCGGACTCTGACCATCAATGTATAATTTAATTAGTCTAGTGTTTCAAATGATAGGTTTTACTAACCTAACCTATTAACAGGACTGTCATTTAGAAAATACGTTACTGAGACACTTTAAACTTGCATGTTTACATGACCTACAGTAAGGTTATTTGTACGAAGAATTCGTTGGAAATCGGTTGTTTTGCCTCTGAGATATTGCATAAAAACTTTATTTTCTTATTTCGTGCTATCTTAAATGAAGACTGCTAAAAATATGCTCTGTAAACGAAGCTTCTAATATGTGCTGTTAACATACAAATGTTGGTTGAATTTGGTTAAATTGTTTAATATGTGTGGCAAACTTACCAAATTTTTACGAAGCCGCCATTTTGAACATCATTGTATGATCCACTTAAATCGTGAATGTTTACAGGGCTTTCTGTAGTATATGTGGTGTGCACAGTTTGCTGAAAATTAGATGAACTGTTCCATAAATATGGAAAAATTTTCGATTTTCCAAAGGGCACTATTTTACAAATAGATCGGAAAAATTGTATCTGTGTGAGAACAATTGATGATTCTAATGAATACTGTTAGTGTGCAAAATTTTGTTGAATTTTGTTAAAAATTTTAATAGAAACAATATACTAAGTCAATCACTTATATTAACACCATTAAAAAAAGAACTGCAGCAATTCTAACATGTCAGTTTATATGCCATAATGTAGCACTATTTGCGTGTAACGTTTAGTGGGAATCGGTTGATTGGTCCTCGAGATTTGGCATAAAACCTCCATAATTTTTCATGTGACGATCTTCTAAAATGGAGTAAAAAAAGTTATGTTTTAGTGCATTCGATGAGTGTATATTGCCAGTCTACAAAGTTAAATTTAAATTGATTACATAGTTTCGTAGGTATAGTACACAAAACTAAAATGATTAAATAGCTATCATTCTGAAAATAAACGTGTGATACTTTATATATATAAATTTGTTTTGTTAATAAAATATACTGACCTTAAATATTTACGAAGCCACATCTTGAAAATACGTGCCTCACCTACTTAAAACATACCAGTTTAAACCACCTGCTGTGGTACTACTTGTTTGCCAAATTTAATAGGAACTTGTAATTTTTTTCCCCAAAGATAGGACATAAAAATTGTATTTATTCTTGTGGCACTATCTTACAAAATGGTGGACAACATATTCTAGTATGGATACAGTTGATTCTTGTGGTAGATCTATATGCTGCCAACATACAAACATTAAGTTGGAATTGATTACATAGTTTAAACGATATAGCATTCTAAACTAAAATGGCTTTATGGCCGCCATTTTGAAAATAGATGTATAACATGCTTAAAACATATCATTTACAATAACCTGCGTCAGTACTGCTTGTTTACCAAATTTAGTAGGAATTGGTGAATTGGTTAACGAGTTAACATAAAAAACTTTATTTGAATGGCGCTATCTTACAAAATGGCCGACGAAATTGGTTATGTGGTCGTATGTATTATGCTTATAATAGATAATTTCAGTACACAAAATTTGGTCAAAATCGGTTAAATGGTATGGTAGATATACCAAAGAAACCTAAAATATTTATATAGCCACCATTTTGAAAATTAGTACCTAATCTTGTTCGATTTACTGACGTTTACTGTGGTATCGTAGTTTTACTTACGTACCGAATTGGGAGAGATCTGGTGTAATATTTTTCGAGATGTAATGTAAAATATTTATTTATTTTTTCATTTGGCGCTATGTTCCAAAATGGCAGACCAACATCAATATCCATCTCAAAATGTAACGCTTGCTCGATGCTCTGCTAACATACAAAATTTTGTTTAAATCGGCGTGAATGGTTCCCGAGATATGACATATCGCCCCAAATATTCTAAATGACCGCCATTTTTAAAGTAAGTGCCCAGTATTGTCGAAAACTATAAAATCCAGGCGTCCTTGCTAAGTACCATATGTGTTCCGAATTTGGTGAAATTCGGTTGACGCATTCAAAAATCGAAAGTGGGGGACATACACACGCACAGACTCGCGCACAGAATACACATATATACACACAAACGCACTCATACACACAGGCATGAAAGTGATCCCATTACCTTTTTTTTTCCTCCTAAAAATAGGCTATTAAACACTGCAATAAGTTTCTCTTGAGTGTGCACTTGAAATAAAAATATTTTTTACATTGGAAATGGCTTACCATACACGCATGTTAGCGTATTGCCTACGTACGAGGAGTTGCTTCGCTACAGCAGAATCCAGAGGAATATTTGTGTGCGTTTTAAACGAAAACAGTGGGTCCTAGGCAGTTGCAACAAGGGGACTATTTTTATTTCGTAGGTCGTACTGCTCAAAAACCACCATCAAACGTTCATAATTACCGACGGTAACGAAGTTGGCGGCAACAAGAGGGTGGCCACCCCTGTTATTTTTGTAACGGCGAGTGTTATTATTGTGCATTTGCTCTAAGGTCGAAAATCCCGATAAAATAAAACATTGTTCCGCGAATTGTACTTTGATCTCATCTGGTTTCCGATATTTCGCAAAAATACATTCCGAAATCTCCTTTTACGGGGACTTAATTCGCCCTTAATATTTAGTTTAGTTTAGTTACAAATTTTCATATATTTGCCGCTTTATTCTGCATAAGCAATTACCTCACGAAGTTTGTTAGTTGAATTAAGCTCCATCTTGTATAATCTGACACTGAATTTTAACTCCTTACTACGGGCACATGTTTTCGCGAAAAGATTCCAAAATAAGCGTTAGCCAAAGAACTATAGATCAGTTCCTCTCACGGATGAATTTAATTGTCACATGTCTTATATGTGATTGCCCGCGAATCACGGACGTCCACAGTCAGATTAACTGAATTCTAATTGGCCCAGTTAGGTAATAAAATGTCTTCTCACAAAGACAATACGTCCATAACCAAATGAGAGTTGCAGGTATGCATGTAAAATAATGAAGTTTATTTGCGCGTAAATCTTATCGCGAAAAATGGGTAGCACTTCTCACTGCCCACATACCTAGTAGAAACTTGCAACTTTAGCTCCTGGATTTCTAAAATTGTAACAGGGTTATTAAGTTATTAATAGTTTCACTAATATTGTCTTGTACTACTCTCTTACGTAATATTCCTACAAAATAATGCCGTTGAAGAATTTCAGTTTCTTTTCCTTAGAATTCTCATAGATTTCAGTGTTTTTAAACAGGGTTGTTACACAATCATACAAAACCTCTGTTGTTGGTTTTTTTTTTATTATTGACACAATATGTAATTTTCTATTGATTTTCCCATGCTCGAATAACAATTTCCGAAAATATTTATCGCAGTTCAATTCACAACTGAATATGGTTACAATGCAATATGATACGATTACTTAATCTGGGGAGAAATGTTTTATTTGTGGCCAAAATTACACATAATTACAGAAATATTTCCATGCACACATTTAGAAATTATTTTTGATTAATTATTTAACGAAATGAGAGCAGTCGCATACTTGCACGGGCCTTATACACATTAAGAAGCTTAAGGAATTTTCCACGAAACTTCAAAGCTTAGAAGGCGGCGCATACACAGCAACGTAAGTACTTTTCAATATGTATCACGCATTTAGATTTCCTGCTTGTGGACACACAGTTGAAGTGTTTAATTATTTCTGGAGAACATAACCGTAGTTATTCATGGGTACTAGAAGAGTTGTTTGACAAAGGCTGTTCACGATAAAGTGAGCACTTAGAAATCAACCTTAGACAAAAGTCACTGTCCCTACCTGCATATATTTTAACTGGCGCATTCAGTGACATGCACCCAGTAAATTTGGTAACAATGGATGTGAAGTAGTTCCTTATCCTAATGTCGAATAAAACGTGTTACATAACCATATGATAACTCAAATTATTTATTTCGCTTTCTGTTTTTTTTTTTAATGTATCGAAATGTAAAAATGTGCAGATTTGTAAAATATTTACTTTTCTAATCATTTCACAGTTCCACTTAACTGACGCATGAATAAAGTTATAAAGCTAATGGCAATGATAATCCCACATAAGGAGGAAAAGTAAGCAACGTCCAAACCATTATATCTTAAGCAGAGCCTCCAAAAGTGTTCATTTTACCGTGAACAGCCTAGAGCGTCTTGTAAAGAACGAAGTTTAATTTCTATAAATCACACAATGTCTTACAAAAATAGTAGATATTATCAGCAACAGAGCTATTCCCCTAATTTATTCTTTAACTGAACAAAATTTGACCACTGACTTGACATTTGCACAGAAGCGGTGAAGTCGGACTACCTTATTATTTCCACCAAGGCGAATGGGGTTCGGTTCCCGGCGGTTGGGGGGGGGGGGGGTCCTCTCACATTTTCGCATGTGCGAAACACGACGGACGTTGCCGTCGGCCGGCGGGTTTTCTAAGGGCTCTCCCTTTTTCCCCCGCTCTAGCATTCAACAGTCGTTCCATCTCTACATAATTGTACCCTCACCGGCTATCAAGATCTCGCTGCTTAAGGACCAACTAAAACGTCTTAAATCAACATGAGGTTTACGTAGCAAGGGTCAAGGTCCCCGCCTACCTGGAGCAGGATTGATAAGGATGACACTGCCTCGCGTATCAAGTGTGCCATCGTCGCTAAGCGCGAGCCACCAACTGAACTGCAGGGTTCTCGTCCCACTGTGTGTGCCTGCGGGACTTTCAGCGGTGACCCTGTTATTTTATTGGTGGAAAGTCTGTAGGAAATTTCAGTGCAGGGCCTTTGAGAAGTTTTGTATTTATATAAAGGATATTGTTACACGCTGCAGTTGGCGCTGGGTAGGCTTTCCTGCGCTGTGGGGGGCGACACACCTCTGCCCTCCCTTCTTCGTGGAACGACGCGCCCGCTACCTCGTCCTCCTCCCTCAGGGAAGCCCGTGAATGATGGACAACGGCGAGACTAGCTGACAGTCCTTCCTCTCACCTGCTGGAGATTACGACAAATGCAGCGACAACGAAAGAATATTCTGGTGAGACTGGCTGGCATCGTAGCTCTCTTCCCCCCTACCCACCACTGAGAGTGCCGACGCCTGTGGGAGGCGCAGGGATATTCTGGGAATTAGGACGCTCGGCGCAGTGCGCAATTTACAGCAAATTCTGGGTGACGGCCTAAGACGCTGTATATACTGCCACGGTCCAGCAGCCAAGAGTCTGTGGCGAAGGCCATCTGGCCAAGTGCGCGGGAGCGAAGTCAGGTGTGGGCGACGGCAGGAGATTGCGGAACGACGACGGGTGAGGTGTTCGTGGTGTGAATGGATGAGAGGACGTGAAACTCGGCGAGTGAAGCCTACTGTGCGTGAGGGCACTCGGAGAAGGCTATAACATTACGGACTGGCGGGATATGGACTAAACTGAGGTGGGACAGAATGGACACGTAATACGGATTTTAATGTAAATATTAGAACTGTCAAATGTGGACACATAATTAATAATATAATTGAATAGATTGATATACTGTATATTGCGACTGATCTTTAATTATTTAATATAATTGATTTATTTGTGGTAAGTCATTAATTGTGACACTAAGCGATATCAATTTTGTATGAGATGTTGAGTCGAGATAATTTTAGATTGTAGTTAATGTAAATAAAATAAGAAAATTATAATTAATTCTTTCATTTAAATAAGACCTCCATCCCTTAACGAACTTGATTTAGCCCACTTAATTTCTAGAGAAAGAAATTGTAACAGTATGTTTTGAGCCACAATGCTTTGATAACACGGTTTTTAGCCATTTTGGATTACTCTGAAATGGTGTTTCTAACGCGCGTAACGTCTTGAAAGCAATGAACAGCTCTCATCTGAAGTGTGTGCTCTTTTCGTAGACCAGCACATTTGACACACGTTTAACAGTTTCACAGAAAAAACGCGAATTACTAACACGCTGTAGCGCAGTTGAAGCACTACGTAGGCGGGAGCCTCTAAGGAGTTACGTATTTGGGGTGAAATATCCTAGTAACCCGAAAACTCCGGAAATTACCACGCATCGCTTTCCTTGACTTTCCGGGGAAGAGTTGCGGCAAAAAAACTAAGTCAGCGAAGTAGTTCACGCGGGTGTAAACCTCCCCATTTTCTTCCTTCCAATAAATTGTTCCGAAAAGAAGATAAATGGCGGGTGCGGTGTCAGGGGTGCCAACAGGTGAGTTGTCGGGGCCCACACCTCGCTGCAGGGCGCTAATGGCAGGGTTGTGTCGGCTTTGCTCCCCCGCTGAAGTATCGGTCCTTGTACCGGCAAAGTGGTCACGGCGGGGAGTGGATGGTCGTGGTCCAGGTGGAGGGGGTGGGGGTGGTATGACGCCGTCTCCATAGCTACCACAGCCTGCCAGGCGCTCCAAGGCTCCGCGCCAAGATTCTTGCTGGCTGCGCACAATTAGTGCTGCCAACTTAGCACTTTCTCTCGCTGCAGGGCAACTCCGCCGCCAGAAGAGAGGAGGAAAAAAATTCTTCCCTCGTTATCCCGCTTGTACTTTGGGTCACCTTTAAGTGAAAACTTTTTTTTGGTCTGCTTACTTTATTTATTTTTGCGCATTATCTATTATTCTGCAGTGTAAAAATTAAAATCGTCACGAAAGTGATGATTATCATTCGTGCGTTGGTGAGGTGGTAGTATGAAATTGTCTAGTATACAAATTACAGTTACATGCTATTAATTAGTTTGACTTGTTCAAAAAATTTACATTTTCAGTGGTCACCAGTTTAAAAGTTTCAATTCTATCAAAAAATTTAAGAGTTCTGTCTGTCTGACACATGAAGTGAGTTGAAGAGGTTTGGTATAAAACACATAATTCAGAAACGGTTTGATATTTTGTTGTGGTCTCCAGACAAACGGCGTGGATTCGATTGGAGGTTAGAACACTGCTTAGTAAACAAATGCTGTTGTATGTTTTTATACTTCCTCCAAGCAATTTGTAATGCAGTTTGATTAAATGAAAAATGGAGAAAATATTTCATTAATACAGCAGTGCGTGTAATTTAATGATTAAGATATAAAAACACATGTTCATCATCGTTGACAATGTGACTTTTGACAGGTGTGTTCCTTGGGGTAGAACAATTTGGGTACATGCGTAGAAGACGAATAAGCGGTCTACCTCATACTTAGTATATGCTAAAAATATAAGATGACCGCTTAAGTTGATATTCTGGCGAGTCGCCGACTGGAAGGACTGCACGGTAATTGAGCGCCTTGCTCGGAGAGTCGATGAGGCGAGTGCTGAGTGAAGTGAGAGAATGAAGATATTAGGGCGTCTCTTAAGGTAGATTCCCACCCGTCATCTTGGATTTATGAAATTTTTGCCACACTCTGGAAATACAGTTTTGTATAATGTTTTTTTTTTTTTTTGTAACGACAGAGCAGAGAGCATTGCCTACTGCATTGTCTGAGGTCAGTATTTCTTGATTACTTTTGATATCGTTGCCTTTGTAATCGCCCGCAATAAGTAATCTCGCATTTCGCCTCGACAGTAACCAGCTAAAAATTACTAAATGTAGCGAAGCTGTGGCAGTTCGATAAAGTTTGGAAAGCTGTTATTTAGGATGTGTCTTGCGGGAAATTTCAATACACCTTCTGAAATAGAAGCTATGGCGAAAAATCGATAAATTCAAAATGGTGGGTGAGAATCCGCCTTAACATCGAGGTCTCGAGAGCCGACGAGGGTGTACCGAGGCGAGCATGCAGCAGCACCGGAAGTAAGGGGGCGGGTAAACTAGCGGCATCGTCAGGCACAATCCTCACTTGCAAGAATTCGGGTGTGACCCGGCCGGGGATTGAACTTTGGTTTGGCTTGGTTGGAGGCGAGCAGTCTAACCGCTCAGCCCGTAAAATGTGCGCACGGCTAAATGACCGTATTCAGACGTGGCGACTTCCATTCGAAGAAGCGTCAACAAGTCAGTCAGTACAGCGGGTGTGACGAGGCGGGGCACCCTGTCTCGTGTTTCCATGCTGATATTTAAAACCGGTGTTGATTTTTAAGTCAATGGAACAGTATGAATTAGAGCTGTTAATCAGCCTTCGATATCAAACCAACTGTTTTTTTTTTTTTGCATGAAAGCCTAGAAGCGTACAAGTCACTTTCACGGTCGCCTGATTATTCTACTACAAAGTCGCTAACATTACCACCAAAAGGTGCCAGCTGTAGCCATTTGACAAGAAATGCTGTAGTAACGAAACAGTCTCTCATATTCAGTACGCAACTGCAGCGGTCCTTGTTGACGTATCTTCGTGTGTAATTTAATCTTTCCAGCACATACTGTCTATAACATTAATATTATCAAGATGCTTTGCAGACGGCTCAGGAAAATAATCTTAAAGATAAAAAAACACATTTCAATCAAACTACTATCAGGTTTTGCAGTAAAATATTGTTCGCCGTACACAAAATTCTTCTGAGTCTTCTTCAGATATAATAAATTGTTTCCCACTACGCTGTCACAAAAATATTATTTCCTGTGGCCATCACATTCACGCAAATGTTTATACACTGGCAGATTCTAGTTACAGCAGAGAGGTACCGTAGATGTCAGTTGCAGCAGAGAGATACCGTACAAAGAGTATGATAATCTCGGATGTGTTTCAAAGCCACCAGTACTGCAAGGAAAAAGTTCATAGTCTTTTGTTTTTTATGTTCAAGTTGAAAGTGTGAAATTTGTAACGAATGTCACCAGAAAATATGCTTATATTTTATAAAAGTCACCAAAAAATAGCCAGGTCGGCGAGTAATAATTTAGATCGCTCTAAGCCAAGAAAAGGCACCAGTTTGGCGACAGATAACCCAAAGTAATTGTGACGTTTTAATTCGTCTCTTCTTAAAATCGTGATACAAAGAGACGAACGCACCAGCAATTGACATTTGACGATTTGAAGGATGGGCCCATTTCGTGACTCATGTATGCTTTTAATTTTTATGCACAAATAACACATGCACGACAATTTCTCTTGACCGTTAATGTAGACAACTCGATTCCAAATGGGCGGGACGGGACTATACGATTAGCCGTCGCCTTGCCGTGGACATGCCGTCTACCTTACGGCGTGTGCCGTGGTGAGTTCGGCGCTGCCGCTATGCTGTAGACGGCACGGCGACATGCCGTAAAGGGTTGTTCACGATGAAATGAGAACTTTTGAAACCAACCTTTGAAAAATACCACTTCCCCTACCGGCATATATGTAGGCCTACGTATGCATTTCAACGAGCACACTTTACTGTCGTGCGCCCAGTAAAGTTGGTAACGTCGAAGGAAAGTAGTTCGTGTCTTAACGTTGAGTTAGAAGTGTTAGGCAAACATTTGTGAACACATAAACGATTTATTTAACTTTTATGTTCTTTTTAATGCACATCAGTGTAAAAACGAGCGAATCTGTGAAACGTTTACTGTGCTTTTCCAATAATTTCACCATTTCACTTGATCGACGGATGAATTAAGTGATTAGGCCTATGGCAATTTTTTTAATTTTACGCATGTTTTAAGAATACCCAATATGCATATTCAACCAGAAGACCTTAAGCAGAGCTTTCAGAAGTGCCCAGTCTACCGAGAAAAACCTGTACGTACGTATGTATGTATTACGTATATATGTATGTATATACTGCCGCCGACAGACTGAAAGCCGTCCTTAAAGGCTGTTCACGATAAAGTGAGTACTTTAGAAATGAACCTTAGAAAAAAGTCACTGCCCCTGCATGCATATGCATGCATATATTTTAATGGGTGCACTGAGTGACATTAGCCTAGTAAAGTTGGTAACGACGAGAGAAAGTAGTTCCATATGCTAACCTCAACTAAAAAAGTGGTAGGTAACCATTTATGATACCTTAAATTGTTTCTTTCACTTCCTATTTTTTTAAAGCATCGAAGTGTAAAAAAGTATTTTAAAATATTTACTGACTTAATAATTTCGGAGTTTCATATGACCGAAGCATGAATAAAGTGATGAGGGCCATGGCAATGTTAATTTTACATAAGGCGTGGGGATACACAACGTGTATACAAATAGATCATCGCAGAGTTTTCATGAGTGCTTGTTTTACCGAGAACAGTCTATACACGCAGTTCAGCCAAGAGGGACGGAGTGAACGGCAGACGTTCCGATGTACGCATTAGTGTGTTTAGGTAGAAGCTATCGCCCCGCCTGATAACGTCATGTGCTTGGTTCCGCATTGAACTTAGGATGCAGTGGTCCATGCTACGTGCTGTTTTCAAATTTGTTCGTATTAATTTAAATTAAAGCGGTTTCGCCGGGAAAATAATACTTTCCAGCTGTGTTTTGAACGACCTCAGACGGTGCACTGGTGATATGAAAAATGCTGTGTAGTGATTGATATAGGCTGTTCACGGTAAAGTGAGCACTTTTGATGCCCCAATTACTTTTTTTCCTATCAGCCATTTGTTATTCTTCCACCAATTTTTCAAATAAATATTGCCATGAAAGTAATAGACACAGTGTATATATTTCACAGGACTCGAAATCTAACGTCTAGGGCTACATTAAAATATATTTATTGACTATTATTCCAAATGAGAGGGCTTCAAAAAGTGCTCACTTTACCGTGAATTGCCTATAATGTCGAGATCAACTTATCGCTTATCAACTAAAGCATACAACTAACAGCATTTAAAGTCACGTGCCCCTTTTCGTAGACACTCAAAATCTCACCTACAGGACAGGAGTGTCAGCTCGACCCTCTCTCGCTACTTCAACTTGGGTTGCAAACCTAAAATACTGTGACTTGTGGGTCGATTTGTAGTTATTTTCTCGCCGCTGCGATCCCTAAGTATCCTGCGTCATTTTACTCGTCTCAAAATACCCTACAACGTGACCAAGAGCTTTGAACGTTATTCAGTGACACCCTCTATGGGCAAAATATTCCCATGTCACTACGTTGAAAAGATAATTATTTATTAATTATATTTTACATTCATTTCGCGCATATAAAAGTTTGAATTAGCGTATTAGTAAAATATTCACGTTAATGATAATTTAATACATAGACTCAATCAACCCACGAATAAAGTGAAGCGGTCTATGGGGATGGTAACTTTACATAGAGTATGATGGAGAGACCAAAAATCAGCAGAGAAAGAAATCCAAAGCAGGGCTTTCAAAACACCCGAAGTAACTGCAAACAGCGTACAGTTAATTAGTATTCGAGTCAGAGAGTGCCCTCAATATTACCCTTTCGGTCATCATAACACGCACACCGGAAATCTAACCAAATAGTTTACATGCGAGATTATTATTAGAGTTATAATTTAAATTACAATTTGACCGTAGGTGAACTTGAGCAATTTTACGAACGGTCCAGAGAACTAGTTTTCATAAATGGCTGCCAAAGTTATGACAGAGCTGTCACTTGTTGTTTATGTCAAAATGTATGCAGTTATATGCAGTAATGAACTTTTAAATTGTTTAATTTCGAAATATTAGACAAGTAAAATCTTATAAATTTGCTAGTTCTTACAGTTATATACATAAAATGTCTAATAATTACAACATGCAATAAATAAAAAGACAGTTTTACTGGCAAAGAGAAAGTTAACCGAAATAGAACTTTTACATAAACAAAACATTTTTAGAAATGCAATTTTGCTAGTAACACATGCGTTGCAATATTAAATTGAATAAACTTGTTGGCCAGAAAGAAAAGAAAATAATAATTAACATACAATAAATGTTGTGTGGGGCTCTAAGCTAATTCAACTATTTCAGCTAAGTCATATATGAGATTCTTATATATATATATTCTTAAAGGTACCGAAAACATGTTTCTGACCACACATCACAAACCACTTCCATTTAAATGCAGACAAAGAGACGGCGGCGTTGCATGAGTTAGTGGTTCATGGTTCCGCCGGCAGATGCCACCTCTTTTCACAAACTCGCGAAATATAGCTGTGGTCTAATTTAGGCGCCGATCCAATATAGACGACTTTCCCTCTGACATTGACGCCACAGTCGTCGTTCATTTTCATTTGGAACTTATCTGATATCACCAATATCTCCAAACGTTTTCTTTTAGAACATGTGTATTTTCTAAATTTCATTTTATTCTACCAAATTCAGAAATATGCCAGCGTTATCAACTGAAACTGCAGCACAATAGTTCATTGGTATCAAGGGCGGATTCAAAGGAGAGGGAATGGGATAAGTGACTTGACCTCCCCCGTTGGACCTTGTTTTTACACTGGATAAAGTAAGCTTATTCAAGAAACCACGCACATTGTGCAGTATTTTTCCCTACACCTAATATTGTAACAGGATAGCCTACGCATTAATTACTGACATTGTAGTATTCAAACTGAATGCATACTAGTACGTTTGTGATTTGAACGTAATGCATAGTATCTCACCTCTAAAGTAAACCCCTCCTTAATGTGTCTGTATATCTGCTACTGATTGATATTTGAACATTTTCACATGTAAAAGAATCCTAACTAAATAAACAGTAAAAAAACGAATTGTTTTGTTTTAACGTCTGACTTTTTTCAAAGTGTGCTTACCTAAGATATTTATAGGCTGTTCACTGTAAAGTGAGCACTTTTGAGGTCGTAGTTACGTTTTCCTTTCAGTTATTTTTTTTATCATTTAACAACATTTTAAAATAAATATTGCCATGTATGTAATAAACACAGTGTGTATGTTCCACCGCACTCAGAAGTTAACGTCTAAGGCTAAAACAAAATACATTTATTGACTTTTATTCCAAATGAGAAGGCTTTCAAAAGTGCTCACTTTACCTTGAACAACTTTTTATAATCACCATACTGCATGTATAAGTTGCACTTCAATATTTACATAGTACAAATATTTGAACTTCGTATGAAATTACTACTGTATCCAGTAACTTGAATTCAACAAATGATTGACTAGTAAATATTTGATCATATGAATCACTCTTAGGATATATATGCGAATATGAATCGTTTTGACACACTACTAACTCTGTTCTCGAATCCACACGCTCTGCTTAACATGACTGTATTTACTCGGCTCTTACAGAGTGTACGATATTATAGATTCCATTATTTCAGTGAATTATCATTTACTTATTTTATGCGTGTCTTACCACAATCTCGTCTTATTAACAGCCCCCTTTTTGAGAAGCCTAGATGAACATGAGTATCATAGATGGCACAACTGAGCTACTCTACAGCACGACCATGACGC
This sequence comes from Dryococelus australis, assembly GCA_029891345.1. Classification (NCBI taxonomy): domain Eukaryota; kingdom Metazoa; phylum Arthropoda; class Insecta; order Phasmatodea; family Phasmatidae; genus Dryococelus; species Dryococelus australis. The sequence goes on from CM056997.1 coordinate 118,251,747, forward strand.
TTTAGCAATCACAATCACTGAATAATTTCTGAGCGGTTTAAACTAACCACATAATTAAGAAGGCTGAGTTGAGAAGCGACAGCGATGGGCTAGCATAGCCACGGGGGAGATGGATCGTTGCAGGTGTCTGTAATGAGGGTTTGGGCATATGAGAACAGAGTTAAGGCTATGAAAATGTTAAATAGCATACTTTACATGCTAAACGTATTATTTTTGGGATATGGTATGAAATGTGTATAAAAAAATATAAGTAAGTGGAGGAAAATAATTTTCAAAAACAAATATCGGAATTATAACAATTTTTGTTTTATTACTTCTGTCAAAAGTTTTTCAGAATTGTACACAGGTCAAAAATTTGCCTGGAGACCAAATGATTTGATGCAAATACAAACATGTACGCATAAATAAATTTCTTGGTATTTCATTATGTGGTTTGCCTTGAAATTTAGTTCAACTTAAAGAACAAACTAAAAATCTAAAAAATCTGTAAGTTATGAGATGTATTTTATTCACATTTCGAAATTCGTTTGTATTTACAGTAAAATTCTTTGTAACCACGCCAAAAGTGGCATAAGAGGCCTTTTTATTATTTTGGTATTTTAATTGAATTCTGTTATCATGTTTAAAATATGAAATTTTCCCAAAACCCAGGAAAAATATTTTTGGTGCACCATATTTAAGCGCCCCGAAAGGGTTGTGGCCACGAAATACTGTTCAACGTGTAGTCATTATTTGTAAGTACCCTTTCCTCGCATTAAAGCAATTCGATTTCATATTTTTTGCATGATGTCATGTCGGAATCACAATATTAGTGTTTTGAGCTGTGTAAATAATAACTTACTCACCTATCAAAACGAGATAAATTATATTAAGATAAAATGTTATGAATAAGTTCAAAAAAAATTTTAAATCACGGTATTAAATGTTTTCAGAAATTTTAAAACTTTCTTAATATAAAGTAATTTTTGCATACTTTGATTCGTAGCAGTCTATGATTTTTTTCTAAAATACGTTTTATTAAGATATAGGTACCTTAAAATTAATTAAGACATGAATTTGTAGTTACCCTTGTAAAATTTTCTTTAATATTTTCGTTAATTTTATTTGTACATCCTTAAAACACAAAAAAAAAATTGTTGTTTTACAAGCCATGGCACAAAAACTTTAAAGTAAGGAAAGAGCAATTACAAGTAATAACTGTTAAGTTTAACGGTATTTTGTAAAGATATAAAATAATGAATTTTTTGGCGAACAGCGCTCTTGAAGAAGCGATTTGCATGGAACAGGAGGCGGCAGGTTATTTTTGGGTTAACGGCTGGATTCTCGTCGCTCAAAGGCACCCTCCCAGCACGACAAGGGCAGCCAGGTCGTTAAACACAAAGGAGCGGAGAGCTGTCGGTTTGGCGTCGACTCAACTGGGTCACGATACTACAGAATTAAAAGAAAGGACAAAAACCTGGAACAGAATCGCTGTGGTCCTGAATTGGTGAGCGAGTGCTTGGCTGATATAGGCTGTTCACGGTAAAATGAGCACTTTTTAAAGCCCTGCTTAAGATCTACTTGTATACACGTTATGTGCTCCTCCGCCTTATGTGAAATTAACATTTTCATGTTCCTCGTCACTTTATTCATGCGTCGGTCAAGTGAAAATGTGAAATTATTAAGAAAGCAGATACTTAATAATGTGTTCATATTTACACTTCGATGCATTAAAAAAACAGTAAGCGAAAGAAATAATTTTGAGTTGTCACAAATGGTTACCTAACATTTTTTGTACGATGTTAAGATTTGGAACTATTTTTCCATCCATCGTTACTAACTTTACTGAGCGAATATAAATCAGTGCACCCATCAAAATATATGCATGCAGGGGCAGTGACTTTTTTTTAAGGTTCACTTTTAAAGTGCTCACTTTATCGTGAATAGCCTTTATCTCCCTCGGTACAGAGCCGAACGGGAACCGATCGTGAGATGAAGACGGGGCAAAGCTGCAGTCCCCGTGAAATGCAACACGCCATCCAGTTGAATACCGTGGCGTTTCACCTTCGGCAGCTGTAGATCACGTCACCTCGTATAGCCTGCTCACTTTCAGTTGAGCATTTATGAAACTGAGGGCACTGCCTTCCGGCTGGCAGCCGCAATATTTAAATAAGAAATTGCATGTTAAGGAAATTTCGTCTCAGTGCGTTAATTATAAGGATAGGCGTTTCAAACAAAATGTATTCTTCACTACTTTTCCCTACAGCGGAGATGTCTCCATAACATGTATATCCTGTTTGCAAGGAATTTTTTTAATTTATGTTTTACAAAAAAGTACATACTGTATATCTTTATTGCAATTATACACTCGTAGGGATCTTCTTCTGAAAAAATTCGTGAAGAATAATTTTTGTTTGAAACGCCTATCTTTAAAAATAACTCATTGAGACGAAATTTCCTTAACATGGGATTTTCTACCAAAATTTCGCTGCTGCCCTTACCTGCATTTCCCAAATTAATGTTTAAACTGTGCGGACCTGGTGGTTCCGCCACGCATCATTTAGAACTGGTATTGTTCTTTATTTAATTTTATTAGCGCCCTCCATTGTGTGTGGCTACTTACCATACTGTTTAATTTGCTGCAGCGCTTTCTACGAAAGTTTGAGACACGTCATGCTTGTAGGGCGCCATCTATATAGACTTGCTACTGTTTAGTTTGCTATCGCTCCGCCACTTCAACTTCGGTTACCTATCCCTTCTCCTTTCGGCAATTATCCTTGGTTCCCCCACTACCTCGCGCTTGCTCACTGAGCAGAAGTTTAAACTGAAAATTGTGTAAGTTTGTTAAGGCCTCAGCCTATTCCTTCACCAGCAGCTCTACGAGTAACTTGTTTCCTGTGTTAGGTGTGCATGCCTTCAGCAATGTTGTTTGCTATGCGTCGCTTCCAAAGAGGTGGATTTGGCCGCTGACAATTTCAAGCATAATTTAACTTTTGTTTAAATTCTCTCTAGTCGGCTGTGGCGGCAGACTGGCTTTCCAGAATTAACTTGGACAAGGATGATAGTCTGGCCAGCTATCATTATTTTGGAATTTAACGGGAACAACAGAGAAAATATTACAGATAATCTAATGGGGCTGATTGTATCTGATGCTTTAAGGACAATGATGGGTGTGTGTGAATATGAATAGCAATTACAAATTTTCAAAATGCCCGCCATCAGCAGGAAGAGATCATTTGCAACGCTATAGAACAGAACAACAAACAAGAACTACGGTTAGCATAGACGTGGATTCACAGGCGGTCACAATTGCTTCTCTCCTGGCATCCAGTGACCATGGCTTCGTGGCTTACACAGTCTTCTTCCTAATTCTCTACAGATAAAAAACCTAACGATCTAGAGATTTGGCTGAAAACCCTGCTTAAGATCTACTTGTATACACATTGTGTATTTTTCCACCTTATGTAAAATTAACGTTGCCATGGGCATCATCACTTTATTCATGAGTCGGTCAAGTGAAATTGTGAAATTATTGAAAACGAAAATTGCACATATCCGCACATTTTTACACTTTGGCACATTAGAAACAAAAGAGAAAGCGAATGAGATAATTTATGTCCTTATAGGCTGTTCACGATAAAGTGAACACATTTTCAGGCCCTCCCAACATTTATTTAAAAGCAGTAGGAAGATGGAAATTGGATGAAAAGAAAAATTTAGAAGGTCCTTAAAAAGTGGTCTTTTTCCCGTGAACAGCCTGTATAAGTGGTTACCCAAAACTTTTTATTTGAAGTTAAGATATGGAACTACTTTCCCTCCATCGTTGCCAACTTTACTGGACGTATGTCACTCAGTGCGCCCGTTAAAATGTATGCAGGCAGGGGCAGTGACGTTTTTTTAAGGTTGATTTCAAAAGTGCTCGTTTTATCGGGAACAGCCTTTACCTCATCGGCCTATCCACCTCCCGACAAATGTTTCATCCAGAAGCGACTGTACCTACGTCTCGATGGTAATATGGCAGTACGCCGTGCTGGTGGAAAATGCAATCGTCATCTGGGTAGAGTTAGTGATTATCTGGCACAATGTTTTCCTGTAACATGGTGCAGTAACTTCCGCTTGTCACTGCCCCGTCAAAGAAGAATGAACCCACACGTCCTCTGGCAGACCTTCGCATCGCACTGAGGAAGATTTTCTTGTTCTACCACATTGAGGGGCGTAATGAGGCGGAATGAACTACGTGCCACCTGGTAAGAATGAGTGAAGAGATTTCGGCTGTTCTTAAGAGGACTATGTACCTGCGCGTTCAGTGTCAATAGGCGAGGGAGCGATACGGGCGATACTAACACGCACGCCTAGCGCCTCATCGCTCCTATGCGCAAGGCGTGCAGTGTTTCCGTCGTAACATTTTACTCTGTAAACTAGACCTGTAACTATGGGGTTTTATTACACGCTATGAAAGTACACAGATTAAACTACGGGCGTATAATCGTACTTTTCTCGTACCGCTTAAAGAAACTTCACAGGCAAGCTTTAAAAATGCGATATCACGATTTTTTCTCCATTAATACACTTAATATGTTAAAAGCAAAAATATAGCGATATAGACAATAGTTTATTTTATCCTTTCTGGCAAAAATTCATATTTCCTGAACATTTATTTACCGAGGCACGCATTCAGGCGCAAACAAAGATTTGACAGAAAACGTTTCAGTACATAGGACCATTAAAATCGAGCTCTTGAAAGCCGATGAGGGTGAAGCGAGGTGAGTACGGAGAAGCGCCTGAATGAAAGGATGGGGGAAACGGGAGATCCCCGAGAAAACCCGCCGACCAGCGACATCGTCCGGCACGATTACAACTTGCGATGGAGCCTAGGGAAATTGACTGCATTCCGATCACTCACAAGCGAGCAGCAAGAGAGACATTACACAGGTCCTGCAGCGTCGCCTGCCAAGCTACGTTTTACTGGTGGAAATGTAAACTAGAAAGCTATAGGGTACAGCACACAGCTGACGCCAGTTCACCTTGCAACAGTTCACCACACGCCCCTGCTACTCGAAGTTTCCAACATATATCTTACACCCACACTCACGGTCGGAGCGCAAACCAAAATACGAAATTGACGATGTGATGACTCGGAATCGTCACAATGTGACTGCAGTGCTACGAGAGATCGCCACCTTACTCATCGTGACTGCAGTGCTACGAGAGATCGCCATCTTACACATCGTGACGGAAAATCCGGATAGAGCGTACGCTGGTTACTCTGTAGTCTTTTCTTGGGTCTATTGATGGTATTTGACCATGGAGTGAATTCTTCGACCTTTATATTTATTTCGTAATGTGTTCCATTCTAGTTACTTTTATTTACTGAGTTTTACTGCGTGCTACATGTATAGCTTGTTTTTAAATGCCCGTAGGCATGCTGAGTAATAATGAAACAATAATGACGAACAAATAGTTTTCGTCTTAAACCATAAGCACCAACGAAGTAAGAGCAACTTAATATAAATTGACCAAGAAAGCAGAAACAAAAATGATATAGTTTTGAAGCTTAAAGCCTTCCCTGAAAAATAACGTCACCTTTTTTTTGTGTTCTGTCGCATTGCGTTGAGATATTAAGTGCCAAAGTTGAAGTAAAATTCTTGCCACAAACAATACATATATATATAATAAAAGGCAATATGAGTCAAAATTTTATATTAATTTGCTATCAGTTTTCTGCATAAAAGTAGAGACTGTTTAAAATTGTCTCTGTCAAACACATGAAGTAAAGGAGCTGGTCTGAGGTTGCGCAATTTATCATAGAGGATTACTTAGCTATGCATCTTATTAGTTTACGATTTCCGAGCCCGCTGTATTAGCAATGATAAAATAATACCAGGAGTGTAAAATATTATATGAATTTAATGTGAGTCAACTATTCTGTCCCTGTTCCGTAAAATAGCTGAAATGTACTCTCCTGTAAGTGTAAAACCGTTTGTTGCAAGCTCATGCTAGACTTAGAGAGATATTTTATTCGTCTATTAGCTAATAGGCTGCGTGCTAGTTGAATCAGAATTTATCAGCACAATTAGTAAATATACTGTAGAAAAAAAGAAACAAATGACTTTCGACTCTGTGAAACGTATTGCAGATTTTAATGTTTTATTAACGATGCATTATTCATTGTTTTGAATAATCCCACATTAGTATTAAAAATGTCTACACTTTTAATGTAAATACTTAGCTTCAGTGGATTTGTTTTAAAACTATATTTTAAATGAAGATAAATTAGGATAAAAATACAGCACTGAGAAACAGTAATGTGGGACACTCATGAAGTCATTACGACTACCGCCATTTAAACCGATATATTTTTTAAGTTAGCGAGTAAATTTGTATGATACAAATCTGTATGTTTAACGGACAATTATTTTCTCAATCAATTTCATATTGGGCAACGTTTTAAACTAAAGCCTACAGTCCTGGCTGCTGAAGATAGCGCCATCGTCCCTCCGGAGGTAAGAGGATTACACAGTCCGTGACGCACAGCTGTGGCCGTGCATGCGAAATGCGAGATCACTCCGCCAACTTTCCAGGGCACGCGCGGCGAAATAATTGGTCGTACTTTAGCGAGTGCCGGGGGTTCATTTCGCGGTCGCCAAACTGCAGTTTGTTAGGATTTAACTCCGACCGCGAGGGTTGCTTAATCGTACCTGCTACTTAGTACTCCCAGACGTTCCTGTAACCGGAGTGGATGTAGTTCTGGTATAGCAAATTTACGTGATAATCCCCAACAAGTCACCAGTTGTTTTCCAAGTATAACATGACGGAAGTGTAAGCTTACTTTGCAAGTGATCGTATGTAAGCAGCCCTTTCTTTCAGATTACAATAAAGATTTCACGTAGTGCACCGTAGCCTACTAAACAAATCGAAGGCTCGCAAATTAAATTGACAAAGGTGTAGGCCTATAATCATCAACGTTGTGCAAAAATCTTATATAAATGAAATATACATTTCTAAGCTGATATTGCGAGAGTAATTTCATAACCATTAAATCATAGTTTTAGTATCATTTGTCATTTTTATCACACTGTACTTTTATCCTGTACCACCACTCCCATTAAATGCTAAAAATCCGTAAAACAATATTGACAAGATGCCTTATACCACGTTATAATTTAATCATGAAGGTGTTAAACACTTTGCCGTGCTATTCTCAGTAGGCGTTCATTGACTACGTGAAAGTCTATCTGGAATTTGTTAACCCCCGAGACATGGAGAGGATTGATACTAATATGTTGATAAGTAAGTTAGCTGTATTTGGAAGTTCAAATGACATAATACTACCCCAAAACGTTAAACACAAAAATACTGAGGCTAGAAACATGTTCACTTTCTGGATCTTGAAGTCCGAAATTAATATATTACCCAAAAATAATTTTGGCGTTTGCTAACTTACTTCTTAACAATTGATTTATGTATTAAGAATAAAGTGACTACCGTTATCAATCACTCAACATCGGAGGTATAACGTGGATAAAAACAAACCGGTTAAAACGTTTAGCAGTGGATACGATGTCTCACAGCCTTGGCAAACTTTATACATATTTTTATTTACAAAACAAACATAGGTATTTCTGTAGGTAACATATCCTATTCCCTTTATTACAGTGTTCTTTATTGCATGAGTTTCGTCTGAAGATCACGCATATCACGTATCTGGTCTCTGCAAAAGGCAACATTTTTCACAACCTTTTAAGAGGTGTATGTAACAAAACATTCTCGTTGAGGCTATTGTTTGCGCGAATACGTTTCCTTAATCGGCAAGAGAAAAATACAAACATACGAGCGTAGTTTAATCCATGAACATTTATAGCATGTAGTAAAGTCTCACTGTCCTGCACATTGCAGCATCACAACGGAAACAGTGCACGCCTTGAGCGTAGGAGCGATGAGGAGCTAGAAGTGCGTGTTAGTGTCGCCCGTAACGCTCCCACGCTTCTTGACCTTGAACGCACACCTAGATACTCTTAAATACTATAGGCTGTTCATGGTGAAGTGAGCACTTTTAACGCCCTAGTTGCTTTTTCCTTTTAGCCATATGTTATCCTTTAAATGACTTTTCAAATAAATATTGCCATGCAAGTAATAAACCCAATGTGTTTATTCCATCGCACTCGGAAGTTAACGCGCAAGGCTGAAATAAAATATATTTATTAACTACTATTCCAAATGAGAGGGCTTTCAAAAGTGCTCACTTTACCGTGAATCGTCCATAGATCCTGAGTTCTCGGGCTAAAGGTGGGGGGAACACGCAGGAAAGTTGATGCAAGCACGGGGAACTTAGCTAGTTGCGTCGAGAACCAGTCAGGAAGAGATATGCTACAGAAGTCAAAATGTAGATTTTTTTTTTCCGGCGTTTAAAGGTGCTGGTCCCCCCCAAAAATGCATTATTTCATATTTCCAGGAAATACTTTTCAACTTTTAGTCATTACGTATAAGTACTATTTTCTCGCATTAAAAATTCTAGGTCATATTTTTGCGTAGTAGCCATTCCAAAATCTGAATTTTAGTGTTTTTTGAAGATACAAATAATAACGAATAATTCACACTGAAATAAGATACCGTGGCAAACTTCAATAAGTTTTTAAAACATGCTACGAAACGTTTTTGTAGTGTTTAGTAAATTGCTAAAAAATAGGTACTTTTGTATACATTTATAATTGTTGCAGTCTATGATATTTTGCAAATTATATTTTGCTGAGAACGCCTTCAATTGAATTAAGACAATGCCATTCAGTCACCTTTACTAAATTTTCTGTAAATGCTTTCTTATACTTTCGTTTTACGTCTGAAAAACACTAAAATTGTTTGACACGCCATAGTGCAAAAACTTTGCTATTGTCCATTCATGATTACTTACATTTCTGAAGCCCTGATAAAGTTATACTTCCTGGATACTCCTCCATATCATGCAAACAAAGCTTAACCACGTATAGGAAATAACAACAAAGGAACAATGCACCATATTCCTGCGCACTCAGTTACGTAATGTTTTGTATGGGAACTATTTCATACTAAGCAATACCAACATACAGAACCTAATTTCTATCTGTTTTCATTGATATTAACATTATTATGGATGGGGCCATGGAGGCTGAGCGGTTAGCCCGCTCGACTCCCTCCAAGATGAACCGGGTTCAATCACCGGCGGGTCACCGGATTTTCACATGTGGGGATCATGCCGGACGATGCCGTTGGTCGGCGGGTTTTCTCAGGTATCTCCCGTTTCCCCCGTCCTTGCATTCCGGCGCTGCTCCATACTTATCTAAATCACCCTCATCGGCTCTCAAGACCTCACTGTTAAGAGCCGCCCAAATCTCTTCACTCACATTATTATGGATGTAATATTATAATTTGTGGAAGAAATATAAAAGAAAGTGTAATTTAACCAAGCATAAGGTGCTCTTATGTAAACAAAAATATGAAACGCTCGTGGTAAATTGCATCTTCAGGAAACAACCGAATACGTCACACATAATGTGATTTTTCATTGGTTTGATTAAAAAAAGTGCGAAGGTATTGCAAATAGACTCTATCTAAACCAAAAAAAATGCACGTGAGTAAACTGTGCGTACATATAATGTATACTTGTTGAACGGCATTACCCAGGAATAAAAGATAATGAATATATTTGTGTCCAGTAGCGCTTTTATCAGCCAGGACTTGATCGCCGGTGATGGCGAAGTGAAAATGGAGCAACAGCTGATTGTTAGAGTGGGGGAAACGGGAATGCACCGAGAAAACCCGCCCGCAAACAGCAACATTCATCACGTTTGCCGCATGTGATAATCCATGGTAACGCCACCGGTATTCGAACCCGGGCCGAACCACCTTGTCGGGAAAGAGAAGGGGAGGGGGGCAGTTGTCTGGCTATTATACACCATCTCAGATCCCGCAGCATCCAGGAAGGAGTTGTGTGCTATTAAAGCAAATAAGCAGAACTTGTAAGCAACTGCATGCGACGAGCAGCAAACCACGTATACGACAGGAAAATATTTTTTTTAGGCTCTTCAATGATAGTTAAGCGCTTTTGAGATCAACGTTTGAAATAAAATCCACTGTCACTATAGGCTGTTCACGGTAAAATGACCTCTTTTGAAAGCCCTACTTAAGATCTACTTGTATACACGTTATATGGTCTTTCGCCTTATGTAAAATTTCATTGCCATCGGCCTCATCACTTTATTCATGCGTCGGTAAAGTGAATCTGTGAAATTTTTAGAAAGTAAGTATTGTATAAATCTGCAAATTCTTACACTGAAATGCATTAAAAAATACGGAAACCGAGAGAAATAATTTAAGTTATCACAAATATGGTCACCTAACACTTTTTGTCCGACATTAATATTTGTAACTACTTTCCCATCCATCTTCACCAACTTTACTGCACACATGTCACTCATTGCGCCCGTTAAATTATATGCAGGTAGAGGCAGTGACTTTTTATAAGGTTAATTTCAAAAGTGCTCAATTATCGTGAAAAGCCTTTACCTGCATGTATTTTAACATGCACACTGACCCGGATACGCCTAGTAAAGTTCGTAATGACAGAAAGAAAGTAGTTCCATGCCTTAACGTGGAATTAAAAGTATTTGATAGAAATTTGAAACTTATGAAATTATTATTTTTTTGTTTTCTGTTTATATATATATATATATATATATATATATATATATATATATATATATATATATATATATATATATATATATATATATATATATATATATATAAGTGCAACGACTAACAAATGCGTAAAATATTCTTTTTCTAATAATTTCATACTCTGACTAGATCGACACATGAATAAAGTGATCAAGGACCTTCGAAATGTTAATCATGCGTATGGTGAAAAATACACAATGTGGGCTTTATAACCATTCAAGTTAGAAGGATTCTCGCACTAATCGTTGGAATCGTACCTCATAAGGAAGAAAGGAGAGGTAATACTTTTTTTCTTTAAGATTTACGAAAAGTTAAGCAACCTGATTCATGCTCTGCGACGTGGGCCGCCGTGTACTCGCTTATTTCCGGGAATGTCATGCGTTCGAGTTTACCTCTGCTCTGAGTTTTATTTATTCTTCATTTTAGGGCAAAATAAGCTCATCGTACAGCTTTCGGGGCCAGAAAAGGGCTCTCTACTGCACCTTTATTTTTATTTTTTCCTGAACAGATCTGTTCACAAGTAGCTTACAGAAATGTGAACAATACCGCTGGCTTAGCATTAAAAAAAAAAACAGAGGCTCTTGGAGATTCCTAAAGGGCAATGAATACAAATCTCTATTTTTCAGGTGCAAGCGGCATGTGAACTTCTGCCACGCAGACATGTGCGGTACATAACGCCAGCAACCGATATTTTACTTCTCTATACTTCGTGCCTCATCCGATAGCCATATAGCAAACTATATCTTTATATTTATTTACCCTGTGTACATTATACCTAACTGAAAGTTATAATTTGCTACGCTCCTACATCCTACAGCCACTTTTAGGTATGATTTGATCTGACATTCAATTCGTACTAGCCGGCAAGAAATGTTGTAAACATCCCGATAATGCATCATAATACTGCATGGATCAGCCCCAGCTATAGCCGCAATCTCCACTACGTTAAATTGCGTGAAAGGTACTTAAATTTCTACATCGTTAGTGGGAAAATTCTTGGACCGTCCGTTTAACAATAAGTGCAAGAGCCTATACCAATATGTAGTTACCAAGGCAAAATCCTACTTTACATATTGTAACGATCCCATATAAGGTCTGTCTAAAGTATGTGGGGGAAACGTGCTCAGAATGGTTAAAGCGAGATACTCTACTATGACATGTAATTATAACTGATAATCATACAACGTTTTATATTATACAATACAACACTTTACATTATGTTAACTATCTTGAGTTGCGTCGGGGGAGCTCAATATGTTAGTTACTATTTAACTGCAAGTATTCATAGATTAGTTCATAAAGTATTTCCACGTGCCTCTAATTAAGTGCCTCTCTTGCGTCTACTACCGTAACGGCTTTACCTTCATGATGCCGAAGGCTGATTACTATGGCGGCTTACGGCGGACGAAACCCCATTCTTCGGTTCATCTTGACTCGTCGTCGGCTGGAGCTCGACTCCTCGACTTCCTTAAATATAGAGGAAGTTTGCAAACTACTGCGATTATTTGCAAACTGCCCCGCGGCTTGTTCCCTGATTGCCGCGGTGGTGGTGCGCTTCAGTGACCTCGTCCTCTTTAGAGGTGTGCTGGTGTGTTCAGGCAAGCACCGCTGCAAGGGCTTGCCCACACCTTGACAATACGTACGGGCTGCGTGGCGAAGCTGTTTGACTGCTCTCCTCTCACCAAGCCGAACTGGGTTCGATCCCCGACTGGGTCACGTTTGAATTTTCCTAAGTGGAAATCGTGCCGGATGATGCCGCTGGTCCGCGCGTTTTCTCGGGGAAATCGCGTTTCTCCGCCCTTGCATTGCGGTGCTGCTCCATTCTCACCTCACTTCACCCTCATTCGCTCTCAAGACCTCGTGGTTAAGAGCTGCCCAGATCTCTCAACTCATACCTATACTGCGTCAATGAACAGTACCGAACAGCAACTGGTTCTCGATACACGTGATTCATCAAATTATCATTCTCATTTGCCAAGGGGCTGAACTGGTAATGGATAGCAATTATAAACAATATAATTTGAAATTGAAGCATTTGGTTGGTATGGGAAATTCCTTCACTTTTAACTTACCTACGCATTACCATTTGACATATTTTGGAGGACACAGACCCAGTAGCAATTTTTGTTTGGGCCAACGTTGTATCACCTTTTGCTCAGTTATATGGAGAATGTTAAGTAATACGCCATTTTCGCAGTAGCAAATTTTCGCTGGGCCGAATTATATTAATGTGTGTGTTTCAGCCCAACATATAGTCAAACTTTCCAGCAAAAGGCCAACTAACTAGTCAACACAGAGTGCTACCGCTGTCCCAGAGAAAAATTTTGGCACTTGAAAAATTCGTAATTGCTGGGTTGCCGTTCAGAACATATAGCACGTCGTACATTTGGCCTAATCTCAGTCAAAAGTAACATTTTAATAAATTCTCCTGCTCACATAATACAGATATTGAAAAAAAAAAACTTCTGGGTAATTTGAGACCTTATGATACTTTTGAAGCTATATGTATTTTAGTAGTGTTGCATTTTTAATGCATTCTGATTGCTTAGTTACGCAAATTTAAAATATTGCGCCTCCCTTGAAATAATAAATACTATATTTCATGATATATAAGGCGTTCTTTCAGAAATAATGCTATAGAATCGGCTGCTCTGATTTTGAATCTTTTCCAACCGTCGACACACAGGCACGAGATTTTTTTTTCGGCCAACATATTCGTTCTCTAGTTTGGAAACTTCCCGCGCTGCGCGATTTTTCATCCTTTGCATTTCTGTTTGACAAGTTCACAATTTGGTTCTACGACGACTGCCGCCTCGGGCGAGTTATAACCTCGCTTTATCACCCTTTTGCGTCCGCCTGCTTCTCCTTCTCGGCATACTTTAAATCTTTAGGAACTATTCATAACGCTTCCTAACAAAATGAATCATAGGCGCGATCTTCACGGAATAAATCTGTCGTATGTTTTCCTCTCCCTATTTGCTCGCTTCTGTGTGTGCAATTTTTTACGCCCCACTCCTTATGGATTTTTGGAAACAATAGCTCCTGGTGAAATCGAAACCTCTTTGTTAAGCTCGTAAGATTATTTCTGTAGTTTCGTGGCTTTATTTCCAATGTTAATAGGAATCCGAGATGACAAGTAACCCGGCATAATAAGATTTTCCAAAACGCTGCTCCTATAAGCAAATTTAAAGCTGCTTTTTATAGTCATACTTTACAACGCTGAATGTGAACAAATTACTTTTACATTTGGCTCAAAAACAAGAGCCAATATTTTATTGTGCTATAAACTAAGACATGAACTCACAACACTTCATAAAATACTGCTTAATAAACGATGCGATTTTAAAATAGGTAAAATAATGGCAGGGCGATAAATGAGTGATAATCAGCATATAGAGCCTAGGTATTTTCGGTTTTTGGTAAAAAATGCGGACATAACTAAAACAGCTACAGTAATCTGAGTTGCAAATAGTGCTTGCATAAGTATAGTATTTCAGAGCTGCAATTATTTTTCTTTTTACGTTTCCCGTGCATATTAATTCTCACTTGTACATTACTGCCCAGAGTTTAAATAAGTGCGAGTAAAATATAATGAAGAGGGGTGAACTAATTGGAGAAGTTGTAAATAAAAGGAATTCATCCTAGAAATCATCGATTTAATCTTAATGTCACAAATCTGAAATGGTTTTGAGTAAAAAAAATGTAAACTATTAAACTGATATACACATATAAGATCTTTTATAATTATGTAATTCAAGATGGCAATATGCCTGACTAATGTAATACTGTGTTGAGACTTTCATGTTTGGTTACTATTTCAAAGGCCAGGAATTCTATTTATCTAGCTTACATAATCTTATTTTGCGAGAAGAATATCACTAGTATGACCTTGGGTGGGGGGGGGGGGGTTCTACTACACTATTTATTAATCGGATTAACCCTTTGATATCAAATTGATTGAAAAGACTAAACATTAATTCGATCAAAAAATTTCATCGGATTAAAATGGCGTGTAACTTTGATTGATTGATCCAATTAATTTAATTGAATTATTCAGTCAGAACTTGTGTGATAAGTATTTAGAACTACTTTATTTTTTCTTTCGTTTTAGATGGGAGGGGAGGTAGCAGCTGTGGTACATCCTCATCCTTGGAGCTCTGGCACTCGGATGAGGTGTGGCGTGTTGGGGACAGGGTGTGTGTGTGTATATATATATATATATACTGAGCTTTGTGTAAGAGTGGCATAAGTTTTTTTTTTTTTGTTTGGAGTGGGATATTGCTCGTAAACGGTGTTGGGAGATAGGCGACTTTGAAAGATACTATTATTCCGAACGAATATCATTACTGACGTAATACACGAGAGAAATTCCGGGGTGTTTAAACGAAATATATTTCAAACGAGTTCTACGTACGAATAGATAACATGAGAGACAAGTATAACTACGTGAATAACCTGGTGTCGATAAGTGCTAAAGGATCACAACTATGTGAGTCTCCAGTATGAAATGAATTAATTAACGAAGCAAAAATGTCCCTATCAATATATAAATTAAACGACTAATGAACACAAGTACATGACAATCATTAAACAAATTACGGAATGCAGCTGTCCTGTTTTTTTAATAAACGAAATCACATCAGGAGTTCCTCCTATAACACATCTGTCCGCCTGGGAGGCTGGTGAATGAATGACTGGAGTGTATGACGTGCACCAGCATATAAGCTGTTATATACGTGGAGCGCGGCCGATAGGAAACTGAGTTTAAATGATGGCAAAAACTCTGAATACGACTGACTAAACGAATTACAGAACCTATTTCCCTACCAAGCTACTATTAACGACTTGATTACACTATTTGTCTTACAACAGACAAGGAAACGATAATTTTATAAAAAAACTTACCTAGATTTCTAACGAAAGTTTCACTAGTGCAAGAAGAAGAATGCATGTTTGTGAAATTGATGAATTATTTTTTAAACCTTTAATTATGTTTTCTGACTTTGTATAAGGTATGAGTGTGTTTTTAACAGCAGACATCTCCGTGTTGAATCTTCAGCAGCTGTAGTAGTAATCTGGTTGCTGTGAGAAAATATTTTTATTTCAAAGTTTGCTGCACTCTCCCAGCTGTAGGAACTCAGGATAGCTGGAAATATTGTGTGTGTCACTAAGAGCTCTTACTACCTGGCCCTGAAAAGGTATTTGTGTCACTTCACTCTCGGTTTCGTTAGGTCCCCAGGGTTCTTCAAATTGACCAATGGCATGGCAAGGTTTTCTTAAGATACTTATGTGTTCCCTCTCCTTTGGTTTCAAATTCATTCAGATGTGTTCAATTTTCTCCAGCATTTTTTCTAAGTATCCCGTCAGCTCTTCAAAGTTTGTTTTTATTAAATTTTAATTTAAATGATAGTTTTTAATGTATAATATATTTCTCTCATCAAGAAGAAAGTGAGCAACTTGTATTTTTTTTAGTGAAAAATTTCCAGTTACCTGATTTTAAATTAAAAACAATAAGTTACCATCACCTACTCATCTCAAGTTTACCAATCATTTTTCATTTAAACATTTAATATGCAGTCATATACAAGTACTTTGTCTTCAGACATATCTCATCTCCAATTATTCACAACAGATGTAAGGATATGAGGAATTTTCAAACTAATGAATAACAAGTCACAATATTGCATTTTAATATAGAAAAATTTTATTCAATAATTTTCTTTAAAAAATAATCATTCTAGAATTAAATATTTACAATATTCATGCAAAATAACCTTGCATCAAACATTTTTTCAATCACACTATTTTTTATCAAAGAAAATAATCATATACAATATATATATACACACACATTGGAAGCAACTTTTTTGGAGCCCTTCTAAATATCTACTTGCAGGCTCGTTTCGTATCCTTCTGCCCAATGTAAACAAACATTGCCATGTGACTGTCATGTAGCATCCGTCAAAATGAATGTTTACATTCCATTGTGTGTGTACACATGTTAGTATACTTTCGCTACACCTAAAAATAAACATTGAAATGTGACTTATACTTTTATACCTGTCAAATGTATTGTTTACTGTTTAAAACTTTTCAAAGAATTCTGTCATATTCCAAAAACCATTCCGTATGAATAACAGTTTAGGCCTCTAACATTGGCTTTATGACCTTTAAAAATGCCTGAATTGAGAACAGTTCTTATGGTTATTTTACATTAACATATTTGTATTCCATGACATAGCTCAATACATGTAATGCAAATTAGTATTTTGCCGCGACTGTGTTTAACACTGTTACAACTGCGAGGTAAAGGGTTGTACTAATTATCCTTGTGTTATTGATGTGTGTTGGGTCATATCTTTAAAAGGGTGACCTCAGTTGGAATAAATATTAAGAAGAAGGAACAACCAGTCAAACGAAAAAGGCACATTAAATTTAAGCATGCAACTCGTGTTGCTCATTTTTGTCAAACAAACTTCAAAATATAGCGGTGAAATTGCACACAAATAAGCCTATGATAACTTATACTCCGAATATATTTCTATGTATTGGTTCTTACTGTTTATTAGGTTTATTGAACGTTATCGGGCTGGGCTTAGTATTTTTCTTCTGGGATTGTGGCAAATTACGTTACACGACTATGTTTCAAATCCCTTAGGGCAAAGGTACAACATTGCGATAAATAAACAGACGTGGATATAAATTAATAACTTCGTCATAAAAACACTTCACATTTAAAACGTATAATCAAATATTTGAAATTACGTGCTGATCAAATATTTGAAATTACGCACACACATGGCCAGCGTTTCGACCACGATGCACAAAGGCACGCCATTTCACAGACGCAATGATTAACGAAACACACATCACAGTATATTTATTACTGCCGTGGAAAAACAGATTTATCACAACATCGTAACTTGTCTATGTAGATTTAAAAAACACAAAGTTTATAAACGTGATGTATTAATTTGAAGTATTTTCGGAGTAAGAATAATCTACGTTTAGTTTGACAAAAAGCAACACGCCATGTCATGGCTCGCCACGTCTGCCAACTTCAATAGTTAACTGCCCCGCCATCATATCTAAATATATTAAAATACGTATTCGAACATTAGAATTTCTTTTCAGTTGTAAATTGCAAATTCAAAAATCATTATTTTGCTGTAATAAGTAGAAATGTGCAACAATTGAAAATATGTATAATTTACTTGATTATTAGCAAAGTGAAATTTCCCGAGTGTGAAAGATATGAAGAAAGAAGAACAGCGCGACAAGCGCCGCAAGCAGACAGTTTTTCAATTGCTTTCTTGCTCGATAAAACAATACCGTACCATTATGGCCTACTCACGATATTTTCTGCTGTTATCTTAAACTGTAAAAATGTGATATGTTGCCATCGGGGCTACTTAAATATTTAATAACTATAGGCACTATCCAATTACAAATAGTATATTAAAAAAGTAGGTTAAAATAGTATTTTAACTAAACTATTTCTTACTGGCCATTGCTAATACGTCGCTGCACTCACTATTGTTAATTCATATTTTAAAAAGAAATAAATATTACAAGTTATAAAATATATTAAGGTAAAGGTTCATTTATTCAATAATACAGTACTCTAAAGCTAACCACAGTGTTATATATTTATATATTTGTGGAATATATGTTATTGAAAAAAAAAAGGTGACATGTCATGTCTATAGTGTTTTTTCAAAGGTTGATTTTCATAAGTCGCTTCCAATCGGGAATGGACTCTATATATATATATATATATATATATATATATATATATATATATATATATATATACAAAAATTATTAACAAAATATTTACAAATATAATGCAGCAATCTGAAGATCATCACTTTTTACCTAAAACTATGTGTATATACATAATATTTACAGACTCTTGAAGAGGTCATAAAGACGCTAAATGAGGAGCTTTCTCTCTTTGTGTCATATCCGGTAGTATAATTTCCAAACACTCACACATGCTGACTGACTGGGTATAACACACACTCACACACATGCAGTTTCCATATAATTGTTATGTCACACTGCGACTTTCTTCTTCTTATTTGACAAGGTGAAAAGATATTGAAGACAGTTGTATCGAGAGTAATGTTACAGTTAGGCAAACAGGTAGCAGCATTGATGGTGTTGCAAAATATGTTGCAAACAGTTGTAGATATTTGTAGATGCTGTACATAATTCTAGATAGATGCGAGATAGGGTTATCGAGTGCATAATTGGATGTATCAAACCGCGCCTTTAAATCTGGGGTAATTACTTTGTAGATGTCATCACAAGCAAAAATATATACCAAGGAATCGGTGTCACAATAGAGGAGGTGCAAGGCTGATGGAAGAAATTTTGTACATATGTACTGATAATGGAATTCGTAGAGGGTTATTTTAGAAAGATCAAGAATGGCAATACCAGTGTACAAAGGTTTATTGAACGCAACAGAACTCTTTGAACTCTCAATAAGGACCAAGTTTTTATCGATAATCTGCCTTGCCTGGAATATTGGACGCCCCATCAGCTCTGCAGCCCTGTAGATCGTGTCATACCTCATAACGACTCTTATATCACTATCCCAGCGGACATTCTGCAAAGTTTTTCCATAAACGGAATTATTAATCAATTTAAAAACAATTTTTCGAATTCGTTCGCAGCCTGAGCACGTTTCTCAATGTTAAACTCGATTTATGGAGCCATCCAAGCCTTCTGCTCAAAGCGCAAAACGCGATGAACAGAGTCAAGTGTAGCTCCATACATCAAGTACTGCCTCAGTGTTTCCCCATGTATAACATATTTCCTTTGCGGCACAAGTGTTAAAAGAAGTTTCTCATGCGAGACGTTCGGGGGTATGCCATTTTCTGGGGCCACAGGCAGATCAGATAGTGCATCATGACACTCGTCTGGAAAAATTACAGATCAACTTCCCCGAAAAAACAAGTGTCACCGTCAATCACCATGTTTGAAAAATCCCATGTTGAAAAAATGTCTGCCTCAACCCACTCAAAATAGCCAATCAGAATCTTGGATCGCATCGTATGACTGTACAGTCCGTTAACGTCGAAATAGCATACATATTTCGATGCCACACTGGGGTCATAGTCCTCATCCATGTAAATGTTGGTGGCTTCCGCACTTCTTTTTGAAACCTGGGTAATGCCACATCATACCCCGTTTTCTACAAAAAGATACATGTCTGGGTCAGTCAACAGCTCTAGCCGCGCACGTGTCGTTAAAAATAAAGTGTGCCATGAAAGAGATGGAGCAGTGACGTATATGGTGGGGTCAAGACTGTAATGAGTAAAACATACGGCCCTGAAATTCTCAAAAACATCTGCCAGCAAACAAGTGTCGACACGTAGGTAGTGAATGGCATACTGAACCAAGTTTATGGAGTTGAACGCATCCCATGCGGCTTGGGCATAAGCGTAATCCTCTCGCTAATGTCTTCACCTCTCATTACGTTATAAAATGCATCCTTTGGTGGGAGTGACTTGCACATCAGACTGTCTGGCGTCTTAACAAAGTCATAAGGAAAAACTCCCTTCCGTTTTACCAATTCGAATTGGGTGTTGTCTGGAAACATCGAGTGGATGATACTCAATTGCATAGATAGTAAATTGCCTGCCACAATTTACAGAGAGGCACTCATGAATTGGAATGAATCAATAAATCGTAACTTGAAATATTACACCTTTCCATTGAAATCAATCCCATGGGGAATTTGTTTGGTAATGCATTTGTATTTTTCAAGGGTAATTCCAATCACTTGAATTTTACCCGGGTTTACGATTACCATGGTTACGTCGGGTTGTGGTATGTGACGTTCAGCCAGGGGCTTTATAAGAAAGTGAGTATCATAGTTTTGCAGGTTATGAAAAACAGTGATAAGTTGTCTTTTGGGCAGTCTGAAATTCAAGTTGCACTTATTATGTGCGCGACCTCTGATCTCGCCCATCAGATGTTCATGATCGACCACAAGATCATCTGTGCCGAGTGTTTCTTTACAAATGTGACAACTTCTGAGCCGCCAACCTAGCTTCATTAGCAGGGGTTTTTGCCTTCATCGGAACAATCACACTGTAGATTCCTGCAACCCACTTTATAATTTCAACTAATTGATACATACAATCTGCACCTACAAACTGAAAATAGTTAGATAAGCTTGAATTGTATGAGCAGACCAACAAAATGCTACAAGCATATGGAACATGTTGGTTGATGGTAGTTGTATTACTAGTTTCATCATTAGGCAAGCAAGTGGACATGGGTTTCAGGCAACTTTCTACGCCGCAATAGGCGACGAAACCCAATTTCTGCTGTTTGTTGTAATTTTTAAATTCCAAGTACTTGTTCTCAGTGGGGAAAGTACTGCGAACAGCTTTTTGTTGCTGGCGAACAATAGTATATCTCGCGAGTTTCTCCTGACTAACACAGTACTGGAGACAACGATCGCAAACATGTTTTCTACACATCTTCTTCTCAGCTGACTACCAACTAGCCATGACAAATTTATAATACAGACAAAATGCAAATGAGCAGCATTTCCACTCGTGCGAATCGCCATAATATTTACATGTTTGTCATGACGTACTAGAGAAATACGCATGGGTACTACAACCCCACACTTTTCGCAAGTTTCGTCAGTTATATTGCTGTATTTGTCCACCACACAGTACACATTGATAGAAATAGAATTGTTCTCGAAATTGCGAATATACTGTATGGCTACAGGTGTCGACAGAAGTATCCAAAACCTGGTGAGGTTTTGGGTATGAAGTAGTTCTGTGGGCATTTTGTGTGGTAGGATACACATATGCTATGATGGCGTAGTGGAAACACATTCCCTCCGGGTAGTCTACATTGATACAAGCTTTCCTATCAGCAATAAACTTTGGTAATTTAGTGTGTGCAGCACTGCCGGTGAACGACCGGCATTGAGACACATGTACATCGATGTATGTCTATATTTGCAGACTCCAGCCAGAAAATCAGTTGAAATATGGCGAAATTTAACATATTTTAGCTTCGCTAGCAGTCATTTCAAACTGGATATGTGCAATTTCATTAATATCATGTTGAAATTTATTTTATAGGGAAAACAATTTTTAAATAATTTCAAATATATACACATTTTATGGTAGATAGTAGAGACGAAATTCTAGGCTGGGAAAACTTATAGAGAAATCTACACGTAAAATACGTATTTTTCTCTGCTATACGAATAAATATTTAAAAAAAACAACAGATTGGAAGTAAAAAAACCTTTACTTGTGTATTGCTTAAAATCAAAAGATGCGTGTTTTTCATTACTTAAAAAAAATGTAATGCATCAAAATATGTCTTACAGTTAGCTATAGTTTGCTGGAAATGGGATAAAGTTTATGGGATAAAGATCTACTCAGTTAACTTATACTCTTGCGTGTTCCTTAATATAATGGTACACGACGAAAAATTCACCTCCCAATGCACCCTGTGTCAGTCTGTTCGCGGTTGGTTGAGAATTTTTAAATTGCTACATTTATAATACATATTACCCTTCATCCATACGTCGATAATCTGCATCTGTGAAAATATTGGGAACGTAAATATGTTACCAGTACGGTGATGTGCTTGAAACAACAGGAACTAAATCAAAGCGTCCAAAGATTATAAGTCACACTTTAAATACGACTTTCATGTATGACATGGAACTACTTATACTAGTCCCCTGCCATCTTTTCTGGGAAAATGACAATCAGTGTTTGCGTTAAAATACAGTTACGAGCAGACATTTTTTTTTTTCCGAAAGTTGGTTTCGAAGGTGTTTACTCATCCCGCAGTCAAATAAACCAGAAATTCCACGTAATAAAACATAATTTTGCATGCCAATCAGGGTCTGAGAACAAAAAATTTTCCTGCGGTAAATATAAATTATTCATCACTCCACGCGATGAATCCTGACGTGCTAGAGATTAGAGCGCCCCGAATGTTCCCAGCACCGCGGTTAACTACGGGCGTAATGCTGCGCAGAAGAGTCCCTCCTGAATTCACGCGTGTGTCGCGGAGCTCCACAAAAACAAGTGCAAAGTGAAGAAAAACCTCCCCGTTGTTGACAGGAAATTTCACAACTGAAAAATTCATGAGTGCCCGTAGGAAAATTCCAGTTATAATGGCCATGGGGAGGCGGGGATGTGAACTCTTGACTACGTCTATACTGAACTTCCCTTTGCTCCTGGCTGTTATTCCCGTGGAGGTTGTTTGGGAAGGGATAACTGGCAGTAGAATCTGCCTTAAAAAAAAAAAAAAAAAACAAGTGGTATGGCTTTTGTCTTTTTATGCGGTCGTCTTGTTTTTGGTTACAACGCAGTTGCCTCAGATATCACCTCCTATGTATATACGTATCCACCGCCTGGCCAATGCGACAGTTTGCCGAACAGAACTCTCTATCATTAAAACAATTTTTTTTTTTCAGGAATCGCACATGCTATTTCAAATTTATCTTGTAATACTTATAGCTAATGGTTCATAAAAAAATCGGATGTTAAAAGCCTATAAACAGTTTTTGCGTTATTTTTGAAAGCTTCAAACATTCGGCGTTTATTTAAAAGCGGTTTACACGCTTATTTTATTTCTGTCAAATGTCGTTTAAGGCGTAGACTTTACATGTTAAAGGTTTTCATTAAAAGTCCAGTAATTACTTCGTATTTTATTGGCTGTTAAAATCAAAATATTATGTTTCATAAGATGGAAATAAAAAAGAAATCATCACTAAGAGCATTGAAGCAATGGAAACAGAATATTATTAGTTTATGCAAATTTTTTATGTAAATTAGAATATGAAACTACTAAAAAAAGAAGTTTATTCATTGGGTATAGGGTATGGTATCTGTAAATTAAATTACACATAAAAATACGCAATTTTGACATGATTTGTTCAATTAAATAAATTACGCTACAATATTAATGGTTTAATACATATATCTTAAAGGACGAACCTTATATTTTTAAATAAAAGAATGGATGTAGTTATCATATTCGGAATACAGCAAATTCCCCGTGTGCTGTGCGGCGTCTAGAGACAAAAAGTATGAGCAAATTTGTGACGATCTAAGAGTAAACCTTTTAATTTGCAGTTTCGCGTATTTTTTATTCTGAGAGTTTCGGCTTTTGCGTGTTCGAAACTCCTGACTAAACATCACTGTCATTGTTACCGAACATTTCGATACAAATTAAAATATCTGTTTACTAAATGTTACATTGTATGTACTTAAGACCGTGATCTTCAATTTCTATAACTATTGCGATGTTTAATTTTTTAAACCCAAACGGGAGCCGATATAGTAGAATCGCTCTGGCCATTTTGTTATAAATTGGTTTTGTTATGTAGTCTAATATTTGCAGCACAAACACCGGTATAATTATAGCTAATTAATCGACTATTTTTTTGTTTGTTTAATAATTTGTTAAAATTACACAGTTTTTGTTTTGGAAAATTTAGAGAACATAATGAAACCATTTTTAGCAAAATGGCCGGAGTGATTTTTAATATGTTGGCTCCCATTTGGGTTTAAAAAATTAACTATCGCAAAAGCTGGTGAATGGGACATCATGGCCTTAGTAACCAAAACACTTTTTAAAGGTTGCGGTTTAAGTCCTTAAATAAAAAAAAAAGGGTGGTAGTTCACAAACCAACCATTTAACCAAATAAAATCAAAATAATCGGCCGCTTGCGCCTTGAAACATTTATTTTTTTACCTCAAACTCGTTTTTTTTTTTTTAGAAAGCAAGTCAGCTACACACCCAATAGTTACATTCCCGAAACAAAAGAAAAGTTATCATGAGCAGTGGTTTGGAAATTTACATATTGGCTTCAAACTAAATATTGTATAACGACTAGAATACGACATATGAAACCTACGTTTTTTAGAGTAGTCGTGACCTACAACAGTTTCCAATTATTTTTCCGCTGGTCTTGGTAAGGACAGGTAAGCTAGCTTGGTTAATGTGATAGGATATGCAAGTTCAGTCCTATTGTTTGCACTGGAGGTACCTTTACCAATAGAATTCAAGGTGAATCATTCTAACACGTTTCTCAACTGAGTTCTAGACGCCTTCCTATTTCTACGTCTGTTATACGAGGACTACGACTATAGGCTGTTCGCGGTACAGTGAGCACATTTTAAATTAAGTTTTTAAAAACTTAATTGTCCCTATCTGCATAGCTCGCCACTGGCATACTGACTAGCGTAAGCCCAGTATAGTTGGTAACGATGGAGAGAAAATGGTTCCATGTCACAACGTTGGATCTCAACTGTTAGGTAAACATGTAAATTCTGAAATTATTTCTTTTTCATGCGCATAAACAAAGAAATTAGTAAATTTCTAAAAAGTTTACTTTCGTAATAATTTTACAGTTTTGCTTTATCGAAGTATGAAGTAAGTAATGAGACCAGTGACAGTATTAATTTTACATATTGCGGAAGAATACACAATTGCATGACAATAGATCTTAAGGAGGGCTTTAAAAAGTGCTCAGTTTACAGTGAACAGCCCATAGATATTGCAATGACTAACAAATAAGTTACTTATGTATGAAATTCGATGCAAATTTATAATAGACGGGATGCTCATAAACTTATCTGAAAACTTTCAGTTTTTCAATGACTGAATAATAGTACCATACAAAAACGGTGAGAGCCACGACGAATTTAACTGGAGTTAACGCCAATAACCTGTTTACAGTCAACAAACTTGGCGATGCCACAACATGTAGACACTTTCGTGTGTGATCAGACAACCTATCGCACGGTCCTTGAACAACGGGGTTATGTCTTCAGAATGTAAACAATCGCCAAGCATTTTCTTTTTCGCGCAGGTGAGAATTGCAGACAAACACACGAGGGCATTTTGCCGCAAACTGCGATATAGTGTACCTGGACGCGCCATTACGCTGTAATTGCCCCATTTTACCGCCGCGTCTACTAGGATCTTCCGAGGCAAACGATTGTGCAGCGCTCGGTCAGATCGAAGCTGTAAACATCCGGTGTGGGTTCAGCGCCAGTCCGTTATGGCCTCAATGTAAACATCTGTAAGAAACTCGTTCCCTGTGGCGATTAGCGGTGTTCTTTTCTTCCCATTGTCCGCGCTTTTATCCTTTTGTTCCCCCGTGTTTCGTGTTCGAAGCGTATAGTGTCCTCTTAGGATTTTATGTGAAAGAGGAACAGAGGCTAGGATTAAGGGACCTTAGAAAAGAGGCACTCGTAAAGGTAAATACAACGAAACCATATTGCGATGAGCCTAACATAAATGCATGCATGAACTATAGCTGGTTGCAAACTGGAAATGCTTAGACGTTAGTAACACATAGCAACATCTATAAAATAGTGCTAGCTAATTAAAACGTACTTATATTTAGCACTTAAACACATTAATTCATGATTTTTTTAAATTTAGTTTGAACGTGAAGGGAAATATTGCATCTTTTAAAGTCCCTATATTATATGCAAATAATTACTTTCATCCAGATTAGTTATATGCCGTTCACGGTAAAGTGAGCACTTTTTAAGGCCCTTCCAAATTTTTATTTTAAGCCAGTTTTTATATTTAAGCAATTTTTTTATATCAGCATTGCCACGTGACTAATAAATACGGTGTATACTTTCACCACTCTCAAAAATTAATGTCTGAGGCTGCAGTAATACATATTTATTAGTAGTTAATATCTATTGGGAGGGCCTTAAAAAGTGCTCACTTTATCGTGAACAGCCTATAGCCATGTTTCAAATATGTACCTGTCATTATTTACACTATTGATCGCACTACTAAATATCAAAAATAAAGTTCAGTGGGTGAAACTGTAAGAGATTTATCCACGTTGTTTTACAAAAGTTATTATTTGACTCGATAAAAGGTAGCTTTGTGATCGCTTCTGTGGTCCCATGACGCCATCGTTCGCCAAGCCAATTTACTTACACTGAACCTTCATTTATAGTATTTACGCAATTGAAAACTTCAGCAGTAAGAAATAGGATTTGACGATGAGTAGTAACCTCACAAAAATGTAGTGTACACGACAGCGATTTATTTCCATTTGTCTGCTCCTAAAAACGATCGCGAAAACAAACTTGCAACTAAATTAGCAAATTCATTTTTAAGACGCATTTTTACTATATAATCAAAATTTGTTTTGCTACTGCTCTCTCCCAAATCCTTTTGCTTACATTTTATGTTTTGAATTGTATACCCCTTCACTTCCTGGGGTGGCGGTGATATAGTGGACAGACTGCTCGACAACCACCTGTGCAAGCCGGGTTCGATTCCCGGTGGGGTCGCTTCTAGATTTCCGCATGTGAGAATCTTGCTGGACGGGTTTTCTCGGGGACTTCCCGTTTCCCTCGCAGTTGCATTCCGGCTCTCAAGTTTCACCACCATCGGCTCTCAAGACCTCGATGTTAAGAGACTGCTAAATCTCTCCACCTCTAAATCTCACCTTTCACACTCTTACAACCGCCCCGACCCTTTTTTTTCGAGGCTCACTACAGGGCGAGTCATGATCTCTGCGATAAATTCTGAGGAGCGGTAGATCTCGAAATCAGGATAGTTTTCTGTATTGTATTTGTTTATTTAACAACCGTTGCGTTTTCTCAGACGCTTCGTTTAGGAGCTACACAGCATTAAAAAAAAAAAAAACAGAAGTACGCATTAATTTCTTCAAACACAACTTGCGCAAGTTTCTTTTCTTGTCTTTTAGGGATCCGAATCACGTGGGCATCGCTGGACGGGCGTAGAAGAGTTAATGATATTCTGATATGCAGTTTGTCACTACTCTTCATACCACGGCAACTTACACGCCGCTTATGGTTTCCACGACGTAATTCGTCTTCCTGTAGGCGGGAAAACGAGTGAGACACACACACACCAGTTTACAGAAGGTGTTCCAAGAATCTACCCTGAACTTCACACACTGTAAATTTTAAACAGTTTTAAATCTACTCCAAATCAGCGATTTTTATTGCAGATCTGTTGAGTCTGCTCGACTTGAATGAACATAATTCTACTGATCAGTTTAATCGCTGTTATTCACTGATAGACCTTTGATTTCTACTTGTCACTAGTGAATTGCGCAGGCCTGGCAGTGAAACCTCACTGCCTTCCAGTGATACGCCAGTAGACAACAGCTCATTAGGTGAAGACTAAGTCAATTATATCTACTGGTTGAAATCACCGATTCAGACGTACTGTGCATTACATTTATTACTCCGTCATATACGATTTTCACGGTAAAGTGAGCACTTTTGAAAGCCCTGCTTCAGATCTACTTGTATACACATTGTGTATCCCTCCCTTATGTAAAATTAACATTGCTATGGGCCTCATCACTTTATTCATTCGTCGGTCAAATTAAACTGTGAAATTATTGAGAAAGTAAATACTTTACAAATCTGCTTATTTTTTCACTTCGAGGCATTAAAAAATAGAAAGCGAAAGAAATAATTTTAAGTTATCACAAATGGTTACCTAACACTTTCTATTTGACGTTAAGATATGGAACTACTTTCTATCCATCGTCACCAACTTTACTAGGCGAATGTCACTCAGTGCGCTCATTAAAATATATGCATGCAGCGCAGTAACTTTTTCCCTAGGTTCATTAAGTTCCTTAGGTTCGCGATAAAGTGCTCACTTTATCGCGAACAGCCTTTAGCAATGATTATCTAACTCGAACGAAAATTTCAGGTCTTGTCGTCATCCTTCCCCATTGTGCCTCGGCGACGTTTCTCGAAGGAATCGATGAAGTCGAGCAAAAATTGTGAGATGTGGGCGACGTCTGGCAAGGAATCGCCGTTGGTAGACAACGAGAGCTTCATTCCCGTTTCCTCTAGATTCCGTGTAAAACTTTAACATGTCAGTTCAGGCAGGTCAAAGACGCCCGTTCTCAGTGCGTTTCAGTTGCGCTTATAATTGATTGATGTGCAGTGCGCAGACGTGGGGTATACGGGCGCGAGTCAGAATGTGTCATCACCTGGTTTGGCATTATATACGTAAACAAACAGTGGTGCGCAACTGATAAACGACGGGTCAGAGACCATTGGCTGCTTAACAAAATATAATCGTCACTGCTAGGTCTGCCATTCCTCAGGTGGGTAGGTAGGGAGGTAGGTAAGTGAGTGAGTGAGTGAGTGAGTGAGTGAAGAGATTTGAGCGGCATCGTGGTCTTGAGAACCGATGAGGGTGAGTGAGATATGGAGCGGCACCGGAAAGAGAGAGCGGGGGAAACGGGAGATCCCCGAGAAAACCCGCCGACCAACGTCATCGTCCGGCGCGATTCCCACTTGCAAAAAGCCGGTGACCCGGCCGGGGATTGAACACGGTTCGCCTTGGTGGGAGGCTACCTGAAAAACCACTCAGCCACCGTGGCCCCAAGTAGGTAAGTTTCAACACCTCGTCGACAGAGACGTAGTTAGAGTCGGAGAAAATTGCTTACAGAAGCAGGAGCAAAGAAATTATCGGCCATGACCCGCCTTAACGAGCCATCCCAGCTTTTACTTGTTGTGATCTCGGGAAGCCGTGGGATACCAAATTCAGGCTGGCTGAACCGGGAATCGAACGCACGTCCTCCTGAATGTGCGTCGAATGTTTTACAATTGCTCCACCTCGCTCGGTATTTCGCTCTCAACTGTGATCAGCCAATACAAGAGTGTACACGGGCAGTAATACACACTATTGCGGTCTCATATGGAGGTCACGCAGGCTATGTGGAGAACGCAATATTATTCCACTACCTCGTGTAATTAAAACCATTAAATCTACATCCTGTTACATGATAAATTATAAAACACTTTACATTTTATGTAAATACCATAAACTGCGCCGGGGGAGCATATTACGTTAATTTACTCTTTACCTGAAAGTATTTATACGTTATCTATTAAAGCAAGCCACGCACCGAACCACCTGCCGGAACGGTTTTACCTTTGTGTTGCCGAAGGCTGATTGCTTTTAACGGCTATGGCGAACGAAACCCCATCTGCTGGTCCATGTTGCCCCGTCGTCGAGTGGATGTTGCTGACCCGATGTCGACTCTTCGGTGTCCTTAAATATATTCGGTGGTTTACAAATTACTCTGTTTGTTTACAAACTGCTCCTGTGGCTCGTGCCCTGATTGTCTCGGCGGCGCTTCGCTTCCGTGTCCTCGCTCGCCTTGGAGGTGTGCTGGTGAGTTCATATAAGTGCAACAGCAAAGGCAATCATTCAGCTATATATGTTATTACATTTATGATCAAAAAACTAGTGATCACACAGATTTCTCAGTTAGCATAAGGCAAGGCAAACCCTTAAAACCACAAATAAAATATAAATTCAATGAATTTAACTACAGAAATACATTATTTCCGTTCCTTCTGGCATTCACGTAAACACTCTGCTTTTTGGTTGATGCAAACAAATGTTGCACGAATATCTATGTGAAAATGTTTGTCACTGAGCAAAGCGAAGACAACTTCTTTCTTACTGCTGGTAGTAAAGTTTTCCGTCATTTATACTTTTAAAATAATAATGGCGTGCAAAGCACAGCACCCATAAAACAATAATTTTTCAACGCCACCAGCTGGTAAATTTCGGTGAAATATAACCGGTATTCCTTTCTTCCTCGCGTAGCAGAAAGGTAACCATTCCGGTCACAATCTCTGCTTTAAAATGAATAGCGTTTATAGTTTTCTTTCGGAAATATACACTTTTAGCTTTTTGCATCAAAAGCAATAATCATTCATCAAAATAAACGAGGCCGTCAAATTGAAATTATATTCATAGTACAAATGAACTGCTTTAAATGTTCATTACAAAATAGTTGTGTTGTTTTATTTTCTTTTCAAAAATATATTTGTCTAATATTTTTATTTATTTAAATATTTTATTTTTTACTATTTATTTTCATGTTAATATATTTCATATATTATTTAATCATTTATGTTGCTATTTTAATTTTGATTTACCTAAACATTTTAATTTTAATTAATTTTAATATTAATATTTTAATATTTAGTTTAACTTATATTATATTCACTTATTTTATAAGATTTAGACTGTTTTGTACTCATTTTTATACGTAATTTGTAAGTATTTATCACAGTATTTTTTCTCTTTCTGTTTTTCAGTTAAAACAATTTTCGGCATAACTCAAGCCCTTATTGGAAAATATCACGTCATGAGCAGCATCCAACACAGAGGCCGTATCACAAATTTTGGCAGCAGTATACGTTCTTCCTCTCTCACACACCCTTGCCCTACAGTCCTTCGTGCGGTGTCAATAAATAAACTTGGTAACGCTCATCGGCGATCACAGTCAAAACTTTGCGAAATAAAATCTCTAAGCTCCAGTAGAAAATATTCCAACTTGGCACGCGTGCCTTTTACTAATTCAGGGTCGTTCTGAATAGGAAGGCATCCCGAAGTTTTTCGACACGGTCCAGGAAGAGCAAAGTTGGCAACCCGGTTCATCACGTGGCCTTGTTCCAATTTGCAAGAATTTACACTCTTGTATTCCCGCTCGAGAGTTAAGGACAGTGTGTGTAGGCGCAAATGTTGAGCGAGTGTGAATGTGCGAATGTGCGAATGTTAGTTTCTGATTGTATCAAGGTACATGTTCTGTTGGGTATTTTGTTTTTAAATTCTCGTAGAAATATACTGTTAATTGTTATTCATTTTTCTTGGCTCTGTTTGGGAGTCAACAATTTCTATAAGAGAAATTGTGGAACAAAGCAAGATAATGACAATCGAGTGGTTAGAAAATGTCAGAATGACAAGCATTCTTGCAATGAGGGAAAGTATTGTTTCAAATATAATTTAGGATATTCGTCAATGCAGAGATGAGTTTCACGTAACGTAGGTTTCCTGCAACGGACAACAAAATGTTTGCAAAGACGTTCGTGCAAACAAATACAACAGTTATTAAATGCACGCCCCTAAGTTAAAAATAATTATTTAAGGATTACATCTTGTCTCTAGACTCGAAATTAATATCGCTGCAAGACACCAGAGGGAAGAATCCGAGTTCGTGAGTGAAGGGGGTATTAATAAAATAAAAGAACTGAATTTAATTTTTAATTTTTTTATATTACAGGCTATATTTACATT
The DNA here is from genome assembly GCA_029891345.1 of Dryococelus australis. Classification (NCBI taxonomy): domain Eukaryota; kingdom Metazoa; phylum Arthropoda; class Insecta; order Phasmatodea; family Phasmatidae; genus Dryococelus; species Dryococelus australis. The sequence continues at coordinate 118,283,580 of CM056997.1, forward strand.
GTTAAACTAGTTATCTCCCCTATTACCTTTGTTATTCTCAGTGAGCAAAGTGTTTAGAGTACATCAATTCTAACTAAAGTTCTTATCACTTTGGTTACAGTCAATCCACACCCATTATTTACACACATTAAATTTATCTAGTGCCATCATTCCAAATGTCTTACATTCTATAGTTCCGCCGTCACATCCACTCTCCACTGTACCGATGCACGCAGTCCGCAGCCTGCACTCCCGCTGGTCATCTCGCCGCCATTTGTTAGCTCGCCGCTTCGCAGTCTTCGCACACCCGGTGCATCAAGGTCGTACATCCCTCCAAACACAAGAGTGACGTCTCGAAGGCCCTGTCGAGACTTAAGTAGCATCGCTGCCCCGATCTAGGAGGTTCCTTACACCTCTAGTCACGCTGAGAGAGGCTAGAGCAATGACCAGAACATTCTTCCAACGATAACACCAGCAATTCAATCCGCTCAAGGTGGGGAGCACGCGAGTCCCGATAGGCTTCATCCGGCACACGCGGTGGCTTGCCTTTGTAAATCTTCGTGCGCTCCTCGGATTATCGCCTGCTCACGACACACCGATCCGCTCGCTTGCACTGGACGCGACAAGGCAAGCCACGCAGAGCAACAAGCACGTAACAGTATTTTATAAATTATTGCTCCAGAACCAAGGTAAACTAGGTGGTAATTTTTATGAACTTTTAAACGTTAACATTAATCGATCATTTGTTAAGTGTGAGTATAAAAGCCTCAGAAAACTTGCAGGAGTGAGTGCAAGTTCCGTATATTTGTAACACAGCCATGGTAACATCCGGAGCATAGACTAAAGATAAGGTAGACCGCTTATTTGTCTTTTACGCATGTACCCAACATTGACCTACCCCAAAGGAACTCAATTGTCAAAGACACATGGTTAACAGTTATGAAAATGTTCCATTATATTTTAATTTTTAAATGACAACTAATATCATATAAATAAAGTAGTTCTACCAACTTGAATTTAATCAAACTGGATAACAAATTGGCTAGAGGAAGTGTACATACATCTCAAAGTATTTGTTTACAAATCAGTTTTCTAACCTAATATAAAAACCATGCCATTTTCGCTAGACGTGTCGGTAGAAAAGCAGTTCAATGTTGGAACACGGAGATTAGGTGTGCGCAGTCAGCGAGATCGCTCTACATCATATTTAGTTAATGGTCCGGAGTCAACACAGACCTTAAACAGGCACTCCTGAAGTCAAAGAAGCACAGCAATTAGCGTAACAATCCCAGCGGTAGCTGCACTAGGTCTCCTCCTTCGTCTTGCCGAGCCGACGAGAACACCTTCACGACGATTCACGCCAACCGTTACGTGGAAAAAATGCAAGAAGGCAAAACTGTAGAGCGAATGAGGCGGCAAAGAGAGCATGCTAGCTGTGCAAAATCCTCTTCCGTGTCCCAGCATAGAACTGATTTTCTTGCCACACGAATGTCAAAATCTTGTGCTGACTTCAACCAATGTTAGCAACCTGTCTTCTGAAATAAATACTTTGATATGCTTGTACATTAATTTTGACTAAGTTGTAACGAAAATATTCTATGCCTTATTCAATCAAAAATGTAATTATAAATATCTTCACCTTATTATTTTTTTTTGTAAAAAGGGGGTTTGATGTTAAAACCAAATGCATAAATAAATAGAACATCCATGGTTACTTCCGACTTTCTGAAGCCCTGCTGAAGTTCTTCTTTTTGTATATTCCTCCGCCTCGTGCAAACAACGCTTAACCGAGTCTAGAAAAATACACCAAAGGAACAACGCACCATATTCTTGCACACTCAGTCTAATAGTACGTTGCATAATAATTATTTCTTACTAGGCGTTACCAACACATTTTACCTGATTTATTTATATTACCTATAAATGAAAATTATAATTTGTAGATAAAATATAATAAAATATAAGTAAAAGTACAATCAAACTATAGGCCGTTTACGATAAGCTGAGCACTTTTGAAAGTCCTGCTTAAGATCTACTTGTATGCACGTTGTGTATTCTTCAACCTTATGTAAGATTAACATTGTCATAGGCCTCGTAACTTTATTCATGTCGCGGTCAAGTGAAACTGTGAAATTATTAGAAAATTAAATATTTAACGTATCTGCTAATTTTTACAGTTCGATTCATAAAAAAAACAGAAAGCCAAAGAAATATTTTAAGTTATCACAAATTATTACCTAACACTTTTTTATTCGATGTTAAGATACGGAACTACTTCCCGTCCATCGTTACCAACTTCACTGGGCGCATGTCACTCAAGGTGCCCGTTAAAATATTTGTAGGCAGGGGCAGTTACTTTTTTCTAAGGTTGATTTCAAAGTGCTCACTTTATCGTGAACAACCTTAGAAAGATGACACATTAAAAGTTATCATAAGTCTAAAACGCTTGTCATATTTAGAAAACAGCCAAGGACGTCTGCATTGGGCGATTTTTCAAAGGTTTGATTAAAAAAGTGTGAAGAAACCGAGAATAGACTATATATAGAATGCTTGACGTGCAGTGAAGACGTCAACCTGTGACGCAGTAGCACGCCAAATCAAGGATATTTTCTTCGCGTTTATAGCAATAGTAATGACGTAAGTTCGAATTATGCCCGTGGATCTATTGAAAAATAAATGACAGTTACGTCAGATATATTTTTTTAACTGTGTACAGAATATACGTTCTCAGAGTGAAGAAAATAGGGCGACTCTTAAGGGGACTATATACGGAAACGTTTTCTGTGAAATCGTTGTTTGCGAGTAAACGCGTATCTCGGCAAATAAAAGTTCTGAAAATACGAATTTTTGCCAGAAAGGATTAAAAAAAAAAAAAAAACTATTGTTTATGTCCTCATATTTTTACTTTTATCATATTAACTGTATTAATGGAGAAAAAAAATTCGCGAAAGTTGTCAAACATAGCATTTTTAAAGATTGCGTATGCAGTAAGCGGCAAGAGCAAAATACAACGATACAGGCGTAGTTCAATCTGTATTTTTTCATCGCGTATAATAAAACCCCACTGTGACAGGTCTTATTTTCATAGCACAGCGTTACGACGATAACCCACACGCCTTGCGCGTAGGAGCGATGAGGCACTAGGCGTGCGTGTTACTGTCGCCCGTATCGCTACCTCGCTTCTTGGCCTTGGATGCGCAGCTACATGGTCCCCTTAACAGTGAGGTCTTGAGAGCCGATAATGGTGATTGAGGTGAGTATTGAGCAGCGCCGGAATGAAAGGGAGGTGGAAACAGGAGATCCCCGAGAAAACCCGCCGACAAGGTGGGAATCGAGCAGGCTAACCGTTCAGCCACCGCTGCCCCTAGACGTTCTCAGGACAACGGCCTAGCGCTCCTTGCCTTTGCTGCAATCGTAATTAGGGCAATTGCTATCAGATGTTTGCATACAGGCTCCCGGCCCAGGCAGGAACAATACCGCACACCGAGGCATGGTGGAACTTAACCTCGAACAACCAAAGCGCTGAGGATACGGACGTAAGCAAACATTTGGTCAAGCCACGCAGAATTGCAGCAGCTGAAACCCCCGCACCAACTACGCTAATGAGGGAGGCACGAAGTAAAACTCTCAGAGTAAAAAATCAAGGTCTTTGTTGCGGGGATGACCAGCGCAGAGGGCAGCCCGGCGGCCCTTTGTGTGTATGCATCCCTTGCTCGCCGAGCACTTTACACTGGAGACCTGATATACCCCGCGTGATTATCTGAAGACAACTTGTGTCATTATGTACCGCATTTTCCATTGGACCAGTTTGTTTGTAAAGCCCTCGGCGACTCTAGACTAACTATTAAACAACTAACGAGATGATGGCACCAGTCACTTTCAACTAAATCGGAAGATTAACCGAATCCTTGCCGTTGTATAAGCAATTACACAAATGGCTTAGACTCATATGTATATCTATATAACATCGAGTCCTACTATGCTGCCAGACCATAGCGTGAATTTTGCATGGCCCTTCCCATAGCGTCTTGACACCGTGTAGACATTGCGGAGTGAAACAGAAAAGTAATCCTAATTGGGTTCCGACTAGAAGAGCGTGAAAGGCCTTGCTTAGGAAGTAGGAATTGTTATCTCTCATGTTCCCCATTCAGGTCGAGCCCTTCGAGGTGTTAATGCTAATCTAGAAAGACTTTAGCCATTGACTTCAATCTATTGTGTTGTAGTTGAATAATCAAGTCAGGTTAACTGCTGAGTAACTCGTGTATACGTCTATCTAAAACATACTGACAAATTTAGATAGGATATTCCATAGGTGTAAATAGAAAGGTTGAGATAGGTGACCCATGGCCCACGACAAATAGCAGCAGCGGTAGACGCTTCTAAAGTTTGAGTAACAATTATCGTTTATTGCCATATTTAGGAAACTGTTCGCGAGACAGAAGTAAAGTAATGGTTAAAAATTATTTAAACCATATCCATTATTAAAGTGTACATGTAACCCACCTTCATCATGTTGAAAGGGGGTGTTGGCACCGTTATTTTGGTAAAATATGAATCTTAGATTTCGTCTTTCATCTCACTGGATCTTTTCCACTGTATCTGAAAATTCACGTTGTCAAATTTTCGTCGACACAATGACTAGAACTCATAGTTTCCAACAAGATACACTGTGGAGCTAACAAATTTTAATGTTATGTTGTTGCGTTAATATGTTTTTACACAGGCTGTCCAATTTATCTTAACCACCTATTATAACTACGTACAGGGGCTCCAACTGAGAAAGTACTCCATACAAAAGTTTTGCAACCGGAAGGGGAGAATAATACTGATGGGGTGTCAGCCTTATAGCATTATTTATTAGTGAGATACGAGTACAAACATCCGTTTTCTAAGATGGCGCCATGTATCATCTGGTTTAAAGTTCACTGAAGTTGGTCAAGACCTATTTAAACATGTAGAAGAATGTAACCTTAAATACTAGAAAGAAAGTGGGATCTCTACTGCCCGTTTGTAGTACTATCCTTATAGGTACTGCGGGGATAGAACATTCACATTAAATGTTTAAAATAGTGACCATTGGTAGCGATACACAAGTTCAGTCGCTGGATGAATTACAGCACTGATTCCTCCAGTGTTGCCTGCTTAAGAGCATTACAAACACGCAAAATACGTTCTTGCATGTTATATGGAGTTGTTGGATTATCTCGATAGACAAAAGCCTTTGAGATAACCAGAAAGAAAAAGGTCCAGGGGGTTATGGTAGGGAGACCAAGCAGGCCATTGAACTGGTCCTCCACGAGACTAATCCACCTACCAGGATATTTTCGGTCCAGAACACGACGTGCATACACGGCATTATGTGCTGAGCACCAAGCAAGTAAGATAAAGAGATGAAGCTCAATGCTATTTTGGTGGGTCGTTATTTTCCTCCATGTTTGTGCTATTAGATAGAATTCGCTGTGAACTGTACAACTATTAAAAATAATTATTTCACTTTACAGACAGACGTTTTAGTTACTGCTAATAAAAATTTGGTAAAAATGTTAAAATTAAATGCTGTATTTACAAACAGTAACATGGAACAAAATGTGTGCTTAAAAATATATGGTAGAAAATACATAGGTTGGCTATTCTGTTAACTACCTAATCGTTTATTAAAATGCTATTGTACATATTTATTTGTTTTAAAAAGGCATTGTCGCTGATATCAATAACTTTTGTACCATTTATTCTTAGGCAATCAGCATTTGACAATTCAATGAAGCTCAATTATTCCAATTACTGCAATTGGTTGCAAATCTCAACGCCACCTTCTCCAGTAACGAACATAACAACGCAAACAAACCAAGTGAACAACTACAACTCAATGCTGAGGCGCTGACAGTGCATGCCTACATAAAAATTATATATTTTATGAATGATGAGAATAATTTTAAAAATAAAATTATATTGTTTATAAAATATACAGATTTTTTAAATAAATAGTATTATTTTCATTTTTTACACAGTTGGCGAAGTAATTCTACCCTATAATTTAGTGGCCCACGAAAACCCTATAAATCTTCGGCCCCCTGGTGCTGGGCATCCATCAGGCTGGTACCAACCAGATGTTAATTCTCTATTGACGTTGATGGTCCACCTGTCGAAGCCATCATGGTTTCTCGATGGCACAATAATTCATGTTCCTCGTATTCACTTGGTCTGAGTTGGAGAACGATGATTCAGAACATAAAAATAAAGTTCCGGTTGACGATAACTTGATGCTGTGCACACTGACAGAACTCTACACGATTCTGGAAAACATTCCCGTACTATTCTTGGTATAAGTGTACATGAGATGGATGTAACGTATGACGCTTAAGAATGCGACGAGCACTCATTTTTCGGAATGCCAATTTGGGCTTCAAGTTGGCAGCAGCTTCATCTGTGCGAGTCCTACAACGATTGCGTTGCTGTGGGTTGAAATTGCCGTTTCACAACGCTTCACAACGAGACGGGAAAAACATCCGTCTGGACGGTGGGGTATTGTCAGGATATCGCTCCCTTCAGAGTTGCTCCGTGTGACTAGCATTGCGCCGACCTTCAATAGAATGAACGGCAAGTGAGCAAACCAAGCTATTGATAATGGTAATAACAGAACTGTGTGTGCGTTTCAGTGCAACTCACTTGAACGTACTACATTGTACTGTAAAATAATACGAACACATTGATCTGCTAACTTTAATTTTCCATAGATGAGCAGCATTTCTACCTCCTCGTTGTTGGAGTACATTTCCGTTACAACTCTCACCTTGCAGTGTACCGTATTCGACTACAAACGGGTGACTGACTTGAGTAGTCGTCACATCATTTGTATTCCGTTGTTGCTTCTAAGCGCAACCTCTGTGATATGGGGTACGCAACTCTTAGGTACTTGCACAGTTTATATAATCTCTACATCAAATTCAGGGCGTCAACGTCATACTGTACTGTACCATGCAGCGCAATAGTGCCGCAAGTCATCACATAAGGGGTCTCCATGAACCTTTATGTGTCCAAATGTCTGTGGCGGTTTTCAACGATCTGTTTACTCGACTGGTACATTGAGATACGTTTTTGAATAAGTCTCGACAAGCTTCTTTGAACTTTTGACGAATAAATATATAGTGCCAATTAAAATACTGCTGTTAGTACTCGTATCTCACTAATAAATAACGCTATAAGGTTGGCTTCTCAGCAGTATTATTTCCCCCGTCCAGATATACAGTTTTTTATACCCTTTTTATTCGGAGCTCCGGTACGGAGTTATTATGTGTGGTCTAGATTAAAGGGACATTATATATATATATGTATATATATATGTGTGTATATGTATATATATATATATATATATATATATATATATATATATATATATATATATGTATGTATATATATATATATATATATATATATATATATATATATATATATATATATATATATATATATATATATATATATATATATATATAAATCCATATTGCCACGACGGCAAAATGGAATGTATTCGAAAATTCGGAATTAAAACACTGATTGAAAGTGAGGCAGCCCGAATGGCACTACTCACCACCAATTTACAGGTCCAAACAATAACACACGCACGTTAGTTGCCTCTTTTAGAAGACATTAAAACTTACAGTTGATGTTTATCATTGGCTGTCAACTCCATATTGGAAGAACATCAGACGATGTTTACTTCAAGTTCTGTGTAGTTACGGGCAGTGGAGAGCAGAATTCACTGCGAACCAGCTGTAACTTATATTTAGCTCATAGCACAAACAAAACAGTTTTGTAGTTATCTCAGGCACCAGTATATCACCACTTTCAGTGTAACTCCTCCAAGTTCGCTACATACAGCGCAGGGGGAGGGGGGAGGGACCTCCATAGAGAGCCAAACTACTCGCCTCCCATCGCAGCGAAACGGGTTCAACACCCCGGCGGGCCACACCCGGATTTCCGCATGTGGGAAACGTAGTGGACGCTGCCGTTGGCTAGCGGGTTTTCTCAGGATACTGCCGTTTCCCCGCCGTCACTGCTCCATCTCCACCCACTTCACCGATACCGGCGCTCAAACCCAATTCCCACAATAAATATTTTATTTTATTCAAACAATTGAATTCAACATATTGAAATACAGAATGTGTTCACATGCACTTCAATGGATTGAATGAAATAGAAATTTAATTATTACTTCAAATTTTTGGAGGGCTTTTCACACGTGCCGCTGCATTAAATAAATATTAAATACCAACTTACAATTTTACAGTTTACTTACAATTCTAAACCATAATAATTGAAAGAATTTGAGCCTTACAATTGCTTGAAAGGCAAAATGGCCGCGATTATGACGTTCGAGTGCCGTCACACAGAATTCGGGGAATTGAATTCAATAAATTTGAAGAAAATTTGAAGTGATCTTTGATTGTGTGAAAGAGTCTTTAAGCGGCAACCAAGACTGCTCAACTTCGAACGAAAATGCTCCATCAAGTCGCTGGTCTATAAGAGAGTTGCACGAGACGTCACCCTGAAGGCAAGTGTAGAATGTCCGTGCTCTTGCCTATCAAGACCCTGATGTTACGAGCAGCCCAAACATATATATATATATATCTCACACACATTCCTCCTTTCTATATCTCTCTCCCCCACACTCCCACATCAGGGTGCGCTCACCCGTTTCTGCTGGCGAAATTAATTTCTCTTTATCTTTAGTTCTAGGCGGGTTGCATGCCAGCAGGCGACATTAGCGTTAAAGTAACACGTGTCCCAGGGCCGAGAAACGAAAAGCACGCCTGAATAACGTGCGCGCAGGCGATCGTAGTTGGAGCAGAAGTTTTCGCGAACAGCGATTATGATGTCCTCTACATTTCTCCGAGTGTCGTTAGACAACACGTGTCGTATCACTACGTCAACGAATATTTGATATCACAGCCATCGTACTGCCTCCCGTACTCCCAAACAAACTCAAGTGTTATTCTAGCATCACATACAATGAAAATAAATTAAGACTAGGAGATATCAAAATGTGGAAGAACATCATAGGGAGTTACCTACAGAAACTAAAAAAGATTTCTGTAAAGATTCAGATTTGCCGTTAGGACATTTATTCAACTGAAAAATCATCGGCTAATACAATTCTATGAATGAATAATTGTTAAAGAATATTACGTTTTTGATAAACAAATTTCAGAATGAAGAAAAAACTTAAATGACCCATTACACACAACATTTCACAGGGAAGATACAGTCTATAAACCTGTGCAGAGAGTCGAATACCTCCTGAGTTAATTAATTTTTTGAAATTTTTGATCTATGCATACCCTTCCTTTTATTTGCTGTCACTCCAAGTTTTAAACGATTTTTCCATGTTTCGTATTTTATTTGTTCAGTAGAAAAATGAATAACTGAGTTAATGGAAAAGTGGATGTTTACGCAGCCCCGAAATGAAAACCTAATGAAACTCTTTATTAAGATAAAATTATAATAAAAAAGCTAAAACGAATCGTGGTGTCATTTTCCGCTGTGATATAATTGCGACGTGCGTACAGAAAATGTATCGTCAGGATTCGTTGCAAGTAGTTAATTCTGTGCGGACAATCCAGGAGAGATACGGAGCAGTAACTGTGCAGAGATAAAAACCACAGCATGTTCAGCGGCGGAATAATTGAGTTGTGAACGAACTATGAGGCTAGACACGACGCTCGGGACGCGCTGTGATCAAAGGGGGCTCGGTCTATTACTCCGCCGGCAGATAATTGGCCGCTGGCCTGCTGGAGGGGAATGCAAATGACCTTTCACCCATTCTCATACCCGGAGCACAAGGCCACGTGCCAAGGAGTACCACTGGAATGAACTTTCATCGACCCCACTCCCAGCAGCAATCAAGTGACTGCTCCCAATGGCAGAAAAAAATTGCAATAACAACTCATAAATAGAGACGAGAACATTTCGCGGATTCATTTGGTAACCAGCTAGATGCCAAAATCCTTAGCGTACTAGAGCCGCGACTAGTTGGTCATTGGCTATGCCCAGATTTTGTCCCGGAATAGGTAACACGAGATTTGATGCTCTTTTGACGTGATTACGTCTTTAAATTTGCAACCATAGCGGGAGGCAATCCAGAAAATCCGATGATAACAAAAAATGGGGGTACAGTTTGGCATTGCAGCTTCGGATCTATCGTCTACATTCAAAAATTCAATTACACCACTCGATTGCCAAAGGATCAACGACTATGTTACGTTGAGTGAGAACTGAGAAGCATCACACGCCTGGTGAGGGGGAGAAGGCGTTTGATGGAGCGGGGTACAATTTTTGAGTTCGTTTCGCAGTGTCTCATAACTTCCGCGTAGTATAACTTTTGACTAGGAGAAGCTACGATGCTCCTTTAGGTTTCAATCGACAGTTATCGTCAAGATGAATGGATTACATGTATAAAAACATTCCTGTGGCGTGGTTATGATGAAATTGTATGCGTTTAAGGTAAAAAAAAATTAAGATAACACAATTTCGGCCTATAATCGTCAAAAAGACAAGTCGAGATACAGAAATCATATGCGGTTGGAAAGTGCGTCTAAAAGCAATCCAGTGATACCCATAAAACCCCATATGACCGAATGAAGCGGTGCCGGGAACGTAAAGTAAACATTAAGGCGTCCGAGTCCCCAACACAGCCAAACCCAATTTTTTCTTGCCGTTCATTATTTCAGTCAAATATGTCAAGGGCGTGGATTAAAAACTGCTACGCAATAGGAAAATGTTGTCTAATATTCACGTGATTGAAGTATATTTTGGTCCTCAAATTGAATTCACGGAATTTCCGAATCTCACAAACCTTGCGAATTGTTACGTTTTGTAAGTTTATGGGTTTTATTGTACAGGTGATAAACTTTATATCAACGCACAAGTTGGGGTTAAGCATTAACTCAGTGGTGAACACATAATATATTCATTTTTGGGTAAACTATACTAAATGAACATCCATTACATCTCACTACGTAGTCTTTTAGTTAATTATTAACTCGGAAGAGCTGAAACTATAATGACTGTATACATTGTGTTCTTTATTATCATAATTATTTAGTTACTTATTTAATTAAAGCCACGCCATTCTGCACAGTCCATGAAGAAACGTCGTTACCTTAATATCGATGCGAAGTTTGATGCCTATTTAGATGACAATTTTAATATGTTATGGGTGCCTTTGCAGATGAGCAGATGGAGAATATTAATATCAGTAAAGTTTACAAGCAAAAGTAAGTAATGATAAGGACTCATGTTAAACAACCTCCTTAAAACTAGCGGCCATTCAATTGTATTATTCTGAAGAACTAGTGCATCTCAACTAAGCACTCTACATACAAAGAACATCAGACGATTAAAATATTCTACCATTTTAATAAGACAATAACAAACTACTTCTATTGAAAAATGACAGGTTTCGCATCAAATTAATATTCAATGATGAAACGAGCAAAGCGATGATTATAACTGCTGCCAGTTGTGTAATATAAATGAAATAAGTTTAGTTTTAATGGCTTGAAAAACAATTACTATTTTCCCCAAACAATTTTCGTCGGTATACATGATTGTGAAATCATGTGCAATCGTCATTTTAATAATCTTACACTGTTTCTTGGAAATTGCTAATAAATTAAATATGTAAGTGTCCGACCAGTCATAGCTCAGTCCTTTTCAGATTCACGATATCTTGACCCAAGTCTCAGGCCTCTGGGTATGTGATTAGCTTGCTACTGTACTTTGAAAAACAGTTTTGTCTTGAAGCTGATACAGCACGCAAAATAAGATATTGAAATCTTACATTAATTTGCGACGACTAGTAGACTAGAAGTTCTCGATGTCTTCGAAGTGCAGGGATCCAGAACAGTTCTGAATATGATTCATGCGTACACCCCGCTCCATCTCGTTGCCATCTAAGTAGAAGCCGTTCTCAGGAGTGGAACGGGACTCCAGGCCGATGAGACATCATCCTTTTAATCAGTTTCTGGCTCTCCTTCTCCGCCGTGGAAACTACCTCGTCCAGTCGCGCAGCCATCATCTCCAGAACGTAATAACTTCTTTTACTTCTTCAGTCAAAACGTTCTACTCAGAAATGTTTAAAACCAACTCAAAGACGAAAGCTCCACTTAGCAACCATTCGTGAGATCGGCATTTTATATGGTCATAAAATTGTTCTCCATGTCGACACGAAGTGTATGAGAAATATAATAGGAATTTATCAGTTGGTATGTGCTTTACAAATAAATCAAACATTTATTTAAAAGCACACAGTATAGTGTGGATAAACTCTGCAGTTGGATATAAACATATTACAACGAAGTTTCATTCCTGACATAGCCTTGATGAAATCATGTTTTAAATTGAAAACATACATGGATGGACATTTTAAGGATACGTTAATTTATGATGAAACAAGTAAGATAAATGAATAATGAGTAATATGATAAGTGAGGAACAACTGTAAGGGAATTCCTTACTGAAAGCTCTACTTATGTTTGGAGTTAAGTGGACATGATTAATGAAAAACATACATAAACAATGAAATCAAAATGAATAAAATTAACGAGAGAAACTGAAATGAACATATGAGACATACATGAGCAAATGAGACTAACAGTAGTTACATTACTCCAAGCTAAACACATGATAAGCAAACAATTGATAAGATTAATGACACATTTTAAAGTAAACACAAATACTCATCAAGATGAGTTCAACAAATTAACAAGAAAATTAACCCTATACCACTATTTACATAAACATCAAAACATAAATTCACTCAATTCAATCTCTAAATTACACTATGAATTAATCTCTTGTCAGATTGTCAAATTATTTAATGAGTCGCTGTTTTGTTACAAACAACCGTTCCTTTCTTTTCGTTAAAATGTTTAAGTAACTCACAGTTTTTTTTTTCCTTCCACAAACACTTGATGTTAAAAATCGCTGCGGCGATTAGCCTGAAGGCGTGGACCAGAAGCACTTTCACCTCCGTATGCTGCAAATCGTTTTTAGCAGTGATTCTGGTGGCACTTTTACATGAGGCTGATGGTACACAATTAACATAAAGTTTATACCATTATAAGAAGCATAGTATATATTTCACACGACTCAGATTAAATGACATGTAATGAGAAGCGTTAACAAGTTCATTGATTAACGGATTCTTCTTCACTTCGCCAGGTATGTAGAGAACATGTTAACAGTCACAGTTCAATTATGCACTAAACCACCAAGTTTCTTCATTAACACTCACTGTTGGCATCTAAAGTTCATGTGGATTGTTGATGACAAGCAAACACATGTTTCCACAATCATGCAAACATAATGATATGCTGGGGTGATGGTATATGAATGGACTGTTGAACATACATATGTTTTCCCTAATTTCCCTATAACGATCTCTAAACTAAGCAAATATAGAAGACCCTATACAAAATTAAAATGAATGCTTTAACCGGAAACATTGCGCTTCCACTCCTTATACAACGTAGTCTAACATAACTAGAAAATATATTATTGGCATGACATACAAAGACAATAACACAAACAATATATATGAATACACAAGGCAATCAATGAAAACATGACATGAGGCACATAACATGAAAAAAACATTAAATTCAGTCGTCACTAGGCATATCACAAAATTCGATTGGAAATAGTACGAACACAGAAGGAATAAAAGATGATAAAGACAGTAAAACTTAAAAGAGCATGATACTGAGAAGCGTCCAGGTATATTTGAGATTGCTGACATAATCTTGGATAATCGACTTTCCCTTAGCATCTGGCGAACTCTTCATTCTTCCATTATTGTCAGCGGAAGATGAATTTAACAGCATACGTACATTTAAATGATCGGTACTTGAATAGGCTTTGGCGGTAATTTGACTATCAATACTGGGATCACGAGGGTGGGTTTTCTTCATTGTCATTTTCAAGTAGACTTTTTCATATCTTGTGACAGAACTCACTTGTCATACAAGTTTCTTCTTTTTCTTCCTTTATCGATCAACATATGATAAGTCGGTTGCATATCCCGTTCTAATAATATTTTCGGCATTATCAGTATTCTCCAGAGTATCAGCATGTTTCAATTCTAGCCACAGTAACCCAACATAAGCGACTGGCAGTTCTGGATTATAGCTATTAGCTTTCGTAGGATCCGTGACAAGGAGTGGCCAAACAAACGTATGGGAGCTTCAAAATAAACAAATACTAAAAACTAACCAGACCCTTCAATAAATATCTAAACCTAACATAGTGACATTGGACATAAAATTAAACAAAAACACTGAAAACTAGATATCTGCTTCCCAATACTCAAGGCTCTGCTACTAGTCACTTGGTCAGATCTACTACCGTACTGTTTAAATTTGTATTCATAGAACTATATAATTAGTGTTCAGTCCCGCTTACATTTATTTCAACGACTGCGCAGCATTACTGCCATTACTGTCACTGGTTATACTATACGGGTTCGCCGTATCAATACGATAGGTTTACAACTGGGTAATGTTGTATTTACCTACAGGTACCCCTTGCATATCTACAAGTTCATAACAATTATGCTGTACGATGCCAATTACTTTGTAGGGACCCTCAAAAGTTAGAAATAACTTCCTCGTTACTCCTTCCCAAGCATGGCTTGTTGGGTTACTTCGCCGCAAAACCAGATCATTCAGCTGAAACTTCGTTAGCTTGCTAGTTTGGTAGTGCTTTTTCCGGCTTTCGGCCGCCAAGAAGAGTCGCTTCCTTACTAAATCTAGTAGCTCCAAACGGACTTCTTCTGGATCTTTCTCTACAGTACTTGCTTGCATTTTTTGGAGAGCGTCTAGGTCTTTAGTTAGTCTCGTCATCCGTTGACCCGTAAGTACTTCAATCAGCTCATGTCCCGTGGTGATGTGAACAGTATGATTCAGGACGAATTCTACAAGAACGATTTTGTCCTTCCAGCTCTGCTGTGCATGGTGACAGTAAATACGCAAAATTGTTCCGATGGATTGCATGCTTCGTTCGACTGGATTCGATTGTGGGTGGCGGACAGAAATAGTGGTGGGAATTTTATCCATACATCGTAGATTGTTTTGCCAGAGTTCGCTGGTGGACTGACTTACCTTATCTGACAGAATACAAGTCGATTTCCCAACTTCTTTGACATATTCTTTCAATTTTATCAGTAACGTGGGTGTTTTGGCCTGAGCTGTCGGATATAATTTAATAAACTGGGAGAATAAATCCAATAATACAAACACGAATCTGATACCAACTTTGGAGCTAGCTAATGGTCCAAATATATCTACTGACACCAATGATAATAGTTATCTTGGTATAATTGACATCATTTCTCCTCGTAAGTTCTCTGGTGGCGATTTGGCCTTTTGTCACAGTTCACACGTGGAAGTACGTTGACGGATGGTCTTTAACATGTTAGGCCAATACACTATACGTCGAAGACTTGCATACAATTTGTTGGCTCCTACATGTTCCAATGTTTTATGAATTTTCACAGCTACCAAATCTCTAATACTTTTTGGGTAACTTATCATTGCGATAATACAATATACCTACCTCTGAGATGCTGTAATATGTTAGCATACCGGAATTCGGTGGTAACCTTAATAATTCCTCTTTGACTGTACGGCAGTGTTCATCCTGACATTACAAATTGGCTAGCGGTTGCAACACTTCTTTCAAAGATTTCCTCGTTTTACAATTCATTTGATTCGTTGATTCCCTAGTTTTCGTGGGCTGAGGTACCCAATTACTGTTGTTCGACAGGAATGGGGCTCAGGTAGTCGGCTGCTTCGTTGTCTTATTCTTTAATGTACTGGATCACGATTTCATACTCTTGTAGATACAGTAACCATCTGCTCAAACGATCTCCAAACGCTCGTTCACTTCGCAGACACGTCAAAGCCTGGTGGTCGGTCAAAAGCTTTATCTTTTCTCCGAGTAACAAATCTCTGAACTTCTGGAGGACCCAGACAATTGGGAGAGCTTCCCTTTCAGTAACAGTGTAGTTACGTTCGGCGCTGTTCAGTGTTCGACTAGCCATCGCTACTGCCCGTTCCACATTATGGTCATCATTTTACGCGAGCTTAACCCCCCAGCGCATATGCTGACGCATCGGCATAGAGTAGAAACTCTTTTCCCTGCACTGGATGATATATTATGTGATATTTCAGAAAAATTTCCTATAATTTCCTAAATGCGTCTTGGTGTTGCTCCGTCCAAATCCATTCCACACCTTTCTTAAGTAGCGTGAAAAGTGGTACTGCTATTTTGGAAATCTGATCAGAATAATTTATGTAGAACCCCAATACACCTAAAAATGCACGAAGTTGCTTTCCTTTGGTTGGTACCGGAAACTGAGTAATAGCTTGTAGTTTTTCTGGCGCAATTCTTATGCCTTCATTTGTGAGAAAATGGCCAAGAAATGGAAGTTCAGTACGAAAAAAAAAAAGATTTTCTTATTTTAACAGTCGTTCCTGCATTCTGCAATTTAGTAAGTACGATATGAATGTGCTGTATATGTTCATCGAACGTGTTGGGCGTTATAAATACATCGTCTATGTAGGCTCTAGCGAAGCTACGACATTCTTCGCCCAATATCTTGTCAAGACAACGAGTAAACTCAGCCACCGCATTGCATAAGCCGAATGACATTACCTTGAATACATATTGGTTATTTCTGAAAAAAAAAAAAAAAAAACATTGCATTTTTTGATTCAGGACTTAGTGGTAACTGCCAGTATGCACACGTTGTGTCTAAAGTGGTGAGATAACGTACACCCTGGTACAGTCGCAGTATATCTCTGGTCTGGATGCGTCCTTCGTGATCCTTAATTGTAATTTGATTAATAATTCTGGCGTCCAGACACAACTTTACAGTTCCGTCCTTCTTGCGAACGCATAAAATAGGATTTGCGTAAGGACTCGCCTTATGACTAATAACATTCCATTCAATCATTAGTTTTAGAAACGCTTCCGCATCAGATAAATACTTCACCGGAATCGGGTATGATTTGCAGTGAAAAATGCTGTCATCAGACACTTTTATGTGTACTTCCTAAATATTATTCCTCCCTGGAATCTTGGACATGCAATTCTGGTGTTGCACTAACATTTCATGTAACTGCCTTTTCTGAATATGATCGAGAGTATCAACCACAGATACAGCGTTTGCGATCTCAGTGGTTGGCGACTCTGGTAGATTTGCCTTTGGAGCACGCGACATTTGTACTACATGCACATTATTACATAGTATTTCCAAAGTATTGTCAGACCGACTCCAATTTTCAGGTGTAAGTAAATTAACAGCGTTTTTGTGACGTAATTAACCAACCACTAAAATTTAATGAGACCATAAGTTGTCAAAAAGTCAGTGCCTAAGATAAGAGGTTTAGCAAGACCCTTAACCACTTAAACATTCGCTAACTTTGGTTTACCAAGTCCTTTAATCTGCAAGACCGTTTGTCGTTTTACAATCGGGCTGTCACGTGATGTAACATCCATAATCTTTAATAGTGTAACTGGTAAAATTGGCAGATTTACATTACTTCTTGTGATTTCTTGGAATAAATCCTCGCTTACACAGATGATTTCCGCCCCACTAGCCAATAACGTCGGAACTATTATCTCACAAAGTGATACCTTAGTGTTTGGTAACACGTCGTCGTCTTCACTGAGTAGGAATTCCCTCTTAGGCTCGTCCATTATAAATGTTAAAACACGAACATTAAGATCGTCTGAAATCTTATGATTAGCTCAATCATACTCATTGATCATACTGTTCACAATGTTTGTCTCCACGGGAACATACCGGGTCAGCGTTGGGAGACGCTCATCACCAACCCTGTCTAGTTTAACTTACGTTTAGAAATGGTGTTGTTGTGAGAGGTTGAAGTACCGCTCACGGTCACAGGTATTGGTGGAGGTGGGAATGGTGGAGCCAAAGGATTTAATCCCTCGTTTCGCTAGAAATATCCCACTGAAGGTAAAGAATTTGGTTGTATGTTAGTGTTTACAGTGGCAGGATGAACTACTGGCCCATTTGATGGCGGAAAGAAATTCTATGGAGGACCGTTGGTAGTATGGTAACCATTAGTTGTGATTGCATTAGGAAAATGCGTATTGCCAAATGCCCACGTACTTGACTGTGGTGCAGTCCAATATGAGTTTTTGGTAGAGTTACGCTCATTACAAGTCGGAGAATTCGGCCTTTGTCTTTCGCCGCTGCTCGCGTCGGTTTGTAGTACGTACACACTTGCGTCAGAGTTCACATAGGCATTCAGAAACAGTGCTAGCGAGTTACGATCACTCTCCTTTTGCTTTTGTTTATTGTTCTTTCGATATCGTGGGTAATATCTCTTATTACGTCTCTTATACGAGTAGTTGTTTGTTCTACCCTCAGAATCATTGGTGTGAGAGACTGAAGTGTTCGTTCCTTCATCTACCAAATCAAGTGTGTTTACGTGCGGGTTGCTATTGAATTTATTAGGCGAATTTTGCCTTTGACCACTACCAGAATAAACAGGTGCGTTCCGAACTGGGACGGTTCTTTCCGTTTCTCTGGCGGGATTAGCTCTTAGTCGCTCGTTTTAGTCGATTTTTAATATCTGCGATCTAAACTCGTTCAAATTGGTAAGTGATCGATCAGCCCACCGATCTGGATATCGCAGAGGCAGTTGTGACACGATTACCTCCGCAAATTCATCGTCACACATGGGAGCATCTAAGTGACGAGTTCTCTCAAACATTTCGCCATAGTGCTGTTCGAGCGACTTACTTTGCTTAGGATCGAACCTCTCTAAGTGCAGCCGTGCTCGAAGATTTCCCTGGATTCGTGTGTTCCAGTATTCGTGTAGGAACCTGCGTTTAAACTGGGTGAATGAACGAATTTTCTCCTTCTCTACATCCCACCAGTAGAACACAGTTGATTTTATACTCAAGCCCAAACATAATAATATTTCCGCATCTTTAAGATTAAATAAATGAGCGCAATCCTCCAGTTAATTCAAATAAATTACCGGGTTCTCTTTTTTTCCCCAGAAAAAGTGGGTAATCCCTCACTCCACTGTTTCGCAGGATGATGCAGTATAGTCGTTGTAAGATTGACCGGTGATAATGGAACTGCATAGTCTACATGATTACAGGAACTTGGCTCTTGTGTGTCTCTCGCATTCGTGACGGAATTTGATACTGATTCTTCCATCGTTCCGGAAGTTGTAACTTCGGTAAGTGTTATTTTCCTAACACGTGCGTCTAATTCAACAAGTTTACCTTGAAGTTTATTATTACGCAGCGACAAATCCTTCTGCGAATTAAAACATTCAGTAGCTATTTTATTAAACTTCGCCTCAAGATGACGTTCGAAGTTAATGAGCTGATTATCTACGTCTTTCAGAATATTACTGCTAAAACTAGCCGATTGTGTAGTCGGCGTATTTTACACCGTGGAAATACGTGTATCTGACGCCGTCATTTGATTCTCTATGTCCAAACGAGTACGTTCAACCTCACTGACGAGACGTATCTCTATGGATTGAACTAGAGTCTGAATATCATTAACGCTAGTATGTACTTCTGTAAGGTGTTCTGTGGTGTTTTTCCTTAAACTTACTAGTTTAGTTTCCACCAGCGATTGCGTTTGCATTGAATTATTCTGGACAGTATATAGTGTATTCGCTCGCGCGTTTTGATTTAATTTCAAAACCGCAACCGTAGTTTCCAATGAGTGCAATGACACGGTAGTGTTATCTAAGAGTTCGCTCACATTAGTCAGACGGTTTTCTACATTTACTACATGTTGAGTCAAACTGCCAAATTTGTTATTCTGCTCCTCGAAATAAGCATCAATTTTAGCACTCAATTTGGGCAGCCAATCCCTCTCCGTAGTGGAGAGTAAGGGGGCAATGAAATAAAAAATAATTGTGATGTAAAATGATGAACTATGAAAACATAACACAAAGGTGAATGTACAACTTAATTAGATTATAGCAATTTAAATATGCTATGGGTGCCTTTACAGATGACTAAATGGGGAATATTAAAATCAGTAAAGTTTTCAAGCAAAAATAAGTAATGATAAGGACTCATGTTAAACAACCTCCTTAAAACTAGCGGCCATTCAATTGTATTATTCTGAAGAACTAGTGCATCTCAACTAAGCACTCTACATACAAAGAACATCAGACGATTAAAATATTCTACCATTTTAATAAGACAATAACAAACTATTTCTATTGAAAAGTGACAGGTTTCGCATCAAATTAATATTCAATGATGAAACGAGCAAAGCGATGATTATAACTGCTGCCAGTTGTGTAATATAAATGAAATAAGTTTAGTTTTAATGGCTTGAAAAACAATTACTATTTTCCCCAAACAATTTTCGTCGGTATACATGATTGTGAAATCATGTGCAATCGTCATTTTAATAATCTTACACTGTTTCTTGGAAATTGCTAATAAATTAAATATGTAAGTGTCCGACCAGTCATAGCTCAGTCCTTTTCAGATTCACGATATCTTGACCCAAGTCTCAGGCCTCTGGGTATGTGATTAGCTTGCTACTGTACTTTGAAAAACAGTTTTGGCTTGAAGCTGATACAGCACGCAAAATAAGATATTGAAATCTTACATTAATTTGCGACGACTAGTAGACTAGAAGTTCTCGATGTCTTCGAAGTGCAGGGATCCAGAACAGTTCTGAATATGATTCATGCGTACACCCCGCTCCATCTCGTTGCCATCTAAGTAGAAGCCGTTCTCAGGAGTGGAACGGGACTCCAGGCCGATGAGACATCATCCTTTTAATCAGTTTCTGGCTCTCCTTCTCCGTCGTGGAAACTACCTCGTCCAGTCGCGCAGCCATCATCTCCAGAACGTAATACCTTCTTTTACTTCTTCAGTCAAAACGTTCTACTCAGAAATGTTTAAAACCAACTCAAAGACAAAAGCTCCACTTAGCAACCATTCGTGAGATCGGCATTTTATATGGTCATAAAATTGTTCTCCATGTCGACACGAAGTGTATGAGAAACATAATAGGAATTTATCAGTTGGTATGTGATTTACAAATAAATCAAACATTTATTTAAAAGCACACAGTATAGTGTGGATAAACTCTGCAGTTGGATATAAACATATTACAACGAAGTTTCATTCCTGACATAGCCTTGATGAAATCATGTTTTAACTTGAAATCATACATGAATGTAAATTTTAAGGATACGTTAATTTATGATGAAACAAGTAAGATAAATGAATAATGAGTGAGATGATAAGTGAGGAGCAACTATAAAGAAACTCCTTACAGTCTCTCGGCGGACGGCACGCCCCTATTTCGGGACGTCTTCCTGGTGTAGTGCCTCGATGACGAAATAACTCGTTCACCGTGTTTCCGGCTATAATATTGGCCCGTATTGAATAACAACCGGCCCTGCCTTCGACTCGTTGGAGGGGAGTTTGTTTGTCACGTTATGATTGTGCTCGCAATCAGGCTAGTATGCCTGTGTTGGCGCACATAACAGAATGTGAAAACAATGTTTATTCAACTACTTCTGCTCAGCTAAATGTTTTATATCTTTTGTTTTGTCTAAATGTTTTATATGTCTTATGTTTTATATCTTGACCCGCATGTGATAGTCTATTAGTGACTCTTCACATTCTTAGAATCAAACATTTGAAAAATAACCCAATGTTTAACGTGCTTAGTTGTATCCTAGATATTTCGTATATCTTACGAAACATATAAGTACTTTATTTTTGGTTAAATAAAAATATTTCGTAAATTTTAACTCTAAATTATAATATATAATATAAATAAAAACATTGAGAAAGAATGTGCGTTCGTATTGCCTAGTAAGAAGTAGTTCCTAAGCCAAATATTATTACATTGAGTGCGTTCGAATGAGGTACACTGTCCTTTTGATGTAGTTTTCTAGATTCGGTTGAGCTTTGTTTGCATGAGTCGGAGGATTATCCTGGAAGTATAACTTTGGTACGTCTCCAAAAATGTTGGAAGTTATCGTGAATGGACTGTATATATATATTTCTTCAGTGTGTTTAGGTATAACTTATGTTGTTCACTGGAATACACGAACGCAGAAAAACCTTTTAGAGTACCTGAAATACGTTTTCATTAAAGATTTTTAATAGCAAATATGTAAAAACTATTACAATTTGCATGCGACAATTTAAACAAGCACATGCAGAAAGGTCTATGTGTCTATGCTGGCTCAATGTAGATGTTAATTGAAAACGACACAGACCCGCCCCAATATGTCTGAAAAGGATAAGGTTTGGGTTTACTTAGTGACAGACTCACTCACAATTAAAATTAATATAATTGAATTACTTTCAGTGTACAAAAGTTACATAATTCCAAAAGGGAAATACAAAAAATCCTATATAATTCCTTTAAAACCCATTTGTAAATAATTAAAATTTTCACATATATGTTCCCCTTTTTTAAATTTTTTACAAATTTAAACTTTCAATATACAAATAATTATTTTAAAAATTCAAAGATTACATAACTTGCAATAGATTTGGGCAGCAACCCCCACCCCATTTTTTATTTAAAAACATGGAACAAAGTTCCTGCTCGTTGAGCGACCGTAGTCTGTCTCCCCACACAAGGGAACAAACATACTTTATATACAATTATTGAAAATTCAGAACAATTTAAAACGTTCTTCGCCATTATTGATTCTCCCTGGTGTGCCTCTGGCTGGCCGGCGTCTCGTTGCCATGCTATCGGGCAGGGGGAGGGGGGTGGCCGGTGAGGTTTCGCAGGCAGCGATCATACGAGCACAAAATTGAATAGTAGTGACGTTTATAATTTCTGCATTTCGAGACTAGTTTATGAGACGTTTCGTACGTTATGTATGGGTTTAAAACTTCTATCACAGTCTACGTAGTTTCCTTAAAAAATATTTACTGTGCGGTGATGGTATAGTAAAATATCCGCGGGAACCTCAAAATGCCTTGACAATACATACACTCGTTCACAATGAGATTCACATTTTGATTTTATGCTCCGCATTCTCAGGATGTCCCCGTCTTGTGCAGAATTGACAGCTTATAAATAAACTTGTTAGCTGGTTTCTTTAGCGCATCTTTGAAAACATAGCTCTTTCGCCGCAATTTGAGACTTTTCGAAACCCTGTTTAGTTTTTATCTCTAACATACAGTGTACATTCGTCCACGAATATGTAGTGACCTCATGAATTAATTGATGAATACTCATTTGCCAGTATCCACTGACGTGTCACGTAAAGTAAAGTGATGGATAAATTACGTTAGTGAATGAAACGCATACATGAATGAGTTTACTTAATTCTCACCAAACGTGTTACGTTCATCGGAGAAGAAAGTTTTCCGTAGTCTCTATTGACTCGCGAGGGCAGAACATTGCTGCTACTTTAGTCAACTGGCGTGTGTGTGCGAGATAATGATTTTTCATATTTTTTTTCAAGGTTATTAATAACCTAAATAGGTTTCCTCTTCCTTCTAAATGTATAAACTTTTTTTCTCGTGGTGGCGACATGTTAATATAATACTAATAAAGATCCTCACAATACACCATAATGCATTACAACAACCAAACAACTGCTGACAAGGAGCCGAGTTCCTTATGGTCCAATGGTGGTATGTTTTCCGTGCAGGCTAATAGTTTGTTACTATGTGCAGCTTCATTCTTTGAAGTCCGAGCGACTAACTCTCATTCGGCTCACAATAGTACATTCACGATTTCTTCGGATGTTTTGAAACGAACCTTTAAAAAATCACCCTTGCAGTAACATGTCAACCTGAGTGTTAAATAAGTAGTATAACACACATTTATAAAACTGCGATTAACTTTAAAGTACTGCATTCTTGAATAAATTAAACTTGTAATATTTATTTCGTATTAAATACTAATTAAAAACAGTGAGAGCAGCTATGTGTTCGCAACCGCTAGTAATAAATAGTTCAAAGATAAAATACCATTTTAAGCTAGTAGTTTGGTACCCTATTGGTAAATTAAACGTAAGCTATAGATATATGTCAATTTTTGGGTAGCATTGAAGGAAACATATTTCATTGTTGCAGTTAAAAATATCAGCGCTAATTACTGTGCGTAGGCTCTAGTGACATGGTGTTTTTTTCCACATCTGAGGAAAAAAAACGAATAGGCGGAGCGGAGCTTGCTCTCTCTCCCTCTCTCGCTTTCTTTTTCTTTCTCTTGGGAATTCTCGCACCGCTAGTAGCAGCAGGAAATTATACATGTTTTCAATTTTAGCATATTTAATACTTATTACAGCAAAAAAAATGATATTTGAATTTGTAATTTACAACTGAAACGAGATTTTACTGTTTTAAAACTTATTATAATATATTTAGGTGTGATGGCGGCATGGTTACAAATCTGAAGTTGGCAGAAATGGCAGCTGGCGGTATGACATGATGTGTTGTTCATAGAAAAGAGAAACTGAACGAAGTTTTAATTTCTCTTCGTGTGAAAAATACTGAAACGTACCACATCAAGTTTGTACACGTTGTGATTTTCAAACCTACCTAGGCAAGCTAGGTTGTTGTGATAAATCTGTTTTCCCAAAGCAGGAATATACTGTAACGCGTGTTGTGACCGCTGTGTGTGTGAAAGAATATTGTTGTCTTCACGTTATGTTGGACCAGTGTGTATGTGATTGCAAATATTGTATGTGGGAAATCTATAAGCTTTAACCGTAAACTGTTTTACGACGAAATTATTTTTTAAAACCTCGTCTATTTATATACCAGAACGTAACTTTACCCTAGGTGTTTAAATCACAATTGTGTACCGCGCTTGCGTTTCTTGTTTTGAATGTTTGCCACAATCCCAACAAAATACTAATCTTAGCCAGATAAATTGAAATAAATAATGAAACAAACCAATCAAACAGTAAGTACCAATGCATAGAAATATGAGTGGAATAAAAGTTACGGTAGGCCTATTTCTGTGCATGTTCTCCACTATTTTCTTTAAGTTTGTCGCTGTTCGTACAAAATATCAGCAACACGAGTTGGGTGCTTGAATGTACTGTGTCTTGTTGATAGACTGGTTGTCCTTCATTTAAATATTTATTCCAACTAAGGCCGTACTTTTAAAGAAAGAATTCAACATATATCAATAACAAGAGGTTTACAGTTCTTTCACCCGTGGTTGTAACAGGGATGATCACAGTTGCGATAAAATATTAACGTGTATAACGTGTAATGTGCTATGTCGTCTGTAACAAATGTTTTCAATGTAAAATAATAACCTTAAGAGCCATCGTCAATTCAGACATTGTTAAAAAGTTATAAAGCTGACCTAAATATGGCAACAAGCCTAAATTGTGAACATTCGTACGAAATGGTATGTAAAAAATGACAGAATTCTTTGAACAGCGCGAAATAAGTAAACAAAGCATTTTACAGTTAAAACGTGTTAGTCATATGGCAGTGTTCATGTTTAAGATGTAGTGGAAGGATACGTAATCGGTAACCAAATGTAGAACTTTAGCAGAGCTTCAGAGAAGTGTGAAGTAAACGAGAATGGCCTATAGTATGATAATCTTCCTTCTGAGGCTTGATTAATGAGTAAGATCCAGGATTCTTCCGCCGTATTGGATTTTTGCAGTTTTTCCCTTCAAATTTCCTGTTTTCCTTTAAAATATTCAACATTTCTAGGATTTCCCTCGCAGTTTTTCTTTTACCCTCAAAATTTCCCCTTTTCCCTCAAAATTTCCCTTTATCCCTAAAGATCAACCTTTTCCCCTTAAAATGTTCCATCTTTCCTTCAAAAAAGCACCGAGCCCCCCATTTGCAAAAACGAGCCTCCGAAAGGAATTTTTAGAGCTATTGGAGCACTTTGGGCGTCTCGCTGAGAATCAGCGGCCATGGCCACTTCATCACACCCCTAGCCAAGCTCACCTCTTATCATTCCCACCCCCAACCCCTAGACGTTATTATAAAAATTGCAAAAAAATAAAAAAATTATTCTAAAAGTTCGAAGAAATTATAAAGTTACACTACCCTACCCATTGCTCATCTTACTACCCTCGCCTCACCCTCTATCCTCAATCACCCAGTGGTAATTAATATAAAGTAAAAAAACTTCCCCCAACTGCTAGAGCAGTGGGGTAAGAAGTGTTAGGAAGCAGGAAGAGTGAAGCGTGAAGGAGGACAGTTAACGCTTCTCGTGACGGGTAAGAGTCGTAGGAGGAAGATGGAGGAAGGAGAAACATAAGGGGGTCCAATGATATATGTGCTTCGATTTTAGACTCGTTTTTTGGGACTTTTCTAGATTTTATATTAATTGAAAGGAGGTGCAGTGTTGGTTATAGCCGTGTGATGCGTGCATGGTGGTAACATTATATGTTCCTCGATTTTTAGAATCTATTATTGATTTTTGTTATTTTTTTCGATTTTTTATGGTTGGAAGGTGAGTAGATATTGGAAGGGATTGATGGTCAGGGTGGTGGGATGAGTGTGACGTTAACGTTGTACGTTCTTCTATTTGTTCAGACTTTTTTTTTCTTTTGGATTTCTGTGTTTTTATAATGATGGCTAGGTGCGGGATTTTAGAGGGAGTGTGTTGAGTGTGGGGAGTAGGAGGTTAACGTGATATGTTGTTCGATTTTTAGATTAATTTTTTTCGATTTTTTTGCGATCATTCTTGAATTTTTGTGACGGTGTATTTTGGTGAGGGGGTGGGTAGTTGCTTAAGGCGGTGGGGTGACTGCGAAGTTAAGGTGGGGTGTAGAGTGGGTGAGGTTAAAGTGGTGGGATGAGTTTGATGTTAACGGTAAATGTTGTTAGATTTTATAAATCAATTTTTAGATTTTTTGCGAACATTCACGATTTTTTTTTTACTGGGAGGATTGTGGCGAGTGGGTGGCCGGTTGGTTAGGGTGGTGGGGTGAGAGCGATGTTAACATTATAAGCTCCTCAATTTATAGAATTTTTGTTGGTTTTTTATTTTATTTTATAACAATTGCCGGTGAGTGACTGAGTACAGAGGGTGAGGTGAGGGTGGTGGGATGAGCAATGTGTAGGGTAGTGTAACGTTATAAGTTCTTCGAAGTTTCAGAATTTTAATTTTTTTTTTTTTGCGATTTTTTATAATAATGTTTTAGCGGCGGGTTGGGGGGAAGAGAAAGAGGTGAACCTGACTAGGGGTGTGGTGAGGGGGCCACGTCCACTGATGCTCCCCGAGTTCCCCAAAGTGTTCCAGTGGCTCGAATATTGCCTTTCGGGGGCTCGATTTTGTAAATGGGGGGTGGGGGGCGCTTTGTTGTTTTGATGGGAAAATGGGAGATTTCATTAAGGTAAAAAAGGAAATTTTGCGGGAAGTTCTAGGAATTTTTGATGTTTTAAGGGAAAAATTGGAAAATTTCGAGCGAAAAACGGGAAAAATTCCAAGATGGCGGACGAATCCTGACTCCTACTGATAAGTCATAACTCAGAAGGAAGATAATCATACTACTCACCTCCTTAGCGCTCAGGGACAAACCTCTGTAGTCGTAGTTCACTGAATCGTATCCGAGTAGACGTCAGCCTGTTACTTAAAATACTTACCAACTTTCTACAGAACATTGTATGAACAGTTGAAAACTTTGGTCCATAGACTGGTCTCGATCAAGTCAGGCCTGCTGAGAAAGTAACATAGGCCATGTGACGTTTGAAATATTCTTGCGATGGGGCTGTTGTATTGTTTTTCTTGTGACGTATGAGTGGATTCCTTCTTAGAATTATACTCAGGTTACATATTTGTCGCAACATCTAATTCTGACACGTTTATATTCCTATTTTGTTACCATATTATGTCAACGTTTACTCTTTTCAGTTGAGGTTTTCTGCGACTATAACAAAGTGTTGGAATATCGTAGTATGTACACAATTACAGTCAAAATAATTTTGGAAGATCTCACTAACATTTAACTAGAATGTAATTCTTTTAATAAGGTGTAAATACATGTCTTAGATGGATTTTATCCTTTTAATAAGGTAAATGTGGATACGCTAATACTGTGTACAGCAATGATGCGACACAGAACTGTAAGTAATGTCCATCTATGCAATTTGGAACCATTAGTAATTGGTTTAGAAGCATCACAGAAGGTAATTGTGTTCAGTTTTCTTACAGAAAATATTGTGTAATTTTATTCTTTTAGTTTGGATATCTATGGCTATGACTTGGACACACATAAATTATTTGAGGATTAGTTAATATAACGTATTCGTATTATAGAATTTTACTGCAAACGGGCAAGAATCCAATTAAGAAAAATGTATTTACGGTCTAAAATATAAAGTAATATATAAGATGATTCCCGTCCTCGGCGTTAGCCATTACGGAATTATATAACGTTTATATCTTTGTTATTGTTCTGTTGATCTATCTTTGCCTTAGGTATATGTAGATATGTGAATATCTACATATATTTAAGTTTTTATTATATCAAGGTTATTTAATTTATTTTATGATATTCATATTCTTATTAATAGTATTGCCTTAATATGGCTTTAATTGCTGGGTGGGATTTTTGGTCACGAATAGTTTTATAGTGATTTATAAATTTCCTACCTAACAGTTTAAAACCTGTAATCAATTCACTGTTCTTGTTTAAATTCACACCAGCAGCAATGTTTTGTACCCTGTGACGGCTTGCATAGAACACGTTTACGTTGTAAACAAAGGATGAATGAAAAAAAATATCGCGAATGATATATCCCGCGAAAGTCATTGTTTCGCAAAACTGTCCAAGTCTCCTGCAGCTATAAATTATGCCAAAGAGTTCAGAATAGAAACTGTGGTTTTAAGAATATTTATTAGCAGCTCAGAATGCTTTGCAGCTAATACGATGCTTGAAGAGTACACGTGTTAATCTATACATGTATGTTTTTATGATTCAGACCAATGTAAAATCATAATTATTTTTGCACTGTCTACTGCTGTGTTGCGCAAATATTTTAACCTTATGTGTTTCCTATTCTGTCTGTTCCAAAGCAAAAATTTACCTGCATGATTATCGATTATATGTGGCGTCAGAGTAAAATTTTTTTTATTAAACAAAACGTTTGTTGACTTAGTAATGGGTACTAATAAAAAAATGTTGTTTTCAATTATTAGTTTACTAGATATATGTTACAAGAGTGAAACAATGGTAGATGTCATGGTGATCATAATGTTCTGTAAATACATCCAGAAATTTATATTAAGTTTTCTTTTTTGTTTCAGGGCTCTCATTTTCTCGCCGTGCTGTAAATATCTTCTGACTACCGAAATTGAAGACGCCAGAAGTGAATATATTTCTTTTTTTTACCGAGATACCAGACGACTAGAAGAAATGTGAAGATTTTGAGGATAACTAGCAGTGAACACTTTCTGAACTAATTTCGCAGTAGTCATTCATGAATTGAAGTTTAAAATGTAGTTGCATTAATTCGGACCTGTTGAACAGAAATTTGGGAGACACAAAATGGTGTCGAAGAAATTTCTTTCTTTGCTGGCAACATTTCTATGCCAGTTGGTGCCTTTGGTGAGACCGCAGGTCATCTGGACATCTATATACCTGGACGGAAGCAGTAAGTTTTTTTATTGCATATCTGGTTGTTAGATTAGTAAGCTGTTTAAAAACTAGATTGTTCGTGGAAGATCTGGAGAGATTTGAAAGCGAGTATATAAATTAAATTAATATTTTATGGCCAGAAATATATTATTTACTCACTCGAAATGCCAAAAACGTCGAATGAACAAATAAAAATATAATTCTGCTTCAAATCAAAAAGTGGTTTTGAAAAAAAATATCAATGTAGCATTCACATTCACGATATTGTTATAGTTTGAGTTTCTCAAACAATTTTCTGGAAAATTAATGCTCATATTTATGTTTAGCGATCCATTTACGAACAAATGTATGGGTACGTTAGACTTTTATTTATCATCATTGAACAAGGAATTCACGAATACAAATTTTGGATTAAAATAGGTTTGTAATTGAATTATTTTTACTACTAAACAATACGTAAATGTAACGTCCTCCAAGAAAAAAATATTTTCCCACTAGATAATTAATTGCTCGTGTCTGGTTACTAATCAACATTTATAAACAGTGAAAATTTAAAGGAAATTGATAGCTGGCACGGAGATATTTTAGTTTTAATGCGGTAAGATTTTTCTACTGTTACTATTCTGTAAATTCTAAACTGCATATTTTTTTTTACTCGAGTGCAGCAGTCTGAACGACGCATATCGTAGGAAGTTGTTAGCGAATTTATTTCGACATAGTTTATTACTGAAACGTCCTTTCTGATTTACATATAAATACGCTGAAAAAGAAATATAGAAAGCAGCGTATATTTAGAATATTATTATGGATGGTGCAGCATATCTTTGTACAAATTGAACAACGAAAGTTCGAATACTTGTTCTGCCAATGTTTCACATACTAGTATTTTGGAAGTTGTTGGAGTTGTTAAAAACATATTGAGCGCTACTGTCGCTGTCACACGACACTTTCAGGGAAAGCTGAGTTAGACAAGCGGAACGGCACGGCATTTAGAAAGAAGACGTTGGTTATCGTAAATTTCATATAGAAAATACTTTACGATAGAAAATTAATTAAATTCGTCCCATAATCTGAAGTTTGTACTTACGCGATGTGAACGAAAGCGAGCTCAATTAAGCAGGAAATTTTCTGATTTTGAAACACGGGTAAAAAACTTCTGTTACTTAAAGCTGACAGTAAGACTTCTGATGCTGATCTTTCGCCGTATGTCACTTTTGGTCCATTTAGCGGAAGACACCGAAATGTTGAAGTGAAATTTGTGCGGTGTGTCAAAGGCATTCAGTTTTAGAATTCACCTAATTTATCGCAGAGGAAGGCGTGATATTCGTTACTTCATAACTACGCCATAAAATTCCCACTAGAGGTAAATTACATCCATTTCCGGCCGCCAACAGAAACAACATAAGTAAACATTCTTCATAAATGAATAACAGAAATAATCCACTTTAACTATGTCTTCGATTGAAAAAAATTACGCGGAGACTCATTGATAAAGTAAGTGTTGTAGCGTGTGAACTTGGGGCGAACAGATTTAAATTATTACAGTATTTAAGTAAAGTTGTTGTAATGGTGTTGTGGTGTTCCATCTGCCTTCCACACACTAACATACATGCGCCGAGCTAGCTTAGAGTAGATAATTTTGAGATGACTCTTTCCAGAAATAGTAACACCAGTGAGCATAAACCACAACTTTTATGCTAAATACCAAATTCTTACCAGGATGATAGCTGTACACCAACTCAGTAGGAAAATAGAATATCATGCGGACATAGCACTTTAGTCAAACTCAATAGCTTAGCATGCACAGATTCGGGAGTAACTAACTACAAGGATAGAGTCTAGAAGAAGATTACAATATTTAACCTTTAATAAAAACTGCTTGGATCTGGCCAATATTTGACATTCAGTTGTTTGAAAAAATGGCTAAACTCGATAGCAGTATTATTAATAATCCTCTGGTGGCATTCGTGTATCTTAAGTGGCCGTAACGGAAGCAAGACGCCCTGTGAGTTGCCCTTTTTAGAAACAAATAAATAAAATCTTCTTTTAAAAAATACCTATTAATTTAAGCTCACTCTAAGTGAACTAGAATCAGGGCTAGTAATTTCGGGTGTTGGTTTGTAAAATAAAGTTCAAACACCGGCATCTTATGGCAGGAAAAATGACGTCTTCCTTAAGCTACTTTCAAAAACTAAAATCGGCGACTATCTGATTTAAATTTCTTACTGACTTTCTACTTGTGGATCGGGACGTCTCGCATGAATAATCTGCGTCAGGCAAATCGGGTACACTCATGGAATGCGGTTGTTCTCTCCCGGAAGAATATTTTTCCTTAATATTCTAGCCAACGGGCTATGGTACAACGAGGAACAGTCCAAAATAGTACCACTCGGAATGTCGCGGAAGGCTATCTAAACTAAATTAAATCGAGTACTACTAGCGCCTCAGACCCTCTTTTATCTTGCCGGCACACCGACAATCTTCTCTTGGCCTGGAAAACTATACAAAACCATTCATTTAAAATCCTATTGGGGCCGTAACTCTCGTTACGTCCCACCTTACATCGCAGTTGAACTCCATCTTCTCCTCTCTAGCAATAACGTTGCTTAAAAGTGACGCTACATAACGACCAATCACACAAGGCGGCTGCTTCCTCGTGCAATCAAAAGATTGCGTTGCCCCTGGCAATGGGCCTCAGTCTACAACAATTATGGCTGTCAACCAAATGCCACATAACAATAAATAATTGAAACTCTTAATATGCGTAAAACATTTAAGAACAATATTGTTGATGCAAAAATAAAGGAAAGTAATTATTTTGAGACTCATAGAAATTTGCATTTCATAACAATAAATGAAAAATAAAATATCAGGAGTAATAAATTATCATGCGTTTGAATAAAAACGTCTTGATTTGCATGTGATTATTTAACGTCTCATTTGCATACTGATAGTGCAAAACGCAGCCGTTATAGTGTAGCACGTTGAAAAATGTTCAGTATATGTAGATATTTGCAATTCGTGATATATGAGTGTTTATAATATTTTTAATATTAAATTCTGTTACTTTGTCTTAATATAGATCGACTCTCAAGACTTTGATGTTAAGAGCCGTCCAAATCTATTCACTCACTCACTCTTAAAACTGATATAGACGGTACCATTAAGCCCTCTTACTTATGGTTTTGGGGTACAGTGCACTAATAACTTAGATAACGCCAAAACTAAGACACTAAAGGATTTTTAAATTTAAAAATAAATTACAGCGCATACCGCTCACAAAGTTTTGACGAAATCCCAATTATATAATACTAGTCCCTACGGCAAAGTCAGATTTAATTGTCGTAGTGAATGCCAGTCTGAAGCGTATCCCTGGTAGCCTAGGTAGGTTTCTATTAAAGTTGTGACCGTCCCCTTCCTATATTTTATAATACTCAAATAGTTTGGTCCATTCTCTTGCTAACACTCCTGCTTATTTGTTAGCAATGAAACCGACATAAAAGTACGTCTAAAATTCTCGTGAATATATAGCAAAATCTTAATGACTTGAGAAACCCAAGTTAGGCCATTTCTCGTGTCACTGAAATGCCAAAACGAATCGTTTCCTATGCCTCATAGATTTATACGTATATATGGATACACGAGAGAGAGAGAGAGAGAGAGAGAGAGAGGGGGGGGGAACAGAGTGTACGCAGTAAAATATATTTCGTATGTTTTACAAGCAATTATTTGAAAACTAGTTGCTAAATATAAATATAATATTTTATTTATAAAATTGGACATGCATAATTAATCTTGTATCTGATTGTTTGCAATAAAAATATTAACTAACGTACTTGCTTTTTATGAACGAAACCGTAAATTTGTATATTCCACAGCAACATGTTCTAAAATATGTTGCCATTTATTTGCATGTGTACGACAGTATTCCTGGGAACTAGTTTTAAGGTTTTTGTTTAAATTACATTAAAAAAACTGTGTTGTGATAGTAGTAGTCCACGTTAAATATTTTTCTTCCTCCTTAAGTCTTGTGCACTGCGAACCCACTAGGCAACATTCCGCACCTGTCTAGTCTCTACACACACAAGAGCACGTAATGTAATTGCAGAGCGGACATGTCCTGCATTTCAGGAATTCCTCTGCCACCGCAACTCATCTTCTGCACGTTTCGATATCCCCTAATGGACAGTTTCAACACGACTTTGCACTCGGCTCGTTTCGCCAGTAATAACATGTGGCTAGCCGCCAACGTCCTGTGGCTTGCCTGAGAGATGCGTATCTTACTCGATACATCGCGTTACTCGAAAGTAATAAAAAAAAATCTCATTTCAGGAAATGTAAACATTATTGGGAAAACTGGATATGAGAATATATCAGAAACTCGCAGTGCACCTACGGTCT
Organism: Dryococelus australis; assembly: GCA_029891345.1. Taxonomy (NCBI): domain Eukaryota; kingdom Metazoa; phylum Arthropoda; class Insecta; order Phasmatodea; family Phasmatidae; genus Dryococelus; species Dryococelus australis. Next base: position 118,317,590 of record CM056997.1, read on the forward strand.
GTCGATCTAATTAGACAGTGCTGCAACTGTACCATTGGGTTGGCCTGGTAGTTCTATGGCAACACAATCGAAATGTTTAGCAGTATCTTATAAATAGTGTATATACATACAAATTTGTCTGCGCAAGCCAGCGAGCCAGCCCTACTGCCTAGCGGAATAAATACTTTGGAATAGGTAAAAAATATTTTATACACAAATGTTGCTTGCAAAATATCAACAAGGATATAAAATTCGAGAATCTGTACTGGCGTATATTGTGAGCTCGGATCCGTTTTATAAAATTATTGCTTACATAGAATTTCATGTATTATGACGTGTCCCTTAATATCCCAGATAAAGTGGCAAGGATTTATATTTTACCGTTTACGTCCTCTGCATAACATGGTAACGGGTTCATTACCGATATAACTGCAAGCATTGTTTTATTATATTCAAAATAAAATTTAACAAAATATTTTATTTTACAATACGCACCACTTAAACGAAAGCCTATAATCAAAGTGACATGGCTACAATGTACGTTAACAAGTGGGATAATTAAAAGATGCTATTTAATATTTATGGGATTCTCGAACATTCTTTGGTATTACCCAAGAAAATGCCCTACTCGCACCGCGGCAGTTGCAGATAATTCTCCTTATATAAAATTATTCTGCACTTCTGTTAGTCAAGTTAAATTATTTTTAAAAATACTTTTTCCATTATTTGCAGTTGAATTAACATAATTAATATGAATGAACATAATTAATATTAACTGTGATTGTAAATTTATCGACGGATGTCTCTAACGTTTGCTTTCTCTTGTCAGCGGTGTCTTGGATTCTGATTAGTTCGCGTTAAACGTTAAACGCAAAAACTTGGGAAGTTGGCCAACTTCTACCACGATACGTTTAATGTATTGCGCTGCTACTCGATTCTTTAGAAAGATATTAAGGATGTTCAAGTATGCAAAATAGGTTTTCGTATTTGTAGTACATTTTTAATTTTTTTAATATTGTATAACATGACACCGGTCCAATATCAATAAAAATACGCCGGAAATTAATTTTGCAAACTAAAAGTGGCGGAATTGAACTATATTACATTTTGTATTTGGTGATAACCAAGTTTCCAAATGTCACACAAATAAAATATTTTGATTCATCTCGCAATAACTACTAATATGATTTCAGGATCAAATACATTTCTTCGGAATTGATAATGACGTTCGTCAATAAATACAACTCAACTTCACTGATAAACTTAAAAAATATGAAATGACCGAATATCAGATACTTTATCCAAACTCCTAGTTTTTAAATAAATAAAATATTTTAAAAGTCCAGACATTTGTCCATTGCTGGCTTGGTTTGTCATAGTTTTTGTGAACCAGCTTGTCTGTTCACGTGCGAGTGGTGCATGTTTGGTCGACTCACACTGCCTGCTAGGCATTGCATAGCGGTGCTCCACTTTCGCGCCTGGGGCCTAAAATAATATTATTATTGTTAATATACACTGTGGCATTATGTTAATAACGTTTTGATTTACTACTAATGCTTTAGTTTTGGAAAATGGAAATTTAACATTTTCTGTAAAAACTTTCCAAATCAGCAGGCAATGCGGAGTTACGAAAGGCCGTTTTTATGCATAAAATAAGAACGAACTCTGTTTTATTTAAAAAGACGCGTTTATAGCAATGTGTCATATTTTCTAATAATAAGGATAATAATATTTGAACGACATTCAGTAGACTTAACTGACCAAATAATTCTGCATTATTACGTAGATAGACGGATGCTAGACATAAACAAGTATTAAAACATGTTAAGTTACATAGTGAACTAATAATTCTTTAGGACGTAAAACAGTAAACTACGTATGCGTGGCATTTTTTAATTGGTAAACAAACACACGTCTGTACATGCGTTATATTATATTTTGCTATCTAACAGTTACGTCTCGTTGACGAACGATTTAGCTTTAAGTCGTCATATGTAAAGATCATCGAACATTAGTGATGTCATGCTGCCTGTAGCTGAATTTATCCTATATTCACGATATAAACAGCAAGATGACGGACACACGAATAAAATGCGCCAAACATCCTACATATCCGTTTAAATTAAAATGTGGGGTCTGTGAATGGTTTTTTTGTGCTAAATGACATTTAATGCTAGTCTGAATAAATTAATTATATTATTATAGCAGAAAAATGTATTAATCAAACAATATAACCTTAGAAGTACTTCAGGTTGTGGCGTTGTTGTATACACTACACCTTTATTATTTGTTACACTGTTGCCCGTAACAATGGCAAAAATAAATGTCAAAGTACTGTTTATATTTTTTTGCAGCGGCAGTAAGGAAATAAACCGTTAGAAATTCGCTGTCATTTTAGATACTTTTCTATTCCCGTAGGCAAAGAACACTTTAAAATGATTTTGCAGCTGTGGCTGACAGACGATTTCCGAGATTCGCCAACTTTTTCCATCGTTGTGTTTTGCCGTGAAGGAACGTAACGTATATGCGATGAGGAAAACGGGCAACTGCCAATCGTAATTACGCTGAACGCTGTGACGTCATAACCGAAGAGAAACGGTGTATCGCGCTCCGTCATCACGCTCGTTAGAATGTCGTTTGCCAACGGACTATACCAGTACTCTTCAATTGAACAGTATCCAGAGATGAAATGGCCTTGGTTTCCCGTACAGCCAGAAAGTAATCAAATTCCAACATATCTTTAAGCGTACAGAAAATGCTTCACAGCGCACAAACGAACAGGCGGCACACACGCAAAGGAACGTCGCTACAGCGACGCCAGGATCCAAAAATTGGAAGCATCTCCGACGACAGAAGACCCCTTTCGATTGAACATTGTTATGAGAGGTGTTCGGAATCAGCCCCCTGGCTGGGTATACTTCCCGGCCTTCGCCATCAAGCCACGGACGCCATGTGAGGTGCCGCGTCTGTACGTAGTTTGTGCTGCAGCCTATAGGCTGTTCACGACAAAGTCAGCACTTTTGAGGCTCCAGTTACTTTTGCCTTTCAGCCGTTGTTTTATCCTTTAACCACCTTTTAAAATTAATATTGCAATTTAAGTAATAAACTAAGTGCGTATATTCCCCCGCACTCAGAAATTAACGTCTAATGCTAAAATAAAATACGTCAATTGACTATCATTCCAAATGAGTGGGGTTTCAAAACTGCTCACTTTACCTTGAATAGCATATATAGTCATGGGTTTATTTTTGTTGCCTCGCGGGTTTGACATGACTTATCGGTAGGGAAGGAACATTTCGCAAGTTCATTTCAGGACAAGATAGACGTCAAACACGTGTACACTAAAGTTGACTTTGCAATTGGATCGCAGTTTATTAGACACGCCCTGGACGACTCTGAGTCAATAGCAGACTAGCAAGGAAACAACTAGCCAGTACCATACTGCCAAGTGTGAAGTAACACTGGCTATTCTATGGGGCAGCAGCCAATGAACAAACATCTGAGGCTCGAGTATACACATGACTGTAGAGTCTAGCCTACAGGTCATTGAACTCGCGAATTTTTCCTATCCCTACTTATCGGGAATAGCACATATATTCGAAACACAATAAGTACGTGAGTGTGTGTATATACAAAGGTATTGTTGTCATTACTGTCAATGTCTAGTACAGTGATCGGTGAAGATAAAATGGTTGGCATTCGTGGATATACAGCTTAACCAAATTTTCAACGTATTGACCGCTACGTTATTCCACTACTTGTTTTGTGCAAATGTGGTTCTGCTCAATTACGTGTCTTGAGTTTTTTTTAACAAATGCTATCTTCGCGGTGTTGTTTGTTTCTCCGACGTTTGAACAGACAAGCGTTACTTATCGTGGTATTTATGGACGAGGTGTCATGTGTCTTTCACGCACCAGAAATCACTTAGAGGCGGTTTTCCAGTGCCATGGGGCCGCGATGGTGCAGCGGTCAGACTACTCGCCTTCCACCTGGGCGAACCGGGTTCGATTCCCGGCGGAGTCGCTGCCGGGATTTCCGCATATGGGAATCGTGCCGGACGATGCCACTGATCGGTCAGCGGGCCTTCTCGGGGATCTCCCGTTTCTCCCGTCCTTGAAATCTAGCGCTGCTCCATACTCACCTCGCTTCACTTTCATCGGCTCTTAAGGCCCCGATGTTAAGGCTCCCACCTACGTGATGCTTTTTCCGCGCTTGTGGCTGAGACGAGCGGGAGCCATAAGGGCGACAATGACCCTCGCATCAAGTGCGCCACCGTCACTAAGCGCAAGCCTCTGAACTGGCGTGCAGTGTTCTAGCAGCACTGCTAGTACATATTGGACTTTCAGCGGTTGCACTATTATTTTGTGGGTGGAAAGACTGCAGGAAGGTTCAGTGTATTTCAAACCACGAATATGAGAATTTTAACTTACAATTTCGATTTATACAAATTTCATAATGTTATTTAAACACGAAACTGGTTTTCGGTTAGTGTTTATTGAAGTAACAGCAGTGGCATACTAACAATTTCTTTGAAATCCGATATTTATTTAAATGTTAAACTTTTGATTATTTTGTCTTGAAATTTTTCCCCATTTGTTAAAATTGAAGTACAGGCGAACCACAAAATAAATTTATAATAAATATACTTCAGAAAGGTTGGTTACATTTTCAGATTCGCATAAAAAAATTAAATAAATATGAAAATTTCCTTTCATCATTGCTCCAGTAGGCAGAAGCCTCGATGATGTCTGGTTGAGAATTTGGTATAAGGAAATACATGTTAATGAATATCGGTTTTTCGAAGCAATTTTGAAAATGCAAATTTGAAACACAAACCAAAATGTGAGAAATGGTACTCTCAAGTTCATAGAAGCGCGTATTTTTCTGCTCATAAAGTCCCTGGTGGTATACAACTTATCTAACATTAACAGGAACGCAAAGAAACCTAATTTAATTAACATATGTATTTCTCTATGCCATATTCTCAACCTGGTGTTAAGAGCCTACCAATTCTCTTCGCTCGCTCATGAAGGTTGCAGGTCGTGTGGTATCATCAGTCGTATATTGAGGGTTGCGGAAGGTCGCACGTTGTCGACGGCGGATGGCACGTCAGTCGACCTCGCAGACGATGCTTCATCTCCGGCGGGTAGTTGGGCCGACGGTGATTGTCCGCCGTGATTTATGACGTCATCGAACACCGCTGCCGCTTCCTCGCCCACGCGAACTAAAAGCAAAGCAAATAATCCAGCGGCGAGACAAAGCCAGTGATTTGTGGAGTGCTGTGGTTCTGGCGGCCCGAGCTTGTGTGTGTACGCCTCCCCTTTCCCTCCGGCGAGCCATTGAACCAGTTTTCATTCTCGCGGGGTTCTGACTGCAGGCGTGGATTCAGACTGCAGATCTCTGAGTATTTTTTGGCGTGACAGCGTCTTACAACTCAGTCCCTTACGTTCAGCAAGTGAGCGTCACGAAATCTTGCTCTCGGGTCCGTGGCAATTACTCGTTGAGAATGAGAAGTACGTTAAATGTAAATGTATGATATAATGGGTCGGTTCTTTGCCTTCATGCTTCACACACAGACTTATCATTCTGACGTCATCAGCCCGTGGTGGGAGCCGCGTTGCAAACCTCTGATTTCTAGCGGTGTAGCAACCGAATGGCTCATCCGATCAGAGAAATTCTGGTGTCAGTTAGTGCGTAAAAATAGGAGTAACTAAAAACATAACCAATAATCATAAATAATAAACACACACAGTGACTTTCTAGCCAATAGTAATTTTCTTCTGCAGATTATAAACCAAAATAGTTATAAATTTAAGAGTTAGGCGAAAAGGACACTAATGATATTAACAACATGAATAGTGCTCGACAAGACAAATCTAAAACTGAAAATATGACTCAGCTGCCCCAACCCATTCGAGAGTTATATGAAGAAGAAGTTGGCAATTCTACGCAGCAGCGAAATGCGGACGTGGCGATTGCGTCATCATCAAATGCCACATAACGTGACGAAACTAAGACTAAACAACAATGACACAATCCCCGCAAACACAAAAAACACCCAGACAGATTGCTACAACTCAGAGAAATAAATGCAAAACGAAGGAAGTCAATATACAGGTCTCCAGCAAATAGAGTACTGGCCTTACAGCCAGACACGACTCAGCGATACGAGCCACCAATGGCATTTCAGCCAGACACATCTCAGCCGGACACGGCTCAGCCAAACGAGCAGAATTATACCTCTGAAACGACGAAGAATCCTCCAATGACTTCCGCAGAACGATCCAGAGCATACAGCGAGACCTTGTGTTTCATATCGTACTTCTCGTATCACCGCCCAATACTCAGTCGTTTGTACAGCGCCGCTGCACTCCCGTTGCGTGCCAATAAAAAAAAAAATTTAATGAACCCACACAGCCTAGTCTATCGTTTTTCCTCTCACCAACTATAGACGTTGCCACGAAAAAAATAGCTGCGGCTGTATAGACGACCCAGCCCACCCCATTTTTTATTACTCCGTATATCATGGTATTATATAGCAATACTCATTATGAAAGGCTGTTCACGGTAAACTGAGCACTTTTAAATATTCTGCTAAAGCTCTACTGGTATGCATACGGAGTATTCTTCCGGTACATGTAAAATTAAAATTGCCGTGCGCCTCAACACTTCATCCATACGTCAGTCAAATAAAACTTTGAAACTATTAAGGAAGTTAGTATTTTACAAATGTTCTAATTCCTACACTTACGTACATTACGAAAAAGAGAAAGCAAAACCAATCGCTCATTCATCGATGTTTACCTGACACTTTTAATTAAACGTTGAGATATGGGACTACTTTCTCTCCGTCGGTACCAACTTTGCTGGGTGCATGTCAGATAGTGCGTCCATTGAAATGTATGCGAATAGGGGTAGTGACATTTCTCAAAGGTTCATTTCAAAAGTCTGTACAACAATGCCAGATCAACATCGGCAAAGTCACGACATATTAAACTAATAAATAAAATTCGAAAGGTTGTTGTAGAATATGTACAGACGGTTTAGTGAGTCACTGCATTATTTTCAAGATCATGATGTGCATGCAAGGTGTCTTCTTGTACGACATCCCGTGGCAATGTGTCGAAGCGTTTGCGAAGTGTTACGTAGCTACTGTCTGGCTGTGGGCAAGGCTGGCCACAAGATCACCTCAAACTGATTAAAGTATACCACATACATGTGTCGTGTGTAGAAGATCTTTATTCTGCTTAAAAACTGTACCAGGGTGCTATTTTATGAGGATGAATCAGCATCGCGCTTTCTGTCTCAGCTGGTGGCGTGTTGCTGTGAGGTACCAGTGTACTTTCCTTTTTAGTATCCACTCCGGGCTGCTCGGCAGAGCTGTCGCTGTCCAGGCTCGTCGGGGATGATACTTCCTCCTCGTATTTACTCTGAATGAAGGTGATGTGAGTGATGACTAGCTGTCTGGAACACTTGCAGTTTTCTCAGATGGTTGTCTTTCTTGCACTGGACGTCAACCGCATGAATCACGTGCGAAAGGGGGCCTGGCTATCCGCCGATTAACTCCGAGCATGTGATAATGTCACAGTGTGCGGAGGGAAGTGGCGAACCCACCGATTAGCTCATACATGATGGTGAATGTTGATACCACGTACAGAGGGGGGGATTGGCTACCCACCAATTTTTTCTACATGCTGGGCGATGAAGTGCATGGGTAATGAGTCGGATGTACGATGCTGACGATGGGACGAGTCACGAGCACAAGTTTACCAAAACAATTATTCAATGAACGAAAAACACTTGCTGGAGTGAAATGATGAAATTTGAAGTTGACTTGTACAATATTTACATTCCGATATGTAGTTGTTAACTACTCGAACTCCCTCCACACTTGCAAACAAAACGAGAATAAATATATAAACATATGAATAAATGTAACCTATTTAATATTCCGCACATGCACAGTGACTACTGCTTGTCCTTTTGCCTTGCTGCTAAGCTGATTCGTGGCTAAACTAATTACATTATTAGTAGGCACAATATCTGTTTCACTCACAAAATGAGGCTGGGTTGAGTTGTGGGATGCCGGAGTATCAATCAATGCATGACGATGACGACCATTTACTTTGACAAGAAAGGGAATGAATTTTGTAGTGGTGCTACAAACCTGATTGATGAGGCTCTGTTGTGGCGTCAACCCAGCTTGTTTACCTTGCTGGAGGATTGGGGTGGGAGAAGTGCCCGGCCCCTTCACCCCTTCACCCCCCTTTCCCGTTTCCCTGCTGCTTGCTGCTGTTCTGCAGTTTCTTCAAATGCGAGTTATTCGAGCATTGATAATGCCAATGGAACATCGGGACAGTACCGACGCGCACGTTGTGGGGGTTGACTTTTATCCCATCTTGCATTTGAACTTATTTTTCTCGCACTTATCACTTCGCGACTCTCCCAAGGCGAACTTTGTCCCATTTCGCATGGTTTTTCGGTTCACAAATAAACGTAATGATTTTTTTTCTCGATTCTGTCTGAAAGCTTTTTGATTTTGCACACTTTATTCGGCACTCTGCTCTTTCCTGGTTCCGCCTTGTGACTCGTGGCACCATCGTGCAGGTCCCGGATCATGGCATGGTCGGCACAGATTCCCTTCCAAGATAATAGCGGCTCATATAATTTCCTCCAATGACCTGTTAAGGGATGGAATTAGCGCTGCATGGTATTCAGGGTGAGCTGCTTCCATCACGATTTCAAACACTTCGCGTTCTGGCAGTTGGGGGTGAAACTGCTGTACCAAGTGTGTGTTTCAAGTGATGAATGCGGTTAGGGCTCTTTTGACTGATGCTCCTCCAACGCCAGCGTGCTTTGTGCTCGAAGCGATGTAAACACGCCCCCTAAACGACACTGAAAGGCCTGGAGAAACTCCTTCCTCTGCAAGCCATAATGGTTGAGAGTTCCCCACCACGAAGGGTCTTCTCCTTGGAGTCGCTCTCTGATGCAACCTACCTACTCTTTCTCACATATGCCATATCGGATAAGACTCGACTTGTAATCGTTGGTGAAGGCAGTCGGGTCCTTCGTTGGTGTGCCGGCAAATGTTGGCAACATCTAGAATTTTGCCAGGATCTTCATTGCAGTTGGCCTTGGTAGTTGCACTGTGGTGTTGTGTGCAATGGTTTCATTTACCCTGCTGTTCTCTCGTAGCTATTCAGTGGCAGGTCGTGTCACAAAGTTGCTGGCTGCATATGGTGTCACGGACTGTACGGTGGGTATGGTGTGGCAATGGTTGGTAGCATTGTTTGGATTAATGATGTAGGATTCAGTGCCAGTAATTGTGGTTAGAATGGTGCAGATGGCAGGAATGGGAGAGGAGTTGCTGCTGTCGTGGGATACGATGGTGCGGATTGGGTGGGTAGTGCCGGTTTGTTTACGCTGGCCACGTGAGCATATGACATCTGCATGCTATTGTTGGCCGCTGCTGCACAGTCGCTACACATGAATCCCTCTCGCTCGTTGTCATTCGCGTGCCTCTCATGTGTCTGGTCACCACAATTTTGACACTTTTTGACATGATTGCGCTTTTCCCATTGACAGTCCGCAATACTACTTGCATTGACTTGCTGCTCACACTCTGTCAGGAAATCTTGCACTGCTATGCATGTATTTTGAATGCCACCACTGACATTACATTGTTTAGATACGAATCCAAGTCCCGTCGTGGTAACGTGTTCGGCTTCGGTTAGGCATTCTTGGTGATATGACTTGTGGCACAGCTTGCATTTGAGTGTAATTGCCGCGTGGCTAGTGCATAGCAAGTTACTGCACCAACTATGTAACTGGTATTTTGGAAACTGTGGCAATTTAAATGATGTTGTTTCTGAAAATGGCACTACTTCTTCCTGACGTATTTTTCCCACGTCACTGTCTGTAGTGCGGTTGTTCGTAGCGCGGTTGTAAGCTGGGCTGGTCTTTTGGCTGCATCGGAAGTACGAAGAGCCAAGTTCCTATTTCTCTGTTGTGTCCTGTGGGATGGGGCACTGCATTGAAGACAAAGCAGTGCCGGCGTACCTGTATGCATCTTGCCAGCTACTGTTTACCAACAAAAGCACGTGCGTGGGTTACCAGGCATTACATGGATGTGCGGCATTGGAGTGGAGGGTGCACTTTCCCCTCTCATGGACGACCTCTGCACGTGCCATAGGCGGGCTACACACCTTGAACACTTGCAAAGGATTTTATTTTCATATCAAAATTGTTTCTAACTGGTGGCCTATCAGCTGACCACACACATCAATTACTGACATACTGGTGAAATTAATGAATCACACGAACACTGATGAATAAATAGCACTTAAGCAGGTTTGTAAGGGCCTGCAAACTGTAAAGCCTAGCGGCTACACACAATAAATAAAATGTGCGAAACCTTTTGACACATTCATTCTATGCATTGATTAACACTTCCTTACAGAATAGCTTGACATGAGTCGCCGGGCACAGCCGCCTGCTAAGGCTAAGCTGTATCAAAAATGGCGTGAAGCTATGAAATGTTTAAAGTGTGTGTATTATGCTCTCCTGGGCAATGCAAAACCAAAGGGGAGGATGGCAGGCGTCTCCGGTGGCAGAAAACGAAAAAGGTTCCTATAAATTTACAACATTACTATCGCAGTGAAGTGGTTGGCACGAAAGTTGCTGGCCGCCGGAGCATGAAGAATAACATGGTCATGCCCTTGCGAGTAGAAAACGCTACTGAAGCTCCAGCTTGGCACCCGAACCTGCCAGGAGCGAGGGTTGGCACGCCGAACTGGGACTACCCACACAGGTGATGTAGTACATCCCATGGATATTCCATGGTATCCCTGGGACATCCATGGAACTACCAGATCATCACATCCAGGACCTCCATTGGATATCCCTCCAGGATCTCCACAGGATATCCTTCCAGGACCCCCGCAGGATATCCTTCCACAACATCCATGGGATATCCCTCCAGGACCTCCGCGGAATAACCCTCCAGGACATCCATGGAATATCCCTCCAGGATCTCCATGGGATATCCCTGCAGAACCTCAGTGAGATATTCTTTCAGGAAAATGGGGAAATCCCTGCATGTCCTCCCAGGATACACTAGCAACATCTCCATGGAATATCTCTACATGATACCCGTGTAATTTCCCTGTTGGTTGTCTATAAGACAACTGCACGCCTTCAAAAATTATTTTGCTCGAATGTCCATTTTTATTCACAGCAGGAATCCCAGAGTATTCACATCCAAGTACAGTGTTCTTAATATTTTATACAAAAATGTGAAAATATGACCTCTGTAGAATGAAAAGAGCTGACCAATAATTTTTCCTTAATTGATCTTGACGGTGCACACAATCTACGTCCTCCAATGAAATATGTAAATATGGTTACAGGGCACATTTCATTATGTTTGATTGACAATGTATGTATAAATATGTGAAGGAATTTTCCCTCATTTGTATCATAGCACACAACTAATTAACAATCAGAAAATACTGTTGCAAGAATTCAGAGAATATATACATTAAAGTAAAACATTGAAGCAAATGTGTGCATATATGAAAAAAAAAATTCCAACAATCAAATAAGCTAAGTATTGGGGTTAAATGTAAAAAAGATCAGAAATTGAATAGCATTAAGTAAATATAATATTCTTACAATTTTGAGATGCTGTCAAATGCTCATCATAATTTATACAAATTGGAAAAGCGAAATACTCCAAGTACTATGTATATAAACCACCTTGAATAATAATTACTACTCAGGTAAAAAACTAAATAATACCTGATGCAAAAAAGTAAATACATATAGCCTAATATTTTTATACTGCCTATGGCAACAATCTCAAATATATCTTAAGCAGGATGACTGCAAAGCTTCAGATTTATCATTTTACTATTCAAAAGATATGCTATTTCAAGAATGGATTACAATATTTATTTGTACTAAATATGGTAGGGCTACTTGATTACCAGCACAGCAAAATACCACAGCATGCTCGTATTTTACACATTGAAAATTACCAATTACAATGACCATTTTTATAGCAGAAAGCAGCAACAATGTTTAAAAATAATGACCATAACCCAGACCTGCAAATGCTATGGAAACGCGTAAGGTTACCCCCCCCCCCCGGCCACTTAAAACATTTGCTGCTGGTGATGCTTATAAGCGTCGGGCAGCATTCAGGCATTATGATCTGAATCCAGTGCAGCAGACTCCAGATATGGTTCACTGCATACTTTGTCAATTTATTTTCATTATGCTCCCTGAACACCTTTAAACCCTATTACATATTAATAAAGTAGAACTACACTATTAAGACCCCCCATGGTTTCCACAAATGGGGTTGTTATTGAAGGATGGTATTAATAGGAGTGTTTGAGAAATTTTGGATCGATTTTGACCCATCCCGACAAACATCAAAATAAGGGCAATATCTATTTTTACAGAGTTCACCAAGATAAACACAATGCGTAGCGACCAAATAAAGTATAAAAAACTTATTTTCCCCAAATTTCAAACATTACTTAATTGAATTTTTCTCGTATCTTCAAAAATGGGTCTTAAAAGAGGGGTGGTCTTAATAAAAGGTGTCTCAACAGCAACGTTCTACTGCACTACATTTTCCCATCTTTCTACCAGACAAAAACCTGACGATGTACATTGATATTGCAACAATAGTCAAATTTTTCGTTGTGGTGGGAGACTGGATGACATCTTGTTTATCTAAAAGTGGATCAAACTGCACTTTCCCAATACTTTCATAATGAACAGGATTAAATTACATTTAGAAAATTATATGTATTGTTGTACTATGTACATGTTTTTATGAATGCATTCAATGGACTTGGATAAAAATTATCAGTTTACGCGAGCATTCAGGTTTTTTTTATTGTGCCTTTTCTTGAACTAGAATAATTTCATGCAAAATATATCGCAGCAAATTTTATTACTTCTGAATCAGTTTCAACAATCATCTGTTCATAAGATCACAGAAAACAATTATTGTATTGAATTCATAAATTGGAATCCACTGGCACCAAAACTGAAGGTTAAAATATTTACCAGACGGTTTTATTTTGTGTTATAGTGTAGAAGACAAAGTATTCTTTGGAAAACATTATGTACTAACAACAGTCCACTGCATATGGAGTTAAATTGCAACAATATGCTGTGGTACACAAATTATGCACCTTTCCAACGCACATACTTAATTTTTACACATTGTTACAATATACATTAATTTTTGGAGTGTAGGATGGTGAGGGGAAGGTAGGGCTGAGAGGAGGTGTTGGAAATATCTATGTTTGTTTTGTATAATATCATATTATCACTACAAAGTAGATTTAGGTTACTTCAGGTTTGTGTTAATGAAGTTTCGCTGTAAATAGGCTTTGTAATACAATCATTGAGAGCCAGCCCAAGTGATTTTGCAAACCATAGCCACTCGCTCAACAAGCACCCCCACCCCCTTTTTTTGTGGTCCTGACACACAAATATCTTAATCTAACAGATTTGGGTTCTTATTGAAACTTTAGACTAAATTAAAAATAAATATAACGCATTTGTGTGATTATATATTAGACTAATCTAAATCAAGATAAATTAAGTTTTGTTCATTTCGTTTTTCCCCTCGGTTAGTCGCACTGGAATAAAGTGCACATTTAGCTACATCCATGACTATGAGGAAGAAATGAATTGCAGTTGAAAAAAAGTTATTCAGTGCCGTTACACCATTAAACATTATTTTTATCAAGTACATCATGTAAACCTTTTCATTGGTAAATCTGTTTCTTTTTTGCATTTCTGGTGGTGGCCCATCTGACCCAGCCCTAATTAGGCCCTACAGATAAACCCTCATGTGTGTTATATTCCCTCTCTTAACATTTTTAGATTTTCGATGTTACCTTTTACTTGTTTCCGGATTCCTTTTTACACAAGTTGAAAAGTGTTTAACATTTTTCCCTTGCAGGTATTAGTACGTTTTTGTTGTTCCTTCTCCAATATTTCAACAGGGTTACACTATATTGAATTACATCCAAACTCCATCTTCACCATATGTCTTGCATACTGTATGATTTTACTACTGAGGCAGAAGCTGCTATATAGGTTAAGAACAAAATAGAGCCAAATTTTATTTCTAGAACACCATTATCTTTATGAAGCATATACCCACAGGAATCTGTCAGCCACACTTGCCTCAGTAACGTTCCAGATGATGAAGTGAAGAAAAGAAAGTAAATATTTCCTCTATATTTCTGGTGGTTTCAGATAAAATTTTATTTGCTGTGGCATTTGCTAATGCACTTAAAACCAGTATATAAATTTTATATAAAAATTTAGCAAGTTAATGACAACTCTGCAAGTTCACTATGGCCACAATTTTTCCCTTTTATAGTTTCACCTGAAATTCAGAACAATTACATACTTAAAACTGCAACACTTGTTGTTGGACTGTTTAGTTAGTAATCACATATGCACAGAACTAGGGTAGAATCCTAGTTTAATGTTCCTGTATGTAACCTGTTCTTTATTAATAAATTACTTTTAGAGGACTCCTAAATCCGTTTCTCAGTATGAAATTACTCCGTTCAAATGTGTTTGAATTATAGATTTTTGGTCCACTTTGACTTATATGGTACTCATTGCAAGTACTAACGAAGGCAAAATTTAGTAACCTAAGGCAGTAAAATAGCAATTTAAAATTATGTTTATGTATATCAAAATTTATGTATACATTTTTACACTAACACATATTCACATACAGGAAATACACGTTCATTCCTGGGTCTCTTCGGCCTCTAATGATGACTGATTTGTCAACCTGAAAAAGTATTAAGCATGCATACGTGAATACCTAAAAAAAACTAATAGTAACATTTAAATTGTTTTGGTCAATTATGAAACACTAGGCTAAATAAAACAACTCTGGTAGTCCGTCTCAGTTACAAAGGTCACTTTTTGACAGTTGGATAGAACCACCATCATTGTGCTTGTGCCGTAAGACATGACACCATTTGCAGTGCCTGTCATCAACTGGCCTGCGACCTGCTTTTGTATCCACACATGTTAGCAGCACTATTAGTACTTCATTACTATTTAAGCATCACAATATTGTTTTTCGTGTTCTGCGCCTCATACCACCTCTGAATACTCCTAACACAGTTAGTTGATTTTTTTTCTTCAGAACTGTTCAATCATGGCTTGAATCTCACATAACGCACCATTAAAATAAATAGTACCGTAAGTAATTCCCATACACTTTCAATGTAACCAGGTCAAAACAGGCTCTAGACAAATATTTGCATTATACTTTGTGTGCAGTTACAGTAATATTTGATACGTTATAGCTGCACAAAACAGCAGTTAAAACTAATTTCACTTTCAATAAAACACTTTTTTTTTCTTTGGAGCCTCATTTTTTTAAACACATGCACGCATAAAACTTCAAGTTTTTAATTTACAGTATTTATCTATTGTATCCACTTATAGTAACTGATTTGATTACGGAACATACTCTTTCATGTGTCGTAATAACTGAGGCAGAAGGATATGCTATCTGAACAACAAAACTGACGCTACTCACCAGAAATGTCAAAAATTGGTCTTCGGAAATGAGACTGGGTATATCTAGTCAACAAGCACAACTAACAAAAACTGGCTTATTTCCTAACTTGGCTGATTATCAGGCAGCCAAGGGTCGATAGTGACAAGATTATATGGGCAATAGCAATAAAACCGAAGAATGAAATTTTATCAAAGTTTGTTATAAGAACTGACGGCTGATGTCCATTTTCTATGTTTATATTACACTTTAGTTTTTACCCGCAAATGTACAAAAAACTCAAATTTTCTTATTTCCAAAATGCATGTTAATACACAGCTAACGCCTAACTAAATTTGCAGAAATACTCCTTGTCATTTGTAAAATAATTATTTATTTATACAAATTACATATATCAAACATTTCTGCGTGACACTAACAAAAGTAAATGCACATTGTCTAGAAACTTAAACATTTGTACCACAAAATTTTATTTTACAAAAAATGCCCACTCTTGATAGCATATTTCTTGAAATGCTACATATTAGATATTTTATATGTAGGTGAGCATTTTTGCTAACTGTATACAGTATTACGAAAATAAAAATTAAACTTTGAAATCTTAAATTTTCAAAACAAAATTGAGCTAAAATAAAACCATAACATCTTGTATATACCTACCAGTTCTGCCCATTTTACCATTTAATATGCATTTTGAGTATCTTACTATTTCGAAAAGCTTACAAATTTGTTTTGTGAGGTTTAAACCCAATAAATGTGTTTATGCCACATCAAGAGAACAATAAAGGAAATTATATGGAATTTTCATGTCTAGTACCAACTAGTAACCCCAAAAAATGGTAAATAAAACTGGTTAATTTTGGTGTTTAAATAAAACAAAATGGTTGCAAAATTTGGGAGTAAAAATACAGAAACTGTGTAAAAGTTTTGGTGTAAAAATTTAAAATGGAGTTAACTTTAAGTTAGGTAGGTCACCTACGTCAGAATCAAGACTACGATAATTTAACATCAATACAATAGAACACCATTTTACACTTCCACGTATTACACTCACCACATTGCACTAAATTGCTTTTCCTTTGGCCTATGTAGGGGCCACGGTGGCCGAGCGGCTTGCACGCTCACCCCCCACCAAGGCGAACCGGGCTCAATCCCCGGCCGGGTCACCAGACTTTCGCAAGTGGGAATTGTGCCGGACGATGCCGTTGGTCGGCGGGTCTCCTCGGGGATCTCCCGCTTCCCCCCCCCCCCCCCACTCCTGCGCCACTCCATATTCACTTCAATCACACTCATCGGCTCTCAAAACCTCGCTGTTAAGAGCCGCCTAAATCTCTTCACTTCACATTGTCCCAAGTTAGGTTCATATAGTATAATTTTTTCCCTTCTTTTCTAAATTATTTTCCTTTTCTCAATTTCCCTTAATTGCTTTGAAAAGCTAATCTAAAAGTCTCACTATTATGTAGAGGCAATATAGGATACAAATAAATGCAATCAAATCCTCATTTAGTTTGAATGAAATTAACTAAATTTACATAAGTGACTACATAATGAGTCTAGCAGTGATACTGATCATAGGTCTAGTGTAATTGCAAGGGTTTTACTGCTTAAATTTGGTTTGACATTTAAAATACATTTAAATTAAATTAAAAGAAGTGATTAGAATTTTCGTGTTTTTCTTTTCCAGTTATTTCCATATGATACATATGTTTGCAGTTATTCCAGCTTTCATAATCAGCAGAACATTATCAAATCAGAAGTCTCAGTACAGGTTTAATCAGTTGTCAAGTGGTAACATATTGGTTATCTAAACGAGCTGAAAATTACAGTTTCCTATTTTTCATGCCAATCAGTAAGGCAGGCACTGATCTAGGAGCTAGTACACAACTATTGTAGCAAAGACATTGTTCCTGTTCTCCGAGTGTGACAAGAAGAGGGGAGTCACACTGCTGCTAAGGTGTGAGTGCTGTTCGACAAGTCATCCAGCCAGGTGGGCAGGTAGCTTACATGTATCTCACAGTACTCAGCTGCCCAAGCTATTTCCATTTCACTGTCTCAATGGTAATGCTTTTGTGGTACATCATACTATGTAATGAGTCAGCTGCAAAGCAAGTTCTATGGGTTGGTACACATCATAATACAGTATTTATATTGAAGATGCCCAACTACACATGTTGTTGTATTGTGTACTATTGTACTGTAGATGTTCGACACTCTGTAGCTACATAACCCATACTGTCTTTGCACACTTATGACAATGGGCAGCTTGGAAAGAAAAGGTGGACTTGCATACACACATCTTACTCAGCTGCTACTCTGTACACTGTACTCAGTCAACTCCATTACAAATTTATTGTGACACAGATTTCTGGCTATCTTTAAGTGGTAGCAACAACAACATACGCAGTTATGTAATTCACCCCTCTACATACACACTACAACACATAAACTTTTTTTGGTTCGTTAACACTAGTATGTCATGAAAGAGCAAATAAAAAATGAACGGGCTTTTATAGTCGAAGGTCCCAAACCAGACAACACTGTTCTCCATGGAAAATAAAAATGTGTGAATTTTGCCAATATCTCCGCACAACCAAGCAAAACGACGTCGCAAGCAAGAGTTGCTTAGTGCGGATGAAAAACAGGTATGAATCTCAGCACCTGTTCATGTTCTTCAGTGAAAAAACCACACAGTTCACGACTCTACAGCATCGACCTCTTGCGAGATTATAACCGGCGAACGATCGGTAATCTTTGATCCTACTTTGTAGCCAGATCTTTGCTCTTACAAGTATCATCCCACATAGCGAAAATTAAAACATAACTTTTCTTCTTTATATATGGAGAGTTTCCATGAAATCGGTATATCGATATTTTATGAAATTTATTTAATTTTTTAATTTCATTAGTAAAAAAGCTTAAAATGTTTTAATATACCACTTTTTTTTTGCATGACGGGGACAGTTTACAACTTTTTAATTCCAAACTCTTAGTACTATATACCTAGCAGTATTACATCCTATATCGGGCATCATCTGCCTTTAAGAAATGCGGCGAAAAAATTTTTTACCATAGACTCGTCAAAAAACACCAAAAACCAATTTTTTTCTTTCTTCATATTTTGGCCATGCTGAAACGAGTACTCGTCTTATATGCCAGCAAATAAGGTACAAAATATCACAATTTGGGGGGGGGGGGCATAGTAATAAACCAGTACAGAATTATAATTTCGATCTTCCGCCCTCCCTCCCTCCCCATATTTAATTATTACTTTATGTCATTCTTTGATTGTGTATAATACTTTTGTCGGTCGAGACATTTCTGCTGATACTTTTAAAAGCATATTTCCTTCAAAATAAAACACGATCAATACAACTTGTATTGCCAAATGCAAACTTATAGAGTGGAAAACAATTACAGGAAGGGCATCTAAAATCCGGTTATGTTTGGTTTTCATCTGTAGCAAACATGATAAGGAAAATATTAACATTGCTTTAGTTTTAGAGAAATTTTTTTTTTTGACAAAAACATTTTTTACATTCCATTCAAATTCTAGATGTGCTAAGTAAACATAAATAGCATCATGCTCAATGTGATATTAGGCCTACAATATTACCCACTAGCATATACAGTACTAATAGGATGTTTGAAATTACTGTGGGTAATTCTTAAGAATAGGGGATTTTTCGAAAATCGAAAAAATAGTACCTGGATATGTTGGATATGATTAATAACAATCATAATTACTAGGAATTTTGGAGGGGCTTCAAGTAGTTTTCTGTAAAAAAATAAAATGTGATGGGGAAGAGGGTTGTCAACAAAGCTTTGTTTATGCTATAAAACACGTTTAATTTATGTGGAATATATTTATATCGGGTTACTTAATTGTTTTACATTGAAGAATACTGTTTACAACGAATATTTAATGTGTAAAACGTCATTTGCGTGGTATATTTGTAGCACGGCGCTGAAGTTTATACAGGTAAACAATACAGGTATGGAGCAATGTCGGGACGTTATGTAATTCTGACGAATTACTCAAAGTTTACCTGATCTGAATTGACGAGAGGATAAAACGTATTACTAGTTAAATAAATATAGATATTTTAGATGTTACAGAGCCTCGTTCATAGACTGTGTTTATCTTTGGAGGTGATGTATGCCGCCAAGCCATGTTATTTCCAATACACTGCGCCTGCGCGTATACCGACATGTTGGTTGGCGTCAGATGGATTGTGGAGAAATTGCCGGACTTTGCGCCGGTCCTGTCTGAGACTTCAGAATAACGAGTGATTAAACGCTTGTTTTATTGCAATTCATGTTGTTTGAAGTGTTAAATCTTATAATTGTGCGAAATTACGAGTGTTTCTATGCTATTATAGCAGGAGAAAAGATAAATTATAATATATGTGTGGTGATTAGTGCGTGTGTAGTGTGGTCAAATAGACCAAAGTTGTGGAGTGCTTATTCGTATACGCCGTATGAATGGCGAATGATTTGGTGAGTATTGACTAAATTAAATGAATTTTTGGGAAATTTTTTTTCGGAAAGTGGTATAATTTCACTCTACTAATCACACAGAACACGAATTTACTAGGGGCATCAACATTTGGCCAACAGAAATCCCAAAAACGATAGTGGGGAGGGTTATGAAGATCAGAGAATTTTGGGGTAAAACGAGTGAAACATATGTACATAATTTTATATTGATTGACGAAAATATGTTAAATTGTAAAAAAACTGTACAAGCATAGCCATACATTTTGCACCGAGCCAGAGTCCCAACGCCAGCAGGGGAGTAAATCCCCAAAACAGTGATTCAAGGCGCGCCGGCTATATTTTTTTTTTTTTTGGTGGTGACGCGAAGCGTCCCGCATCAGCGAGGTTTGGACTTTCTTAATAAATTATTGTCATGTGTAGCCTATTTTCACTGAGAAATAATGTGTGTGTTTTGCAAGTTAACATATTTTTTTTACTATTTGTAATATTATCTCATGAAAACATGTTTAGTTGCAAAAAAATTGAACTGAACATGACCTAAATTGACAATATTACCAATGCAAGCTACAAATACGATATTGGAGGGGGGGGGGGATATGAAGATCAGGGAAATTTAGGGGTAAAAGTTTATAATGAAAATGTACTTATTTTGTATTTTTTTAACCCCACAATTTCCCTGACCTTCATAGCCCTCTCCACTATCGTTTTTGGGATTTCTATTGGCCAAATATTGATGCCCGTAGTAAATTCGTGTTCTGTGTGATTAGTAGAGTGAAATTATACAACTTTCCGAAAAAATTTTCCCAAGAAATTCATTTAATTTAGTCAATACTTACCAAATCATTCGCCATTCATACGATGTATACGAATAAGCACTCCACAACTTTGGTCTATTTAGTTAATGTTTGGTTCAATTTTTTGTGCAAGTTAATGTCTTTTCATGAATAAATATTATATTATTTACATATTTTTCTCCCATATTACCCCACAATTTCCCTGATCATCATAGACCTCCCCACTATCCTTTTTGGAGTTCTATTGGACAAATGTTGATGTCCCTAGTAAATTAGTGTTCTGTGTAATTATTAGAGTGGAATTATACCCCTTTACGGGATTTTATTCTCCATAAAAGCCTCTATTCTTAACAATAACCTTCTTAAGAACTACCCAATGTAAAGTAAAGAGGCTTTTAACATACAAGATAACAGGGCACATTATTGCAGTAGAATTCTTTAAGGCTAGACCCAAGAAATGCCGGCCTAATGTAAGAGAAAACTTTATTGAAAAACATTTTTTGTGGACCAAGAGAAGGCATCTTATACAGCAAGAAAATGTTGTAAGAGGAGGATATTATAACTGGGTTCCACTGTAGTCCTATTCACAAGATACATGATTACGAATGCGAGTTATAGAGACAAAAATGCCAACCAAAACACATTTTGATGACTTACTTTTGTTATGTAAACATCCTATATTTTGAGTGACGGAGCCATGCTTTGATGTACACAGCCACATATTTGTCCGTTGATGGCTTTATATGTTTCCGAGTTACTTCTGAAAGAAAACACGCAGTTTTGAATAACTTTTAACCACAGTACAACATATAAAAAACTATTTCAGACTGTGAAATAACTTTCTCTGTCAGCTAGATGCACAATATATATAAAGATACAGTGGTAAATTATGGATGTTGTAAATTAACTCTCAAATTATTATTTTTGAATGTGTAAGTAGATAGAACTGAGGCAAAGTATGCTGAGTCCTAATTAAGTGATACCAAAATTAGTACACAGTAAACTTGCATATTTCTTGACCTCGTACAAAAACTCACATAACCTAGCAATATGCCAACTTGTTAGCTTACGATTTTTAAATATCTATAAACCGATTGCAACCATACAAAGTAGGATATTCATACACAAATACAAACGTACTAAATTTTGAGAGAGCAATTTCCATATTTTATTTATTTATTATTTTTCAGGAAAGCTACAATTATTAAAAATTACCAATACTTGAAATTTTATTACTCGTCTAACAAATCTAACCTAGAACTTTTTAAGGAACTCAGGGGTTCAACTGAAATGTAGCAGACATGGGTGAATCAATAAAACAGGCTTGACCTACCTCCAAAAATATGATTATCAGTAGTTACAATTGCAAACATATAATATTATGTAGGCTACATAACAAAAATAAAACTCAACAATATTCAGCTTTTTAAACTATGCTCGTTCACAAGGTGCATTGTAGCAAAATGAATTCACATTTCCACTAGCAAACGCACAAAAAACAACACATGTTTAAAATGTCGTAATGGTCTTTTTAAGAGATTATAATGGCATCACTGCAAACACTCAGGGCCAAGGTCAAAAAATATCAACCTAGAAAATCGAATTCACGAAAATGAAACTTCAAATCTCAAACAACAAAACTCGAAAATATTCCAGGCATCACAAACAGAAACAAATCCACAGGATAAAACAACTATGGATCAATGCATTTCCTTCCTATTTCTGGTACACCTTCGGGTATCGGAGACAGCCTAAGAAAACCGAGACGATGTAATACCTTCAAAAGGCCTAACCGTTCCCAACAGATATTGAATATTTATGACCTTCGAGAAACTTTACAAAATCCAATTGTGATAAAATAGTAACGAATCTTCCATACACATGGATTTTCTCCTGATTTCAACTTAATTGAAAAAAGTAGGTTATCACAGAAATAGTTCTCATATGTAACCGAAATAATTTACATAATAAAATTTTTATATAACTTTCTGGATATCCAGTGGTTGTCCTTTCGGAATATCCATTGGACGTACTTTCGGGATATTCCAGGGATTATGTCTTTTGTAAAATTACTTTAATTAAATTTTTGTACTAATTGTCAGTATATTTTATACGTTATATTATTGTAATATGTGTATAACTATGATGCACAATGTAATGAAACATAATAAAACTAAAGTACCATTAGAACATCCTAGGGATATCCAGCGGACGTCCGGGATGTATTTGGGACATTCGGGACACATACAATATATCCATAGGATGACCTGTACTGTGTGGGTACTTTCTGCACACATGCTCCAACACAATGCTTAGGTAATTACAACCTGTTACCTGGAGCTGATAACATTTGCATTATTTCTCCCTTGATATTAATTAACAAAACAACAACACTTGCACACTAAATGAATGAATGACAGTGAAACATGTGAGGTGAAAAACAACAACGTGTTATAAAGCACTTTCGAACATAACTAGGGCTGAAGGGCGTTTTTAGGGCGTGTCTGAGGGTTTTCCGTTTATTATAGAAATTACGGCAATCGCCATTAAGCCATTTTGAACCGACCCTATTTTTGCCTGCACTTTGCGCTGACAGCTCGTTGCCCCACCCTGCACCGGTGTAATCGAGCGTTCATGCTCACTCGCCGCACTACTTACTAGCGCTCGGACACATCACACATGCACCCAACACTTGAGTAGAGTGCTGATGCTGGCTGCGCTAAACTGTCGGGCAAATGCTTTTAGGATGCGAAGGATGCAAGCACATGTTAGTACCTTTCTCATGATGTTCAATTTTGTTAAGTTTATTTATTGTAATGTGCTACCTAGAGGTCTCGTCTATGTAAAATGTAATGCATATACATACATATAGTTTTCTCGAACGAACGACTTGAAAATATTACCCGAACTCTATGGCTTCCAGAATTTTTAAAAATAAAATAATTTGCTTTTTATTATTGGCTATGTTTACGTTTTTACATAAATTAGCAGCAATTAATGCCCCTACTGTGAAATATAACCAATACAACATGTTATTTTATAATTGAACGTTGAATTTTTATTTTCTACTGGGTACATATTGTATGGTTTCTGTTTTACTTAACACTGGAGGTATGTGCGCTTGAATAGTAAATTTTTCTGTGGGTCTGAAAGACTCATATTTTCTCAGTCACAGAAATGTGTTTACTTCGGGGTTGGGCTACTTCGTTACATTCGGGTATTCGTTACTAACATGGAGGTAATAGATGATGGAGTTGCAACAGCCTATCTTCTCCACTATTATAAAGTGAAGCCGGTTTCTGCCCGACTTCTTTCAACTGCGCATGCGCAGACCTATTGTTTAAGCCAGCCACCATATTATGAGTGGCAAAAGTTATATTGTACATCGGTATTACCAGTGTCGTAATTATTGCGTTTTGTTGTTGCGGGGTGTTCTCAAATGTACGTGGGCTAAATAAGCCTGTGCATCAAAATGTTATACAATATTTTGCCACTATCCGGAATTAATTAAATGAAAAACACGCCCATTTAACTACATTTAAACATTAACCTTTTGCCACTACTAGCCCTGTCCTTGTCTTTCATTATCGTCTGCCTCCCGGATTCACTTTCGTGTCTCGGAACCCACTCCATAGACTAATACCTCCATGGTTACTACTCGTTACTTCATAACTGAAGACTCATTACTTTGTACTCATTACGTAGTTACTCGTTACATTCGACTGAACGTACGGAAAAAAAGTGGTGTGCTATGAACAGAGGAACAGTTACTCCAGTTACTCGGTACAAAAATTTTGGTACTCTTAACATGCATTTTCACAAAAAAAATATTTGCTTAACAATCTCGACTCAGCCCATTATTTTTACTTAATATGATAAATCGTATATATTTTAATGCACTCGTAATTAATGCTGGGTACTTTCTCTTACTGTAGCTTAAGTTAATCTCACAGAGTGGGGAGGTTAGTTGATTATACTGTGCATTAATTTTTAACAGATAGCTACGTGAATTTAATATGTAACCCTTTATTGTCCATAAAAATAATAAAATCTAAAAATAATGCTTATTGGATTTTCATATTCTATTTTGTTTATTTACACATAATTTGTTATTGAAGTACAATTTCATAAAGAACTTGTGTAACACTTTAAAGGTTACTATTCATCGTAAAGGTTGCATGCATGACATTTTCGTACTAATAAATAGATATTCAGAGTAAGCATAAATCCAAATAAAAATGTTTCTAGCGTCAATACTTTCGTGACGCATGGAACTAGGTATTTCAAAACGCTAGAACAAAACGAAGGTTTACCCCCTCACTCCATAAGACGTAATGGCTTCTTCCGCCCTCCATAATCCCCCTGCCAACCCAACAAGCGATATACTATATCAGGCTGGTTTAAGGAGAGGAACTCGTTACTTTTATAGTCTGTATCTTCGCTTCGTTCTTCGGTACGAATCCTACCGATCCTGCGTAATAACGACCCGAGACAGCTTCGTGAATAGGCACTAGAATAACGAGTATTTCCAAGAATCGGTAATTGTTATTTCGGATCCAGCACAGTAACGAGTACTAAAGAAACGAATCGTTAATATTCGCCCACCCCTAGTTTCCTTTTAATGGTTTGAAGATGAAGTAATGTTTTTGTAGAGATGAGCTAAACCAGTATTTCTCAGGAACATCCCATACATGTCCCTGTTCCCAGTCGATACCTGTTGTGATACCTGGTATGGGTTAGCATGATGCAGGAGGTGGCTATGTCCTATGCCGTGCAGTGTTAACAAGTGAAGCCAGTGTATTTCTTGGAGTTAGATGGTTGTTTTCCGTTAAAAAGGCCACGTCATCATTTGCAGCCCAAAACATTGTATCGGCCTATCTTTCAAGTGTATTTTGAAGTGTATTAAAATTAACATAAACTGACATACAATCCTTTTTGACCTTAATGAGGGTATATAAAGCGTGTGTATGTTTGTCTTAGTTAGCAAAGTATACAATTATTCGTTAAATATGTGAAGTTACGAATTATTTACATTTAAGTTGAAGTGTTGTATATGGCGTTTTGGTTGATTTACTTCCCATTCCCTATATATTTGTCTTGAAAATATGCTACAAAATAATGTTCTGGCGACTATAGTATCTTTTAAAAATTATGATAAAACTTAAACCGTACTAAAATCGAATATAACAACAGTTGGATATTATAATAGCTGGTAAAAAAAAGCATCTGTTTATATTCTGAAACAACTAGTGCAACGGCATAGGCATGAATTTAGCCTAAGAAACCCAGTAGCATATAATTCTGTTGTATCAAACTCTTATATTATCAGTTATGACTGTCAGTAAAGCTGCAGTATATATCGGCCAGACGGGTAACCAAGATAATGGCAATTGGTTAGTTTTGTTTACATAACATTCCAAATCAGCATTTTTTTTATGGCACAGAATAGGCCTTTCAAACTTTAGATTTTGCTTCACTGCATTCATTCCGTAATTATATGGAATAGGGGCTTTTCGGAAAATAGGGTAAATATACATCAGTTTCAAAAGCAAACCTCACACCAGCTCCTGTTCTTCCACCACTCACGGCATCATTCGCTCACACCCTCTCTGGCAAACCGATCAAAACAAAGTCCACCAAAACATCAGGACAAGCGAAAACTGATCACTCAGATGAATCATTGACACCTTCAGAAACATCATCAACTGGTTTCAGAACTTCACTTCTGTTCCACACTGAAACAACTCCAGGCAGAATTTAAATATTTTCAATCAGTCAAAACTTTAGCATCTATAGATGCCTGATTTTCGCAAAGTGTTCCAAGCAGCATTGGTTTAGATGTGTACGCCGAAGTTTCCTTTAGATATTGACTACATGTCCTTGAGAGAATATTTTGCGGAATGTGAATTATCCAATCTGAATTTGGTTACTCTGTTTCTAAACATCTGTGTTTCGCGGGCACCCACCCAAGACATGGAACCGATAAAGTCATCCAGTGAGGAATGTTGTTCAGAGCTAAAAAGTTTTCAAATACATATGGCAGAAATTCTTTTCGCGAAAATAAAGTGTGATTATTAATATAAACGGCATATTCATTTTCGATGCGGGCGAAGTGGTGAACATAGACATAGTTTTATTTTATTCTGCACCACACTAATCCAATGGAAATTTTTAATTCCGAGCGCGCGAATCCGTGGTTAACAACTGCCAATAAAATAACAATTTTCCCCATTGTTCCGACTTGTAAGTTGTAGTATTGAAACGTTAAGAGAGATTTGTCAGTTTTCACTAAGGCTTCAAAAGTAGTTAAATTTCCTTAGGTGAAACTTCCGCTAATACGTGGCTGTCTATATCTATATGGTATTGTATATTGAATTGTAACCCTTTTACTGTCAATACTACACTAAGTATATTTTGCATAATTTAATGCTCGAGCTTATTTAATTGTGCTATTTTTGCTACTAATATATTATAGCATACGTCCATAAGTATTTAATGTTTCATTTTAATACATTTTTTTTAAAGTGTATTTCAGTGTCTTTTATGTCCTGCTGTAAACTATAGATTGGTAAATTTTTTAATGCATGTTTTTGATATCGATCCATATATAATATATAACACATAGTATTTTTTGCATTTAAAAACAATGTTATTTGTTAATTCTAATCCATGATGAACTTGACAGCATAGTAGTTACAGTAATTCTGTTTTGTTTCTTGTAAACTGATGTTCTGTTTAAAAATTACAAATTTTAGGCCTAATAAATCTGGTATTTTGTATTAATACAGCTATCTGTCATTAGCGAGTTTCGTTATTAAAGATAGATTGTATATTTCAAATGAAATATAACAATGAATTAATTGTAATGAACTTACAATACTGTGTAAATGCTAATGAACAGATGAGATTGAGTAAACTTTCATTACTACAGACTTCTTCTCTCACTTCAGTGGTGGGCTTGTATGGCAATTCTGAAATCGTAGGTGGGGCTGGAAAATCTGTGGCATTAAAAACCACTGATCGCTAACCAGTTAGCACCTCCCACGGCATCAGGGACATGGACTCATATACTGTATGGTTAACCACGTACTCTACCAATTCTACTTTATCTATCCAGCTCTTCTGAGACGAATGGCAGGAAATTCGTAGCATGTACTCCATGCAGCGTTCGACCAGATTACTTCGTTGGGGCCTTGCCGCTGCGGTCGTGGGCAGAATATCCATGGCTCTTAGGCCTCTTTGAAAATATGCCCTGTAAATTGCGTACCTTTATCCGATAAGACACACATGGGTTTGCCGACTTCCTCAACAAACAGTTCAAGCTTACTCAATACTGTTATGGCGTTAGCTTGAACAATGGCGTATAGCTTGGTAAACTTGGAAAATACGTCCATAAACACGAAAACAAAAGTTACTCCGACCTTGGACTTAGGTCTACGTAACGGGCCAAATAGATCGACTGAAACTAGGTCAAACAGTTTCTCCAGAATAATGGGTTGCAGCTGGCCTCTGGCGGGTGTCTTTACCTGTGTCCACGGTCTTGATCGTACCGTTTCCCATCATGATTATTTCCCTCGTCTCTTGCACCTCGGTAGCGGCGTCCTCATCTGGATTTTCTACCTGAGTAATATATCCTGCCATGGTACGAATGTTGGCTGTTCTCCTGCCTGCGGTCTTGGCTGTACAAACTGTAAGGCTGACAATGCTCCACTTCATAAGCATTTACCCTGGGATTCTGGTCTTGTCTGCAATTCCTTCTGACATTCTGAAATTGGTTTCCGGGGTAAAGCGAAGGTGTGCGATCATTCGGGCCCTGTTTCTCTCCTTCACGAATAACTTGCTGCTACTGCAGACAGTCGATCTGGTTGAACTCTAGTAGTCCTTCAGACAGTCGAAATGGTCGAACGCGAATAGTCCTTCCCCAAAGGTGACTCGATCACTGTCCTGCCTGCCGGTCGAGTGCATCTGATACCGATATCGTAGCTGGTGTAACACCATGGCGACAAACTCGTCATCTGTGATAGGTGGGGTGAGGTGTCTGGATTTCTCCTAAACCTATGATATGTGGGTCTCCAAACACTTTCCTTTCACTGGAAAGAAGCACACTGCATGGAGTTGTGGTCTCAAATTCCCATGGATTTGTGCTCCAAAAGCGTTCGAGGAATTTTTGTCGGAACTCAGAGCAATTGCTGACAGTGTTGTGTATTACTTCCCACCAATAATACACAGTGGTACAGAGGGACAAATTTAAACAACGCAGCATACCGCTGTCGCGCAATCCAAAAGTGTTACATATTTCTCAAATTTTATTAGGAAATTCATTTGATTTTTTCCCAGTCTTCCCTCAAACTTTTGTGACTATTCAGCCCAGAGTTTGGATGGATGGTGCAGCAATGTACCCATAGGTGCACTCAGTTGTGTTGTCTGGGTATCTGCAGTGTTCCCTGCACCTGTTTCTGGTCTAGGTGTGTCAGTAGATGACATAGTTGTGATGCAGGCTTAGGGTATCTCCTCCCTGGTTGTGTTACCGGTAACAACATGCATATTCCTAATGTCTTCGATGACCTGTCCCGACGGGTCTATTTTTCCTGTTACTTGAGTTATCTTTTGAGCGACTGCCCTTTCTGCTTGCCCAAAATTGTGTTCTATGTGTCAGTAAAACAAATCCACCTGGCTGATTACCAGTTCATTAACCTGGGTCGGGTCAGTTGTGGAGGGTGGTTTATTCTCTAATTCCCACATACTTTGTTTTACTATGCTCACTTTCAACGTGCAGTGTTCTTTAATTAATTCAAGTTATTCCCCATTTGTGGCTATCTCCCTGCGAACGGTATTCACCTCTTCCTGTACTTCCACCATTTTAGCGGTTAAGCTACATGCTGGCTGCGTGATTTGTAGCTGGATTTGATTACCCTGCTCCTGCAATCTTTCAACCAGGTGCACTGCATGTGTTTCCAATTGCTCCTCCAGGTGAACTGCCTGTGTGTTCAGCATCTCATCCAGGTGAACTGCCTGAGTGTTTAATTCCTTCTCCACGTGAACTGCCTGTGTTTTCGAGTTCTCCTCCAGGTGAACTGCCAGTGAGTTCAGTTTCTGCACCATTTACAACATGCCATCAACTGCCTGTGCTTTCAAATCTTGCATCATTGCAGCTTTTCCAACATAAATTTCTGCAGCAACGCCTCCTGGTTAATGTCCTTTGGATAAGCCACTGGTTTTACATGTTGTGATGTACCTGCAGCTGTGTCCTGTGTCATTACTTCCTCAATGTTTGTGACATTTTGTGTGTTTTCCACCAAGTGTCTAACTACCATGGTTTCCTCCATTTCCGTGATATGATCAACTATTCAGTAATTGATTGCCGTAGTGAGTCTCATGTTATATAGAGTGCGCTGTCTCCTATTCATTAAACAACAGTGTCACTGAAAACAGCATACGACTTTCCCTTTACTCGGGCCCCACGTGATGGTGCCAAATTAATTATGTAATGTGACACGAGAAAAGAATATTCAAAACAGCCCCAACGTAAAGTTGTCAATACATGATAATACATATTGCCTTTGCTGTATATATGGATGCACTAGCCACCACAGCGCGCATACTCCACACATTCAAAAATGATTCCAACAGTAAAATTACAATTATTATAATGTGAAACATGGATAATCTGCATTGACTAAGGGGTTGGGCACACTTTTGTAGACAAACAAATGACCTTGCGACAGTTGGAACTCTCGTAACGTGTTTTTATGGTAGAGTGCACACCTTAGGTGCTCAGTCCCAATAGCCCAAATCGTATCTGACATATCGTGCTTGGCAGAAAACCAATTTTTTCACCTCTTTATCCACGAAAACATAAATTAAGATGTAAATAATGCAGTTGAAGTTTCAGTGACCATAACCACCAGACTGATGGGATGATCTGGCCCGGCCTCGTCGAAGTTGGAACATAGGTGACACCTACTATATTATCCAGTTTTACGTAGCGTGTACTATTTTTACACGATGCTGGACCATACTCTGGTAAACACAAATACTTGAAGACAAGATAGAAATAGAAATACGCAGGAGGACCAGGGTGAAACTAGCTTTTATACCAAAAGACAACAATGGTCAGGGCAGTTTTGAAAAATAAATATATTTGATTTTAAACTGACTGTTTCACCTTGACAATCAGTCATTTTAATCCAGATGGCAATTTCAAAAATATAATTTGACTCAAGAAACTGAAATATGTCTGTTTGAGGTAGTGGCTGTTACTTCACTTAAGCCCTTGCAAATTGGTTTATTTTAGATTTATAAGTGTTTAAAGTAAACATAATACGCTGTAAATGTATGTTTCAAACAATTATTTAAATTTAATACTGTTCAAGTTAGTTCGCGGCAGATCAAAAGACTCTTATAGCTTTACCATGGTAAATTACGGGAAAGTCTGAAAATTATGTGAATAACATGGTGGTTATCATAATGTTCTAGAAGTCCAGAGTGTAGGAAAATGGCGAGACTTTATTATACTCAAATTATTTTTTGGATTCTTTATTTTACGTCGATTCTGGAAGATCTAGACGTTCTTGAAGATCATAACGCGGCGATGGGGCATCCCCCGGTTGTAATGCAAATTAAGGTGAAGTCTTATTACGGAAGAGTCCCAGCTTGGGAGCTAACGGCCTGTTAACAAGTTCAAAATCTTTCTGCCAGAAACTAACACGGAGGGGGCTCTATCAGGCAACATATTGTACCTTAAACCTCCCGTGCTCGTCTGTTGATGACCGCCTATATGTTTCAGTGGCAACACTCGGACTTCCCTACAGTACTAATTAAAATTACTATCACTACCACCCACACGGGTGGAGGACTGCCGTCTCATAGCACTATTCAAGATGGAGTGTCCTTTAACCCTTGCGAAGCCTTACTTAGGAATATTCGGTGCCTATCAGCCAATCGTAAGGTTCACATTTAAAATGTTATTCGAAATGCCACTTAAACCTCCATAACGTCAAAATAGCATAGAGTCATAGCCCATAAAACAGACGCGTAATAATACTGGAAAAATGAAAGACATTAATTTGTGGCCTAGAATAATATATCACAAACACAATCATAAAATATGCTCTGACTCTTAATTCACACCAAATAAGTGAATAATTATTGCCATCTCATAAAAAGAAAGAAAAAACTGTAAGAAATATGCAAAATATGAAGAAAACTATGAGATAATATAAGTGTATAAAACAATTTCGAATGACGTGTTAAAAGTCTGAACTGATGTGTTACACTGCCAAACGCATCAAGTACGCCATCATCGCTAAGCACAAGGCTTTGAACTAACGCACAGTGTTCTCGTAGTGATGCCTATACCCAGGCCTACCAAGAGAAATTCCCCCCTCATCAAAAATCGACCATTTACATCAACATAAATAAACGTCATCCATGCAAAAACTTAATAAGTTCTGAGTGTCAAAATTAGATTATTACAAAATACTTCGGTTTATAAATAAACATTTACAAGTCGGGTCCGACCCGGGGACCCAGGCCCCTGAGCATTGCACCCCCTGCTCCAACCTCAGCAGTGAAAGTCCATGACTAGGTTCAATGCAGGACTCTTGAGTTGTTTTGTATGTATCAAACGCGTATATTTTGAGACACGGCACTTTAATGAATCCGTTTTTAGCCATTTTAGAGTACTCTGAAATGATTCTAATGCGCGTGACGTCTTGGAAGCACTCTACAACCCTTATTCTTTGCGTAGAGCATCAAATTGGAGGCACGTTTAATAGTTTCGTAGTAAAATGCGTATTTCAACACACTGCACAGCAGTTCAAGCGCCAGACAGGCGGAGGCCTTAAGAATGTTGAGCGAAAAAAAATGTATGGTTTTATAATTGCATAAAACATTGTTCAACTTGTACGCATTGCATGCGGTGGCATTTTCCTCGAATATAAATTATTTGCACTAGATATTTAAAAAAAAATGAAGTCAAATTCAAGATTGTGTTTTGCTGCAAACATAATAACACATACTAAGATGCATAAATTAAAAAAAATTACGATTTAAACTAATGCCGTGGATTACCGCGTGACATATATGTAATCACTAAATAACAGTTCATATATATTTTTTTAATGTTATAAATATAGAAACTTTAGCATATTTGAACATTTTTTAATGCATGAACTGTAATGTGGTGATTGCATACGTATATGTAAAACTGTAGCCTATGGCAGTAGTTAACGTTGAAAAATTTTCATTTGTAGATCTTGGTATTTGTTATTATGGCTGCAGGAAAATAAGATTTCGGATATGACATCAAATTATTAAAAAAACGTAAAGTGTAGTTTTTGCTATCAAGGAAAATATCATTACGTACAATGTGTACAAATTTATCAATGTTTGTTACAATTGTAGAATAATTAATGTTTCGGTATCCAACAGCCTTTACAAGAATGTGCAATGACCCGGAATCCGCAAACACAGGAACTGCTCTGCGGCTGTGTCACTGCAGAAGCAATGACGGTAAATCACGGTTTCAAACCATAGATTAAAGATGAGGTAGCAACGCTTATTCGTCTTCTGCGCATGTACCCAACATTGACCTAACCCAAAGGAACACAACTGTCAAAGTCACATGGTCGACAGCAATGAACGTGTTTATTTATATCTTAATTTTTAAATGACAAGCATTATTATATTAATAAAATACTTTTACTAGTTTGAATGTAATCAAAAAGCATTACAAATCGATTAGTGGAAGTACAAAAACATCTCAAAAGCACTTGTTTACTAAACAGTGTTCTAATTCAAATCCAATTCACGCCATTTTTGCTAGCCGTATTGGCAGAGAAGCAGTTGTATGTTGGGACACGCAAATTGGTTGTGCGCAGCCAGCGAGATCGGTCTACCTCATCTTTAGTGTATAGTTCAAACACGCGCCGGCAGAAGCACCAGTTTCGGGGTCTGTGCTTGCTCGGGCGTTGGCTTCAAGTGTCCCCGCGTCCAGGCTCTCAAGGGCGCCCGCGTTATTCCCTCAAGGGCGAGGCAGCGGCTCTGCAGCGCCCGCACTTATCCAAGTTGCAAGATCTCTCAGTCGTCGTCTGCCTCGAGGGCGGGTAGCGTCTTTCTCCGCACGATGTAGAGCCTACTTCTGAGTTACAAGAGTGCACCAACTGTCACATCCAGACACAACTCGAAAGTCTCTCGGTCACTTTTCATGTAGTTTTCATGCGTACGTCACTCTGTCATTGGTTCGTTTGTTTGCAGGCACATCCACAGGCAAAATACGTCTGTCATAGATTGGAATTTCTACAATGTACGTACATAAATGGCCTGTGACTAAAACTAGCACTATACTTTAAAAATCATTATTTATTATTAAACGAAATAATTACAGCACATATTCTTCGTGTACGTTGAAAACTACGAAAGACATGAGAAAAATATCCTGAAAATTAAGATATTTGACACACAAGTTTATCCAGCGTAACGTTCCGTATCTTAATTTCAAAAGATAAAAATCCTCAATATTCTCTTCAAAGTCATTTTAGAACTAAAATAAAGGAAAAAATTATCTTCATCAATATAACGATTAGCTATCTATTCATGGAAAACTGGTGCATTTCAGAAATTTTATTTTATTTACTTCGAACATACATACTCATATGGCTAGTCCCATTCAGTTTTATGTGCTTGGTGTTATTGCCTGTCATACTTACTTATTTATTCCACAAAAGATACGGTGCAGTCACGTCATTTCCCCTCAGATTTGACAATGTTCGTCGCAGTTGAAAATACACTGCTAACAGCATTCCTTGTTAATCTTTGCTCTTATTAAAACAGTCTTGTATTTGTTGATGAGTTATATTTCAGCGACACGGTTGAAGAACCAAGGTAAGTATAGTGTTTTCTACAATCCCAGATACAGTTTGTCTCCGGAGCAGAGGTTTAGCCCGCACTTCACATGTTCCGCAGGTAATTCAGCCTTATAGGCTGTTCACGGTAAAGTGAACACTTTTAAATTCCTGGTTACTTTTTTCTTTCAGCCATTTTTAGTCCTTTAACCGCCTTTTAAATAAATATTGTCATATACGTAATAAACACAGTGTGTATAATTCCACTGCACTAGGAAGTTAACGTCTAAGGCTAAAATAAAATATATTCCAAATGAGAGGCCTTTCAAAAGTGCGTACTTTACAGTGAATGGTATATACAAACACTCTCGGTGCTCGGATAGTGGACCCTTGCCACTCCACCCCGACCCCCTCCGTGATGTACGTACTTCCCGTGCCCCATGTTGCACTGCAGTACAATAAACCCTTCCTGCTACAGGAATCCCCCTCGTTCCCCTTCGCCCAACCCCTTACCGAAGGTCAGAACCAACCAGCGCCTCGATGCGACAGTGTCCTCGCACCGACACACGTCTGCCCTTCTGATACAAGCGTTCAGATCGCGATGATTTTTTCGCTCCTCGGAAATTTCCGAAAACGCGAAACTCTCATCGTGTCTAGGCCATGCGTCGGCATGACTCTAAGTTTCTTCATACAAAAACTACTTATGGCGAACATAATAGGCTAACTCGACCCGTCATTCCTAAACGAAACATTTTTATTTTACATGCCGAAGACTCACTGGCAACGGCTCACAAAAAACTGAGCCAATTTTAAGTATTTTAAAAACGGCAAACGCATTCGTGACTTAAACAGGTTTCGAATACAGAACCTCTTGCTCCGAAGGTAGCTTCAAAGTGACTTCGCCCATTACTTGTCTCTCTGTTCCAACTTTGTCGACAATCTCTTGAACGTTTTGACAACAGTTTAGTGGCATGGTCCCCATAGAGGGCTACCCGTAAAGACGTGCACAAATACAAACGCGCCTTACACGGGACTCTAACCCAGAATCCCTCACACTGTAACCCGGCGTGTAGCCAACTCTGATACAGAGGCCAGCTTTGTTTTGATGTTTACCTAATACCCAGGGATAGGAACATTTCGCGAGTTCATCTAAGGACAAGATATACTTCAAACACGTGTGCACTGAAGCTGACATTGCAATTAGATGACAGTTTATTAGACACACCCTGGATGACTCTGAGCCAATAGCAGACTTGCAAGAAATCAAGTAGCTAGTGTCATACTGACAGGTGTGAAGTAACAGTGGCTACTCTATGTGGCAGCAGCCAATGAACAAACATCTGAGGCTCGAGTATACACATGACTGTGTAGTCTAGCCTACAGGTCAATGAGCTCGCGAATTTTTCATTTCTCTACTCAAACCACCCAAATTACTCAAGCCATCACTCTTCGCATGTTCTACGCAGTTAGTGTCGAATGTTAGTGCGAGAATATTAACAATGATGAGCATCGTATTGTATACAAACTGCTCACAGTAATCATTTTTGAAAAAACCTTCGAAAAAAATATACCTATGTTGCCTGTAACAACACGTATGCTGCATTACACACTGGCATTCAGCCTCCTTCTAACGTTGGTTACGAATTAATAAAAGTATTTCTTAGAAACTGAAGTTGTACATGTATGACTACTGAGTTAGTTTTCCTCATTTTGTGCACATTGGAGTATAGTATCGTCCATTAAAGGTTACTTGCAATTTTTCTTAAGCCCTGCTAAGATTATACTTCTAGGGTATTTCTCCGCCTCATGCAAACAAAGCTTAACCAAGTCTAAAAAATTACACCAAAGGGATAGAGCACTGCATTAAGGCGCGCTCAGTGTAATAATATATTACATGAGAACTATTTCTCAATAGGCATTACCGACAAGCCAATTTTCTCTCTTTCATATCCATTTTCATTGTTAATGTTATATTATAATTTATAAATAAAATTTAAGTAAACGTTTAATTTATCCAAAAATCACATGCCTTTG
The DNA here is from genome assembly GCA_029891345.1 of Dryococelus australis. NCBI lineage: Eukaryota > Metazoa > Arthropoda > Insecta > Phasmatodea > Phasmatidae > Dryococelus > Dryococelus australis. The sequence continues at coordinate 118,354,321 of CM056997.1, forward strand.
TGTTAACCGAAGAATGAAACGTTTGTGATGCATGACATATTTAGGAAACAACCAAATACAGCATACACGGTGTGGTTTTTCAAAGGTATGGCACAAACAGTGTGAAGAAACAACAAATAGACTACAGTAACACATTTACGTTTCTATAGACTGTCCATGGTAAAATGAGCACTTTATGAGGCCCTAGTTCCTTTTCCTTTCGGCAGTTTTTTTTATCCTCTAACGACATTTTAAAATCAACAATACCATGTAAGTATTAAAAAAAAAAATGTATAATCCACAGCAACCGGAAATTAACGTCTAAGGTAGACATAAAATGTATTTATTGGCTATTATTCAAAGTGAAACCACTTTCAAAATTGCTCACTTCACCGTGAATAGCATATAACAGTTCCACGGTTTCCCTTGGAAGGCGCGTGAATGTAGCGAGTCCGCTCATGGTAGTCATAATTATCATAAGTCGGAACGATACAAAATGAGAAGGAAGACTAGATCCTAAGCAGGGCTTTCAAAAGTGTTCACTTTACCGTGAAAGGCTTCTACGCAAATGTCACCAACGAGGATTTGAACCTCAAGTCCGCGCGTTCCCTACCAGAACATCCCACGTCGTGCAAGCTAGCCATTAAGCTAACAGGACATACTCTCCCATCGGGACCAACTCAAAGGCTTCTGACCGAATCACAACAGGCAGTCGTGGCCACAGTGGCTGAGCGGTTAGACTGTTCGCCTCCCACCAAGGCGAACCGGGTTTCAATCACCAGCCGGGCCACTCCGGGATTTTTGCAAGTGGGAGTTGCACTAGACGATGCCACCAGTCGGCGGGATTTTCTCCTCGGGGATCTCCCATTTACCCCGGCCTAGCGTTCCGGAGCTGCTCCATACTCACCTCACTTCACACTCGTCGGCTCCCAAATCTCTCGACTCAAATCACGTCAGGCTGGCGGACTATTAGAAGACGTGCTACGTGAACTGAGGAGTGAAAATACTGTCGCGACCTAGATGATCGATTAAATAGCAACTGAGCACTTTTAATAGTCCTGATATATATATATATATATATATATATATATATATATATATATATATATAATTTTTATGCATCCCGTTGTGTATTATTCCTGACATATAAATATTACCATTGAATGGTTCTAGTAGTTGGTCGATCCAGTATTACGCCAATTTTTATTCTAATATCTATAAATCTGTTCCTAATAGAAAAGATTGCGCATTTAAAGAGATGATAGTATATGGAGTTAAACTTAGAGATTTGGGTGGCTGTTAACAACGAGGTCTTGAGAGCCAACGAGGGTGAAGTGAGCAGCGCCGGAATGCAAATGCGAGGGAAACGGGAGATCCCGAGAAAACCCGCCGACCAGCGGCATCGTCCGGCACGATTACCACTTGAAAAAATCCCGGAGTGACCCGGCGGGGGATTGAACCTGGTCAGCCTTGCTGGGAGGAGAGCAGTCTATCCGCGGCCCCGATAATAAATGGAACTACTTTATCTAACGCGCTGTTAACATAACAATACATTGTAAAATCAGCGATCACGTTAAAATATGTGCGGTGGTGGGCAATAATTATTTCCGTAGACTTATTTCAAGAGTTTTTGACAGCTGATTATACTTATAGATATGCCCGCCAAGAGTATCACGCAAAGAATTGACATACGGCTTTTGCGTAGAAGTAGCGGAACGAAAGAAACCTGACAGAAATCCTGCAGGCTGAAAAAATGTTAACGAAGGCAAAATTTGGGGCATGTTCATTTGCACGTGCCATAGAGACAAAAACTGATCATCAAAGAGTGATTTACACAACTCCGTCGTAATGTTGTATCGAGAAACTTAATTTGTCGTACTTTATAATTAATTTTCCCGTCAACTTTGTGCCAACTCAGTAAAATTGTACCAAATAAAACATTCGGAAATAATGACTACAATTTTAAATGTTTTATTTTGGTCTTGTACCAAAAAACCAAAAATGACAAAAATATTGTTCGTGTTGAGTTTAAGAAAAAAAATCAACTGTAAAATTTTTTAAAAAACAAACTTTTATTTACAAATGCATCAAAAATATTAAAATAATCATAGTTGCATTTACAGAATGTGTAAAACTTGTAAAACATGGACGAACAGCAGTAATAAACTGAACTACAAATTAATATTTTTATATCAATTTGGCAAAAGCATGGCGCGAATAGTTAAGAGCTTTACGCAAGATATATGTGGTTACTACGATTACGGAAATGAGGTAAACGTTCTATATTTTGAATAGTTAAGAGCCTTACGCACGATATTAGCTTAATACGCTTATGCAAATGAGATATACATTTAATATTGTGAATAGTTAAGAGAATTACGCAATATATATGCTTAATACGCTTACGCTATTGAGATATAAGTTCTATATTGCGCCAAACTTTTATATAGGCTACTAAATATAAATTGATATAAAATATTAATTCGTAGTATAGTTAATTACTGCTGTTCTTCCGCGTCTTACAAGTTCTACACATTATGCAACTACAACTAAGTTATAATTATTTAAATCTTTTTAGTGCATTTGTACATAAAAGTTTGTTTTTAAAAGGTTTTTTTACAGTTAATTTATTTTTGACTTTTTTGTTTAAATAATTCTTTTTTATTATAAAGGTTGACTAATTAAGCATTCTAATACTCATTCGTTATCGGTGTCGCTTGCGATCCCTATGACGAACGAATCTGTGAATGTATAAATAGGCTACATATAACAATAATAATTTAAAAAATTAGTGAGATACAAAAAGTGAAAAAAAAAAAAGTGCAGTTAAACACTGGTAGCTCCTTCAACACCTCTAGCTGTAACCTGAAGAACAGTTATTAAAAAAATATGTGAGTCTAAAAAGTCTCTAAAAAAAATTCAGTAGGCCTGTATACATTCTGCGATTACTTGCGAATAATTGCGACTACTTGCGATTACATGCGACTACGTGCGACTACTTGCAAAAACACGAACCTTAATTTCGGGCACAATCCCCCTCCCCCCGCCAGGAAATTGTGGAGAAGGGGTCGGATAACCTAACTCGCCCCTTTCCCCAAGGGGTTACCATCGACCCCCCCTAGGCCTGTTCCCACCCTCATCCCCGTTTCCGCGTAAAGTGTTAGATAAGGCAAACAGCGAGAGCCAGACAGACACCGGACATACAAACACGTCAAGTTAAGTAAGAGCTTCCAAAAACACTTATTTATTTATTTAACTATTAAAATCGACAGCATCTATTTATGAATACGATATAAGGTTAACTAGATGTTTAGGTTACCATTTTTGATGGTCATTCAACAATGCATTATCCAGGAAATCTGAGATTTATCTTTCATCTTGTGTTAGTAGAAATAACGTCTGCTTCGGCTATATTTTAAAGGGTGGTTAAAACCCTTCCGAAATATATTTATATTAGCCACCTATTCTGACGTGAATACGTCTTTAGATTTGCAACCATAGTGGGAGGCAATCCAGAAAATCCGATGATAACAAACACGGGGGATAGGGTTTCTATATCCTACATTCAAAATTCAATTACACCATTCGATTGCCAAAAGATCAAAGAATATGTAACGTTGAGTGAGGACTGCGAATCATCGCCTTGGCGAGGGGGCGGTCACAATTTTGAGTTCGTTTCGCCGCGTCTCATAACTTCCGCATACCATAACTATTGACGAGGAGAAATTACGACGCTCATTTAAGTTTCAATCGACAGCTATCGTCAAGATCAATCGCTTGTGTGTATAAAAACATTTTTGTGGCTTGGTAATGGTGGAATTGTATTCGTTTAATGTAAAAAATTAAGAAAATCTAACACATTTTCGGTCTATACTCTTAAAAAAGTCAAGTCGAAATACAAAAATCGTACACGGTAGGAAATAGTATCTCAAAATCAATCCAGTGATACCCATAAAACCTCATATGATCGAGTGAAGCGGCGCCGGGAACGTAAAATAAACATCAAGGCGTCCGAGCGCGTCGACGTAGACGTATTCACGCAAAACAAACGGGCGTGTCCCAGCACAGCCAAGCCCAATTTTTTGATGTTGAATCACCTGCCAAAGTTTGTCAGTATAATTCAGTACCACCGCATATAAGAAGTTGAGTGGTAACTAATGAACGCATATCTTAAGTGAACCTCTCCTTAGAAGCAAATACACAATAACGGTTACACCGGGCAAAAATCCAGAAACCTAAATGTACACTCTAAATCAGTGAGATTTTCACTGTTTCAATCAGTCAACAGCATCTGACTTATTCAACAGTCACTTCAGTGAATTTAACTAATGATTCAGTGGCAAATTCCAGATTTCCTTCACATATTGTTTCAGTGACATTTTCTACTGATTAATCAGTCATTTTTTTCACTGTTTTTCAGTGGTTTAATTTTTTTGACTGCTGGATCAGTAAAACTGCGTGTAAAAATGACAGTTAAAGAAGATGTATCAAATGAAACAACAACGAATAATCTAAAAAAAAACCCAGTACAAAATACTCTCTAAAATGCGTTTCGTCTTTCAAAATACCATTTTACGAGGTAATATGAACATTCATACTTTCATGACGTTTTTACGTCTTTTATTTCGTTTTCATGTAATCATCACAATGCTCTGTTTGAAGGTTTAAACTGCATACAATGTGGTGAAAGGTGTGCACTCATATATACTATTCGATTTAATAATCCTAACAGCCAATTCCCCAATGTGGCTTGGTAGCGCAGATGGTAAGGTAATTATATAATAGTGAAGTGGAAAGGGAGTGCGAGTTCAATCCCGGTTACCTACAAACTTCTTTTAAACTAGTGTAAATTGAGCAACATAAATTGTAAACTATCGTGAACATTTTTATCTCACGTAATTTTTTGGCTAAATTCAATATGAAAACAGCATTTTATTCGCCACTGCAGTCGGCGGCCACTTATTCAATTAGTGGGATTGTTGCACGTCACTAATTCAATCAGTGACATTTCTTTACCGAATCAATCAGTGATTTTCCAGTAATTCTAAATGGAGCCATTTTAACCGATTCGAGCAGTTGAATTTCACTGCGAATCAGTTTTTTTTTCCACTTATTTAAATTTAGAGTGTAATAATCTTACAGCAGCTGTCGGTCATAGTTAAATTCAGTTAGCTGATAATGTTGATTAGTTAGTTAGGTTTATATGGTAACAATCTACATATTAATAAATGAGCAGTCAACTTTGATACTTTCAATTACCTGTTTTTAAATCTTCGAAACCCACGTCAATTGACGGTTTCAGCTGTTGCAAACAAAAACATTTATGATGCGTGCTGTACTTAAATCGATACAACACTTGTTTTGTTGTCACGACCAATGAGCTGTAGGCCATACTTCCAGATACAGTTATATGAACCACTTATGACCTAAACCAGTACAACTGTTTGCGAATCAGGTAAGATCATTGGTCATTGAGCTTCGCAGTGTACAGAACAGACCAAAAATTACATACACGTGCATAATGTACAGAAATGTGTACAGTGGGTCCGATTGGTTTAATCTATTAATCGCAGTCACAATCAAGCACGTAAATTGTCCATATCATTTTAATATTCTCGCGAAGTCCTAAAATCATCACTGGCGTTCTTGCCGCCTCAGTGTAAATGCATAACTGTTTCAAATATATTTTTAAGTACACTGAAGCGCCCGGCATAAAGAAAACGTAAAGATTTTTCGTAATCAGGTTTCCAAAATATCGGAAGTACAGAAAATCAAGTTAGTGAATTCTCGGAAATCTATGTGAAATGTACAGTAAATTCTTTTTAGAAAACAACAACGTGTCTGTAATTTTAAGGAGAGTTCTGTAAAATATTTTACCAGCACTTTCCCGAAAAATTATGGTAATTTTTTAAACACTGATACGCTGCTCATGAATCTGTGGCTGTTTCCTCGCCTCCTCCCGACACGCATAAGTAAGAACTGGGAAATTTCACGAATCCATATTTCTATAGGCTGTTCACGGTAAAGTGAGCACTTCTTAAGGCCCCTATAAATTTTTTACTTTCATCGAATTTCCATCTTCCTGATGCTTTTTAATATAAACATTGCAAGGTAACGAATATACACAGTGTTTACATTTCCCCGCCAGTAAAATTTAATGCTCTAGGGCTGCGATAAGATATATTTAATAATGGTTAATGCCTGCTGGGAGGGCCTTAAATAGTGCTCACTTTATCGTGAACAGCCTATACAAACTAGACTTCAAACCCATGCAGCGGCTGTTCACGATAAAGTGAACACTTTAGAAATGAACTTTAGAAAAAAAATTACTGCCCTACATGTATATATTTTAATGGGTTCACTGAGTGGCGTTCACCCAGTAGAGTTGGTAACGATGGATGGAAAGCAGTGCCATATCTTAACGTTGAATAAAAAGTGTTAGGGAATCATTTGTGATAACTTAAAATTTTTCTTTCCATTTCTGTTTTTTTAAGGCATCGAAATGTAACAAATTAACAGATTTGTAAACTATTTACTTTCTTAATAATTCCACAGTTTCATTTGACCGACGCATGAATAAAGTGATGAGGCCCATGTCAATGTTAATTTTACATAAGGTGGAATGGTACACAAAGTGTCCACAAGTAGAACTTAAGCAGGGATTTCAAAAGTGCTTATTTTATAGTGAACAGCCTATAGCCAACGTGTGTCAGACACGCCCAGGTGAGCTCGCAGCCAATAACTGACATGCAAGAAAACAAGCTCGGGATTCCGTACCACATGTTCCGAGGTAAAAATGGCTACACGCAGCAGCAAATGAACAGAAAGTTGACACTTGAAAATACATATGACAGTGAGTCTAATACACAGGTAGTTTAAAACGCGAAATTTTCCCGTTCCTGCACATACGCTAAATTTTCTTTGAGTATACTTGCAATGGGGGTAAGTGACCAAATTTCAAAATGGTGTGTGGCTGTGTTGAGGACACAGCCGTTTGTTTTGAGTGAATACATCTACGTTTACGCGCTCGGACGCCTTGATTTTTTTTTTTTTTTTTTTTTACGTTCCCGGCACCGCTTCACTTGATCATATGGAGTTTTATGGGTATCACTGGATTGATTTTGAGATGCTCTTCCCAACCGCATACGATTTCTGTATTTCGACTTGGCTTTTTGACGAGTATAGGCCGAAATTGTGTTAAGTTTTTTAAAATTTTTTACATCGAACTCATACAATTTCACCATAACCACGCAGCATAAATGTTTTTATACACGCCATTGGTGGAATTTATGAGACGCGGCGAAACTAACACAACATTACCGGCTCCAGCCCCCCCCCCCCCCCCCCCCCGTGATTGATGCTTCGCAGTCCTCACTCCACGTAAATATTCTTCGATCCTTTGGCAATCGAGTGGTGTAATTGACTTTTGAATGTAGACGATAGATTCGGAGCTGCAATGCCAACTCTTTCCCCCGATTTTGTTACCATCGGATTTTCTGGATTGCCTCTGACTATGGTTGCAAATTTAAAGACGTATCCACGTCATAAAAGTAATTACATAGGACAAGCGCCATTGCAGAGCTATATCGCCAAGAAAAACGTAGAGTATGAAATTAAAACACACGAAAACAAGCCAATACCAGTTAGTACGATCTATGTGAATGAATGGAGATTTGGGCGGCTCTTAACAGTGAGGTCTTCAGAGCCGATGAGGGCAATTGAGGTGAATATGGAGCAGCGTCAAAACGAAGGGCCGGAGGAAACCGGAGATACCCGAGAAAATACGCCGACCAACGGCATCGTCTGGCATCCAGCACGAATCCCACATGCGAAAATCCGATGACCCAGCTCGGTATTGAATACGGGCCGCCTTGGTGGGAGGCGAGCGAGCTAACCGCTCGGCCACCGCGACCCCAGTACGATCTATCACCTGATGTAATTCGTAAAGGAAGAAGACACATTTCAATATACGCTGTTCACGGTAAAGTGACCACTTTTTAAGGCCCTCCCAACAGACATTAACTACTACTAAATATATCTTATTGCAACCTCAGGCATTGCGGTTTGATGGTGGTGAAATATGTACACTGTGTTTATTGGTCACATTGCAATTTTTATATTAAAAAAGCAACAGGAAGATGGAAATTGGTAGAAGGGAATAATTAGAAGGGCCTTAAAAAGTGCCTACTTTACTGTGAACAGGCTATAAGAAAATTAAAATTAGGTACTTGCTAAAATTTAGAAACTGTGTGTGAGGAAATAACAAATTTGTGAATAGTGTTAGCCTGCAATCTGTGAACATCGGGCGTGTAATAACATCGCCGGTAATTAGGAAGTTAGGGGAGGTCATATTATTAACTGATAACGGCTGTTCACGATAAATTGTGAACTTTTGAAATCAACTTTAGACATATGTCACTTACCACTGTCTGCACATATTTTAACGAGCGAACTGAGTGACATGCATCCTGTTAAGTTGGTAACGATGGATAGAAAATACTTTCATATATTAATGTCAAATAAAAAGTGTTAGGTAACAATTTGTGATAATTTAAATTATTTCTTACGCTTTCTGTTTTTTTTTTAAATGTCCCATTGTGTAAAAATGAGCAGATTTATAAAATGTTTGCTTATCTAGAAGTTCACAGTTTCATTTGACCGATGCATAAATAAAGCAATGAGGCCCATGCCTATGTTAAATTAAATTTTACATTAGGCGGAAGAGAACACAACGCGCATACAAGTAGACTTTTAAACAGGGCTTTCAAAAGTGCTCATTTTACCGTGAACAGCCTACATAAGTGTCTTACTCGTGGGGGTTTATCGATTTGTATGCCGTACTAATAACTTGTACATTAAAGAAACACAAAACTTTGCATTGGTGTAACATACTCAGGCAAACGGTTCTCCAGGAAATGTAGTTTCTGACATTTTGCAAAACAATAAATTGAATTGCCGATGCTCAAGGGCGCGTCTCTTACTTAGCAATTATGTTGGGTCATGGATCGTGTTCTGTTTTCTATCTCGTATCCCATACAGAATCATCTAACGAAGTAAGTACTGGGAGTTCACGGATAAGGGTCCTATGCACTGAAGCGTTTTCTGTGAAATATTTGTTTGCTCCTAAACGCGCGTCTTGGTAAATAAATGCTCTGGAAATACGAAGTTTTGCCAGAAAGGACAAAAAACTATTGTCCATATCGCTATCTTTTTACTTTTACCATATTAAGTGTATTAATGGAGAAAAAAAATCGTGAAAGTGGTCAAATATCGCATTTTTAAAGCTTGCCTATGAAGTTTCTATAAGCGGTAAGAGAAAATTACGACCATAAGCAGGTAGTTTGATCTGTGTACTTTCATCGCGTGTAATAAAACCCCACAGTTACAGATCTAGTTTACACAGTAAAGCGTTAGGACGGAAACACCGCACGCCTTGCGCGTAGAAGCGATGAGGCGCTAGGCGCGCGTGTTAGTGTCGCCCGTATCGTTCCTTTGCTTCTTGACCTTGAACGCGCAGGTACATAGGACCCTTAATCTGTGCGTTATATTAGCTGCTCGTTCGTTTGTCTCATTTTAGTCTGGTGTTTGCTAAATATTGTAAGGGTTAGTGATCCATGAGCTATTTCTACAACATCACTGAGGAACTGTTTGAATTAATGGGAATGGGTGCTTCTAAGTCCCGAGAAAAACTCTGGTTGGCCTTGAGACTTACCAAGGCGCAGCCGTGTGACGTCAGACCCGAACTTTCAACAACTTCGTGATTGGAGTGGCGCCAAAACACTTGTGTGTACCGCACGCGGTGTTCTCTAGTTCTCGACGGTCCAAGAAAGCCTGCGAACCCCCCTTCCCTTCGTCATTCACTTCACCTCACCCCTTCCCGTCATCGACCCAGTTTGCGGTCCCTGTCCGTCACGTCATGCAAGTTCTCTACGTGTCGCTCCTGCTACAAACCACTTCGCCCCTTCGCCTATAATACCCCTTTCCGCCCTTTACAGCGACCGCCGTGCCGGTAGTAAAGCTAAATCCCTCCCTCGACGTGCAACCATCTAATAAGCTATTCCGCACACCAGCGGTCTCGCGATGGCGTCACGTAACTCGGGCCATCCCAGGGTAACCACCTCAGCCATGCGCCCACACACACACCTCGGCGCGCATGCGTCGTAACGGCGAGCCCTCGCCAGTCGAACTGACACCCTCCTAGATCTTACAGCATCTTCTGTAACTGCCTGAGAATATATTTTGTACAACCATAGCCAAGGAATTTATAACTTATTATCAAAATAAAAAAAATTTAATTATTTTAAAAAAACGTTTAACAAAATTAAGAAATTCTTCAAAAGACTTAATTTAAAACACAGTGTTTGGTCTGTTAAAGAAATAATAATGTAAATTTTACGGTATCTAAACAGATAATTGTATTTTATTTGGAAGAAAGTTTGTGATTCTCACAGGCATGAGCATCAAAACCAACGTTTCTTCTCTTTTCTTTACTTTTCCCTTAATCCTTTTCCTAAACACTTCGATAATATGTCTTAGGTCTATTCGCGGTTTCTTCACACTTTATGAATCGGAATTTTGAAAAACTACCCCATGTATGACGTATTTGGTTGTTTCCCAGATAAATCACTCATCGCAAATTTTTTATACTTTCTCAAAATAAATATATCTTAACTTTTTGATTGAATTGAAGTTTTACCTGTATTTTATCTATACATTATAATGTTTCGTTCATTATTAATATTAATGAAAAACATGGAGAATATAGGTATTTTGGTAATGCCTAGTAAGAAATAGTTCTCGTCGAAAATCATACTGAAGTGAGTGCGCACGGAATGCGGTGCGTTGTCCCTATGGTGTAATATTCCAGACTTAGTTAAACTTTGTTTTCATTAGGCGGAGAAATAGCCAGGCTTCAGGAAAGTTTGAAGTAACCATGAATGGACTATATTAAAGATTTTGAAGGGAAGGGTGTGTATTCCTATCCCCCCTCTAAATTCGCGCAGGAATGAAAATAGCATCACTCCACGGCCATGTCGCGCTAAAGGATCGCACTTTGTTTACATCAGCCTCGGTCTCTGGGGAGTGTGCCTCCCCCCCCCCCCCTTTTTTCCATCATCCCTGCAACCCCCAACAGTTCCGAGATATGAAGCGAGCAAGTTTGCCGGCGTGATAAATCCCCTTGGCATCACCAGCCAAAGTAAACTTGAGGGAAGTTCCAGGCCGGCAACTTGAAGCGACGCAAATCAAGGCCTCTCCTCGGGGACGACCGACCTTTATAACATTTCTGTGGATTATCGAGGCCGTGAATTCGATTCCTAAAATTTGCGGGAAGGATCATCTTCATCACGCAATAGTAACCAGAGCAAATTCAACCAGGTGTGTGCAAACAGTCCCCGAACCCAAGCGGAACAGTCCCAACACACCGCGGCTTGGCGGAGATCAGCGTCAAACATGCAAATCGCTCAGGACACGGATATAAACAAACATTTGGTCAAGCGAAGCCGGCGTGTGGCATCAGCCGAAAACCCCGCCACGGCCACGCTAATGAGGACGACACGAAGTAATAAATAACCATCGGAGCCAGGAATCGAGGTCTTTGCCGCGGAGACCACCCGCTCAGAGAGAATTTGAACAGTCCCTGGCGTGTACACATCCCTTACTCGCCGAACCTATCACTAAACAGCTGCTTGATTCGCGTTATGAACTGAAGACAGAATATACTTCAAACTCGAGTCGTTATGTACTGATTTTTCCATCGGACTGGGATGTGTAAAGTACTCGACAGCTCTGGACCAAATAGGAAACGACTAACGAGAGGATGGCCCCGGTCACCTCCAACCAAGTCGAAAGGAAAACTGACTCCTCGCTGTTCTAAAAGTCAGTAAACAAATGACACTGACTCGACTAACGGTGAACTCTAATCCCGAATTTCTCATGTCCCTTCCCACGACAACCCTCTAGCATACCAAACATTAATATAAATCACTATATCAACCAACAAACCAGTTAATTATGTCAGACGTTCATACTAATAGCTGCTCTTACAAAACCTACGAGGTAACACACCTCCAGCATACTTAACCATATCGATAACTCATTGGTACTGAGTAACAAAAACAGCGATAGTACATTTCACCAATACATTAGCTTACCTCAGCTATGTGACGTCGAAAGCCATACAACCCAGCATACCGACATACTATAACATATGAATATGTCAACGAACCACCACCGCAGATAACCATACTAACCAAAACGTACACGCCAAATCATACCTTTCCCAGCAAACACAACTAGTCGGCAAAGTGTCGGCAAATTGTCGGCCCGATACCTGTACTGTCGGCAACTGTAGTTTCAATACCAGAAGATAGCCATCCGACAATGATGTGGAGTCTTTTTTAAGACAGTATGTTTGCCATTAGAAAAAATATAACGGTTCAATATATTTTTTTGGATAACAGATGGATATCACCTAAATTATGTTGGCGTGATATCTCACAGCCAAAATGTCACCAATAGAAAAAATTATATTCTGGCCCGATTCCGATAAAGCATCTTTATATTTTCGCTAAGCTGGCCGTCATATTATTTATTCCAGCTTGCTAATGTTTTCGAGACATGGCTCTTTATCACAATAAAGATACAAATATTAAGGGTTTCTGGCGACGAACTTTTGTTAAGTGTTTCTAATAGGCAAGACGTTAGTAAGTTGTTAATGGCATGATGTCTTTTTTGAGATAGTATGTTTGCTGATAGAAAAAATACAAAGGCCCACTGTATATTTTTGGATAACAGATGGTTATCACCTAAATTATGTCGACGTGATATCTCACAGCCGACATGTCATCAATAGCAAAAATAATATTCATGCCCGATTCCTATATAGCATCTTTGTTTTTCGGTAAGTTGGCTGTCATCTTATTTATTCCGGCCCACTAATGTTTTCGAGACATGGCTCTTTATTACAATAAAGATACAAATGTGATGTCTTTTTGGCGACAAACTTTTGGAAAGTGTTTTCTGAATAGGCAAGATGTTAGGTAGCTGTTAACGGCAATATGTCTTTTTTGAGACCATGTGTTAACCGTTAGCATGTTTTTTACATGATTATATATGTGTCATGTGGTAGTCCATTGCATTTTTTACTTTGGAATTTTTCCTCATTTGTACAACCATCCGACAGATATATTAAAAACTAACAAAAACTGTTTAGTAGGCAAGCTTTTGAAGAAACAAAGAAACAGTATTTAAATAATCTGTGCTTTATAATAATTGTAGTGTACAGGTTTGCATGTTGGACTGTCATCTTAAAGGTCTTAGGTTCGAATCCCGCACTCGGCAAGCAAAACATTTTCATATCATATAATGTGTTGAGAAGTAAATGAAATGAACGTACGTAAAGTGGAAACAACAATTACTAAACTTTTTAATTGAAAAGTTAAGGATTTTTCATGGTTATACTGCTTATTTCTGCACATCATGCGGCTGCAGGCCCGGCATCGTAACGACATTCAGCCTCGCAGGCCTGGCTTCTTGCCACCATCTAGCCGCCGCAGGCCCGGCATTTTGCCGCCATCCAGCAGCTGCAGATTCCGAAACTTGTCGACTAGCTTTTACCGGCCCGATTATGGCCCGTACTTTTTGTCTATGTTAGGCTGGAATACATTTTGTATCTTGCCGTAAGCGGTATGGAGTACTTTTGACACTGTCGGCAAACAGTCAGCCGCCAGTCCATATTTCAATCGGGCCGCTTCCGGCATAAGACAGTGGGGCCGAAATCATCTGGCTGGAGTTTGTCGGCCGTCTTTTACCGGCCCGATTCCAGGCCATATTTTTCGTGTTTGTTGGGTTTGCTCTAACCCAAGAATACCTCAATCATGCTATTAACAATACAGGCCATATCAACCACCATATCTCAGACTTATGGATCAATCAAAACAGTTAACTATACTGACTACCATTTCAGCCCATCTCACTTCACCAGTTACACATATAAAAAAACCAAACATCAGAAACGCGTTTCAAATAGACTGCAGCCAATATGCACTTCGAGGTACGTTCACCTTACACTTACAAATTAACAGTCGGATCAAGCAGAATTATATTTAAATTCCAATACAGCGAAATATCCAATACAGCCAATTAGAAAGTCAGACGCCACCATATCTACCCAAGCAACGATACATTCAATATCAGCCCCTTCTACAATAATCCTTACCATCTGTCAACGTAACATAATTGACTGATACCAGCCACCATGTTATGATGTCACTCAACCATCATGTCGGACCCAGGTTATCTTGACATTTGACTCTCGAATCTTTTGACTTAAAATGACTCGTTCCATCGATCCATCGATCCGCCGATCCACCGATCCATCGAACTATTAATCCATCGATCCAGCAATACATCGGTTCATCGATCCACGAATCCATTGATCCATCACTGGGTTATCTGTAACTTTGTATGCATTTCGCCTAGGAAATGTTTATGTGAGCGGTGTTCCTGATCACACTACCAAATTTTTAATGTGTTATTTGTCTATTCTGCAAATTGTAATGTTTCGGACTGTTTGTGTTGGTGTGTGTGTGTGTGTGTGTATGTGTGTGAGTGAGTGTGCATGTTTAGGTTGCAAGTTAAAATAAATTTCCCCTATTTAAAAAAAATTAATTTATACTGTCATACCTCTGAAAAGCGGAAAGGTAAACACTTTATTTAATAAACACGATTTTAAAAAGTATATATCCAGGTCCCTCGGTATATTTAATCGCTTACTGGCTAAAACCGTATTCATACTTTGCAGTAAAAGTGCCTAGAACTACAGCATGCTCCCACCACGCTTCATTATTGTTTAATGCACAACTTGTGTACTGAACAATGCGGAACTACGACAGGCAACCACCATGCTTCCCAATGCAGATCTTGTTATGTTCTTTCAATGTACCGCCTTGCAGAAACTGCATGTGACCAATACTTCATCGTGAGAAAAAGACTTCGTACAAACCGTTCTCTCATGCCGACGAGCAATTTGCCATAGGTGAAAACTCGATCGCAGAATCAGCACTGGCGACAAGCAGTTAGCAATAATGCAGGTCGTGACTCTATGATCGTCTAGGTCAAAGGCAGACCCGCGTATTCGCAATTCATCTTCGTGTTAAAGGAGCACTGTGAGAAAACCCAAATACTCATTCGCCCAGGAAGAAAACACGGAGATACTTATATAACAGTACGTTATTTAAATATGCTGATCTCGGCGAACGTTGTTGCGCCTCTTTTACGTGCTATTTTGCTTTCTCAATGCGTCCTCTCTATTACGTCTGGTACGCCGACCGATGTTTGACAGTGGTATGGCTGGCATTTTTCTCTTTTAGATCAACAAAAATTTCCTGCAAGTATGAGCAAAATCGGCCCATAAATATAAAAGTTAGACTCCAGCGCCACCTCTCCGAACCTAACCTACTGAATGCAAAGCAAAATAAAACCATTTATTTTAGACCAACAAACATTTCCTACAATATGAGCAAAATGCGCGCATAAATATAGAAGTTAGACTCCAGCACCATCTATCGGAATGAAACATAACTAAAAAGCTTACTCGCCGCCTCAATAACATATGGTGTGAATATGGTCTCAATTGGTCCAGTGGTTTGTCAGTAATGATGCGGTTCAGTCACGCACAAAGGATTTTATATATAAAGATATGTTATTTAAATATGCTTGTGAGAATATTTACATAAAAATAGAGACATTTATGTTAATTTTATATTCTCATAAATTATATATTTAAATTAAATTGCAAATAATGACATTTTTTACATATTTGTATTTACACACACACACACACACACACACATACATATATATATATAAACACGATTTAAAAAGTATATATCCAGATCCCTCGGTATATTTAATCGCTTACTGGCTAAAACTGTATTCATACTTTGCAGTTAAAGTGCCTAGAACTACAGCATGCTCCCACCATGCTCCCACGTGTGTGTGTATATATATATAAACACATACATATACATAATTATGTATAAATTAAATTGAAAATAATTTTATAGGTACATACTTATATGTACATAATCCTGTATAAGATAAATTGAAATTATTTTTATACTTACATACATCTATGTACATAACTATGCATGTAAGTTAAATTTGAAATTATTTTATATTTTCATACTTATACGTACATATTTATATATAAATTAAATTGAAAATAACGTTATATTTACATACTTATATGTACATAGATATATACATATTATCTAAATTGAAAATAATTTTACATTGAAATAATTATATGTATATATATATACATAACTGTGTATACTCATATATGATGTAAATTCATAATATAACTATACATAATAATGTATATTTCTATTATATATAATCTTATCATACGTATATGTCACAATTATATTACCTGCTTGTTTTCTTCCAGGGTCGCTACGTTCCTTTATGTGTGTGCTGTTTGACGATTTGGCGAGTTTAATGGACTTTCGAAATTTGGATATTTCGCATTATGAAGATGTTGAGCATTTGAGATTTATTCGTTTTTTTTTTTTTTTTTTTTTTTTTTTGGTGGTATTCACTGGCTGTACAGGTTAAAATTCCTAAGGTCAGGCGTTTTTTGCGCCGTATTAGAAGAAGAAGAAGAAGAAGAAAAAGTCGCCTTGCGTTGGAGTGAAATGGTCTGAGTAGTCCTGAGTGCTGCGCGAAGTCGGAAAATGCGCTGGGCGGTGTACGTTTGTGAAGTGGCCAAGGCGCTCGCGAGCGGTGCAAGCAGGAACAAAGTAATAGTATTTAAATATAATTTATTCCTTGCTAAGTGAGACCGTGTTAATTAACGGGAAGTACGAACACGTTTTATGTTACGTGTGCGCCGCTCCTTTTGCCGACTGACTTGTTTGTATTGCGGTTCATAAAATGAATTACGTGTTAAACTGTGCACGTTTGGTACGACGTAAGAATTGAGATTTAGTCAAGTACTTAATGCCAGCGTTAATTTCTACATGTTGGTGCGGGAGTGCAAGTTAATGAAGACCGTTTTGCCTGCGCCTGGGGTCGTATTGACGCAAAATCAGCTGTTCCGAGCGGCCTATTCTACTCCGTCACTTCGGTGGGCTGGACGAGCCAGTGTTGAGTATGCTGCTAGGTTGATTTCCAAAGTAATATGTCTGCAGGATAACTCTTTGCCTTACGCTATCGTGCTGCAGTTCCCAGGTATGGTGTCTTATGCTTAATAGCCGAAAGGAATCGTGGGCTATAGCGCCGTAAGAATTCGTTGCATTTGCCACGCAGCTGTTGTACTATCACGTGCCGCGCACCCAAGCGACGACGACCTTTTATGTGCTTTTAATATTGTGCAAATTAAGAGTAATTTTACAAAGAGCAAAGCATTTATTGCCTGAGTGTTTCATTCACATAGTTTTGGTGAGCAATAATCGCTAACGTTAACTGTTCTGAGTATTAAGGGCCTCGTCTATACATTTTATGCCTGTGTAAATGAAACGATTGCGAGTTCCAGCGTATAACCAAACCAGTGATACAGGTTAATATACAACAGTAACTAAACGTATTGACTTGTTCGCAGCTAGTATTGAGTAACCCCTCCGTAACTTAAGGAAAAAGGCATAACAAGTAACTTGGATTGGAATTGTGTTAATTGATGTATCTAAGTCTTGATGTATTTCAGTATACATTGGGTTAGAATGTAAAAAGCCATTTAAAGACGAGATTCCCGGGTAGCCATAGTTAAAGAGCAATGTGTATTAGGTCCATTGGCGAGTGAGGTAGCATTGAAGGACCCGAACCCCACTATGTACAAGTGTCTCAATATATGCAGTATTTGCGGTCAAATTTTTGGGATGGATTAGAACTGGACAATCGATAGTTTTTATCGATTATTTATCCAGTTGAAAAAATAATCGTAATCGATTCATTCAAATTACAAACTTAAGCGATTATCCCATCACTAATTACAACATATTGTATGCTCTTCTTGGCCGTTACCACACACCGTATGGTAAAACAAAGTGGTTGTATCACAGCCCAACACTAGTACAGATTGATATTTCTGATAGGATTTAATGTCTGCAATAATACATAATTCATATTAGCGATGGCCGATTCCAATTCGATTAATAGCTGAATCGATTATTGCCAATAATTGAATCGATGCATATGTTAAGATGCATCGTCTGAATCGATTTATTGATTTATATTTTTGCATTCCATTATCAGATTGTCTGTAATCACATATTTCCACAACTTATTTGTAATACTATGTTAGAAATATTAACAGCTTCTTTCCACCTTACTCTTATTTCCGGTTTGCTTTTAACTCCTCAGTTTTGGTTCTGTCCATGTTCAGTTGAGCTTAACCTGAATAGTTAATATTTTTTTATTTACCAAAGTAAAGGCTGTTCCCGGCAAAGTGACTACTTTTGAAATCAACATTAGAAAAATGTCACTGCTCCTACCTGTATATATCTGAACCGGCACGCTGGGTGACATGTGCCCAGTAAAGTTGGTAACGATGGAAGGAAAGTAGTTCCATATCTGAAGGTCGAATAAAAAGTGTTATGTAACCATTTGTGATAACCTAAATTATTTATTTTAATTTCGCTTTCCTAATTTTGAAGCGTGGAAGTGTAAAAATCCGCCGATTTGTAAAACATGCACTTTTATAATAATTTAACAATTTCACTTCACGAAACATGAATAAAGTAATGAGGCCCATGGAAATGTTAATTTTACATGAGGTAGAAGAATGCACAACGTGCATACAAGTTTATATTATGCAGGGCTTTCAAAAGTGCTCAGTTTACCGTGAACTGCCTATACGTGGGTGTGACCCTCTGATCTTGTTATTGCTCACGTTCCGGGAAACAGAACATGGCAGAGTTTTGTGTGAAATCACAGTTGTGTGGCTATTTATTTAATTTAGAAAAATGTTTCCATTCACTTAATAGGGGTCTAGGTAGTTAGTAAATACAGAATGGGGCAGCAAAGCCATACCATTGTAAAATGTGTGTAAGTTGGCCGGCCAGTATATGGTCGAGGTCAAATATATAACAGTTTGGTTAGAGGTAGTAGAGTGCTATTTTAATAACATGCGCTAGTATGTTGGTCGCAACACAATAACAGCACATGTTGTTTATTTCTTGAAAATAATTCCTGCGAAGTGTCGTACATCAAGCGTGAAACGTTTGCATAGACGGGGTTCACAATTGTCCATAACATTCACAAGTGTTGCGATTGGTATGTCAGTAACTTTGTCCACAATTTACTGCTCTAGAGCGTTGACGTCAGCTGGATGTGTTGGAAACACTTTACTCTTGAGGAATCCCACAGGAAGACGTCACATGCAGACAAGTCGAGTAATCTGGCCGGCCATGGAATGTTGCCAAATCTGGACAGTATGCGATGTTAAAACATCGTCCATAAAGTGTTCATGGAGTGACGAACGGTATGCACTGTCGACCCGTCCTGTTGAAAGTAAACTGTATCCAGGTCAATGTCACGGCTGCATAAATCAAGGAACACAAATTCAGTCAACGTGCACACATATAGTTCAGAGTTCACAGTAACTGAATGGCTATATCCTTCCTTAAAGTAGTATGGTCCTATAATTTCAATGGCTAATATTCCGCACTAAATAATTACTTTCTGGCTATGAAGAGGTTTGGCGTATAGTTGTTGTGGGTTTTCATCTCTCCAGTGTCTCATGTTTCGTTTATTTACACAACCAGACTACTGTAAATTTGCTTCACCGGACATGATAACGTGATGTCAGGTTGCTTGTTCACTACGCCCAGCACTGATTCACAGAACGATTTGCGTGCAGTAAGTCTCTGTCTGACAATTTCTATACCAACTGGATTTTGCACGGGTGGAAATTAAGGTCGGAATACAAAATCCACCATTACTATCTGTTTGACAGGTTCAGTGCGGTTGCATGCTTCTGTGCCAAACGTTTGTGACTGCAAACCCTTGCGATTCGCACACATTCAATATTCTCCAATGTTCACACGGTTTTCGCGCTCCTTATGCGTTCCATATCGATCTCAGATGCAGTGGTCCGAAACTTGTCCACCCACGCCTTTGTGGTATGCCGATCAGGTGTCTCCCGACATTGAAGTGACGACAAAATGTGCAATGTGTCGCATCCACAGATTCACTGTGTTTAAAGAATGTCTCTACAGTGAATTGCTATAGACTAATTCAAGAGAAAGACTGGAAGGATGAAGGACGGGAAATAAGAAATAGTATATTTAAGAAAGAAGACTAACTAAAATAAGGTTCAGCCAGCGCCATTTACTTTAACATTAATTGACCATCACAAGCTGACAAGAATAATATGTGATCTGGTCAAATGGAGAGAAGGGATAAGGTAACAAGGCTAAGATAAATAGAAGGGAGTAGAAACATGGTTAAGGGACTCGCCAGGTGTCACACACGGACAAGCTGCTGCCGCCTCCGCCTGGCGTTTTTGACGCTCCGTCTGCCTTCGAGTCACCGGCCGTGTCTTCTCTGGCCCTCTCAGCTTCGTCCACACACTCCACCATGTGTGTTTTTTGTCGTAATAGATTTTGATTGGTCCCCGCCGTGCTCTGTGGGTGGAGTCTTGTCAATGGGATGTTAAGGGTGAAGCTACTGACTTGGCTGGACCCACATATTGTGTTATCTTCGGCACATTTCTTTAACTGTTTACAGGTTGCACTTTTGGTCGAGTGTTTGGCTTCTATGTTTCCTAAACTAACTTTTTCCTCGTTACTGTCGCTTCACTTAGTCGAAACCTGGTGAAACGGGTGCACGGCGGGCCTTTCATAACATAATGCACAATGTGCAGCTGACAAGCCTTCCATGTTGACTGTCCTCCAGTGCCATGTGTTCTGTTCAGGACTGTATTGCATCGCTGCATCAATTCCACAGGGTTTCGGTGCACATCGAAACCCTAACGTAAAGTGGTGTCTTCATGTGTGCACAAGTGCTAGACGATATGGTGAGCATATCGCACAGGTTTATTTCCACTATTCGCGTAACGCTTACGTTATTTGCTGTTACATAATTGCGGCGTAAATATGGTTTTTATGTATTCACTGCTAGTGTTGGTGAAGTAATGCTGGTTATTAAAATAGCATCCCCATATCTCTAACTACACTGTTTTATATTTTACCAACATATACTGGCAACTTGTACAGATTTTAAAGTGGTAGGTATTCGCTGCCCTAGTCAGTGTTCGTGTCCGAAATGAGAAATTCGTTATTTTGTAATTTGCCATTTCGTAAGTTTCATTTCTGACGTTGTCGACAGTCGCGTGTTTATAGTAATCGCAGCACCACATTTTTACATTAACAGTGAAATTTTTTAAAATCCAAATTTAATGCTTAAAATGAACGTAATATTTCTGCAATCACCACTTGAATGCTGCTTATATGTTAATAAATGCAAAAATAATAAATGCACTATGGACCTTAAAAATTTTTCTTTGCAAAATATATAAACAAATCGCAACACTTACCTGCTTTTTAAAACATGCCTAGTATATTTTGTGAAGAGTTGTTTGTTTTTAAAAAATGTTTTAACTACGCATTTGCGTATATGTTTTGAAGAGCAAAACTAACATGGTGCTGATTTTGATTTTTTGTATTTTTGCCAACATCTGCTAAATACAAAATACGAAATACCAAATTACCAAATAGGTCACCTATTTTTGTATATAAAATCGGGTCACATGATCATTTTGTCAACTAAATCTACCATTTCGGACATGGACTGAATATACAGTTAGATGAAAGATTATTGTTTGATTTACTGTACTCTGGCTGTGAGTTCGCTATAGTAAATTCATGTTTTAATGATAAAAATCGTTTCCAGTAGCATACTATAGCAAAAGAGTTGAAAATTTTATTAAGGCCTACATGTTCTTTTCTAAGAAGCAGCATCCTTATTGTGCCAGCACTGAATTAAGGTTTGACAAAGTAAGTTCTTCAATTAGAATAGGTGTGTAAATATAACTTTCTGGAAGACTGAAATTACATTAAAATCCTACCCGGCATTAAAAAAATATTGAAGTTTCCTCTTGTTTATTTTAAAATCTGGAAAATAATGGAATGCATTTTAAAAACAAATAAACTCTATTTTTTCTCTTTAAAAATTTAGTTTTTTTTAGCATTAACTTACATAATTTTAACATGGAAAAATTACCTCTTTCAATTTCTGTACAATTACACTAATATTTTTACCCAAAGGTAGCGTATATTATGTTAGACCCTATATTTATTGAAAACATCAACAATAATATGTTATGCTGACCTAAATAAGTACAATAAGTAATTCAAAATACAATAACTAAAACTTCAAGGATTTTTCATGTGGGTACCTTTTTGAGGCCCATGATTTTCAGCCAAAATCAATATAATTCACTCTGGAACAGAATACACAATACACATTACCCAGCTCAAAAACCATGGGTACTTTGAGAGCCTTTGCCGATATTTAGTGCATGTCATAAAACATAGCAAGCATAACAGAGTAAAGAAAACAATATTTCAGTTAAAATTAAACATAATTCTGAGATGTTAAAAATTATAAGTGTAATTAACTCTAAAAGAAAGGGTATTATTTGGCACATTCATTTCTTCGAGCTGGAGGTGGTAAATTATTGTATTAGGCCTACTACTTATGATAGTTTCCCTTTTTGTTTGCAAAACTAACACAGTATTGATTTATTTTGTATTTATTAATTAATAAGCATCAAAGTTGACGAAAATCTATAATAATGCAAATTTAAACAAAATACGTAATCGATTTTTCTCATTTGCTGACAGATTTTAACCTTGTCATTTTTTTTTTACTAAGAATAGCCAGCTTCAAAGGAGTCTTAGAAAATATATGAGATATATTCCATGCATTGAATGTGATGAATCGATTCAAATAATCCGATTATAATCGGAATCAGAATCGTATCGTTTCGATTCAATTCGATACATGGTAATAGAACCGAAAGAAAAATTTGGCCACGCCTAATTAATTCTTATAATCTGTAAAGGCATCTAATCGGGACCTGAAAAAGTTGTCAAACAAATGTGAACAGAGTTCATAACATCTGTTTCTTTTTTTTCAGGCCAGCCTCCAAATCCCGCTACGCCAGCGTGAGTACCTTCACAGTTCCGTGTGCCCTCCGACATGCTTGTTAGTAGCTAAGACGGTTGGAGAATGGGATGAGTCCCTTCCTTCAGGGCAAGCCCTGTACGCCTTAGGTCGGGTTTAATGAACAAAATGGGCGCATGCATCGCGGCTGAGCAGGGTTGTCTGGTGCCATGGCTGCAATTGTAGCCATGGGCACACCCCGAAAGAAGAAGGGTCTAGTAAGGGGCATAGAAAACCAGGCAAAGCGAAGAGGGCCTGGGAAAAACTATGCGACAATTGCGGAGGATAAAAATAATTCATTTTATTAGATTAGGGCTGGAGAAAGTAGGGTTATTGTTAGTTCGCTATGATAGACTTTGTGAGTGTTAATGAGGGTGATATGAAATGTGTCGATCCGCTGCTGGAATGTATCCAGTGTCGTACCGCAGTAGCGCGGCCTGGAGGCGGGGGACAGAACTGCGCCACCCGTCCGCAGATGCCAGTCATCTATCTGGAAGCAGAAAATAGTGTTCGTTTCCAGGCATAAAAATAGGAGTAATTAGGAAGTGGAAAGAGGGCGGTGGTGCGGTGCAATGAAATGAGATTACCTACTTCATTATTTCGCTTGCAGCAATTTATGTAGAAATGTATGTTATGTGTTGTTAGTGTTTGTGTATTTAAGTGTGGTTGTGCCACTTCACAACCCCCACCAGCTGCTGTAAAGAGCACACTACGCCACAGCCTCCTCAGGTTTTGCTGGCAAACTGACCAGAGGCTGCCTTGGAATCAGCAGTGGCGACGGACCATACATACAAACACCCATCGGATGAGAGGGGTGTTGCAGCACATGTGTGTGTGGTAAGACAGGGTGTTACAATATAATTCGCAGGGCCGACGCCAGCCAGGGGCTTAATGGCATATGTTTTGGCTTGTTGTGCGATCACATGATGCTTCGCTTCAATTTAATGTTTAATATATTTGGTAATTAATATAAGTGTGGGAATTATCACGCATGGCTGGTGGCCGGGTTGGTTGATTACGGTAGTAATGGCGGCCTGTGTGCCAAAACGCGTTTCGGCTGCTTAAATTTTTCTGTTTCCTCGGGGTCATAATTCCCGAGGCTGGATATTTTCGCGTTTGCACTGTTTGCACAATCAGAGTAACATTTTTGTGCTAATTTTACGAAGTGCTCATCCAGTTTTTCAATTTTTAATTCGCGATGCAGATCTGCAATAGGACAATATCTGCTATTCTCAGACATTTATTTTGAATTATTTGGAGGCACCTTGTGTGCATTTTAGCTGCATGTGCCCAGGTGGGCGCAGCATAACTTATAATTGGGAGGGTTAGCATCGTATGCAATAACGCAGCCTTGTTTCGGGTTGGGCGCTTCGTGGGTTTAATATAGGATAGAGTGTGGATAGCCGGGTTTTGGCGCTGGCACATTTCGCATCGATATGCGCCTTCCAAGTGAGCTTTCGGTCCATATGGACGCCTCTGTATTTCACCACATCTTTATGGGGAATTTGTTCGTCAAACAGAGTTAATTCGGGGCGATTATTCGCCTGGTGTAATTGTCTACGAGTAAAGACAATAGCTTCACTTTTATCGACATTAATTTTTATCCGCCATTTTGCATAACCATTTTGAAAAGAATTGAGGACATTTTGTAACCTATGGGTTGCTATTTAGAGATTGTGGGAGCGATTGAAAATAACTGTGTCGTCCGCATAGCACCCGAATTGCACTAGTCGGTGATCAGGTTTCAGTAGGTCATTTATGCATATATTAAATAATACAGGGCCTAAAATACTGTCTTGAGGCACTCCAGCACAAATAGTTTTTGCGCCAGATTTATTACCCTCGCATGAAACAGTGAAACTTCTGTGCGCCAAATAGCTGTTTATCAACTTGACATAAGCAGTCAGGTAGTTTTATTTCATATAATTTATATATTGGGTTTGCGTGATATACACGTTCAAAGGCTTTTTCGATATCAAGGAATACTGCAACAACATAATCCTTGAAGTAAAGGCATTCGTAATGTATTCCGTAACTCGTACAAGCTGGTGTATTGTCGAGTGTTTCGATCGGAAGCCAAATTGCTCCTCTTTTAGTAAGTTATTACTTTCCAGGCGAGAATTTATCCTCCTTAATATAATTTATTCAACTACCTTTGAAAGTGTGTTGAGTAGACTGATTGGCCTATAATTCTGGGGAAGTTTCTTGTCTTTTCCTGGCTTATGAAAAACAATTACATTCGCTTTTTTTCATTTATTCGGAAAATATTCGAACTTGAGCATTGAACTCATACAGAGTGGTAATGTTCAAGAGCTAAATCGGGGAGTTTCTTTAATACAATCGCTTGTATGCCATCCTCGCTAGGTGACGTTTTAGACTTCATATGGCGATTGGCAAGTTTAATTTCCAGCAATTGTGTATATTCGGATTCATGATCTGTGGGCTGCCATTGTTTAATATCTAGTTCCTGGAGTATTTGGGCGGTGAAAATTCTATCACTCGGTACCTGATTTGGCTGGAAAGTGTTTTCCAGCATATTGGCGGAGACCTGTGCCTTCGCTTCAGGGGTGAAAGCTACACCAGTGGTCGTGATTAAGGGCGGAACGTTATCAGTTTTGTTTAATATGCCCTTGGTTAGCCCCCAAAGATTATTCGTGTTTGCCATTAATTTTGCGATTTTCACATTCCAAACAATAGCCCTCCAAAGGGCTACTTCGTCCGAGATCACTCCCTGCAACTCATTTATGCGGGCCTTCATTCTGCAATCTCTGCGGCTTGAATACTGGCGCCTTAAACGATTTTTTTGCGTGATAATATCCCGTATGTTTTGTGGGAAAGGTTCTAGTGTTGTTGTGAGTATTTCTCTGGAATGTGCTCTGCCATACCTTTATGAATAGTTTCAGTAAGGAATGAGACTGCTTCGTCAATTAGAGCAGTTGACATTATAGTTTCTGTATCTAATTGCGGTAAATTTTCGTCAATATAATTTGTAAATGCGGGCCAATTCGCATGGGGATAGTCTTTAATTTGTCTAGGGGCAGTAGTTTCAACATTAAGTTAGTGGAAATCTATATGTCCTTGTAAATGGTCAGAATAGAGATACTGAGGTCGAAGCCAGTACTTAACTGTTTATTTATTACGGTATCAAGCACATCAGGGTGTTGATTTCGTTGTGTTGGGTTATATGTCGGTTCGTAAGGTGCCATAACCTGTTAATTCCGGTTAGTTTGGTGCCTTAGCACGCTATTTGCAGTTCTGTTTCTCGAATGCCAAAACGGATGTTTCGCATTAATGTCCCCGATGACTAGTATTACAGGGCCTACATTATTAATTAATGTGTGAAGATCTGCTACTGTAAGAGAGCGCTCTGGTGGGGCATAAATTGATAGTAGTTAGATTTTTTGTTGACCTAATTTAAGTTCAATTCCCACTGCTTCCAGTGTAAGAAAATCTGGGAGTATTATTTCATCATGCACGATTGAATGGTGTATAAAAATTGCAACTGCACCACCTCTGCCTACATTCTGCGCTCTGTCCCGCCTGTATACGGCATAGCCTGGAACAGAGAATCGATTATTTGGTGTAAAATGTGTCTCGTTTACTGCCGCGATTTTTACTTTATGCCGAGACAAATAACCAATAAATTCGTAATTTTTATTACTTAGGCCAACCGCAATCCAGTAGAAGATGTGTATATGTGTAGATCGGAATTATTTAGTGTAGCTGCATTATAATTGTTTACTTGCATAGTCAATACTCTTGACCATCTTCTAGCATTTGGTTTTAAATTTAAATACTATTATATTCTTACAACCAAGTGTATTTCATAAATCAGCAATACAGTAAACAATAACTTGATTCATTGGCTAAATTTTACAATACATATATTAAAGACAAACCGCGTGGATTTTACATGTACATTGCTGTTAATTTATAAAAAGGGATTTATGGACAAGAAACAGGTTGTTTTATGTTGAAACTTACTGCTATCTGTTGGCAGCTATAAAGTTCCGTTAGTGTTGTCGAGTCATTTGTTTGAAGTGACTTCATAATATTCTAACACACGTATTCCTAACTTTGATGAATACTTAATTTGACGTATTCGCATTCTTATCACGTAATGCATAGTTTTTCAATATTGATATTTGTGCTCTACAATTTATTTTTATTTTGTGAGATGGTAATTTAATTTTCATGTATATTTTCATATTTGAAATGAGTTATGATTTTCATTTTCCGTTTTTTTTCCCTCTGGTTTCACATTTTTGTAATTCTTTCAGATTATTTGCTTTGTTGAATAGCTGTTTCAAGACCTATGACTATGTTTTTAGGGACGTTTAAGTGTGACGTGTACACGATGATCGAGACCTATGACTCTGTTTTTAGGATGTTGGGGACTTGTAAGTGGCATCTTGAATTGAATTTGGTTTGTGAGCTCTGTGAGTTGTCGGAAGTTTCAGAAATTTCCTTAAGCTAGGGATAGCGGCAGGAGGTTCGTTCACTTAGCTACAGCATCAATAACCGACAGGACGCGATAAGCAGCACGCCTGTGTGGGTGGTTGCGAGAGGCATTTTAAACTAGCATAAGTTTAGGGAAGTCGTAGTATCGCCATTAATATTGGAATATTAATATGAAGAGATGTCACGCGAGGTGCAATTAGCAGTTAGTCGGGCTGTGAACGTTAGTATTCAGGAGTTAGATTACTGGTTTTGAATCAGGTCGTTGGCCCGTAGGCTGTACGCTTACTAGTAGTATTCCGAGACTTCACCTTATGCTTCCTTTCACGCGAGGGAGGCCTGTCTACATCACGTCTCTACAAGAAAAACCCCTTGCATCAAGGCTAAATCATCAAAGATAAGAAAACATTTGGAATTTAAATATAAACTAAGAGTTATACGTACTACCTTCCTTTTCAATGTTCTAGAAGGTTTTTCTCAGCCACCATTTTGTTAAGTTTTGAGAGTACATAATATTTTTCCCTGCAGTTTACCATGGCGAACCTGAGAAGTTTCTTCGTGATCCCGAGAGCTATTGCTAATACTTTAACATCCATCATTTTGTGAAAGTAATAATTATTGAAGAGTTTGACATTTTAAAGTTTTGAACTTTTAAGACAGATTTTTTTTGGAAACAGAATATGGGCGTAAGAGTTTGACGGCCATTGCCTCAACTATTAATTTGAGATTTAAAGCTGATTTGCATAATTTTTGAATTTTCATATAGGGACTCTTTTTTCTTTTCTGGAAAAGAAATTATTCTGATTTTTTACATAAAATGCTACGATTTTTAAACAATTTACACTTAAATTTTTGTCTCTCAGTAGCATTTGTGATCCTTTTTATGGTAATGCTAAGTATGGCTGATGTCTGTTGTCTCTGAATGTGCTACTGAAGGAGTGTTCCAGAAATGTATGCAAATAGCATACACACCTTTAGCCTGCATGGTAAGGAAAATCTGAGTGAGGGTGTGTCAACTTTTCAGCAGGCTGGACGGGGCCGGGCCTTTCCACACCATCAGGTTGGTTTTTAATGTCACTGAGGTACTCTCAACATCAATCAATAATTATTTAATTTTCCATAATACAGGGTAACGCAACAATGGGCAAAGCTACTGCGCAGCTAGGGTATGCACTCTACCCAACTGTTAAATACGTCATTCTAAGCTGTCACATCTTATTTCCGTTGTCTACAAAAGTGTGCCCATTACACTGTCCGAGGCAAACAAAGTTTACATTCCCATAATATTTCACATACTACATTGTTGTGTTGTCCCATCCCTGCTGTTTGCATCTGTTTTGGGGCCTACATTACATTTTGGTATGTTCACTAACTACACTTTAGGCAGACAAGACTTCCGGGTGGCTCGTATCAGCACGACAATTGGCCCCCTCACTTTTGGCCTCGTCTATCTTCTGAGCACTCGCTGCACTTGTCCCGAACCAGCATGCTGGAATTCATTCCCGTGCTGACTCAAACCTGGGCCCTACACTACACTGAACTTTTAGGGGAGCAGTATCTAGCAGGTTTGGCGAGGTGGGATCTTGGCCGTAGTTGTCGTTGGTGGGGGTCCGGGGTTCGTATCCTCGGGGCTGCGGTTAGTATTGTTGGCTCATCAGCTAACATCTGGGGCGATCCTCTGCTGCTGGCAGTCCCTTCCGGGGTGTTTCCGAGGTTTGTACTATTTCTCTTGGGTTGTGTCGGCATCATTTAGGCTTCATCGCTTGTTTCCGCAGTTCATGTGGATGGAATTTAATAGTTTTTCCCTTACTGGTACACAGGGAATATACTTGCCCCTGCCTGTAGATCACTCTGTAGAATTCTGCCAACAAAGAGCAATACCAGCATAGAAATGAACATCTGGAGAAGACAAGAGATGTGTTCGCCAATACACCTGATTCCCTATATGAAGTCCTGGCCAGCTGACATCAGCTTGTTGTGCCCCTAGTGTCTGCTGCAAGTAATCAGCGTGGTGATTTTGAGCCCTCTGGTGTCTTTGTTGTGCTTCTTCTGCACTCTCCCCCTTTTTCTGGGTGGGGGGGGGGAGTTCTTGGTGGCTTCGGCTGCCATGATCTCCCATTCACTCAGTCTTTGGAGATCGGCCCCAAATAGCAGTTTGTCGGGACTGCAGCCCATCACTTCATTTTGACTACTCCTCAGTTTGAACAGAATGGATGGTATGTGCTTGTCACATCAGTGGTCGTCGTCTTGCAGCCGTCAATGTCATCCCTTTCTGATCTCCTGGTTGTGGCATTCTGTAGGGTTCCCTTCGGGTTGGTAGAGAGCCGTAGTCCATCATTTTGTTTGCTACCTCTGGCAGGCTGTTTTCCATAAGGTCCTTGTGAACTGGCTACCATTGCCATTCAGTAGCTGTCTGGGGTACCCCCATTGCGAGAACAATTCTCTCTCTCTCTCTGTCTGTCTGTCTCTCTCTCTCTCTCTAGTCTAAATTATTTCCGGTGTCTTGGCATTTCTTAGGGCAAAAACCTGCACCCATCGAGAAAAGAAGTCGGTGGCGACTAGGAGAAAAATGTTTCCCTTGGTACTCCTTGGTTACAAGACCATCTGATCCACATACGCCGTCTCTCATGATTCTTGAGGACTCTGTGGTTGAAGACCTGCAGGCCCAGCAGGTGGGTGCGCTTTGGTGGTGTTGTATAGGTGACGACTCCCAACACCCTGTCGGCAGGGTGTTGTCTCCCTCTTCCACATTCAAGTTGGAGCATTCACTATACCAGTGGAACTGCTGTTCCCCTTTGCAATACATGCATGTGTATGGTGGGCATTTTCGGTTGTTTTGGCCCCTTGCCATGCCCAGGGCTGGTGTTGCCTCTCCTATGCATTTCTGTTCTGGGTTTTTGTGATGCCCTGCACTTGACCACCCTTTGCCTCCACTCACAGCTGATTGCCTCTTTGTACGATTCCCCTGATCAGCGCCGTGTCTGTGGCATGGGAAAAATCATTCCCAGTCTCGTAGTGCTGTTTCATACTCCCGGCTGGCCTGGTCTAGCAATGCAGTGGAGCACATGAAATACTCTGCATGGTGGGGCATTAGCAAGGCTAATGCTATCCTATTCTCTGGCCTTATGGTAGAGACCACCACCTCTAATATTTCGGTCTCCCTCATATTTGGATGGAAATGCTTGATCTGATTAACTTCTCTAGTTGCGAAAACGATTAATGTTTCCCCTTGTTTCTGTATCTCTAGGACTGCTTTGCTCTGTGCTTGCAAGTATGAATACATATTTGCTAACTGGCATTGGAAGCCGCTCCAGAACTCGTCCCAGGTTTGGCCATAGTGACTTACTGTGCACCAACATAGACGTGTGTCTCTTGTGAGTTATCCCCCTACATAATTATGCCACTCTTGTTGACAAGACACAGTACCCGCGTTAGTCGCTCCCTGAAGTCCTCCAAGAGCGTCTGCAGGTCCTCGTAGGTCAGTCTCCCGAATGTGGGCAGGGACTGGGAACGGTTTGGTGTTTTGCCTGCCTCTGCTGCTGTTGTTGTTCCTGTTTCAGTTTCGGCCACATATTGTGACTGTGTCCACATGAAGGCCATTGGTTGCTGTGAGATTGTGGCTGCACAGTGCGACTGCTGCCACATGAAGCCAATTGGTAGTTGTGAGGCAGACTGTACTACCTCTGATTTTGTCCTCACTGACATCCCCGTGTAATGGACCAGTGGGCTGTGATACTAACTGACAATCTTCGTATATGCACTTGGGGATATGGCACTGTCAGCTGTGGAGCTGCAGTGTACCGCACTCACTGGAACATCCCGGTAGCTGTGTTCACTAGGTCACGCCCATTTATAGACTGCCAGTGGGTGCTCCCCCCCCCCCACCATCCCCGCACACTTCACATACTCTCTCTCTCTCTTTGCTGCCACATTGACAGAAGTCCTTTTGACAATGCAATGGGGATTGGTAATTCCCATTGATTAAATCACCTGGTGACTTGTTGCTAGCAAAAAGTGTTTGTGTTCATGTAACACATAATATGCGGCCTGTTCGAATAGCTGTTGTTTGTTCAGTAGAGCTTAGGCATTCGGGATGGTAAACTTGTGTACAATTTACATTCTAGACTGGCCTGTTCCCAATGCCGGCGTACATGATCTGTTTAGCGCACTGTCCAGTGTCCAAATTTTTTAATTGTTTGGGGTTCTGACAGAAGCTCGATCATTGATGGGTGTATACATCTACACGTGTAGCTTGTTACAGGGCTGTCGTTTCCCAGTACCTCCCAGGTCTGCTACAATTTGTGCATAGAGGCACCCTTGTGCCCTCCGAGGTGCACTTCCACGCCTGCCTAACATGTTCCCAGTTTGCCTGGTGGAGATTATCATGGAGGCGTCTCATGCTGTTCGTATCTATGCACAAGCATTGCATGTCCCAGAAGATGTTAGTTTCGTATGCAGGCCATATGTACATCAAGCATAGTGGTTCTCCATGTCCGCCACTCGTGCACTAGTTAAGGTTGTTCCTCCAATTTTTCCATTCGGCCACGTGGGGCGGCACCCAGGTTGTCATGTTGACAGCTGTTCGCCACGTCTTTTGACCCGTTTCCTTTCTCGCCCACATGGGGTGTGGGAGTTGTTTACTGTTTCGGCCGGTGCGGGGTGGTTGTCAGATGCTCGTGGATGCCCGTATGCTGTTGTCTTCCACCTGCTCGCACTTGTTGATGAGTGGGCCGGGGAGGGGGGATAATAAGCCTGCCTTGACTGGTTTTCAAAGGCCATGCCCCGAGAAGTACATGTATCTGGCACAAAATGTTGAAAAAGTCCAAAAATTTAATTTGAAAATTTGTTTGCCCAACCACTCTTTTATGGAAATTTTCTCATTGCTCTGAACACATGTCTCTTTGTTGCCTGTACCTGCACACGTAAAAACTTTTTGTTACACTATTTTGGCCCTTTAAATCTTACATGCCTTGCAAACAAATATAATAATAATTATATGCAGTGATTTCTACATGGTTTATTCCGAAACTTTGCATGTTGCTTCACGCATACAAAAATCCCTTAAATGTCAGTTGCAGACAGAAGTTACTTATATATTTCAAATACCACTTAATTACCTGTCTATCGACACATATGTTTTAATGACAATGTTGATATTGAATGAAATTGATCATTAACAATGAACACAGTAATCTACATGTCTTTTAACATGTGCCCAAAAAAATGTTACAACAATACCTGAACATCTTTTGATGTGTAGAAATGTTACGAATGCACTAGCAATGTGGCATTGTACGTGACTGCAGGAAAGACAGACAAATTTTATGTTGCGATGGTCTGGTTCTGTACGCCGCACTTGTACTTATGTATTGCTTTGTTTCCCTCGCAGGTGGCTTGTTGAATAGCCACACTAGTTGGGAAAGCCATATTATGTGGTGGAGGATTCCTGGTCTGAAGTGCTGGATTCGCGCCACACATGATATAACAGGTGGGGGCGGGAACTGATGGATGTGCCCGGCACCATAGCTCGGTAGAGCTAGAGTTGTGGTAGTTCGGTCGACGGCCAAGTGGGACCCTGAAGTACTCTTTCAGGTTGGATGTGTGTTGATATTATATTTGCCAATAAACTGTTCTGAATATTAGCAATCTTTATGAAAGGGCGAGGCAGTTGGCCGCCTCGGATGCCATAATTACACAGAGTAGTCCCTGTATTGTGGGTGCAGGACTTGTAGTACAATTATTTACACACACTTGCAAACATTGTATTCATTACTGTGTTTGGATACAGTGTCAAACAATATCCAAGAGGGTGTAGAAAGCCAATAAAAGTCTTTACCTTTATTTCAGACGTTTTATTAGTTCCCATGATGACACATAGTGGCGAAACCATTATATTACAACTTAATGCAGGCCCAGCACTCGTGGCCTGCTGGTGGCCGATGCAGAAAATAATGGCACGTGCTTTACGCGAAATTACATTGGAAGTATGGTGCACATTATACCCTGGTTCTTATTTAGGTTACATAATGGCTAACCCCTCTGCACTGGTGATGAATATGTTCCGGTTGTTACTTACTATGAATGTGAAGCGATTCAAGCAAAAGTTGAAAAGTGCCTAGGGTGACCATCATGGAGTGAAGTTCCCGTCCTGCCGCTAAGCCGAACTACATTGATGGTGTCGATATCGGCGGAGGATGGCCGAAACTGGCGTCAAAAAACACAAAATGCCGATATTGTACACAAATATTGCTATTGTAAAGTAATAATTGCCTATACAAAATTATTTTGATTGATGATTTCACACATAACAATGACATGCCCATACACACTTAAGCTCGGGTAGGTCATTGCACTTTAAGGATGATATTTCGAGTGATGAAGCCAGTGTTGGCAGTTTGCTGATAGATAAACAGGTTTACACTGGTAATACTATTAAATATAATTGCCACTAGAGAAATGGGCTGAATAATGTTTCTTTCCATTGTATTTCACTTATTGTGATGTACAGTATTTGATGTCCACTCTTTGCAGAGTGTTCCTATGCCGCGAACCTGAAGAGTGTGTTTCAACTGCTATGGGAAATGGGGCAATCTCCTTAGTGTCCTTTGAAATTCCACATTTGAAATTTGTTGGTTTCGTCCATCGCCATGTAATTAACACAAGGAGCCTCCTAAAAATCACAGCTCTACACTTTCGGAATAGTTTTCCCCACTGAATGAATGCACTGGGATTTACTTAGCACTTTGGGAATGGCCTGCAGGCTCGTCGACATCATGCAAATTAGAGGGACATCGGGCATTGTGGTGCAAACTGCTCTGAAGATCCCTCTAATTGCCAGTGTGTCTGACGGCTGCGATTTTTAGGGGGCAGGGGGCACCATTCTGGACTGCTTGTAAATTTATCCCAGGAGTTACCTCTTGAAAGAAATAAGCAAAATGGTTATTTGGGTCATGCAGTACCAGTCGATGAGGCGGTATAAAACACCATTCTCTGCGACATGCACAATGCACTCGTGGTCATTCTCGTCGACCTGGTGTCTGCTAGGTGGTCTATGCGAGTGTGTTGCTACAAGCGGGCATGAGGATACATGTGGACACATGGTTCATTTCAAATTCCCCCCTCCTCGGTTTCCGTATCACCCCGCAGTAACTCAGGTGAACAATCAGGCCATCAGGTGGTTGGTGGCTGCAGTTTGTGGTGGGGCCTTAAGTTGTGAGCTCTGCATGAGCTCTGTGTGACGCTGGCTACTGCTGACACAGGGTTGTGGCCCCGGCGATGGTTGTGAACCATGGCACATTTGCAGTGAAAGGGGTACCCCCCTCCACAAGGCATGCATATCAGGTGGTACAGGCGGCATGGCCACTTGGAACTGCGGTGAAAAGTGGGTCAAGTCCTGTTCTCCTGCCCTTTCATTTCTGCTGCTGCTAATGCTGGCTGGACTCTGATGTGGCTGTTGTGTTTATGAGGGGAAGGAGGGTGCCCTGCATTCATGCTTTTGGGGCCTGAAACACTTTCCCCACCGCTTGGTCGGTCATCTCCCAACATTGTGTCATCCATGGTGAGTGGCATCGGTGGAACCACAGTGTAGCCAGGCAGGAAGCTTTTCTGTAGGGAGCGCTCCCCCACAAGTGTTCCTGCTGACTCACCATTGGCGACGTCTTCGGAGGTCTCGCCCCGCCGCTTAGCATCGTGATACTACGGAATGACACAGTTGGGTTCGTGGTTCCTGCTGTACTAATTGGTGTACTGACTGGCATCGGCTGTCTCTCCACAGGGCTCCTATTGAACCCTGTGTCCCTTATGAGGATCGAGATGCCAGGCATCGCAGTGGGGAAAAGTCGCCAGACGATACTTCCGTCGGTTTCGGGACTTGAAGTGCCTAACTTGCTGCCTGGTATGGTGGTTGCTGCATCTTGATTTGCCTGGATGACCTCTTGGTCAGGCGTCTCGATGCTGGGTCCTTGCATGGCCTGGCGGATGTCGTCATGATGTATCGCTACCTTCCACAGGCTGCTTACCTTGATTAGGTAGGTCATGTACCCCAGCTTTTTAATTACTGTGTGGGGCCCACTCCATTTTGGAGCAAACCCCATGCAGTAATTTTTGGCAGTGCTGCTCAGTTTGTGTAACCGGACATACACTCGCTGTCTGGGCTTGAGCTTCCTTGGTGGGCGCGTCGTTGCTGATATCCACTGCAATATATGTTGTTCTTGGTGCCTGCGGGCTTTCTGCAGATCGGCCTCCCTGCTGTCTTGCCGGGCTGTGCGGTTTTCCTCTCCCACTTTCTCCTGATGTCTGCTGTGAATTCCCCAGGTAGGATGAGTTTCCTCCCCTGTAGTATGGCGGCTGGTGACTGGCCTGTTGCCTCGTTCACCTTTCGCCTGATGGTGAATAAGGTCATGGGAATATGTTGGGTACAAGTAGAGTAATTCTCACCTACTTGCATGCACAACTGAGTGTTCAGGTATTGGCTCCTATGCTCAGTCGGGTTGACTCGCAGGTGATATACGGCCATGGTATGGTATACCACCACCCACCTTGTACACAATACATTTCAGTATTTCCCAGTGAACTGAGTGCCATTGTTTGGTAACAAGGTGCCATGTCCGTGAACAAAGTAGGGGTTATCCCCAGCATGGGTAGAACTCTGCTTCCAGTACTGGTGCGATGTTACGTGCACGTCCACTGGAAACGGGATGTGCCACTATCCAGAGTGAAAAAGGGTCACTCACTACCAGGATAAAATATTTTCCTTTCGGGGTGAGAGGGTTAGGACCCATTAAGTACAATGAGATTGCCTCAAATGTTCTTTAGGTACTCGTGGCTGCTCTTGCGTGACCCTGTCTGCCCTGCGGCTCTAGTAGAGATTACAGGTAACATACGCCCTTACATACTGTCGTAGATCTCGTGTGACCCTAGCCAGTGCAACTGTCCCTGCACGTTTCTGGTTGTTTGTGAGGCTTCAGGGTGGCCTACAAATTGCTTGTTATGTGCATAGTATAACACGTGGTCCTGTATGCTCTTTGGCATGTATAGGCGCTATGTTGCTTCCAGGTGCAGCTGTCGCGTCTCGACTCGCGTCCCTTAAATGTGACACCACTCCTGGTTACCTTGTGTGTGGTCGGTGATACGATGTTTCGTGTCTGTACATTGTTGTTGCGCACTCAGAATGTGTACCTGCAACTCGTCCAATCTGAATTCTGATCTGCAGGCACTTCTATATAATTGAAACTCGTGCGGCCCTTGCCAGATGATCGGGGGGCTATGGTAGGGGAAAGTACGTTATCCCACTCGCCTCTATCCACCACTACTGTTTCGCCTGGAGCACGTGAAACATCTTTTGCCTGGTGATTCTCTGCCCCGGGAAGGCGCTGCACCTCAAAGTGGTACAATTGCAATATGAGTGTCCAGCATGCTTGTTAATTCTGGCTTTTTCCATGTAATGAAGCCAGAGTAAGCACCTGTTGTCAGTGCATAGTCTGACCCACTTGTACTCCAGGTAGGTCTGGTACCGTTTTACGACCCACACTACTGCAGACACTTACATTCGTTAACATCATATCAACCCTCCATTGCTCCGAACTTGGCACGACTCTGTTATATTATTAACGGCTACTGAGTTCCCCTAATTTGAAGACGACTACGGCCAAAGCTCTTTTCACTTGCATCAGTCTGCAGATATAAGTGTTTACTTGACTCATGGTGGGCTAGTGTGGTACAGTGTGTGAATCTGTTTTTAAGTTCGGTGAAACTTGCTTTGTGTTCGGCTGTCCATTGATAATTTCTGTTGGAATAAAGCATATCGGTTGGGGGCACTGTTATAATTGAAGAATCCCGTATATTATCCTGCAACCAGTTAATAACATTAAAGAATTTCTTCAACTGTTTACACATGCATGTCAATTAATAGATATTTATTATGGCCAAATTCTCCAGTGTTGGTTGGCTGCCATGTTCATTGACCAGGTGGACGAGAAATTGGAAGCATGGCTTGCCGATGTAGCATCTACTGTTTGTGCATGACAACCTGTTGATGGCTATATGTTCCGAGTACTAGCGACAGGTGTTTTATAAGTCATTCCATATTTCTGACCATATTACCATGTCGTCCAGGTATGCGAGGGCAAAGTCTCCTATGTATCCATCGAGTACCCAGACCATCATGGCTTTGAAGTTGGCGGTGAGAATTTTAGGCCGAAGGGAATTGCACAGAACTGGAACCATATCCCGTCGGGTGCTGTACAATCAGTTTTATGGTGGTCTTCTGGTTTTATTGGTACTTGCCAGTATCCGCTGTGCAGGTCGAGTGATGTCATTACTCTGGCT
The DNA here is from genome assembly GCA_029891345.1 of Dryococelus australis. Lineage (NCBI taxonomy): Eukaryota > Metazoa > Arthropoda > Insecta > Phasmatodea > Phasmatidae > Dryococelus > Dryococelus australis. The sequence continues at coordinate 118,392,253 of CM056997.1, forward strand.
TTTTCTATGGTATGGAGTGCATTTGACACTTATGTATGAGGCGGGGTGCTTTTAGTGATCAGTTGATGACACTAAAAACCATGCAAAAATGCCACTTCCCATATTTGATGTCAAGTTTATTGCACTGTTGTAGTGGCTGTGGTTGAGTTCAATCACAGCCTCAGCTAACATTTCTGTTATTTCCTAATTAATTATTGTACACTTATGTGGTTGGTAACTTCGCGGACCGGTAAAATGGGCTACTCGTGTTCCAGAGGTATGCTATGTTCTGCCACTGAGGCGCGACATAATGGGTCAGCTGTTGCAAATACGTCGTGCCCATCAGGAAGTAAGCTTTGCACAATGTTGTTATACTCTAGTGGAACTTTGTGGTCTAATATTCATTCAACTGGGCATCGGGTACACAACTTGTTGGTCGGGGGTTTGATATCTTACACTGTTTGCCATTCTTTTTGCCCAAAATGTATCATATGGGCAACTATCTCTACGATGGTATTTTGGTCAGTGAGCCAGGAAATGGCAGGTATAGCATCCTCCCATTGGTTAGCTGACACGAGGGCTATGGTGGTCTCAGATCTCATATGCGAACGGTTATTAGTGTATCTCCCATTGCCTCCCTTGCGTGCTGCCGTGTAGTGAGTTGCAGTATGTGGGTACTTGGTGTTCGTTTTCTCAGATCTACGAACCCGACATTCACAAAGTTGTGTTAAGCTGCGGTTTCTACTAATGCGTAACAAAGTTGACTATTGATTTTCACTGCGTGTCTGATCATTTTGTGATTTTGCTTAACTATTTGTCTAGGGCAATCTGCTGGTGAGTCTCTATTGCCTTGTGGCTAGTTTTCCAGGGGAAGTGAGCATCCGGCTCGCCTACCCCAATGGGTGGTTTCCAATCAATGGGGTGTTGTCTTCCTCTTCCACATTCTGGTTGGGGCATTTACTATGCCAGTAGAACTGTTGTTCCCCTTTGCAATATATGTATTCGTATGATGGGCATTTTTGGTATATTTGACCCCTTGCCATTCCCAGGGCTGGTGTTGCCTCTCCTATGCGTCTCTGTTCTGGGTTTTTGTGGGACCTTGCACTTGATGGCCCTTTGGCTCTGCACCCAACTAATTGCATTTCTGTACGATTCCTCTTCACTGTATTGCATGTTCAGCACGGGAAAAAACTTCCCAGTCCCATAGTGCAGTTTCATGCTCCCGACTGGCCTGGTCTAGCAACGCAGTGGAACGCATAAAATACTCCAAGTTGTGATTTATTAGTGGGACTAATGATAGCCTATTCTCTGGCCTTATGGTAGAGGCCACCATCTCTAATATTTTGGTCTCCCTCGTATTTCGATGGAAATCATTGATCTGATTAACCTTTCTACTTGCGAACGCGGTTAATGTTTCCCCTTGTTTTTGCATCTCTAGGACTGCTCTGCTCTGTGCCTGCAAGGAGGAATGCGTATTTGCGAACCAGCTTTGGAAGCCGCTCCAGAACTCGTCACAGGTTATGCCATACTCGCTTATCATGCGCGACCATAGACGTGCGTCCCCTGTGAGTTGTCCCCCCACACAATTTAGCCACTCTTGTTGATAGACACAGTACCTTGTTAGTCACGCCGTGCCATCATTTAAGAATGCCTGCTGGTCCTTGTTGGTCAGACCCCCGAATATGGGCAGGGACTGGAAATGGTCTGGTGTTTTGCCTGCCTTCGCTGATGTTGTTCTTGGTGCAGTTGTGGCCGCGCAGTGTGAATGTGTCCACATGAAGTCCGTTGGTTGCTGTGAGGTTGGTTGTGGCTGTGCAGTGCGACTGCGGCCAAACGAAGCCAGTTGGTTGTTGCGAGGCAGCCTGTAATGCCTATGGTGTTATCCTCATTCGCAGCTCTGTGGAATGGGCTAGTGGGGTGTTGTACTCGCTGCCTTCTATCTGTATGTGGTTAGGGGGCATGGCACTGTCAGATGTGGAGCTGCAGTGCACCACGTGCACTGGAAACTCCAGGCGACTGGGTTCACTAGGTCGCAACCGGTTATGCATTTCAAATGGTTGACCCACCCGTACGCTTAACCCACCACCGTTTATTCGTTGCCACTTTGAGAGAAGTCCTGATGACAATGCCATCTAAATAAATGACTCTGTGTTCCAGATACTTTTTGTACATAAAGAAGATTGATTGGTGGTTTTTGTATATGTAAATAAATACTTTAAGAAGATTGTTTTTTTTGTATATATCTATTTGTAAATACTGTGGTTGTTGGAAAAATTTGATATATTAAAATGCATTTCAATCTGAATATTTTTTTCATTTATGCTACCTCCAAAAAAAGAGTGTAGATCTAGAATTTTAAAACATACATCTTAGAGAAAATAAAATTAAGTCAAAGTTTCAAAAAAGTAATTATATAGTACTACTCTATCAAACTTTAAACAATATTTTATTTTAAATCATGTTGTTATTGTGTATAAAAAAATTATTTAAGCTTGTGGTAGTATGAAGGCACTTTATGTGATACAACAATCAAATTAAATTTTAATAGCTCGCACAAAGAGGAAAACATATACACATTTTTTATTTCACCAAATATTATCAAACATTAATGTTTATGAAACGAAACTAAGTTCAATGATTAACCATGCGAGATACAAATTAAAACGACGCTATAACTAATATGTGTGAAACAGTTGAGACAACTGCAAGAAACTCTACACGATTTTGTAGTCTCTGGCCACCCCCCTATTCAACCGTTCAACTAGACAACGTATGAAGTCCGTTATACGCACGCATAAACTTTTACTGAAAGTGAAAAAAATTGAGCATTCCTATTTTACTTATAATCTACAATATTGTCTACCTTTGCGCTGCTCGCTGGTGTTGTTGTGGCCCGGCACGGCAGTATAAACTTTTCACGGCACTTAAGAAAGAAGAACGTCCTGCATCTGCCGTTTGGATCAACAAGTGGCATTATGGTGCCTGTAGTTTCTAATCCTGCTGTCGGCGGAGCTGGGGGCTGGGATCTCCCTCCCCTCATGGCAGGGGTGCGTTCGTCATCTGTGCTGAAGGTCGGCGTACCGTTCAAACGGCCATTTGCGTGACACAGTGTCGTCCTTATTTGGACATGTTTGCAGATAAGAACTTTCATTCGCCGATAATTTCTTATACTCCTTTAGGGCATTTATATTCTGATAATTCCTACTACTAAGTGTAACGATGGTAGCTCCTAATATGGTATTACATACAGTCGATTGGCTCCTGTATTTTCGGAGTAAAATAACGACTTTTCATCGGGGTTTGGAATTATTTCCCCCTCTAGGAATTAATTGAAATGTAACAGTATATATGCTTTTGTCTTACTGCTCGTTCGAGGTCGGACGTTCGGCCTCGAGGCAGCATCATACATCAGAAGTTATGTAACTTACCGCTCTACTTTTTATCACTTGATAGTCTCTTCAAGCAGTAGGTCATGAAGTCACTTCGAAGTAAGGTTAGACGCCCTAAAATGGTCTAAAACTTTTCTAAGATCAATTTTGCTTGGAGATATTATGATTTCACTTAAGAAATGAACGACTGTTAATACTTTTAGGAATGTCTGTCGAGCAGTCGTCTGGGTGTATAAACCTGCAGTTCTAATATTTGTATTTTTCCCCTCGAAAGTTTTAGGCTCTCTAATTGCGAGTAGTTGCTTATGTCAGTGGACAAGGGGAGAAAATTTAAATCTTTTCTTGCTTAGTATGTAATTCAATGGCAGGCAAGTCAAACTCAGCCTAGAGGTTTGCGTTTGTTAATATTGCTATATTTTATAAATTGCAAGGAATGGCAAAATGGTAAAAATTACTAAGTTCTTTCTTGTGAAATTTTAATGCGGGATTTAAAGCGAGATTTTCCAAGTAAGACCCATTAAAATGAAGGTTAGGTGAATTAATTTAGAATTAAAATTAAAATTATGCTGTGGCCTTTGGTTGGCCTTATATAGCGAGAAAATTGTTTGTTGCGAAAATAGTAAAGTATATATCTATTTTCCATGTTGGAAATATTGTTGATAATTATTACAGAGGCGTAAAGTGCTGTTTTATGATATGTTTTATTAAGTCAATATGGGCTTCGATTTTCATATAAATATTTTTCATACATGTACCTGAGGTCCAGTAAGTGGACAGTATTTCCACAGAGATTATCTTTTAGATCTTATGTTTTCAAAGAAACTGTTTTTTAACAGAGAATATTTCTGAAATAGTAGTTTTTCATAGAAAATATATCGTATTAGAATATTCTTGAGATCGTAATGTTTGCTCCAATAATTTGTGAAAACTATATTTATATACATATCAAATCTATGCTTTGCACACAAAAGAAATGAAAATGGAACTGAATAAATTAACATTCTTTACAATACATGTTTTTTTTTTTTTTTTTAAACTTAGCTCAAACTAATGATATTCCTGGCCTACTTGAGAAAACTTTTGTGTTACTCAGATCATTTTTGGGGCTCAGCCATGCTGCATCTTTGAGTCAAGGATGCAGCGAGGCTCTGACAATTAAAAACAGTTCGGGATTACCAAGGGGAATAAGTAATAATCTTGGGTGGATCCTTTTTAAAGGCAATCTTGAAAAAAGTGTATCAACATAAAAATATAGCAGATTAATTGAATGTTATAGCTGAGAAAAAATAGTTTTCTTTTTTTTGGTGTGACAATTCACATAAATTTCTATTACTCGCTATACCGATAGTGCTTACAACTTACATAACATCTTTTCCGAGCGTATTCCAATATCAGGAAGCAATACTGTCCCGCTGCGAAGCCAGTCTGTATCAATATCACCTACAAAAACATTCCTGCGGAATCGTTAATATATAACACAATAGAGAATTCTGTTTACAGAGAGTCGCGAAAGGGCAAACTATTTTTATATGAAGACTGTAATTCTATATTACTGTAAAACAAATATCTTAATGACGTGTGTAAGATATATTTTATGGTCTATATCAAACATAAACGGTTTCACGGGATATTTGTAACATATAAATAAAAGTTACTCTGTACCAACACTTAATGTGAAAATCAGTTAGTTTAGTGTGTAAATCATTACAACATTTTATTGCGAAACGTGAACGCTACGAATGTTTTTGTATACTAGGCATGTGTATTCAGAAAACAAAATGTGTTTGGAACTATCCCGCAGTATGCGCTGGATTAGTAGGATACTGCACTTCCCTGGGCTCGGTCACTGCCATCGGAGGAAGTGTTGTAGGCATTGCCTAGAAATATGCATGATTGCATGGTTTTCCTTATTTTGTTAGGCTGGGAGTCGATTCTAAAATAATACATATTTTCATATTCGAAGACAATGCCCTGCGCTAGGCGCTGCCCTCACAGGGAAGCGAGACAGAGATAGAACGTTCTCTCGACAGCAAGTGAATGTGTAACGGTCTAGTTCAAGTATTCCTGAGTGGGCGGGCGGTGCAGACACAAGGCAGGCTCTCTGGGCAGAGCGGACATCTCAGGCATTAAACAGAAATGCTACGGGAGACAGAGGTTTGAACTCATGCTTTATTAGTAGATATGTGAGACTAGTAGGGAGAGGGTGCTGCAGTTAGGAATCTTCAAGTGATTTTGGCTTCAGCCAGGGTGATGCAAGCACCTCCCTGGTGAGGGAAGTGGAGCTACGTGGCCATTCTCTCCGGTTTCCCAGTAAACCTGAAACTAAAATTAATGGAATTGAGCGGCCAGTGGGTATCAGCGTGCCGACGCCCACTGGTTTTTGCGCGTTCCGGAAGAGACGAAGGTTTAGATTAAGATTAACTAACCTAATTGGTTTATAATAATATATGTCCTCGAGGACATATGTATTAACTTAGTGCTGTGCTACCTCGCGGCGGCCATTTTCTGTAGCCATTGGCTGCAACAAAGCATATCTACGGCCATATTCTGCGAGTGCACTAAGCTTCGCATAGGGGAGGGATGATTGATTTTTCTTTTTCGCATGCGAGGTAGCTCACCAGCTGCAGCAGAGAGCCACTCGTAGCCACAAGCCACTGCAGTTAGTTGCGGGTATAACTGCCCAGTGAACGCCTAGGAATCGGCAGTGGCGAACAGACAATACATACATGCAGCAGGCTGGGAATGAGAGGTGTATTATTGTCTAGTTAAAATATGTAATGTTGTAAATTATAAACTAATTTGATCTAGCCTGAGCAGTCTCTCCTTAAGGACTGCTCAAGTTAGTCTATTGCAATAGACTTGTGAGGTTGCGCAGGTGCTATTATGCTTGGCATGGTAGTGTATTATACGCAGGGCTAAGGGGGCCTATGCACTAAAAGTGATTAAGGTCGCTTATAGCGTTGGGTTTCCTCGATATTATAGTCCCCAGGGGCACTTATAACTGGATTGGCATGTTCCATATTAGAATCATAGATGTGTTGAGCCTGTTTACGAATGACTTCTTGCAGCATTTCTTGTTTTAGTTCTGCGTTCTGATAGGGACATAACGGAATGCATTTTCTGCCAGTCTTAAGGCATTAATTTTGCACCATTTGCAAAGACTTTATGTGAGTATTAGCACAGTAAGCCCAAGATGGGGCTGCATATGTGAGAATGGGTAGGACCATAGTTTGATATAAACGAATCCCATTTTTCTGCGACAAACTTGAATCGCGGTTAAGTAGTGGATATAGAGCTGACATGCGGCCATAACCGAGCTTTCGCTTGGCCTCCACGTGACATTGCCATGTCAGCTTTCTGTCCAGAGTGAGACCTAAATATTTAACCTCAGTTTTAAAAGGAATGGCCTCTCCAAAGAAAGTTAATAAGGGGAGATAAGTAATTGCGGTTGCGCGTGAAGGGTAGCGCCTCGCATTTACCTACGTTTATTTTAATTCGCCACAGGCGAAAATAAGTTTCTAGCTCAGCGAGCTGTACCTGGGCACTCTGAATGGATATTTCAGCTCTAAGGGACCTAGTGTAGAAGACCGTGTCATCTGAACCAATACCTAAATTAATATCTCTGTTAAGGGGACGCGGAATATCGTGGGTATAGACATTATATAAGATTGGCCTAGAATGCTGCCCTGGGGGACTCCGGCCCTAATGATTCTCTTATCTGACATAGCTCCTTCTAAAGATACAGAGAAGGGGTGTTTATCTAAGTTGGAGTCTAAAAGCTTGATATAACAATCTGGGAAGTTGGTTTGATATCGTTTGAAAATTAGCCTTGCGAGGAAAACCCTATCAAAGGCCTTTTCCACGTCCAAAAATGCCGCGACCACGTAATTTCTCCAATTAAAAGTGGTGGTGATATGTTCAGACAGCTTAACTAGTTGGTGGACTGTTGAGTGGCTTTTTTTGAAGCCAAATTGCTCGTTAGGGAACTAATTTGTTTCGCGAGTATGGTTATTTAGGTGGCGCAATAGGACTCGTTCGTGAATCTTAGAGAGCGAGCTGAACAGACCGATAGGGCGATAGTTCTGAAATTGGTTTGGGGCGAGGTGAAGTGCGGTACAATGCCTTAAATAAACTACTACGGCCAATCAGTTCATTACGAACGGAGAAGAACAGGAGAAGGTGGGGAAGAAAGAAAAGGGGGCGAAAAAGGAGGGGATCCGAGCCGAGCAAAGAGTGCGCCACAACCGCTGAAGTAGATGGCGTTAACGAACTTAACGCGACGGTACTAACGTCGCACAATTTTATTGAAGCAGTGACGTGTAGTGAGTTTATTTTTTACCGGGTAAGCAATATAATAGCCCCACATATTTGAGTGTTTTATATAACATTTGCTAGTGCCGGGTCGTGGTTCCATTTTCAAATTCTACTAAAAAAAATGCAACTTCCAACTTTGCTTACCCTCCAATGTATTTACCGTTCTACAATACCTAACATTAGTTATAAAACTGAAACGAAATGAATGTAATCATAATTAAACTGAATATTATTTAGAGAGCTTATTACAAATTATATGAAAACTCCCGTTTTCCCGAACACTTTCATCAACTTTCCAAGGAAATGAAAACTGGAGGACGCAAACAGAACGACTGCTTACCTTGCCGAAGGAACGCGGCAGGGTAACTCGCTTACGAGTTTGATTCATCGCGAATCGCTCCCGTTTGTGGGAATAAATATTAGATAGCAGCACTATGCGTGTACAGTACAGGAGTTACGAAAACTCTATTTCTCGAATCGGAAACGGAAAACTCAGATTTAAATGTGTTTAAATTTAAATTTAAGGCGGAAACTATAAAGGAGCAAACATTTCCAATATGCATAGGGTAAGCATTGCTTACCTTGTGTCTATGGAATAAACGCCATGTATTAAAGTAATAGTATTTCTCATTTTAAAATTATTGATTTAAACAAACACGTTCATCATTGTTGGCAGAGGCCGTGGTGGCTGAGTGGTTAGCCTGCTCGCCTCCCACCAAGGCGAACCGGGTTCAATCCCCGGCCGGGTCACTCCAGGATTTTCACGTGTGGGAATCCTGCCGGTGGATGTCGATGGTTAGCGGGTTTTCTCGGAAATCTCTCTATTTTCCCCTACCCTTTCATTCCGGCGCTGACCCATACTCACGTTAATCACCCGCGTCGGCTCTCAAGACCTCACTGTTAAGAGCTGCCCAAATACCGTAACTCACTCATTGTTGTCCATAAGACTTTAACAGTTTTCTTGCTTTGGGGTAGGTCAGTATTAGGTACATGCGCAGAAGATGAATAAGCGGTCTACCTCATCTGTAGCCTATGGTTCTACCACGTAATATATAATTTTTTGTAGGTGCGACAGCTGACAACAGTGTTACTGCTGCCGTCTGACAGTGGCTGGTTACGGCGCAGTAGCAGCGACAGACTGTATTTGTTGGTTTCGACGGACCCAAGCTAAGGTTTATTCCACTCAGGTTGGGAAGCTCAATACTTTTAGTTTGGCAACTAAAATTTTCCGCCACTTGGTAAGCGCTGTTGTCGCAATGTGTACCAGATTTTTTTCTATTTTCTACGTTAAAACAAAATAATTACAATAATCATAAATCAAATATAAAATAACTACTTAACTAACTGGAATCTTTCGCCTTTAATATTCACGTAGCTTAGAAATTTAATTTAAACTGACCTTTTTGGAACACTAGCGCTTTCCTAGCGGAGGAAAATTTCCCTATGTCAAACTCTCCCATTAGAAAACTCGTTTTGTTCCTTACCGAAGCCAAAGTAGTGAACCCGCAAGCTTTGTTCCACTGCGTGCCCGTATTTGGAGTGCGTACCGCAGCAAATGTCGGCGTCGAGATTCAGAGAGCCGCGGTCTGGCACCGCACTTTTTTTTGTTTGTTGGCTCTCGCATGGCGTGTAGTGCGGCGAGCTACGTCGCTCTCTGCCACCCGGTTCATCAAATATTCATGTCAGTACCAGTCAGTTGGTTTTACGCGTCAGTCGAGCGCAACTGCGCCGCGTCCCTTCCGAAAGACAGCATCGTGATGTACAAAGTGGGACCGAACATACCGATTCGGCGTGCAAAGCTAAAGTTTTCGTAAAAAAAAAAAAAATATCCGTGGACGTAGCTATGTAAAGCCAAAGAGGGAACAACGGGATCCGGGAGTGGTGCTGTAGTGCCGTCCGCGATGACGTCACAGGGGCGGCCAGCGGCCTCGTTCATCTCCCAACCCACGGCCGGCCATTCCAGAGACCCGTAACCCCAGAAATGATTAAAAAAAAAATAAATAAATAAATAAATCGAATTTAATAAACGTTTCTTAAAAAAGTCTATTTCCGATAGGTACGTGAGTTTCCTAGGGAAAAAAAACTCTGCATACGAAAACCTCCACTCGCACGACCCTTGCTAGAGTGCCAATCACCAGTGTGTACATTTATTTACGAGTTTAAAAAATTTAATTTCCATACATGGGAACAACTATAAATAGAATTAAAAAATCGAAGAACATGTAACATTAACCTTACAATCACCCCACCACCATAACCATCCCCCTACCACCGCCCAATATTAAAAATCGCAAGAAAATCGAAAAAATAATTCTAAAAATCGAGGGACATATAATGTTACCCCACCCCACCTCACAATCCTAACCTTTCCCCTCCCTCCTGTTCCTTGACATTATGTTACAAATTATACCTCCATCTATAACGATCAATGGTATCTGACCAGTGGCCATGAAATTATACCTTAAACCCATATATTTTTTCCAGTATTAGACAGTAACATTATTTTCGTGATTCACATTTCAACCACCATAGATAATTTACTGTTGGCAAGAGTGCTATCGCCCTGTACCAAATGGTGACGAGGTCATGTAAAGTGCCATAAATTGCCTAATTGTTTGGTAATACACATTGGCCATTTTAACTTTTCTCCAGTCTCAGCGATTTATCACGTGCTACCGCAGTGTTTTACTAATTCTGCGGTATGATCAGTGCTTATAGATATGTGAAGTTGGCCAAGAAAATTACGTACTGTTCACGGTAAAAGGAGCCCTTTCAAAAGACCTGCTTAAGGTCTACCTGTATGCACATTATGTGTTCTTCTGTCTTATGTAAAATTAACACTGTCATAGGCCTCATCACTTTATTCATACGTCGGTCAAGTTAAACTGTGAAATTATTAGAAAAGACTCATTGCAACCAACCGTTTTGAGCAGTGTAATGTCTGTGTGAAACCGTGGTCGTTTTAAATTATTTATTTATATAAAAATTTTTCGTTTTTATATAGTTAGGTCGTTCATTTGCGGAGGGTGTAAACCAAATTCTCTTTTTTTTTCTTCTCTAATGTTTCGATATTTGCTAAGACTTTTATTGTGAATGACGTAAAATGAACACACAAAATAATAGAGCAAAATAGGCTAATGAGTATTCCAACACCAAATTTTATCTTATTATTATATTAGCCTTCCCCATTTTCTCCTTTGGTTTAAGTCTGTTTTCTGCTTTGAAGTAATACTTTCCTGTTCTTGTATTGCGTATTTTGCAGCTCAGCAACTTCCCGCATTTAATTATGTATATCGAAGCAAATGTGTTTTCTTCACTAAAACATAATGTAATTACTTAAAATAATATTCAACTATGCCACATGGTGCTACAAAAGTTGCAGTAGGCCTATACTCCATGGTTAAGGCCCTATTACAATAGATGATTATGTTAACATCATCTCGTAGGAAAATACGAATTCTGCACACAATCGCATGCAAATTTAACAGAGAAATTGGGCTTAATATAATATGTTCTAGGACATGGAATTCGAGCATAGAACTTAATGTATATAATTTCGTTTATAACTGCGTCGAAGTGTTTTGCCAGCAAACCAGGCATAATTTAAACTATAAATCGATAATATTAATTTACTTCTAGTCCCAAACACAAAAGTTAACAGAAAAATAATTTGTAATTGGTTACGACAAAAGTTCTTCCGTAAAATAAAATTCGCGTCTCTGCTTTGCCAAGATCAATTGATAACATAGTTAAATATCGTCAGATGTTTCAAAATAATCAGCAGACAAATATTGTTGAAATAGATATCTTCATTAAAGTCCAAGACACATTGCACGTGATCTAGTATAGCGTTATAGGCTGTTCACGGTAAAGTGAGCACTTTTGAGTCCCTAGTTTCTTTTTGTTTTCAGCCATTTTTTTAATCCTTTAGCCACCATTTAAAATAAACATTGCCATGTAAGTAATGGACACAGTGTGTATATTAGACCGCACTCAGAAGTTAACGTCTAAGGCTAAAATAAGATATGTTTATTAACTATTATTTCAAATGAGAGGGCTTCTAAAAGTGCTCACTTTACCGTTATTAGTCTATAACTAAATGCCTCCAATAAAACAAAATTTAAAATTAAATATTATTGAAGAAGCAATATTCGAGGTATAGTTTTGGTATATGGGAGTGGTAATAATACAATAATTTAGCGCCCTTTAGCTATAAATGGACTCGATAGCGTCTGCTATAGTATTGATGCCAGTGCGAGTACACTACAAAATAGTTACGAGTTCGGAATTCGAACTCGTTGTAACACTGCCAGACGATACACCAGTGGTGGTAACTATTTCCTCCACGAGTCTTCAGGAAACCAGGACACGCTCTCGACGATAAAAGTGGGCTGTCGGAGAGAGAGAGAGAGCGAGAGAGAGAGAGAGAGACTGTGTGTTCCCGTCCGACCGCGAATCCTTAGGGATGCTGTTCTGCCCTAGGATTCATCTGCGAGACATGACGTTGCTGTCTTCCACCTCAGCTTTGAACTAAAGCACTGAAACGGACCTCAATCAAGCGGCTTTAAACGTAAATAACCCTACACGTAATGTTGTTTAATTTCTCTTCAAACCAGTGACAAACATTAAGCCAGTGTAAAAAAAAATATTAATTACATCATAATAATTTAATATTACATGCACTGAGAAGGTCTGGCTGAATCAGTGTTTGTTTGGCGCATGGCGCAAACAAATTAATAGTTTGTACAGGGGCAGTGAAATATTTTGTCTTTGAAAACATATTATTTTTCGTTCTTATTTGGTTGCGGGGGCCGCGGTGGTGTAGAGGTTATACTCGTCTCCCACCAAGACGCACCGGGTTCTATTCACGGCGGGGTCGCTTCCCGATTCTAGCATGTGGGAACCGTGTCGGACGATCCCGCTGGTCGGCGGGTTTCCTCGGGGATCTCCCGTTTTCCCCAGCCTTTCATTCCGGTGCTGCTCCATACTCTCCTCGCTTCACCCTCATCGGCTCTCAAGACCTCGATGTTACGGGCCGCCCAAATCTCTTCACTTACTTACTTTTTTGGTTGCTTCAAACTGTAATATTTGGTTCGTGCAACTAAAAATTTATTTGGTATCAATATAAACAGTTTCCGTTAGCATAAAAGGGAGTTACAGCCCGAAAGAGATTCGAAAGTAGATAGTTCGCGCGCGGGTGCTACGTCCTCTCAAACTCAGCTACTAAGGAAGTTGGAATGTTTTTAAATACATACATTTCTAATACTGGACAACGTGCATGAATAAATATTTCAAATTTTACAGCTTTATTTTTACTTTCCTCTTGATCCTGTTTAATTATGATGTTTATACAATTAATAAGCATCAATAAATTTACTAACAAACACTGTTACCTTCTTACAGACACAAAAATTACTAACAAACTCTCGAGCAGTTTTTTTTTTTTCGAAGGAAGGTAATCAATTGAATGGCCCAAAAATTATACACAGTTTATTTAAATAGATATTTTGTTGTCAGTATAATTATACACAAACGTTTCGATTATTCAAACATGTATTTTGTTAAATGAACAAAATTAGTTGTGTCACTTTTAACGTTTTGTTTCCTTTACAAAATATTTTGTCAGGCCAACTAAATAAGTTTTTGGCCTTATAAAAACAAGGGTTTTAGGGCGTTATTCATTAATATTACATTGAACAGTAATAAACGTTTTCCATGAAATAATTTAAAAAAAAATGGTCTATTGTCAAATTTGGCAATAACATGTAACACGTCATGAGGAGCGAACTGGAATAATGGGGCGACCAATCCATAAGCCAGGTGCTTCACCTGGTTTTGCTGCATTTAGATGAATGTGGAGGGGGTGGAGGTAGCAACTGGGAAACAACTGACACAGCATACCTAGGGGGCGAAGTTATGTTATTTAGTATTATCACGCTATACAATTTATTATATGATATATTTTAAGTAGAGCCGCGAGTATTTCACGAATTCATTCGGAGACGAGGTCGACTCCAAACACTCGTTCTTTTCTTCTACTATTCTGATTGGATGACAGTTGTTTAGACGCGCCCCGTTTATTTGTGTGCTAGTAATGAGCTGGAAGCAGTAGTGTGAGTGAGTGTTTAACAGTGAGTCATGTACAGAGGCCTCAGTTGATCATAGCAACCAATAATCAAACGATAATGTCTCGGGTGTATAGAGGACTGTCTAGCCTATCTTACTGCCAACTTAATCCGCGAAATACTCGGGGTTCTAATATTATAGGGCTATATGTAATGCTAATAAAATTGTTATGCAGCAATAGTTTGCTGCATGCTGATGAACTTGAGCTTCATGCAAACTACTGCAGTTACTGACTAATGGGGGATGGTGGGTTTGGTTGGTTGGTGTTAATTTAATTCATGATGCACCACTCTGACAGTCGTTTTCCGCCGCTGGGAAGGTGAAAAAAATGTGGTTATGGGCGGAGGGCTCTGATACCCCCATGTACCAGGTCTCGAGCTGGGTCTACAAGGTTCTGTACGACCTTATTTACCGAGCCCCTTGCACATGTCTCCTCCTTGCGCCTCTCCAACACCAAAATGCCCAACCAAATCACGTCGCCCCTGTAGTATACAAGTAATGCACAGTCGTAGGTAGAAGTATTATAGGCTATTCACGATAAAATGAGCATTTTTGAAATCCCTGCTTAAGATCAACTTGTATGCACATTGTGTATTCTTCCGTCTTACGTAAAATTAACACTGCCATGCTTTATACATGCGTTGGTCAAGTGACTCTGTGAAATTATTAGAAAAGTAAATATTTTACAGATATGCTATTTTTACACTTCGACGCGTTAAAAAGACAAACAGAAAGTGAAATAAATAAATTTAAGTTATCATAAATGGTTGCCTAACACTTTTTATTCGACGTTAAGAAACGAAACTACTTTCCCATCCATCGTTACCAACTTAACTGGGCGCATGTCACTCAGGGCACCCGTTAAAACATGTGCATGTAGGTGCAGTGACTTTTTTCTAAGGTTGATTTCGAAAGTGCTCACATTATCGTGAACAGCCTTTAGTTGTGTAGGTTTTTTTTGTATAGGCTATTCACGGTAAAGTGGGCACTTTTTAAAGCCGTCTCATTTGGATTAATAATAAATAAATGTATTTTATTTTAGTCTTAGATGTTAATTTCAGAGTGCGGTGAAATAAACATACCGCGTTTATTACTTGCATTGCAATATTTATTTTAAAAGATAGTCAAAGGATAAAAAATGGCGGAAAGAAAAATGTAACTAGGGCCTCAAAAGTGCTCACTTTATCGTGAACAGCCTATAGGGTTTGACGTCTCGTTGATAGCGAGGTCATTAGAGACGGGAGTTGCTCAGAAAAGTAACAGACACGGAATTGGCGATGGCTAGAAGTAACATGACGACACTAACACACAGAAAACATATACAACAGACAACACAATGTGTGAAATATGAGGCACAAAAACGTAAGAATGCTAAATAATTATTGAATGGGCGAGAAAGAGGTTCTGTATAACTCCGTGTCTGTGAGGGTGACGTTGCGAAAGCTTTGGTACGTGTAACGAATTTTCTGGTTAGAGTGCCAACGTAGCTGCGCAGTTCCGATCGTCCAAACTGATTACAAGATTAGTGTACTTATTTAAAACCAGAACTATTGCCGTTCTATCTCCTTGGTAACCCAAAAATAGCGTGGAAACTGGAAAACAAATCCACTACAGTGACGCTTGAAGGCAGTGTGACGAGTTGCGTTTCCCGGCACCGTCTAGACTGTAAATAGGAAGACACACACACACACACATTTGATCTTACCTATCTGAAGTAACGCGTACCATTTTTACACACAGCAACACAACATGAGTCTGCAAGAAAAAATACTTGTGGACATTACAAACGCATGCACAAATAGGAACACTAGAAGGAAATTTGCTACTACTACGAAATTACAATTGGCAACTGTGTTCAGAAAATATCTGGAGGTTTAAATGTGCTCAGAAGAACTTGACTTCCCCGTTAGCAAAGTACTTGTGGCTCCGAAAATATTGACAACATAATTGAAATACTCTGCTTAGGGTAGTGGCATTTGAAACTCTAATGTTAGTTAAGAATCACTCCAAAATCTTTAATAATCCTTCAAAAATAATTACTTTAAATGAAGCTTTTGGGAATAGCTAGTGGAAGAACAAGTATTCAGTTCAGGTTTGCAGTAGTAAAGTCGGAAAAAGTCATGTGTTTAGGAAACACCACATGGCTGTGTAAAAATGTTATATAAGGTAGTATTAATGATTTTACGTGAATAAAAAAACTTTATTTGAGATTGTTAGCTGAAATTAGTTGTTAAAACGTAGAATTTGAAGATATAGAAGTTCCCGACGGTAAAATATGCCGATGGGGCGTCTCTCCGGATGTCCAGAAGTCTTACCTGTATATAAGCAAACGACTGACTGTGCTAACATACAAATCAATGGCACTTTGACGTACGTCTGACAGAGTTATAGCTACCCTGTCTGAAAGTTAAGCGGAAGGGGCTAATAAGACCTACTTATTGCTTTAAAAACACCTCGCGTCTTCGTCTCTAGTAGACGGCCTGCAAATTTTAGGGCGCGAACTCGGACTTCCCTAAGAAAGATCTCAATTTAACGCCTAGTGCACAGCCCACCCGGGCTGGCTGCCTGACATCACGTAACAAGTTGACCACCTTCTTCTCGAAAAGTTAACATTAGAAAGTTCTTTAAAAACTTGCCAATCACGGGGGTTACATTTCTAATTAATTTGTACTGCCACCTAAAACTGCTCCAACGACCAAAAATGCAAACAGTCATACGGTCTTGTAAGCTCATGTACACAATGTTAAAACCGAAAGACATAAATGGCGGCCAATTATAAACAATACTGTTAAAAGCAAAATAAACACTATGGACTCAGTTTCAAATGAAAATAAATATATCTTGCACAAAACCAAATTAATCGTGTGAAAAATAATATCGAGCCTGTTAAAAAAAAAAATACGTGTTAATTGTTATTCATTCTTATAGCTTAGTAGTTTATGTATTTTGCAGGAATGACCAATGTCACAATTTGGTATATGCCGAGGGGCACAGTGTGATACAAGAGAAATAGTACCTGCAGAGTAGGGCCCGCCATGCGAGACTTCCCCGACTTAGGCTATCCGACACCGTGTAGGCGCGGAAATGCTAACACAACTCTTCCCACGCACATGGTCATCCGACACCGCCCAGGTGCGAAAATGGCTTGTAAGCACGCACACATCCTGTTACCTGACACCGTCCAGGTGCAGACCTACTCTGCTGACTTTATGGTTACCCGACACCAAGGAGGTGCGAAGACGGCTTGTAAGCTCACACGCACCCTGTTACCTGACACCGTGCAGGTGCAGACCTGCTTTTGCCAACTAAGATATTTTGACAGATGGAGGTTTTTCTAGGAAAAAAATAGAAATTATATGTATTGAAACGCTTTTATTTAAGGTTTTTACGAATTTTTTTTATAATATTTTTTTTAGCCAAAAATAAGGAAATTTTTATGGAATAGGGGAAATTTTTAGGGAAATTTAGTCTATTTTTTGGAATAAAGGGAAATTCCAGATAAGGCCGGAAGTCTCTGAAGGATTTTTCTGGGAGAGCCCTATTTAGCACCTGGGCAAAATAGGAAATTTTTAGGTGATTTATAGGGGAAAAAATCTTTTTTTGGTAAAAACAAGAGATTTTTGGGTAAAAACACGTGAATTTGTAAGAAAAATTCCAAAATGGCGGAATCCAAGATGGTGGCCAAAATCCGTCAATCCAAATCCTGGAATTCTGCACCAGCTCTCTCTATGCCCTACTACTTAGCTTAACAAGAGTGTGTTACAAACATCTCAGCATTCACTTGGTGGGATTTTAGGACACCATAAAAAACTGAAATCAGATTGGCCGGACTAAAGGCTAAAGGTGGGGTAGGCCGCTCATACGTCTTCTGTGCATGTATCCAACATTTACCTACCCCAAGAGTACACAACTGTCAAAGTCACATGGTCAACAGTGATGACAGTGTTAGTTTATATCTTAAATTTTAAATGACAAGCACTGTACTATGAATAAAATACTTGTACCGATTTGAATTTAATCGAACTGCCTTACAAATGGGTTAGAGGAAGTATACAAACATCTCAAGATATTTGTTTATAAATCAGTTTTCTAACCTAATCTCCAAACAATGCGGTTTTCCCCAGATGTGTTGGCAGGAAAGCAGTTCAATGATGGGACTCGGAGATTGGTTGTGCGCAGCCAGCGAGATCGGTCTATCTCGTCTTTAGTCTATGAACCGGATCGCGAATTGAATGCAAGTTGTTCCGAATGCAAATGCGAAGATTAACTACCGCGTCACCCTGTTCTGTAACCTAAAACTGGTAACATTAGTTTAGCTGTTCCCAGATATGGCACAAATGTGGCTTGGTTTACGGACAGACAAGCGAATTATTCTCTGCGTGTTCGTGTTATGTCAGAAATATAGTTATGAAGCCAAATAAAAATTTTTCTGAACGCCGAGGAAAATAATTTAAAATGCTAAATGCCACTTGTGTTAATTATATTTTGGTTTTCAAAACTGATTTCCCAGCACTCGTTTGGCTATAAGTAATTGAAAAGACTGCAATCGACAATTTAATTAACAAAAATATTAATTAGTTTTGTCGCGTTTTAATTGCATTTCGCGTTAATATTTACAGGTTACACAACGCTTATGCGTCATTAGAAGAAGAAAAAAAAGTGTTCCATGCCAGCCAACTCTGAATTAATATCAACTTTTTATTAGTTTCAGGAAACGTGCGCTTAATTTCACAAACTCGAAGCTCCATTTTGAGTTCGTAGAGCAAGAGAATTAAACACACAAACATGCCCCTATAAATTTCCCTAATGATAGTAAGCACCGAGAGATCCTCGCTGCCTTTGGCAGGAAATGTACTTTTATCATTAAAAATAATATAATAATGAGCTTTAATACATATTTGAAATACACATTTATGAAAAAGATATAAATAACATTATATATATGATAAACAAGTATATAAACAGCATAGAGACTTGCATGTGTATACTAACATCAAATTCTTTAAAATTATAGAAACTCGCTAATAATTTGTGTTAACACTCCCCTCGAAAAAAAAAAATGGTTTCCTAACTAACCGGAAGAAATTTTATCCGATTTTTATTCTGTGATTGATCCTCATTTTAAAGTTACCGATTAGGATCAGTAGGCGAAACAGGGGAGGGCAACGCGGCTTGAGCACTAAACTGAACCTAAACTTGGCGAAAATCTGCGCATACAAACTATCATAACTTTTCGCTGTATTTATACTCAGGATCACTCACGCCACACACGGACGTCATATCTAACTACCGCACGCTTATCGTCCTTTTCACAAACCATTTCATGAAATTCACCTCATGCAGTTCTAAGTTTGCAATATTTAAAATATCACGTATCATCCTGACTAATACAAATTAATAACTATCGTACAATCAAATAAATATTAGAGAATCTAACATTGTACCATTCGTACTATATTACTATAGACGTATGCAAACACAAACATGTATACAGTTACTTTCAAGGACGAGAGATCTCCGCCAACTTGGATGTCCATATATTCCTACACAACTTAATTTCCGGATTCAGTATTTAAAAGTAGAGCTCATCGATGTACGGGGAACATCATAAGAATTATTTCGAAACTCAACTTCTTTGTCTCCTATTACTTTTTTCACATCTAAGACCGTAATCGTAGGTTCCCTAATTATTTAATCGGTTTTATCACTCACGGAAAAATTACGGATATAACTGACACCGTACAAACTTAAAAAAAATATCTCTTACGTGGACCTGTGTGCCATGTCAATGTATGATTTTTAATGTTCGGGCAGGTAAAAAATAATAATTGGAAGATGTATGGGATTTCTCCTGCGTATGTACCCCATGTGTTTGTGTTTCCTAGAAACTCGAAGGAAACTGCCGTGTATATAGATACATGGGTATTCAAATGTAAGTTTAATATACTCCGAAAGCTTGATTGTCAGCTCTCAGTTGGTAGGTTTTTGTCGGAGGTCTTGAGCGTACGTGAGGTGAAATCAGGTGTAAATGGAGCAGAGGCGGAATGCAAGGGTGGGGAGCAAACTGTAGTATCCGGAGCAACCCCGCCGGACACGAATCATCAAAATTTTTTGTGGGAGAGTTTCGTTGTATACAAACCATGTAGGTTGTTGCCAAGTTATTAACACTCTCAGACCACAACGATGTTCATGGACGGTATACTGACACTATCACGTCATAACATCTTTCGGCAAGTCCTGGAAGTTGAATTTACCCATATCAGGATAAAAAATTTGCGCTCCCTGAATTAATATCGTACAACAAGCTGAATAAATGCTGTTCACTATAGAGTGAGCACTTTTGAAATCAACCTTAGAAAAATGCCACTGCCCGGACCTGCAACCAGCGCACTGAGTGGCATGCGCCCAATAAAGTTGGTAACGATGGGGATAGAGGGAAAGTAGATCCATATCTTAACGTGGAATAAAAAATGTAAGGTAACCATTTGTAATAACTTGTATCATTTCTTTCGTTTTAGGCTTTTTAATGCATCGAAGTGTAAAAAAATAGCAAATTTCAAAAATGTTTACTTTTCTAATAATTTCACAATTCAACTCGACCGACACACGCATACAGTGATGAGACCCTAGCAATGTTAATTTTACATAAGACGGAAGAATACGCAAGGTTCATACAAGTAGATCTTAAGCAGAGCATTCAAAAGTGCTCATTTTACCGTGAACAACCTATAACTGTATGAATGTGACCTGCCTTGCTCCAGACTCACTACATCATCGAACTAACACATGTATGCGATACTGCACACAGTAAGTTAACCTTATTTTCTGAACCTCGTATTCTTGTAGTATCCATCTTGGATAAATCTCTTGAATTGTTTTAATTCAATAACAAAGGAATCCAGAAAACTGAGGCCGTGTCCGAATTGGCATCTTTTGTTGACAAAGTGATCACGGGACACGATTTTGTATATGGAAATTGTGACGTATTTGGTAATTTATGATTTAGTATTTTGTATCTAGCAGATGTTAGTAAAAATACAAAATTACAAAATCAGAGCCACGTTTGTTTTTACTTTAGACCTAAAAACACTTGCGCGAATGCGTAAATAAAATTACTTAAACAAATAACTACATAAAATACACTAGGCATGTTGTAGAAAGAAAACCTGTTTTGTGCTTTGTTATATATATATATGTTATTGTATTATTTATTATTTTATTATTTATTAACTTATTCGTAGTATTCCAGTGATTGCATAATTATTACGTCTTTTTTTAAGCATTACATTTAGATAAAAATATTTTGCACTGTTAATGTAATAATGTGTTGCTGCGAGTGCTAACAAGTGACTATCGTTGATACCTAACAAATCGCGGATTTACAAAATAACGAAATAACGAAATTTGTTAAATCAGACACGGTCTGAATCTGCTAATATGGCGCAGCCAGTGATGCAATCGCTAATTCAAGTGCGGGCCACACAAACTTACTCCACTTTCAGCCCGCCTAGAAGACACGTGACTCCTCAGCATAGAAGACATGCGACTCCTCAGCCTAGAAGACACGTGACTTCTCAGTCTAGGAGACACGTGACTCCTCAGCCCAGGAGACAGGTGACTCCTCAGCCTAGAAGAAACGTGACTTATCAGCCTAGAACACGTGACTCCTCGGCCTAAAATACATTTGACTCCTCAGCCTAGAAGACATGTGACTTCTCAGCCTAGAAGACACGTGATTCCTCAGCCATTCGGCCAGGTTTCACACGTGCGACAGTTCGGATGAACACGCCGGGAATCGAACCCGGTTCCCCCATCAATGGAAGGCGAGTAAGATTACCAGCTCTTTCACAAATGCTAGTTTCCTGTGCACATTTTTCAGCTTCGTGTGCACCGAGTGCTTCGAAATTAGGAATTTGTTCGTCATCAACAGCTATTTATTTCTCTTCAGAAACACACAACACGCGTTAAGAGTCCGCCTCTCCAGTTATATTGGATTTTTTAATTAATAGTCAGATTCAGATTGTGGAGGATTTATTGAAAAATGCGACAATAGAAGCTTAGATAAATAACTTACCCATCATTACGGGTATAATATATGAACTACAAACGCGTAGCCTATATCTGCAACAATTAACTTATATATAAAATTTATACTTTAATTTATTTTCACCCTTTAGCGACAACCACACTGAGAAAAAAAAATTGTTGAATCAAACAAACGCTGTTTGGTGCTCCCAAATGAATTGTTTGTATAGGGACAATTAAATATTTTGTTGTTGAAAAAAAATTATTTTGTTGTTTTTATTTGTTGCCACAAACAAAAATTTTGTTGGCTCTACGTTTTTTTTTAAGTTTCGTTTAATATAAAAACAACACTGGAGCGAGACCGAGATTTTAACTAACATCAGCTGTGACCGAGCGCTACGCCTTAGAAACTGCGGCTAAATTAACTAATAATGAAATAGCGATGTTCTCAAATACATGCATCTCAAGTAATGGACAATTTGCGCAAATTAATGTTTCGAGTTTTACATCTTTCCTGTTTAGTTTCATGCTGAACTCATTTATTAGGATGTTTATGCTGTTATTAAGTATAATTGTCACATAATATACAAACAAACTCTCGAGCTGCATTTTCAACCGAAGACTTTCAAATGAGTAACCAAACAAATATACACAGGTGATTCAACCAAATAATATATTGACATCGTCATTTCTTTCGGTACAACACGCAGTTATTGTTAATTCAATCGTACATTTTCTTAGAGGAACAAAATTAATTTGTTGTTTTTCAAGTTTGTGTACTGAGCAAAATATTTTGCTGGGGAAACTAAATATATCTTTGGCCATATACGAACAAATCATTCTTTGGCTTTTCTCTCAGTCAGAAACACCTATTAACAATCAGGTGCAGCATTTGCACAAAACAATGAAACGCAATGCTTCTATAATGATACATTTTCAGTAATAACCCTAACTCTTCTGTTATGACACTGAAACGCATAATTTCTGTGTAAGGTGTGACACAGCCTTTCAAAAATTTTTACAGTAAAATTTGCGCTTTCAAAATCAACACTAGAATAAAACTCTATATTATTATATGCTGTTCACGGTAAAATGAGCACATTTGAAAACCCTACTAAGGTCTACTTGTATAAACATTGTGTGTTTTTCCGCCTTAAATAAAATTAACATTACCACTGGCCTCCACTTGATTCATGCGTCGGTACAGTGAAACTGTGAAATTACTAGGAAAGTAAATTTTGTGCAAATATGCTCATTTTTACACTTCGATGCATTAAAGCATACAGAAAACGAGAGAAATAATTCAAGTTATCACAAATGGTTACTTAACACTTTTTTTTCGACGTTAATATATGGAACTACTTTCCCCTCCATCGTTACCAACTTAACTGGACACGTGTCACTCATTGCGCCCATTAAAATATATGCACGTATGGGCAGTGACTCTTTTCTAATGATGATTTCAAAAGTGCTCACTTTATCGTGAACAGCCTTTACATATATGTTAATTACACACCGGCAGGCAGCCTCCTACTTAAGTTAACAGAATATTAAAGATATAAGTTTGAAGACTTGACTCTGCATTGCAAACGTAGTGTTTAAACAGAAATTATTATTTCTCGTTTTTAGTGTTATTATAAGCAATGCGACTAAAATCCATTCACGGTTACTTCCAACTTTTCTGAAGCCCTGCTAAAGTTCTACTTCCAGGATATTCCTCCACCGCGTGCAAACAATATCTATAAAACTACACCAGATGACCAATGCACCGCATTCGTCCTCGCTAAATGTAACAATATTTCGCATAAGAACTTGTTCTTACTAGGCATCACCAAAACATATATTTTCTCTCCGTCCTTACTCATATTTTTAACAAATGAAATATTATAATATACATTATATATATGTATAACTAATATAAGAATAAAAGTTCGGTTTAAGCAAAAACGAGGTAATTTAATGTAAACACATGTATAAAACGCTTGTGATACAAGGTTATTTAGGAAGCAATTGCTCACCTCATACCGGGGGTAATTTTTCAAAGGTTTGATTTGAAAAATGCGAATAAACCGAGAATAGACTACAATATGTATGTATATTATATATATATATATATATATATATATATATATATATATATATATAGAGAGAGAGAGAGAGAGTAGTCTATTCTCGCTCTATCCGCATTTCTTGAATATATATATATATATATATATATATATATATAGAAAAAAAACGGTTGCACTTGAATGGCGTTTGAATATAGTGAACAGGTTCATAGCAATATTAATTTTTAAATATGGCCGGACGATACAAAACGAAACGAAAAGTAGCTCCTTAGCAGCGCTTTCAAAGGCTCTCCATTAGTCGTGAACAGACCATACTGAGTTTGCGTAAAACAAGTGCATTCACTGTTGGTTAGCTTGTGGGTACTGCGACCATATGACACGTTCGCGACTGCTTTGTTCTCGCGCATGTCAAGCACTTGCGAACCGGGCGTCGTGTTGCACTGGCATAGCAAATGGCAGACCGCGGAGCGATGCATTTGCAAGTCAGATTTCCCTTATAACTCGTCGAGCGTTAGGTGCAGCGTGCCACGCATTTTAAAAGCCGGGCCTAAATGCACTACGATTACATCGTCGCTGGTGACAGCGTGCACTGTAAGACTTTATCAAGAGATTATCTAAAAGGTAACGGATTGTTTTAATCCATAATCTTTTCGCGGTTTACTCGCACTTTTCAAATCAAACCTTTGAAAAATCACCCCATGTGTGATGTGTTACGTTGTTTCCAATAAAGGTCACGTATCACAGCATTTTTAACTTCTCTTAATGTGTAAGTAATTTATTTTTGATTAAAACTTTTGATTATATTTTATCCATAAATTATAATCCGAAATTAACATGAATTAAAAAGACAGAAAAAAGTTTGTCATTACTAACTCTTAAATAGTACTTTTACAAAATATTATTACTCCGATTGCACACGAATTCGATGGGTTGTACCTTTGGTGAAATTTTGTAGGCTTGGGTGAGCATTGTTTCCATGAGGCGGGGGAGTAACCTGTAAGCAGAATTTTAGAAAGACTTCAAAAAGTGGGATGTTACCGTGAATGGACCATCTATCCAGGCACACTGAGTAACATTTTCCCAGTAAAGTTGTCAACGATGGATGGAAAGTAGTTCCATATCCTAACGTCGAATAAAAAGTTTCAGGTACCCATTTGTTATAATTTAAAATTATTTCTTTCGTTTTCTGTTTTTTTTTTTTAATGCACTGAAGTGTAAAAATTAGCAGATTCGTAAATTATTTCCTTCTCTAATAACTTTACAGTTTCGCTTGACCAACGCACGAATAAATTGATGAGGCCAACGGCAATGTTAACTGTACATAAGGCGGAGGAATACACAACTTGCGTACACGTAGATCTTAAGTAGGGCTTTCAAAAGTACCCATTTTACAGTGAATAGAATATATCATTGTCAGCAGTTGTTTCTATCTATTAAATTTATCATTGTTTATCTTTGTCAGGAAGAAATGAAAGCCAGTATTTGGTTGCCAATTTATAAATGTGGTTACTGAAACATCAATGTAGTCGTTGAAAAGTGTCAACGTCACCAACTATCGTTGTAGGTGGCCCTCCGTTTATGATATTTATTCTTCCGGAAAACAGTGCTTTGACCAATAGCAACATTGCTGTAGCTTTCCTATAGGCTGTTCACGGTAAAATATCCACATTACTTAAAATTAACATTGTCATGGCCCTCATCACTTTCTTCCTGCGTCGGTCAAATGAAACTGTGAATATATTAAGAAAGTAAATATTTTACAGATCTCTGAATTTTTACTTAGATGAATTAAAAAAAAAAAAACAGAAAGTGAAATAAATAATTTTTAATATATCACAATTAGTTACCTTGCACTTTTTATTTGACGATAAAAAGTGTTCGCTTCCAGGCTCCGAAGCAGTAATCCCGTCGAATTGTGTTAGCCATAAAGTGAGTGAATTAGTTAGCGAGGTCACAGAATAGGACAGATTTTGTCTCTGTGTCCCAAAATCCGCCGAGATAGTGTATGCCGAGCAGAGGCAGTTCCGATTCCAAATGAAAACTCCGAGTCCTGTCGTAATAATTGTCATAAAAGTTTGAAAAATAATAGTTGTCGTAAAATTTTGATATGTGATAAAAGTTTGAGATATCACAGTAATGTAAAAAGTAGTAGAAACAGAGAAGTTAACTTTGAAAATACGTGCGTATATGAAAAATCGGTACCGATGTTAGATTTTTCACGTAAAATAGGAATAAATGAGCCGAATTATGTACAGACTTAAGGTAGTCACAATTGTGAAACTCGCACAGAAAACACGTGTAAATCACCGAATGGAGAGAATAAAATATTAAATGTGCCAAATTGTTTAGTGACTCAATGTAGTCAGAGTTTTGAAACTCACACGGCAAATAATAGTGAATCAGCGAAGCAGAAGAGTAAAACGTTATCAGAACTACCAAAATATGAATTTATAGAGGTAGAGAAAATCGTTAGAGATAAACTG
Organism: Dryococelus australis; assembly: GCA_029891345.1. Classification (NCBI taxonomy): domain Eukaryota; kingdom Metazoa; phylum Arthropoda; class Insecta; order Phasmatodea; family Phasmatidae; genus Dryococelus; species Dryococelus australis. The sequence continues at coordinate 118,418,638 of CM056997.1, forward strand.
AAACATTTGAGTAAGAGTGATTTTAATACAATGTTCCCAGTGTTAATGAAATTTGCTTATATATTTCAAGTGGAAGATAGTTCGAATTTTGGGTGCACAAATTTATTGAAACATAAGATAGATACAGAAGAGGCCAGACCAATGAAGCAGAATCCATATAGAGTACCGCATGCATTGAAACCAGTAATTGCAGAGAAAATAAATGACATGCTAGATAAAAATATTATTTCAGAGAGTTAATCACCTTGGCAGTTTCCCGTAGTGATGGAGAAACAGAAAAATAAATACAATTCTTTTAAGATGAGATTTTGCATAGATTTCCGTCAGTTAAATAAAGTTACGAAGCAGGATCCTTATCCAGTTCCGAATGTCACGGAGACCTTAGATTCCTTGCACGGGTCGAAATATTTTTCAACATTGGACTTAGCGAGTGGCTACTTCCAAATTGAGTTAGAAGAAAGTGATAGGGAGAAAACGAGTTTTGCTACATTTATGGGGAAATGTGAATTTAATAGACTCCCATTTGGATTGTGTAATGCCCCAGCTGCATTTGAGAGGTTAATGGAGAATTACGTTCTAACAGGTTTGTTAGGTGATCAATGTTTAGTATACCTTGATGGCATTATAATATTTAGCAGATCTGTGAGAGAACATGCCGACCACATGAGTAAAGTATTGGAAAGACTAGAGGAAGCTATTTTGCGAATCCAGCCTGGTAAGTGCTCATTTGTACAAGATAGTGTGGAATACTTAGGGCATGTTGTAAGTTCAAAAGGCGTAGAAACAAATCAGAAAAATCTACAAGCAATTAAAGAACTCCCCAGTCCTAAAAATGTGACAGAAGTTCGCTCAGTGGTAGGTTTAGTTCAGTATTATAGGAAATTTGTACCGAATTTTGCAGACATTGCAAGACCATTGACGAAATTAACTAAGAAAGATGAACCTTTCAATTGGGGGACAGAACAAGAGGAAGCTTTTAAAATGTTAAGAGAAAAATTAATTTAATATCCGATTCTTTTATATCCAGATTTTTCACAACCATTTATTGTGAGTACAGATGCTAGTAATTATGCCATAGGCGCTGCCCTGTCTCAGATGAGGAACGGACACGAGAAACCAATCGCCTATGCCAGTAGACAATTAAATTCAGCAGAAAGGAATTACAGTACAACAGAAAAATAATTGTGCACTTTAGTTTTTGCCACAAAACAGTTCAGAGCATATTTGTACGGACGTAGATTTACCGTTATTACTGATCATGCTGAATTGAGATGGTTATTGAATTTGTTTGTCGCGAATGTTAAATACGATAAATTCAGAAGATTTAACTAGAGAAATAATGAAGAAAGAACAGACGGAAGACGAAACATGTTTAAGAATAATTAATAAGGCAGATAAGGGAAATTTCTTTATTGATAGGGAAGACATCCTATACAAAAGAGACGAAGAAAAAAAAAATTTAGTAGTTGTTCCAAAGTCACTCGTGACCAGAGTAATTAGTCATCACCACGTCACTCCATTTTCTGCTCACCAAGGCGTGAAGCGAACTCAAACCCTCCTCAAATCTTTGTATTGGTGGCCAACATTGAACAAAGATGTAGATGAATATATTGTGAGGAGCGATGATTGTCTTAGCAGAAAAAGTACGAAAATTACGAAGGCACCATTAGGTTCTTTACCTCAAGTAAATTCCCCTTTCGGTTGGTATCTCTAGATACTTTAGGTCCCTTACCGATGAGTGAGAAAGGGAATAAATATGTGTTGCAATTTTATTGATTATTTCACAAGGTACTGTGAAGCGATACCAATTCCCGACCAAACTGCAGAGACAGTAGCGAAATATTTTGCACAGCAGATTATTTTAAGGCATGGTTGTCCTCAAAGCCTGCTGACAGATCAAGGGAGAAATTTTGTGTCTAGGTTGATGTCAGAGACGTGCAAAGTGTTAAAAATTAAGAAGTTACAGACGACCCCTTTCAGACCACAATGTAATGGACGTGTTGAGAGAATTCATCGAACCCTAGTGGACATGATATCTCATTACGTAGATGAATGGGGTAGTAATTGGGAAGAATATTTGCCTTATGCAGTGCATGCATATAGGACGGTTCCACATTCAGTGACGGGTTATAGCCCACATTATTTTTTATATGGGAAAGAAGTTAGGCTACCCCCTTTAGGTGAATTGAGTAGTCAGCCTAATGTGTTAGAGGGAGGTATGACAGCCGAGGAACACATAGAAATTTTGAGTAATAAGTTAAAAGATGCACATGAAGTAGCTAGTAAAAGGAATAAAGTAGCTCTTGAGAGATAAAAAAAGTATTATGACAAGAAATCAAAATCACCAGATATTGAGGTAGGTGATTACGTGTATCTACACACGCCAAGTGTTAAGCAAGGCAGAATATCTAAGTTTCATCAGTTTTGGTCTGGACCTCATAACATTTTAAGAAAACTGAGCTCAGTCACATTTGAAGTATTATTAGACAAGAGAAAAGTTATTGTGCACAGTGATAGATTGAAGTTGTCTAAAAATTCTATAGAGCCAAAGAGCTCGTGTTTAGGCCGAGACACAACATGTAGGGAAAAAGCCCCACGGATTACTGATGAAGTAGAAGCAGTTGAGAAATTTTGCGATAGTGAAAGTGATAAAGAATTAAGTGAGGAAAATATTGAAGAAAATATAGGCTCAAAGTCACGCCCAATTTTAGCAGACATAACAGAGTTAGCAGAGATAGGTGAAGTAGAGGAAATATGTGTTGAATGCACTAGGGACGACAGCACCTTCGATGATAGTGAGTGTTATGATAATGTAGAAACTGACGACGTTTGGGAACCGTCGCGTTATCTAAAAGGGACAATTCGTGAGAAAGTAGGTAAACCTAGTGTCAAGTATTATTTTCGTTCAAATGTACGAGACCCCTCAGTGGAAGAGGAGGAAGCAGAAATAAGTGATGCGTAGCCTCTGAGTATAATGTAACCTAGAATTTGATGATAATTACGAGTTCAATGCGAAAAACTAAATAAGAGGTATATTGCTTTGCATTGCAGATCACACCATAGGCACTTGCGTGATTCTGGTCCAAGAAATGGACGTCGTATTAACAGGAGACAAATAGACAATAGTACTAGACATACCCATAAGAAAATTGGAGAATATTAATAAGGAGTTTAGGAACCAACTGAACATAATTAAAAGGATGAAGTTTTCTGGAAACCAAGAGATTGAAAAACCACGTTCAGAGACAGATGTTCTTGATAGAATAATTGCAGAATTAAAGGAGGAAGTAAATAAATTAACTTTGATATTGCCCAGAAAATCGTCTCGCGAAAAAAGAGGTTTGAAAGATGCCGGTGGAAGTATTCTGAAATTTTTATTTGTACACTTACGAATGATGATTACGTCCGTATTCACCAAGTCACTAGTGAGTTGCAGATGAGACAAGAAAAATTGATTCATATAGTAGAGAAACAATTAACTTTCGTGAAAGGGATGAATGCCAGAATAGGGGAAAATTCGAAGGACGTAGGTATTTTTGCAAAAGAGTTAGCGAAAGTAATAAAAACTTTGAACCACATGACTGCCCGGAATACAATAACAGCCTCAATAGAAATAAATCACAGATTAACAATTAGAAATTTAGGGGAAGCACTTAAATACGGTAGTTTGCTGAGAGAACTGGAATTAACTCTTCAGTCTTATAAACAAGAGGTAATGAAAATAAAAGTGGCATTGGATATCATAGCGACTGGCAGGTTGCCCACTTCGTTATTGACTCCAGGAAATCTGTCAGAAATTATTCGAGATATTGCTCTTAAATTACCCGCGGACAAGATTTTGACAGCAGGAACTGATTTAGATCAAGTTTACAATTATTATGAAGTAACGACGGTACATGCACTTACCACAATTGATAGTATACAGTTGATAATTGAGTTTCCTTTGAGATCCGCGAATAGGTATTTCACAATTTATAGAGCTTACCATTTTCCTGTGTTTGAGATCAATTTAGAGAGATGCATTCAGATAGTGCTAGAGGCACCTTATATCGAGCTGTCAGAGAACAGGCAGTTTTATGCGCTAATGTCTGAAGCATATATGAGTCAATGTAAAGGCGGGAATAATATCGTTTGTCCAGCTAACGTCCCGACGTTTTCCTTAAAGGTTCCGAATTGTCTAGCGGTTGTAATATTGTCACAACCTGGTTACGATTATAAAATATGTAAAAGAGAAGTTCTAGGTAACTCGTTCGTACCAGTGTTTATTAGATCAGTGGATGGTGATAGCTGGATTTATTCAGTACCAGGAAAGATGGAAGTTACAAAAATGTGTCCTTATGAAAATAGTGAAACACGTGTAGTGGAGGAATGGATCTCGGCGCAGGGAGTTATGTCCCAGGTAAGCAGTTGTCTGATAATTAATGAGAAAATTCAGTTGTTACCACATATTAACAAGGTAACGCATATAAAGTACAAAGTGAATGACGTCAAGTTCTCTCCAGTTCAGTCCTTATTAACAAATAGCGAACAAGTGTTCGTTGCATCCATTAAAACTGACTTTAATGTTAGCCTGTCAGATTTAAATACTGAAGAAGATGTAGAATTGAGTCATCTCATGTTGTACATTCATGATTTAATACATAGAAAGGTTATGAGTCAACACATCGAACGCCACAATCACTACTTGGGGGGGGGGGGGGTTCGTTATGATGGGATGTCTTGTACTCGTCATATGGTTCCTGAAACGGCGCCTGTGTGAGACACTGGCCAGGTGTTCACGCACCTGCCTCCCACGTCGGAAGGTAGCTGAGACCACAGAGCCTGCCCAACTTCCCGAGGATCAAGCAGATGCCGTGGAGATGTGCGCTGTTTCGAGCACAGTTCCAGCCCCGCAGCCGACATCGAGGATGACCGCCACTACTTGCTTTAAGAATTCCATTATACGTCGAAGTGATTAAATGTTGATGCCCAGAGGCAAAAATTAAATTAGAAGCAGTAAAAAGCAGAGTGTAGTGCGCGGAATTTTGAAAATTTAATGCTACAGCAAGTAATATTACACAAGGAATCCGATATTCCAGAGAGCAACAAATAAAGTGTCCCAATGTGTTTATTCAATTGTTTGATTGTAATACAATGATTGATTGATTTTTTAGATAATGTAACTCAAATATGAAAACATTTTGTTATTGTAAGCCCTATGAATGAAAATAAGAGACATTTTAAATTTAATCAATGAACACAAGATACGTTGTTTTATGAACATATATATTCCACAAAATGATATTTCTTTGTTCAATTACTCCATGAACAATACAAATAAATGATGAACGAACTATTTAATAGTCTTGGTATGCAAGGCGGAGCTGTAACAAATATTTGTAATTAAGTGTTTATGTGTAATGTTATCCAATATGCATATTGTGTGCCAGGTTTGTTTCAGCTGTACTTTGGAAAATTACAAAGGCGAACTTAAATAACGAGGAAGGTGACATGGTACTCCCCATTTCGAGTTCAGTTAATTTTACAGTTATTTGATGAAAGAGTATCTATATAATTCCCTTTTATTAACTTTTATGATTCAGTTGACCGCGAGTATGGAAGCAATTTCATAAAGCTTCAAGAAAGAAGACTCCTGTGTCAACATCGCTGCTACACGATGGCTGTTAGTTGGTCGACCGGAAAGCTGAAATTCCGTTGCTGGTGAGCCCACATCCTGTTGTTTCTGATAGAGCAGTTACACTCTCAGACTCCATACTTCAACCAGATTCACTTTGACGACCAACTCACATATAGCTTCAGCCACATATCTTTCTAAAGTTTTGCTCAGCCCGAACAAAACTTTTCTAAAAGTGGGAGTGACGTAGTGCCACAGGCACTCCGCAAGCATTCCAGTTCAGAGAGAGAACATTTTAGTGAAGTATTTTTGCAACTTATCAAGTTCTGCGGTGCCTGCAACAGGAAGCTGCATCCGCTCTAGTACTGCCTGCAGTGATTTCAAAACCGCGTGACTATGATTGCTAACCATGTTTGACGGGAAATACGTCCTGTTATTCGAAGTATTTTCGTTCCATGGCAACTGGAATCACGTGCTGTATCACACACTGTATCACGCACTATTTTCCCGTCACATGATTTCAATACGACACTTTGGGGCCGTGTGAAAAGTTCCAGTTCATTGGTTGACGCCCTAACCTTGCTCTCTGGCGACTCCTCTCACCATGACTTCTCATTGGTGAGAGACTGCTCATGCGCGACTTCTTTGTGGAGGAAGACTTCTCCTCACTACACTCATGTTGCTTTATTATGCCATGCACGGCCTGAGGAAGCGAGACTTCAGCAGAAGACACCAGAGCCTGCACATCACTGCCTGGGATGACTCGCCTGAGCTGCGCTCAGACTCCACTCTCCTTCACCACTGCTGTCATATCATGTTTTTGCTTCCATTGCCGTTATTATTTTATTTTATATTAACAATTTCCATGTCATCTTCCGCCACATCGCCAAGTAAATAAATGTATGATTAAAAGTGTTAAATTGAATTAGATTATTTCTTACTGAGTGTTTGTGCTCAGCCCTAGACCGCTCGGGCACCACAGAATAATACTATTTTTCAAAGTCGCCTGTCTACCAATACCATCTACGAGCAATACCCCCTCGTGCGCCAGAGCTCACAGGGTAAGGACGTACCAGAGCTGCTGCCCACTCTAAAAAAAGGAAGAAAAGTACAACTATACACTTACAACTATTTCTGATTGATTAATTAAGTTAAATTAATTGTATCTATCTATCAAAGTTTCATACCGTTTTATTCTATGAAAATAGAAAAATAAAATATTCAGAAATTCAATCGGATTAAGATCGGATTAAGGAGTAATCCAAAAAATCTCAACGGATTAAAATAAGATTAACAATTTTGATCGGATTAAAATTGGATTATGGATTAACCCTTAAAAATCAATTTGATATCAACGGGTTAATCCGATTAATCAAAAGTGGGGTGAAAACCCGTCGACCCTGCTACTCCTTATTCATGAGTCGGTCAAGTAAAACTATGAAATAATTATAAAAGTAAATAATTTTCAAATTTCTAATTTTTACACTTCGATGCTTAAATAAAACAGAAAGCAGAAGAAATAATTTTAGTCATCATAAATTATTACCTTACACTCTTTATTCGACGTTAAGCTAAGGAACTACTTTCCCGTATATTGTTACCAGATTCTCTGGGGACATATCACACAGCGCGCTCATTAAAATATATGCAGGCAAGAGCAGTAACCTTTTTTTAAATGTTGATTTCAATAGTGATCATTTTATCGTGAACAGCCTTTAACACATTACAACGACTAATAAATACCTTGCCACACATCGTACGTGGTACTATATGCAACAAGATATTAATTTAAATTTTGCAGTTGTAGATAACTTATTTGCATTCTCGATTATCTGTGTATTAAGCTTATCAGTGCTCATAACAGCTTGAAATTAATGTTGGCCAAACTTTATTTCTGAGTGAATGTATTGGCATATTCCACAACGCATAGTCATACGATTGAACATAATAGTTATCATGAAATGAATGGAGAATATCTCATTAATGTTTATTTGTTAAATGTTGCAATAATAATTATACGGTAGTAATGATATACTGACCCCACGAGCCTAACTGCACCTGAATTGTCACACACGTGTGATATTATGTATGATAGTTATTGATGTGACTCAGTTGTAATTAGTATATTTTTAGTGTTTTAAATAATTTTATCACCTAGAATTGTTTGTAAAAATAATTTTTATATTTCAGTTTTTATATTAATTTTACTTTATTGTATTATCTATTGGTTTCGTTTGTTCTCGGTAAGTAATTTTCACTAAAACTTGTCAGTAACCATGACATTGTATAACTTGTTGATTTAAGTATTATTTATCAGTTTTGGCACCACAAGTAATGTTAATATCGTGATATCCATCTATCCACGCCCAAGCAGTGACGTGAATCATTCGTTTTTCCATAAGATTTAAAAAATATGTTTGATAGCCTGAATATATTCTATTTGTTTTTAGCTCAGTCTGACAGCTGTAGCTTCGGAGCACATATTTGTGTGCTATTAGTGCAAACGAAATGTATTAGCAAATAAAACAGTCTAGGGTTGGGCGCAAAATAATTGTTTTGTTGCGCAGTTCGCATGCATACTCTACTCGATTTTCCGTCTACGCACTGCAGAGGTAGGAGCGAGCTTTTCAATTTTCTCTTCGTTTCTTCCTCCGTGTTATTCCTGTTGCTGCTCCTTTCATATTTCGTTTAACTTAAACCAACGTCACGCTGAATGAAATTCCACAGTCTCGTTCCAACTCGTCCGTGTTTGCTTGTCTGGAACTGGTAACCCTAGAGATGTGCTTATTTATTTTTCATGGTCCCAGCTTTTCTCTAGTGTTATATGTTATTGCAAACTTGTAATCACATTAAATCACATTTTTGCAATTAACGATATGTTTTATTTATTAAATGTCTATTACTTAAGCATAATTTATTTACCCATCTTTCCTTATTCTGCAAATGTAATAATTTCACTTCTTGGATTAATTTTGTTAAGAACCAAGTGCTTCCATGAAACTTTCGGTTTGGTAGAGTGAAGGCCCTAATTATTTTCCTGCGATGTGTGTAAAAGTTACAAGAAATACGCTTTCGTGAAATAATTTTGCGTCTTGTTCACTAAGATCCTGCATTTATCGATAATAATATGAACGAATGAGTCACAAATACGAAAATATTCCTACTTAAAAACCAACATCTAATGCCTTCTCTGGAAACAGAACTCTAATCGTTTAACACTGCATTCCGGCGTGTTGCTCAAAACCACGAAGTCCGACTTGATCTGTGCCCTTTCAGCTGAAATGTACCAGACCGCAAGCACAGCTGTACATGGGAAATGGTGAGTGAGCAACGCTGAATAAAAGAAAAATTATCTCTCGTGCTTTTAATGTATTGATATTCGTTCTTATTTAAAACACAGCGTTTCTGAAACAGAAATAATTATGCCGCTTAGGAACTGTCCTCATTTTCGTATAAGCAAATCATCACAGTAAGCTAGTCATTAAAATGTTTCCAATAAACGTCTCACTTTATGCCATGCAGGAGGTTAAAAATAAAGTGGCTTACATAAGAAAATAAAATAAGTTTTTACCTAAAATCGCTATGCACTATACAATCCCGGTTTCACTGGGATCCGGATCCAAAACCTTGTACTCTGAAGGTGACGTTCTAATGTTTAATATACGAGAGTGGATCAAGAAGTGAAGACAATTTCCATATAACAACATTATTTACATTTTCCTACATCCCGCAGCACGGAGATTCTCTTATTGTATTGTTGACTTTTCTATCCCTTCCGAAAAAGAAGCTTTACGGTTGCTCCCGGAGCCACGGGGCTTTATTCCAACTTATTCGTCAGATTTTCATATTCGTTAAGTTTAGAATGCTCTCGAAACGAAAAAAATATTTTAACAAGGCAAATTCTTATTCAAAGTCTGATTTCGTTACAGCCCTCCGAGCATTTGGCAATGTTTGAGATTTCGTTAACCTTCTTCGTCCTGTCTACTATCCCCTCCATACGAATGCAAGATGGCAAAACTGGCTCACATGGACTTTAACGGAAATATGAGAAATTTTTATAAAATTATCTATTCTTAATCTGAAAATATCAATAAACCAAAGCAGTAATAGTCTTAAAATACTTTACTCGCAATTGGAGAGATTAAATTTCAGTATTAAACAAATAGCATGTGCGAGGAAAACGGTAAATTTCGTCCGTCGAATTTTTCAAATTTGCTGCCTAGAACATTTTTGGCGGTATTACCTAAATAGGGTACACGTGTCACTGAATGTTGTGGGACAACAATTTCGTGGTCTTATTAATACTGGTTTTTATGGGAAATCATTCTAGCATTCTTAAATGAAAATTTACAACGACATTCACAAGTTTCTTCATGGGATGAATTAATGAACTTGTTAAATGTGGTAGGTCAAATAGATGAAAGTACGTATTATGTATACATTAACTTGCTAGCATTTCGTATGAACTTGTGTTACGTGTACTGTAATTAATGAAAGTGTCGAGTATAGCAATATACTGTTACAATTTTCTCTAAAGAGTCAGTGGGCTAAACCAGGTTTGTTAAGGAATGGAGGCACTAATTAAACAAAAGAGTTAATCATAATCTCCTAATTTAATTTACAATAACTGTAAACAAAATCCTCGCGACCCAACATCTCACAATAAATTGATATCACTTGCTGTACACAATGAATTCAATCAGTACAATTTACATTTACCTCAAAGAAACTAATCTAATTAATTAAGAAAAAATAAATCATAATAGATAGTGTACCACAACCTAATTGGTTACTTTATTAATTATGTCCATATATGACAGTTCCAATATTTACAATAAAGTTCGTATCACATCTACTCACAGTCACGCCTCAGTTTAGTCGAGATCCCACCAGTCCGCAATGTTCTAGAGTTCTCCGAGTGCCCTCACGCATAGTAGCCTTCACTCGTCGGGTTTCACGCTCTCTCGTCCGCTCACACCACAAATACCTCGTCCGCCGTCGTCTCTCAATATCCCGTCGTCGTTTGTCCTCCTCACCGATGTTCCTTGCCACATTCAACTACGTCCGGAGTACCGCACTCAGCACAGGACTTCTACCAACAGACTCGCGACCTTTGGACCGCTGCAGTATTTATAGTGTCGTAGACCATCACCCAGAAATTTATGTATATGCCGTGTTGCGCCGAGGGTCCTAGTTCCCAGAATATTCTTGAGCATCCTCTAAACTCTCCAGCTTCTATAGCAAGGGGGAGGAGAAGGGGCTGCGACGCTAGCCAGGTCACCACTGTCAATCATTACCCCGGGCGAGCGACGGGGCAGTGAGCGTGTCTGCCCGCCCGGGAGGGGAGAGGCGTGGTGCCCCCCCCCCCCCCCAAACACGACCGCGCATGGAGTTCGCGTATCGTGGATCATTGGCACGTAACGATAACTTCACAACAGTCTGTGTAGGCCTACACTGCCGCTTATATGGTTCACAAATTAAAACAAAAAGTTTAATAGGTACCATTCGAACATTTGTGTTTTGAAATAAATTCTCGTGCTTTGCATGAAGATATAATACTTCATTTTTTCTAATTTTCCGCAGCTTCAAAAAATCAAGCAATAACATGTTCCAAGCATGCGCCATGTTTTCATGATAAAACTTCGTAACGACAGCTTCGTTATCGTTTCGAATGCGATATCAAACATACTAACGTCAATCATACCTCTTTTTGTGAGGAAACTAAAATTCAAGTATTGACGAATACTTTTGTCAAAAATAAACCAAACCAATAACTTAGACGGCGTCTCAATTGGCCTAGAGAGCGCTCTCTTGTGCTCTTTGACGTGGTGGGGTACCATAATTGATGAGGAGGGTCCCCAACTTACCTTGCTTACCAGATTAAGGTGTAAACTTATGAACTTGTCTGGCCTCATAATTCAGTGAGTATGAGTTAGCGAGGGTCGTGCGGTCGACGGCCCACAGGTCCCTGGAGTCCTTCGTCGTTCTGCGGTACTTGGAGATGATGAAGTTGTCAGTAATTTAAAATACCTAGTGGTTTTCGCTGTTACGTCGGTAAGGATTGTAAATGTAATTGTAAAGGGCCTTTTAACGTCCCCCGGTTTTATGTTTGAAAGCTTAGCAGGGGATGGCTTATATACTAACTTATAACCTAAATAAACACCCATGCCTTACCCGAGATTCGAACCCAGAGCCTCCCACAGTCCAGATCAGCGGCGCACCAACTGACTGCTCCGCGGGAGGGCGGCTACGTTGGTAAGGCTGTACGCCACCTCAAACGCTCTTAAAGGCTGTTCACGATAAAGTGAGCACTTTTGAAATCAATCTTATACAGAAAGTCACTGCTCTTACCTGCATATATTTTAATGGGCTCACGGAGTGTCGCGAGCTCAATAAAGTTGGTAACAATGGAGGGAAAGTAGTTCCATATAACTAAGTCAAATAAAAAGTTTTACGCATCCATTTGTGACGACTTAAATTATTTATTTCGTTTTCTGTTATTTTAATACATCAAAATGTAAAAAAATAGCAGATTTGAAAACTATTTACTTTTTTAATAATTTCCCAATTTCACTGGACCGCTGCATGAATAAAGTAACGAGGCCCACGACAATGTTAATTGTACATTAAGCGTAAGACTACACAACGTAAATACAAGTAGATCTTAAGCAGGGCTTTAAAAATGCTCATTTTACCGAGAACCTCCTATACTTACACTTTTATTTGCTGCAAGTGGGTGCAGCGCCATAAATACCCAGAAGGGTTAAAACAAATAAAACGTTAGCATTTGCTAGAGATATTTACTTGTTCCTTGACGTACATGTGCACTTACGCTTACGTACAGAAATTATGTGCACCCGGCACTCAGTCTGCCGGTGACCAATGGGGAACAAAAACTGCCTAAATCATGTATTGTTTAAGTTGCAAATACACGTTGCGAATTAAGCCCTGGTTGAACTGCAGGGTGACAAATGGTTGACACCTCGGCACTAAATAATTGAAAATGTTCCAGTAAGTTACGCTTCTACTGAATTGAAAATGATTGCAGCAAAAGTTGAAGGGGCCGCGAGGGTCTGCACGGAGCGAAACTCCCGTACTGTCGGCCGGCCCGAGTGCTGGAGTCGCACTCAGCATCATGGCGTCGGCTTCCGCTAAGGGTGCCCGGAGCCGGCGTCAAAATTATGTGAAAAATTACATTCATCCTCTTACATCTTAACAAAGTGATACATAATGAAATTACGCGGCAAAAAGACACAATGGGGACATAACCATACTTAATTAAATGTTAATTAAGTTTGGATGTGACGTCACGGATATGTCACTGTACTAACGAAACATAAGAGAACCGAGGCCAAGGTAGGTAGTATACTGTAATGGAAAAAACACAAAGACACTTTTATATGATAAAATAAATGTAATAATTAAAATTGATATAACTGTTTTAAAAATGGCCATACCACTTCCGGTAGGCTTCGCTGATGGGCGAGTCCAAGTGTTCCAACTTGGAGAGGGTTGAAGGAGTCCATCCATTAAAAGGGGTGTGGGTAGCTACGCTCGATTTGTAATTTAATAAAATAATTGCATTAATTTAACTGGATACGGGGTTTGAACCATTTTTAATAGCTTCCGGACTTATTTCCCCACTGTATAACATCACTCTGGGTCACGTAACACTATTCCCCTGGCCAGTAGGCTGGTCGACATCACGTCAATGGGGAGCGCGGTGCAAGCTGTGCAAGCTGCGTCGACGTCCCCTCCAATCGATGGTGCGCCTGACGGCTATGACATTCAGGGGGACACCATGTTGGACCTGTTGTTATTTGCCTCCAAGAGTTACCGCTTCAGGTAAACGAAGAAAGACGACCACTTGAGACATGTAGTACTTGATGACGAGGCGGCTGCGTTCCATTCTCGCCGGCACATTCTGTCGTGCTCGTGGCCGAGTGTTCGCTTCGGCCCGGTGTCGACTAGGTGGTGTAAGTAACTGCAGAGGTGCGAGTGGTCACGAGAGCACACGTGGACGTCGGGTTGCTCCCGCGACGACCACGTCATAGTGCCATCAGACAGAATGATCTCTGGTCGTGTCAATTAGTCGGAGAGAGCGCGAAAGAACGAGAGTACATAGAGAGCATGAAGTTGAATACTATCTCGCGCTCTTTGATCACTCACCATATTTGTTTACAATTTTTCAGATATTGAATAAGGTTATAGTAGCTTCTTGACCAAAACCACGTTGTATTTTAACTGTGACTGATATAGGCTAGTACGGGAATAAATGTTACTTTAGTTTCAACTAACATAACCTGACCCAGAATACAAGAGAAATACGGGTTTTTCACAGTTTAATTTAAACTACACGATATTTCCTAGGATATGAGGCGAATCTGTGTAATCAAACCCAAACTAACCTATAATTCAAGACAAATTAGATTACATTAACAGAATAAAGAAATCTGAATCAGCCTAGTATAGTTTAATATTCTGTGTTCTCCCAGTTAAAACTAAGGCAAACAAGTGTTTCTACTATTTAACCTAATATTAACTAACATAAGAATAGTACGTTGAGAGGTACTATAAAAGCTAAAATTAACATAAATTCACCTAATAAAGTTGGTAAAAAATGGTTCATACATTACAAATTAACTTAACCTAGCCTAAGATGGAAGGTGAAGTGTTTACATACCAAATACTTTTTGTGCCTCACAAGAGCAGATGCAATCACGGCCTCTTCATTCCGCAGTCAGTTGTAGATATAGTTGGCGTTTGAGAAGCATGGATTACTGTATGAGCTGTCAGTGGGCATATGCTGCGAACACGTGCGGTTTGTGAAAACACAGTAGTTCTGAAGTGCCGGAGCTTCATGCAGCGTTAACGCCGGACATTGGCCGTGTGCACATGTGCGGACATAGACCGCGGCGGCGCCGCAGCTACTTGTGCACTGATACATACAAGCCAAGCCCCCGTGGAACGCATTTGCGGCGCTGCTCGGACATTGTCCGCACGTGTGCACACGACCTATGTGTGTCTTGTAAAGGGCTTCCGCCGCCGCAGCCCCTAGTACCTTGTTCGCACGTGCCCTGAGTGTGCCGTGTTTAAGGAGCCAAGTAATCGAACCAGGCCGATATCATAACGCAATAAAGCTTAGCAACAACTAAAGTGATCTGAATTAGGTTTTTTTGCAGCAGTATGTTTTGAAAATATCGTGATATGATTTTTTACGACTTTTCCGAATGTTTGGACACTTTGATGAGGCCATATCGCTCCGAGGGCTTCATCGCACTGATATGCTAGCGGCTTGCTTGGTACAGCTGTAGCTATGCGTTGTTGGGCTGTTGATCGGTAGCGATGATAATTTGGGCTTTTATGTGTGTGTGTGTGTATATATATATATATATATATATATATATATATATAATGCACTGTAATACACGAGGGGCAGTTCATCGGGAAACACGATGTAAATATTGGAAAAGGAAATTTCATATCATCATGTATATAATTAAGTGGTTAAATGTAAATGACTAATGATTTAAATCTGAAATAATTTTGAAATTATTTATATTGTGAATTTAGGAAAAACTTGATTACTTTGTATGTAATAATGATTAAAATATTTGCCAAATGCAATATATTTAAACAAAAATGCATTGTTTGAAGGTACTGACAGGGTTTATTCGGGGATAATTCTACGCTTGAAAAGTACACTTAGTTAATATTGCCTACATGGTTGTTGCAACTACCGCCTTTAACCAGTGTAGACCCGTTGATGGCAGACATGACTGCATACATGTTCTGTAGGCGACAAGTCTGTGGAATCCCGGCTTTCCAAACCAAGGAAGGATGTCGTCCATGGGTGTGGTCATACATTTTTGCAGTCCTGGAACACGCTTTATCTTTGGCGGTATTTTTCTGGGGAGGGGAGGGGAGAAATTTTGGTACATATTTCGTAATTAAATAGTATTCTGTAACTCAATATGTTACCATGGTGGTCTTTCGAATGCCTCATGACTATTTTCTATAGAAAGAAAGACCAACAAGGTGTGTTTCTGAACGATAGCGGAAAGAAAATATCTCACGTACTGACGTTAAGTCTAGCAAACACGTTGCACAGAAAAAAAATACAGGTTTTAAAATGCCCCAAAAGTAAAAAAAATTATATTCTGTTATATTTCCGCACAAATAAAAGGTGTATGGTATAAGTTTAAGGAGTATATTTAATAATTTGCTAGTAATGCTCTCTAACGTTACTACGAAATTAAGGGTTCGGCCGCGAGACAATGCTGCTATCTCGTGATGCTCAAAATTAACTAGTACCATCTGAAATATGTATCCATAGAAAAAAGTAAGTTTATTTTAGAAGTATTCCTTGAAAATGTTTTAAGAAATAGATTTTATTTACAGTTGAAAATTCACTATAGTAAAGTGTGTGACAAAAGACATTCTGTAATAACGGAAAAATATAATTCAAAAAGCAGACAGTTCATTTCAGAACAGAGCCCGCTACGTTTGCCATATGTACATCTTTGCACAAAGACATCAATAAAGATATGACTTACAGAATACCACATAAATCCGCTTACGAGTAATCATCATTATGGTTCTCTTTATTACAAAGACAGTCACGTTAACTGTCTTCAATCAAGCTCAAGTTAGAGAATAGGCCCCCAGGGCGGTTCTGATAATAACAGGTTCTTGAAAGAGGGTGAAGCGAACGCGAAGTGAGTATGGAGCAGCACCGGAACGCAAGGGCGGGGGAAACGGGAGATCCGCTGATCGTCCGGCAGGAGTCCCGCGTGCGAAAATCAGGAAGCGAACCCGCCGGGAATCTAATCCGGTTCGCCTAGGTGGGAGGCGATTGCCATATCCGTTGAGTCACCGCGGCCTCCTTCGCAGCTTCATGCTACACCCGTTCACATTATAGGCTGTTCACGGTAAAGTGAGCACTTTTGAGGCCCTAGTGACTTTTTTTCTTTTAGCCATTTTTTTTGTCTGTCCGCCACTTTTTAAATTAAATATCGTCATGTAAGTAATAAACACAGTGTACATATTTCACTGGACTCAAAAGTTAACGTCTAAGGCTGTTATGGCTGTTATTCCAAAATGAGAGGGCTTTCAAAAGTGCTGACTTGACCGCGAATAGCCTATACCAGTATTACGTAGCGGTGGTCATGTCCTCTTATGGCGGTTTGACGTGGCCGATCACGGCCAATCTTCGAATTACTTAAATTTTGCAACTTATACTTGTACGGGCAATCTTACGAGTGAGCGAAGATAATCTAGTCCAGCTTCAACAAAATTCCTTTCTTTATTTGATAGACTCAATTCCTTCTATTCTTCAGCACAATTTCTATTAGGTGCTGCCCTAAATGCTTCGATAATATAAAAAATATTTTTCTCGGTTTTTGCACCAAAATAATAAAAACAATGGCTCATAGCAATGGTACACAAAAGCGTATGGATGCTAGCAAAATAATTTATTTTCCTAATTATTCATCCATCTTCGAGCAACAAAAACCTTTACTCCTGTCATCGCCTTTTTCTTTTCAATATGGCACACAATTAGATTTTTTTCTCCCTTAATCTTTAGGAACAATGTAAGGGGTGATAGAAGATTTGTCTCGGAGTTCCGTGCTATAGCCTATTTGCGGTTTCTTCACACTTTGTGAGTCATACCTTTGAAAAATCGCCTTATGTATGACGTGTTTAGTAGTTTCCTAAACGTGCCCTGTAGCACAAACGTTTTCTACGTGTGTTAACATAAAAGTACAATTTTTTAGTTAAACTGAATATTTACTTATGTTTAAATAATAATTTTTAATAGTTAGTTCATTATGAATCTAAATAACAGTTAGAAAACATGTATGTTGGTATTGCCTAGTAAGAAATAGTTCTTATGCAAAATCTCATTACACTGAACGCGCACGAATGCGGCGCGTTGTCCCATTGGCGTAACTTTCAGGACTCGGTTAAGCTTTGAATAACGGAATGGGGTCGTTATCCTGTAACGGCCACGCGAAAGGGGAAAGTGAATACAGGGGAAGCCTGTCCTGTTCCGCGACTTCAAAATGGCCCCACATGTCCTGCCTGCGACACCGTCGTAAATGTCACAGACAACTGGAACTGATGTGGTATTATAAATGAATATATTGTACACGCACACACGCAAAAAAATCTATTTTTTTTTTACCAACTGTAGAACAATATATCACGTTTTAGGTCGTCGGTAATATTTTGTTCGGCGATGCTTCCATGAATGTCGGCAGGGTCGGGATTTATGGATGATTCATACAGTGGCGCGGTATCAGGAATTCTGAATTTTTTTTTTCTGGGCAGCACAAAACACGAGGGTACAGTTACGTATTTGTAGCAGGCAGGCACTGCACGCGAGGTCGATAGCTTTAACAAACGACAACAGGAGAATAAAGCAGAAATAGTAACAACGAACGCGGGAAATACGAAACGTGTGCGAGCGTAAAAACGACGACACTAATCTCCCCCACCATTCCACGAAACCATTCCCCTCCACATCCCTTCCCGCATTTCTCCTCCTCCATTTCCCCCACGGCAATGGTGTTGCGTGGTTGACGTGCAGTCGCATTCAGAGTCGCGAAAAATTTCCTGTTACGCGCGACAACGCGACACGAGTGTGTTTCCATCCCACACATTTACATACACGCGACGTGTACGGTACTACTGCCCATCTTGTTAACATGTGAAGAGTGCATGGGGGCACAAGTTACCGAGAAGCACTTTCATTTGAATCTACTAGTTTGTAGAAGTCTGCGTAAAAACGCACGGAAGAGAAACGCCAGATAACTGTTGCTGCTATCACCGTGAACAAATAATTTTCCAGAGTGAAATATTACATTCCAACTCACTGCTAAAAATAGCAAAGCGCAGAAAAATAAATCATCATTTGTTCAACTGATCAAACTGTGAATTGAAATTTCTAAGCACATTAAAAAATTAGACAGTTCTTCTAATTGTTACTTCACACGTAATTACGCGTGAAATAACAATTATAATATTTTAACATATATCCAATAGAGAAATTTACCTATTTAACTAAAATGCCTTCTTTGCTACGCATGTAAAAGCTGAATTCCAAAGTGACGGACAATGGAAGTTCTAACTCAGTAAACATGGTGTTCACAGTAGGTAAACATTTAAGTCCATTAAAGTAGAGTAAAATCCGATTAATACTAGAAGAATAACGCTTCCATTATTTAAAAATCAAAGAAAAATCTACAAATATTTTCTGTGGCCTTCCGTAGTACCTACTGCTTGCATCCAAAATAAGTTAAGAATTTGCTGATAAGTCACTATTTTTCATGTGACGCTATCTTCCGAAATGGAGGATAAATGAGATGATTATTTTATAAAATTTTGCGCTGACGTGCTGGCAGTTTACCAAATCTGATTCTAATAAGATCAATGATTCCTGAGCTTTAGCAGTATCACCCACATTTTTACATGGCCATCGTATCGGAAATAGGCGAAAACTAAATTGGCGATAACTATGAAAGTCTGGTTCCCTTATGAAGCATTATAAATGTTCAGAGTTTGGTGAAAATCGGTTTACGTGCTCGAAAGTTTTAGTATGACACACACCAATAAACACTTTTATTTATGGCTGTTATTTCTGAGTTTTTGAAACAACGTTTGCTAAGCATATATTGAACTGAATCATATAGAAATACATCTGGTCTTCCCTTGCGTAATTTTCTGCAGGTGACTTAATTTAATCAATTTTTCCTCTCCAGACAATACGACTGTGAATTTGGATTTAGATTATGCATGAACGATAGTACAAAATTTTTTACGTGTAGTATTTTTACACATTTAGCAGCATTTATCAAACACGAAACTAAAGAAACAAGTCAGTATTACTGTGCGTTCTAAATTAAAATAGAGTACGAATACTTAATTTTAGACAATATATGTTCAAGAAAGCCTATTTACATGCGCAGTTTTGTGTATACATTATTTTTTCAATCTATTATGTAATGTCATTGGTTTGTGTGATTATGCACGTAGAAATATATGTGTAAATCAATATTTTTTTATGAAGTGATTTCCTTAATGTTTCACATTCCCCTGATTCATTATTTCTCGCAATGAAAATATGAATATAGGATCTTCACATAACCTTTACTGTCAAAAAAATGCAGCTCTTTTTAGAGGTCTTGGCATGTGAGATTAGCATGTCGGTCTCACCACAGCGATCTTAGTTCGATTTCCTACTCATCACTATCGGAATTTTTTGCACCTGGAATGCGAGGCTAACGTTTACGGCTTAAGGAGGGAGGGTGGGCTATTCTCTGTATGATTCCGCTTGCTTCATTCCTGCACTACATCACTTCTCTATCTTACACTGAAAAACACATACCCTCCCCCTCTTTTTTTACTCTAGAAACATTTTTGGAAACCAGGTCCCAAAAATATTTTTTGCAGAGCTACAAAGAGTTTTCTTGTAAAAATTGCGGTCCATTCATTTCTTATATTCAATATTAAAGGTTTATATTTCAGTGTTCATTGTTCAGAAGTGGAAACATTATTTTTATTGTGTTTCAGAAACGCAACTGTAATGAAAAAAAAAACGTAAGAAAGGGGAAGAACATTTCGAACTAGCTGTTACGCGCAGCTTCACCCGGGTGTAAAAATCTATCTTAATGGTTGGCGGCATATTTTATATACTAACTAATGAACTGTTAGGTTTTACGGGATGAAAAGTACTCTATGTGCCAATCCAGAATATAATCTACCCCTGTACCAAATTTCATCCAACTCCGTCGAGCCATTATGACGTTATTGAGTAACAGACGAACAAACTTTCGCATTTATAACATTATTAGGATTATATATGGGAGAAAAATATTTGCCGACACCGAGATTTGCACCCTCGTGTTTCAACCCCAAGCGCCTAACCACACGTCCACTTACCCTTGCAGCTCTTGGCCATCTTTCGGTGGAAATATTGTAGCAGCAACCTGGACAAGAATATAATACCGCCTCTTGGGAATACCTGAGGTTCGTGGCATAGAGAATTACTGCACTTTAGAAAGACACGAAGTCAGCTGCCGAACTGAGCTGTCAGAATTTCGTAATATTGCAGAATGTAGCCTATTGTTTTATGAATGTTTTCGTCGAGATGAAACTTATTCTCATTGCGATCCTACAGATTACCACTGCAGTCTGCTTGATTGGTTAAAAATTACTAGGGGCGGAAAAAACACGTAACGGGGTTATGACGTGAATTTATCTTTGCGAGGGAAGTACAGGCGAGAGAGAATCACGAGATTTGAGTGGCACTCAACATCTGGCTCTTGAGAGCCGATGAGGGCGAAGCGAGGTGAGTATGGAGCAACGCCGGAATGCAAGGATGGGGGAAGCGAGAGACCCCCGAGAAAAGCCGCCGACCAATGGCATCGTCCGGCACGATTCCCACATGCGAATTTTAATAACGAGGTCTAGTGGAAAGTAAAGGTAAAGAAGTTTCCTACACTCAATAAAACGTTAATAGAAAAAATTATCCCCCAATTCGGTTATTATTGTTTTTGTTATTCAATTGCACGTCATTCGTAAACATGTTTACGTGACGGCACAACCTCACGAAGACCCCGTAAATGAAGTGGGTGTTGGATTATTATGTTAATTGATAAATGTATTTGACAACGAAAATTAGTAGTTTGAATGACTAGCTTCAGATTAATGAATGATGATGCCAGAGTAGGAATGGTAGAGTTGGAATCAATATTGCCAGTGATGACGTATTTACAGGATTTTGTAAGAACTCGAATTGTGAAATACGCTTTGCCGAAACTAGCCCCCAAAACAAATTTAGAACAACTTGCAAGTTTTCGGAGTAGACATATTGCGTTTAATACACATAGGAGATTTTAACCATAATTCTTTATATTCAAATAAAGCAGACGAACCTATCCTTCATGTGAATAACTCCATCAGCATTAATAAATAAAATTCAATCTACCAACTCATACAAGTGACCACCATATTATCCAACTTTTGTTACACACTGGTTGTTACACACAACAAAAAGCATCCAGCAGGCAGTACATGTCCATTGAATACCGTCTCCTGGCAAGGACACCAGATGTCGCCCAGCACATAGGGCTGCACGAGACGACCTGGTGAACACCATCAGACATGGCGTTGTGTCACATTGATTCGTTTGAAATGAAATAATTATCAAATAATTTAATAGTTTGTAACTTTAACTTTGAGTGTAGGAGTGATTGCTGGTCATTGAAAACATTTTCCTAGACATATTACAACTAGAGTTCTTGTAAATTTACAAAAAATAACACCAGGAATATTACTGAATGTTTACAAAGGTTTGTAAAATTATCAAAAAATTTCTTAGTAAAATCTACAAAAAAAGTTTCTGTGCATTGCTTAATTTCATGACGTCACTATGGGACGTCTGACATCTAAGATATTCAGGATATAACTGGACTGTCAAGCCACTTGGTGTAACTTCGCTCGCATTTCTCCTGGCATGAGATGCGGCTCGTTAACGCGCTGTTTGTTTGCTTATTTTTGAAAGTCAAAAGTAACTACGACATCAACTGTAGAAATGTTTATGCTTTGTTATACCAACTAGCATAGCTGGCATTGGTACGTTATTTGGAAGCAGGATTTTTTTTTTGTTTGCTTGGGTACAAATTACCAGTTGTCAAAATTGTTTTCACGGACGACGAATGGTGTTTTTTTGGCGTATAAGTTTTTTTATTATAATTTTTAATTGTCCTATGTTAACTCTGTTTGCCAGTTGCGTTATACAGATAATTGTCTACACCACAAGGTGTTGAGAAAGATTAAGTTTAATTTTGTCAATTGAAACTTTATTAAAGAATATAAACCATATTTTTGAGCTAATAGATGTTGAATTAAAATTAAAACGAGGTTATTTATAATATTTTTATGCAAGTACTATTCAAATTTGAATGGATCACGGGTTTTCTTTTATTTCGGTAATTTCGTTCTTTCCTTACTTTTTCTTGTTCAAGCATTCTTTGCCTGTTCTCAATGTAGGCCTATAATCCTTCATACTTATAAATATTTTTTTATGCTCGCTTGTATGTTTTCTTAAACTAAATCACAACTGAAACTCCATTATAAAATGTTTTAACGATGTCATGTATTGTGCAGGGAAACACCCATACAATTGTCAGGGGCCCAGACATGGAGCTTTATTAAGTAGTAATTTGATGACTTACTTGGAATCTTTTATTAGGTTGTCAACCCAGTGCAGTCCAAATGCCACACAGAAAAGGCTGCATTCGCAGCTTCTTGCTTTATTAGAAAGTTCTTTCTCTGAGGAATGTTGCAGAAATGAAAGTTGCCTCTCAACAAACTGGCATTACTAGTTGTGTTCCGAGCTAGTTCACATATGTCAATAAGTTTGACGTGTATTTCTGAAACTCTGAAATAACGTATATGCTAAGTTAGTTGGTTTGAAAAACTGTAATTTGCATTTGTTTCGTTCGGCGAAATGCAGAATAAATTGGACACTTTTAGTTTGGTGATTCACGGCTCATTTAAGTGACATTACAAAAATCTGCTATCTCAGGTTTTCCGTAGTTACGCATGGTGCACTAGTGATATCGATATCGCTTATTTGTTGGGTGTATAAGACAAAGTAGTTTGATCTTGTGTAAACCTGTACACTGAATGTGATACTGGCCTATTTTTGTTTGTGTTCCCACATACTGTTAGAGCAGATTGTCAACAAGTCTTACTGAGTTTAACGAGTTGTACATTGTAACAACACGGATAACGCCTTCAGTTGGAGTGGACAGCACCAACATTTCGCGCGTAAGTTTGACTTACATCCTGTGCGAGTTTGGCTTACTTCCTGTGTATGTTTGACTTATTTCTTGTGTATATTTAGCTTACTTCCTGTGCATGTTTGGCTTACTTCCTGTGTAGGTTTGGTTTACTTCCTGTGTATGTTTTACTTACTTCCTATGCATGTTTGGCTTACTTCCTGTGCATGTTTGGCTTACTACCTGTAGTCTGAGGAACGAGTAATACTATTTGTATCTGTCGTTGTGGCTCGTAATTAAATCTTACACACTGTGTGATGTCTCAGGAGCCTTGATAGATGCTTAAAGAATTAATTTTTGTTCTTAGAGCTGCAGTATTGCAAACATGCTGCGGTTATGAGTGCGAGAGTGTTGGACGGTCTGACGGTCGTCCTGTAAGTTGTATACTACAGGCACAGTTTGTGGGTATGCAAGTCCCATTTATAGCAAATGTGTCAGTATGACAGTGCTTCAAGTGATGGCAATTTCATGTTGAATATGGAAACAATTATGTATTGGTGATCCCAACTTCGAAAATGTTTCTCAGTGGGTGGAATAAATACGTAGTAATGTCAACGATACCGGTGACGATTATGCCACTGAAAGTAAAACTCTTTTGCAGTCAGAGTAACCATAAAAGGAAATCATCAAAAAATTAAGGTAATGTCCCAGCAAACACAACCTGTCGGCAAAGTGTCGGCCCGATACCTGTACTGTCGGCAACTGTCGTTTCCATGCCAGAAGATAGCCATCTGACAACGACTGATGTCTTTTTTGAGGCAGATTGAAAGCCGACAGAAAAAAGATAATGGCCCACTGTATTATTTAGGATAACATATGGATATCATCGAAAATATGTCGGCATGATATCACAGAGCAAACATGTTGCAAACATCTTAGAAATATTTCCAGGCCGATTCCCATACAGCATCTTTGCCTTTTTGGTAACCTGGCCATTGTCATATTTATTCCGGCCCGGCAACATTTTCGAAACAAGGCTCTTTATCACAATAAAGATACAATTGTGACGTCTCTCTGACGAAAAACTTTTGGAAAGTGTTTTGAATAGGCAAGATGTTAGTTAGCTGTTAATGGCATGATGTCTTTTTTGACATAGAACTTTTGCCGTTAGAAACAAGACAATAGCCCGCTGTATTTTTTTAGGATAACAGATGGATATCACCGAAAATATGTTGGCATGATATTGCAGAGCAAACATGATGCAAGCAACTTATAAACGTTTCTGCGCCGATTTCCATACAGCAACTTTGTCTTTTCGGTAAGCTCACCATTATCTTATCTATACTGGCCCGGTAACGTTTTCGAGACAAGGTTCTTTATCACAATAAGGACATAAATATGATGTCTTTTTGACGACAAACTTTAGGAAAGTATTATGAATACGCAAGATGTTAGCTAGCTGTTAACAGTATGAAGTCATTTTTGAGTCAGAATGTTTGCCTTTCGAAAAAAGAAAATGGCCCGCTGTAATTTTTAGGATAACAGATGGACATCACCGAAAATATGTCGGCTTTATATCGCAGAACATTGATGTTGCAAGCATTTTAAAGATGAGACTGGGCCGATTTCTATACTGCATCTTTTTATTTTCGGTAAGCTGGCAGTTATCTTATTTATTCCAGCCCGTTAACGTTTTCGAGACAAAGCTCTTTATCACAATAAAGATACGAATACGATGTCATTTTGCCGTAAAATTTTTGGAAAGTGTTTTGAATAGACAAGATGTTAGCTAGATATTAACCGCATGATGTCTTTTTTGAGAAAGGATATTTATCGTTATAAAAAGACAATGGCTTGCTGTATTTTATAGGTTAACTGATGGATATTACCGAAAATATGTCGGCATGATATCGCAGAGCAAACATGTTGCAAGCATCTTAGAAATATTTCCAGGCCGATTACCATACAGCACCTTTGTCTTTTCGGTAGGCCGGCGATTATCTAATTTATTTCGGCCCGTTAACGTTTAAGAGACACAGCTCTTTATCACAATAACGATACAAATATTATGTATTTTTACCGACATACTTTAAGAAAGTGTTTTGAATAGGCAAGATGTTAGCTAGCTGTTAACGGCATGATGTATTTTTTTCAGACAGAATGTTTGCCGTTCGAAAAAAGACAATGGTCCGCTTTATTTTTTTGGATAACAGATGGGTTCCATCGAATTTATGTCGCAATGATATCGCAGAGGAAATATGTTTGCAAGAATCTTAAAAATGTTTGCGGGCCAATTCCCATACAGCATCATTGTCTTTTCGGTAAGCTGGTCATTATCATATTTATTCCAGCCTGTTAACTTTTTCGAGAGAAGGCTCTTTATCACAATAACGATATAAATATGATGAATTTTTATCGACAAACATTTGTAAAGTGTTTTGAGTAGGCAAGATGTTAGGTAGCTGTTAACGACATGATGTCATTTTTGAGACAGAATGTTTGCTGTTAAAAAAATAAGACATTTGCCCTCTGTGTTTTTAGGATAACAGATGAACATCACCGAAAATATATCGCCATGATATCAGTAGATGTATTATGTGGATCCTGGACCACCCCAATTTTTAGGGATATTTATTTTAAAATTATTACAAAAATGCAGTACACTAAATAGGGTTACTTTGTCTAAATGTAGAGAAAAAAGATGAAATTTAAATCTGAAATGCGATTAAAAAATCGTAAAAATCATGTAAAAAAGCTGAAATCAGTGTATTTTAGGGCTAAATTTTAACGATAATGTTTCATAGAAAGAAGCTCTCAAAAATGGGCAATTTTGAGCAAAAAAGCAAAATAAATGTAGCAGTTTTTAAAAAATGTGCGCACACGATTTGACACTGGCAAAGCAAGGAAAAAAAAAAAAAAAAAAAAAAAAAAAAGCTAAAACATGCAAATCATATGAAACGATAATTGGTAGAATTTATAATTTTATTCAACAAAAATAATTCACAAACAAGATTTTTTAAAGTTTAAAAATAAAGAAAAATCTGCAGCATAGCCATTACCGAATCCGTAATCCCAACCATCACAACAATTCAAACCATAAATATCGTCTTTAAAACAAGGGAAATTTATCTGATCTTGGATCATTTTTATCGATTTTTAAAACAATTTTGAAATGAACAATGTACAATTCTTTATCAATAAAAATTTCTGTTTTTATAATTTTATATCAAATATCCCAAGTTCTATAATTTGATCCATTTATAATATTAAAAATTTATATAGCTTAAAAAAAGTGCTACTATGAGAAAATTTTAATTCGAAAAATGATTTTTTATTTGATCAAATAATTCATTTATATTTCTAAAAATTGGTAAGAATTTTAAATGCGACCACTCAACTATAAGTCAAAAAAATTGTAATGAAATATCGTAACAATTTTTCTTTCTGTAAAATCGTTTACATTATCCATTTAATAAAATAACTAACTTATATATCTTCATATAGGTACTAAAAGCACTGCGCTATGCTTTCAACTACCCAGTTTCAACTACATTTTCATTTTCCAAGTTTTTATTAAATTTTACAAATTTTACTCAAATAGTTAATACTACTTTTTTATTTTATAATTGAATTTTTTCTTTAGTAAATAGTAGTTGAAAACAAAATGTCTACAACTAAATTATCTATTACAGAATTGTTAGGTAATAAAAATAAACCAACTATTGAAAGATTTGGTTTATGGTTATTAACAGAAAATTAAAATAATAATAATAATCTTGTAACAAATATTGGAGATATTATATACACAAATGGAAAACAAAAACTCGAAGAATTTAAACCAATAACAGAGCTTTTTTTGTGATAAAATTATGGTTTTTAAAATAAGAATTTTTAGACTGTGAAGGTAGAATGAAAAACAAAAAAAAAAGCAATTTCTCGTAAAAAAAGAAACTGGTGGAAGTTTTAACAGTTTTTTAAGATCTAGACTTTCTACATTTAATTTGACAAGACATGGTGTTAACGCAAAAACTCAATTTTTATTAGACTCTGATGTACAAACATTTATTGGTGTTAAGCAAATTATTAGCACAGATATAGAAAATATTAGAAAAAAATATAAAAACCCAATAGCTATTCCTTATAAAATAGAGTTAGCAGATGAATAATTATAATCATTATTAACTGAGTTACCAGAAATTATAAAAGAAATTACAAAAGAACATTGTCATTTATTGGATTTGGATATAACAAGATTTTGGAGGTATTTTTAATAAAAAGAGATTTGTACCTACTAAATAAACAATTTTAATTTTGATATACAAAGAGAATATAAAAAAGAATGTAATGTAATAGAAAATAATAAAAATTCTGTTGGAAAAGACTGCTTAACATATATTAATAAAAATTAGAGAGTTAAAATATATAATAAATTGATTTGCCAATTTACAAGCCCAGGAGTTAATAAACAATTTGGTAACCATATTATAAACTTTTGAAATTTTCCAGATAAAAGATTTTAAAAAACATTTGCTTCTACATTAGCTAAAGAAAATGGTATTACAAGATTAGAAGCAACAATTTATTATTATGCTAACACAAATTTCCAAAAAGAGCAAGAATTTGATGCATTGAAATATTGTTTAAAATTAATAAAAAACAGTAAAAATTATTTCCAAAAAGCACCATTTTATTCTATTTCTTAACTAATATGTGGATAAAATTAGCAGATACTTTACAAAATAGAGGTTGTGTGGTTTTTAACAATATTCTGCTATATGTTTATTGGGGAAACAAAAATACAAAAATATTAACAGGAATTCAGATTAAATTGACAGAAAATAGAGAAGAAAGTAAAAAATTAATTATGTTTTGTCTGCATTTTGTTTTAATTTATTGCCAATTAATTATTTAGAAATTTTAGAAGGTGAAGAACATATGAATATTATAACCATTAACCAAAAATATTTTATTTAACTGGAGAAACATTTCTCTAAGTCTAATACTTTATTTTCCACCATCTGTAAGAATATAAATATTGAAGTTTTGGGTTTAATAAAAACTACAAACATTATTCCTTTTGTATCTAGAAAAAGAATAACATTTCCTATAAACTTTCTCCATATACTTTTACAGTCATAAATATTCTTAATATTCCTTATCTGCTGTCTACTAAAAAAAGAGAACAAGAATTAGAAGAAATTTTAATTCAAAAAAGACAATTAGAATATTTAAATAATACTGTTGCCTTAAACGAGGAGTGTAAAGGTCTATTGGAGAAATAATAAAAAATAAAATAAACAAGAACAAATAAAATATTAATTTAAACGACAGTGAATAGATTTTAATACAGATGGAGTATATAAAATCTATGGTTTTGTTGTAAATGATAAAGGTAAATTTACATATGTCGGAGTTTTAGCAGAAAAAGTTGGAGTTGAATCTGTTTATTTTGTTAAAGGTTATAATAAAAAATAAATTTATAGAAATTAAGAAAGATAAAAATCTTCCGAAAAAAGAAGGTTTTATGTGTATTCCATATAATAATTCTAGACAAGAATTAGATATTTTTTATCACCCAAAAGAAGATCCGTTTATTGAAATAAAAACAAATGGTATTACAACTTTTAATGGACATTCTTAACCAAAAATAGGCTACACAAAAGATTAAATATTTTTGAAGACAAAGGAAATTTATTATACAAAGAAGAAGTAGAGAAATAATCGAAAATATAAAAATTGGGGATATAATTGGGAAAGTACACATGAAAGATTGTAAAAGATTAGAAACTTTACAAGGTGTATTAGATTTAATTATTTCCAATATTTCCATTAAAATCTATTGTGGAAAGGAAAGATATATTATAAAATTCGAAAACTTTCAAGATTGTTTTTGTTCTAATTATTGGCTATTGAAAGAAATAGAAGATAAAAAAATGGGTTTAAATTTTAAAATAAAAGTTAAGTTAGATAAAAATAATACAACACCAAATAAAAATTAATAAAGACTAGTTTTTTTGCTTAATTTTTATAAATTTACACTTGTAACTTGGAAGTATTCTGCTATACTTATATTATTTTCTTTAAAGTAGTTTAACATTTCTTATGGATAACTGCTGTCAATATCGCATAAACTTTCGATATATTTTTCTATATAATACTTTCCTTAAAATATATAGGACGAATTAATTTTCTATTATCTGGCGAGTAAATGTGGTAGGCTATTCACGGTAAAGTGAGCACTTTTGATGCCCTAGTTAATTTTTTCTTTAAGCCATTTTTGATCCTTTATCCACATATTTTAAATCAATATTCCCACGGAAGTAATAAACAAGGTGTGTAGATTCCACCGCACTCGGAAGTTAACGGCTAAGACTAAAGTAAAATATATTTATCGACTATTATTCTAAATGAGAGGGCTATCAAAAGTGCTCACTTTATCGTGAATAGCATATAGACATTATAACCTAGGATAACAGATGGTTATCACAGAAAATATGTCAGCATGATATCGCAGAGCAAACATGTTGCAAGCATTAAAAAAATGTTTCTAGGCCGATTCCCATACACCATCTTTGTCTTTTCGGTAAGCTGGCCTTTGTGTTATTTATTCCGACCCGTTAACATTTTCGAGACAATGATCTTTATCACAATAAATATATAAATATGATGTCTTTTGGCCGACAAAATTTTGGAAAGTGTTTTGAATACGCAAGATGTTAGCTAGCTGTTAACGGCACAATGTCTTTATGAGACGGTGTGTTAACCGTTAGCATGTTTTTTTTTCGTGATGATATTGTGTCACGTTGTAGCCCATTGCATTTGGTGACTGAATTTTTTTTATATGTTCAACTATCTGACAGATATATTCAAAAGTAACAAAAACTCTTTTGTTCACCAGCCTCTGAAGAAATAGTTTTTAAATAATCCGTGTTTTAAAATTTAATTGTTATATTGTCATGGAATTTATACATTCATTTTTAATAAATTGTGTCCTATATATTTAAATTACGGGGAAGTATCAGCATCTTTCCTCGTGGTGTATAGGTTAGCATGCAGGACTGTCTTCTCAAACGACTTGGGTTCGAATCCTGCTTTCGGCAAACAAAATATTTTTGTATCATATAATGTGTTGTGAAGTAAATAAATATATGTAAAGAGGAAATAACTATTACCAAAATTTGTAATCGAAATGTTAAGGTTTTTTCCATTGTTATACTGCTTTTCTGGACACCATGCCGCTGCAGTCCCGGCATTGTAACGACATCTTGCTGCCTCAAGCCTGGTATTGTAATGACATCCAGGGATCGCAGACCTGGCATGGTAATGACATTCTCCGTCGCAGGCCAGGCATCATAGTGATATCCAGCCGTCGCAGGTCCGGCATCGTAACGAAATCCATCCGTCGCAAGCCCGGCATCATAACGACATCCAGCCATCGCAGACCCACCATAATAACGACATCCAGCCGTCGCAGACCCACCATAATAACGACATCCAGCCGTCGCAGACCCACCATCATAACGACATACAGCCGCCGCAGGCCTGGCATCGTAGCGACATCCAGCTATTGCAGGCCCGGCATCGTAACGACATCCAGCTGTCGCAGGCCCGACGCTGTCAGCCAACACTTAGTCGCTAGTCCATATTTCCATCGGGCTGCTTCTGGAGTAAGACAGTGGGCCAGTATCGGCTGGCTGGAGTTTGTCGACTAGCTTTTACCGGCCCGATTCTGGCCTGTATTTTCCGTGGTTGCTGGGGCAGTTAGTGCCAGTGAAATTAAAGATTGACTAACCAAGATGTAAAACTTCAATCATAATACTTAATCAAACCTATTGCGCAGATACATTACAAAATTACCTTCTAATGAGTCAAAGTAAGAAACGAGAGCTCACCGTCACAATAATAATACACATTTTCTAGGCCTTAAAGGACTTTCACGGGTAAAAGGTGAAAAAGAAAAACCACTTTATACATGGACACTACTAAGTGATGAAACATTGATTAAAAAATGTCATATTGGGTGAATACATAACGAGGCATGCTATTTCCAATAGACCTAAACTTCGGGATATGGACAATATAGAGTTTGAAATGTTTTTGGGGATTTAACTTTTATATCTGGATATAGGGGCCATGACTTTTTAAGATGTGTGATATTCCGAGAAATGTTTAGTTTCGTAATATCCTGTTTAGCTTTTGATGATGCCATTACAAGAGGGCGGAGGAAAAATTTCCTAAAACTTCCTCATGGTTCGTGTGCACTAGGAAAGAACCAATCACATCAGATATTATTTTTTTCAACAGTTTGATTAAAAAATATGAAGAAACCACTAAAAGGGCATACGCCCGTAATTATTCAGTCTCTGAAGTCAACATTCAATAGCGAGAACGTCCCCTTTCTGTATTTCTCTCCGCCCACAGGTGCAATGATGCAAATGCATTGCCTAGAGTTACACCGCACAAACGTGCATACTATTTTTTAAGGAAACTTGTAATGTCCCTCCATATAAATGTTGACACTTATTTCTGCATAGTGTGTCGGATGGGTTAGTGGTGGGGATGTCTGTGTTGGTTTTCATGACGTGTTTGAATGTTGTCTACCTCCAGCTGCATACAACGCCGACTCAATTTCTCCCTGTAGCCTTGCCGTGTGACGTCGCCGACCTTAATATCATTACGTGAAAGTGTTTATCTTGTTACCCATGTACACATCTTCTTCTATCCGTAGTTCACAGCTACAGCGAGAACATGTTTACTAGACCAGCTGATTACCTTATATTCAATCTTACCGTTAATTTTGCAAGAAATCCATACATAAATTGTTTCATAAATTTACTGTAGTAGAATTTTTTTGCGAGGCAACTTTATCATCTCTATTAGAAGTTTTAACCTACGCACTGTATGCCAAATGTACAATACGTCTTGTCTGAAGAAAAAATAAATTTTTAGGATTGCTAAATAATCCTTTATCAATATGTAGAGACCCGAGAAATTCGCGAGTTCAGTGACCTGTACGCTAGACTTCACCGTCTTATATACTCCCATACAGATATCAACTGTTTATAGGTTGATTCTTGTGTTAGTAAAAACAGGTGGTTGGGCGCACAATTTATGGCACGTTTGTTATCGGCTCATTTATCTTTAGGGGGTGTCAAACAACACGTCGACCCATTACAAACGTAACATGAACGTACATGTGTGTGAATTCCAACTTGTCAAGAAATGAACCCGCAAAATTCTCTGGTCTCTATCAATATGCATATACAGAAGCGCACAGTAAGATTGGGAGAACTTTCTTAGAAAGTACTTAGTTACCAAATCTTTAAACTAACGTAGTCAGTGTGTGCTCCGCCCAACGAAGTTGAAACACGCGTTATTTTCGCTGTCGATAGGGACGCGAAAATTTCGCGTTTTATACGACCTGTAAGTTAGACTCCGCTGTCATATGTATTCCTGAGCCTCAGGTCTCTGTTCATTGGTTGCTGCCCCAATGTGTAGTCAGTTTTACTTCAGACCGGGTAACATAAACTGTGATCCAATTGCAAACGAAACAGAAATGTACATGTGTTTGAACTCTTGGTTGTCCTAGAATTAATTCGCGAAAATTTTCCAGTCACTAGTTATCGCCTAATTATCCTACTAAGGAATGCTTGTTACAATTAATTACGAATTGCGTGTTGACAGTTTGAGCTTCAGCTGCGCACATCACGTTGAATTACTTGTTTCTAGATTATTTAAATTGTTTATCGACACTTGTATATCTGACAATATACATTTGGATGCAGAACGAAAATAAATTCCAAACTTTTGTCAACGTAATTAAGGCTTCACTATTAAATTATCAATATATTCTTACAGTTTCACAATTACGAGACAGGGTGTGGACGAAATTCGGTGGCTACGTTTGAAGGCATTTGTAAATTGTAAACGCGCTATGATATAGCCTGTTCACTGTTCACTGTTCACAATGAGCACTTTCGAGAGCCCTGCTTAAGATCTGCTTGTATGCACGTTGTGTATTGTTCCGCCTTATGTAAGATTAACATTGCTATGGGCCTCATCACTTTATTTATGCGTCGGTCAAATGAAACTGTAAAATTATTATAACAGTAAATATTTTACAAATTTGCTATTTTTTTTTAACACTTCGATGCATTAAAAATAACAGAAAGCGAAATAAATAATTTAAGTTATCACAAATCGTTACCAAACACTTTTTATTCAATGTTAATCTATGTAACTACTTGCCATCCACCGTTACCAACTTTACTGGGCGCGTTTCACTCGGTACATTCGTTATAATTTATACGTAGGCAGGGGTAGTGACATTTTTTAAAGGTTGATTTCAAAAGTTCACTTTATCGTGAACAGCCTTTAATGACTATTATGTTATTTCACTGAAAATAAAATTGTTGGTTACAAATGGGAACTCCAACATGGTGGATGATACCGAGAGTTTCAAATGCTCCATTCATTTGGAGCCTCGAGCGGAGCCAACACCGCGGCTTGCGAGAGTATAATGGCGGAGCACGCAATAACGTACATGCCGTGTTGTAATAGCTGTTGCCTCGCCTGTTGTGTGGGATTAAGCAGGGCGGTTAGCCCACAGACCCGTTATTTGGAGTTGAGCAGCGGGCGGCAAGATTGCATATGGTAAGGCCAGGTTGGAAGAGAGTCTCTCTCCGTCGGGGCAAGTACGGTAACGACCTCTTAGTGATCTGATTACCTCAAGTTGCAAGTTGGAGCAGCGGTTGTTACGTCGAGGAGTTCCAGCTTCGCCGACACTCGCACTGCGTTACTTCGATCTCTTTTCAACGAGCGCGTTGCGTGCATGGAACTGAGCTCAACATGACGAAACCGCTGCGAAACAAACGCAGTCGCAAAACATTTTCTGAATCGTTGCTGAAGATTTTCGTTAAATACAGTGAAATGTTACATATGTGTTACATACAACATACCCGTGTAAGTGGGTCCAAATAATTATGTAAAGTAACGTAAGTGAGTGTAGATATTTGGACGGCTCTTAACAGCGAGGTCTTGAGAGCCGACGTGGATGATTGAACTTAATATGGAGCGGTGCGTGGATGAAGAGGCGGGGGAAACGGGAGATCCCCGTGAAGACCCGCCGACCAACGGCATCGTTCGGCACGATTCCCACTTGCGAAAATCCGGTGACCCGGCCAGGTATTGAAGCCGGTTCGCCTTGGTGGGAGGCGAGCGAGATAATCGCTCAGCCACCGTGGCCCCTTGTAAAGTAACGTTTTCGAGTTGTAACAAGGAAAAATTAGAATACGTCAATATTCTGATGGCCACACATATAGTGGCACACAAAAGTTATGAACTATATTTTATACATGATAAAATACGACAAAAATTGTGATATTAAAGTTTCGTTTGCCTCGGCTAGCTCTTGCTGAATTATGAGTTGAATCATATATATCGTATTATGCTACCCACATTCGATATTACCTGATCACGAGTAGAAATAATTAATACCAATTAGTAGAAAACTGAAAAATCACAAGTGACACAACACCGACTCTGCAACTGCTAACTCTTGGAATATTAGTTGAGTAAACACTCTCCGCCTGCCCTGTAGATGTCGTATCGGTTCTCTACATTGTAGTCTTGTGTGCAATGCCGCCGTTGTTGTATCTAATCTGTGTCATTCTGTATGTCATTAAAATGCCGTCAGTTCGTTCAACTCAGCAAGTCGTGTATATGCATCACTTATCTATGCAAGTCCCATAGAATTCCCGTTCCTACAGTTTATGGGATGTGCGGAATATTTTTGAGGTGATATTCGCGATCTCAAGTGTGTGATTACGAAACTCCATCCGTTATGTACAATCAACCAGCCGCGCTTCCCATTGAGCGTCTCAAAGGGGGAGAAAATTACGACACATGGAAGTTTGCTGTTCAGGCATTTCAGGATGACGGTTTGACGAGAAAAATCGGTCTTCTCCGTATTCTAATAATTACAAAATTGGACGAATATAATTCTGTGGAATAATATGTGAACCGGATCGTGAAAACGGCGCACAAATTATCGACAGTTGGTCTACAACTTAGTGATGAATGGACTGGTACTATACTCCTCGTTGGTTTTCCAAGTAAATACGAGCCGATGATCATGGGTATTGAAAGTTCGGGGATCCGGGTGACTGAAAATTCTATAAAGGCGAAATTGTTACAGAATATTGCATAGGTGAAATGTGAATCGCCATATGACGACGGCAATTCGGCGTTGTTCACTTCCAGTTCCAAAAGAACATTTCATAGGAACAGTAACAGTTCCAATAACGACCGCGTCTCCGGGAAAAACATACCAAAAAGGACCTCACTGTTACGAACGTAACATGTATTGCCACATCTCGTGGAACTGTGACTAAGTAACGAGTAGAAAGAACATAAACAAACACAGTAACAGTACGAAATCAATGTGTGCAGCTGTTTTTTTTCGATGCAATTGCATTCTGAAGTGAATTTTGACTGGTATCTTGATTCGTGTGGTTCAGTTCATACATGTAGTGACTCAAGACGTCTGGAAGATTCTAGAAAGCCTCCTGCATTGACCATTGCTGCCACCAATAATAATAAAATTGTGTCAGATACCGCTGGCAATATGGTCCTTCCTGTGAGTATTTGTGATGACACCTCTGACATTCAGGTGAGTGATATTTACCATGTACCTTATAGTCAAGTAAACCTCTTGTCAGTAGGACGAATTGTTTTGAAAGGATATACTGTTGTGTTTGACAGCACAGGAGGTCGAGTTTACAACTCAGCAAATCAACTGATTGCTACTGCAACTTTGGTGGACGGTATATTTAAGTTAGACGTTCCTTCTACCGATAAAGTACACTCTATACAATGCACTGACATCAATATATGGCACCGACGTATGGCTCACCTAAATTTTGATAGTTTAAAGAGGTTGCGTGGTATAGCCCATGATAGTGACTTTTCATCTCCGTTCCACCATTTGTGACACATGCATGCTAGGCAAAAGCCACCGTTTGCCTTTCCCAACAAGTGATACTGTTATCAGTCATGTGTTAGAGTTAGTGCGTTCGACCTGGTTGGTCCAATGGAAGTGGGGTCTTTGGCTGGATCGAGATATATTTTGACTTTTCTTAATGACTTCAGCAACAAATCGTTTGTTTAGTTCTTAAAATCGAAGGAATAAGTCGCCGAACACTTTAAACTCTTTAAACGGCACATTGAGACCCAGGTTGGCAGGAAAATTAAGATTTTGCGTACCGACAATGGAAAGGAATATTGTAATGATGATCTTCATGAATTTTTTAAATCCTCAGGCATTCTGCATCAAACAAGTTGCCCTTACACGCCAGCTCAGAATGGTAAATCGGAGAGCCTAAATCGGGTGCTTCTCGATCGAGCGAGATGTCTACTATTACAGTCAGGGCTGCCCATTGTCTTTTGGGTCGAGGCTGTTTATTCTGCTGTCTATCTTTTCAACAGATCGCCGTGCAAATTTGTAGAGATCACTGCAGAGCAAGTGTGTTTAGGTAAACAGCTGTCTCTAAAATATCTTCGAACATTTGTATGTAAGGCATTTGCGCACGTTCCTGCTGAAAAAAAGATCGAAACTGAGCCCACGGTCCGCACCTTGCATTTTAGTTGGGTACTGTTTGGAATCGAAAGGGTATAGACTTTATGATCCAACAAAACAGGTTATGTTTGTGTCAAGAGATGTCACCTTCGCTGAAGACCAGTGGGGCAGTTCCTTGTAGAATAAATCTAAACCGCAGATGACCAGTAATTTTTATGTAATCCCTGATAAGCCTGACTCAATTGGCGAATCTATTGCCACTGATCCGGACACTGGTCAATATATTGATGATCCTGATGACGTTCCTGACGATTCTGTTTGTGATCCTGATTCTTGCAACTTCTGTCTGTTAATGAACCTCGTGGAGAGTCTACTGCTCCTAGACATCTCAGGGACCGTAAACCTCCCTCTGCCTTACAAGATTTTGTTACCTATGCTGTTTTTATTGGTGACATGACGGATCCTGTTACTCGTGAAGAGGCTTTTCATCGTGCGGACCAGGATCTATGGTTCGCAGCCATGGACCGTGAATTAAAGTCGCAACTGGACAGCAAAATATTGGAATTGGTTGACCTTGCTACTACAAAGAAAGCACTGGATTGCAAATGGGTGTTCAGAACGAAGGAAGAAGGATGCCATTGGCAAAATTGTTCAACACAAAGCTCAGCTTGTGGTTAAGGGATACGCCCAAAGGAGGGGTATATACTATGAAGAAACCTTTTCTCCAGTTGTGTAGTATAGCTCAATTCGATTTCTTTTGGCCCTGGCTGCAAAGCATGACCTCGATATTGACCAGTTGGATGCAGTGTCAGCATTCCTACAAGGAGACCTGGACGAGGAAATTTGCATGTTTCAGCCTCCAGGATATGGCAACAAATCGAACCAAGTATGTCGACTAAAGAAAAGTCTATATGAACTTAAGCATGCTAGCAGAGTCTGGAACAACAAATTGGATTCCTGTTTGAAAATCATCGGACTTCATCAATAGAGGTTTGATTCATTCATAGATTACTAGGTGGTTGGTAAAACGATGTTATTTATGGCTGTGTGGGTTGATGACTTTTTGATATTTACAAATGATGGAAAGCTGTAGCAATGTGTGAAATCGCCACTTTCGAAGATGTTCAAGATGACTGATCTTGGAGAAGCAAAATTTGTCCTTGGATTTCAATTGACTCGTGACCGCAAAGAATGTAAAATTCGGCTCAATCAGAAAGCTTACATCAAGCAAGTCCTCAAACGCTTTGAAATGGATCAGTGTAAATGTGCCCCCCTATGAGCACCAATGAAAAATTTACGAAGTCTCAAGCGCCAAAATCAGAGGAGGAAGTGGCTAAAATGAGAATTGTTCCATACCAGGAAGCAATTGGCAGCCTGCTGTTTGCTGCACATGTCTCCAGACCCGACATAGCCTATGCGATCAGTTGTTTGAGCAGATTTAATGACAACCCGGACATGGAACACTGGGCCGCTCTCAAACTTGTTATCAGATACATAAAAGGGACTTCACAGTGGAAGCTAGAGTTTGATGGAAATGAGAAAGGAACCATCTCAGGATTTTGTGATGCTAATTGGGCCAGCGACCTTGATGAGCGAAGGTCTGTGACCGGCTACATATTTTTGAAGTGTAAAGCTCCTATCTCTTGGTGCACGAAAAGACAACCAACTATTACACTCTCAACAACTGAGGCTGAGTACATGTCCATGTTTGCTGTAACTCAGGCAGCACTATGGTTGAGAGGGCTATCTCAAGGAATAATTCCATTCACAGGTGAGACTCCTACAATCATCTTTGTGGACAACCAAGGAGCTCGAAAACTTGCAATGAATGGGACTTATCAAGCTAGAACCAAACGCATTGAGGCACCACTTCATCCGTGAAAAAGTTCTCAGCAAGCAAATTGATTTCAAGTACGAGTCCACAAATTATATGGTTGCCGATTCCTTGACGAAGGCGCTCAACTGCTACAAATTCAAGAATTGTATTCATCACCAGGGTCTCCCCAAATAAGGAGGGTGTTGTAATATTATTTGAGTCAACCCTGTTAGATGGACTTTCCGCCT
Source organism: Dryococelus australis (assembly GCA_029891345.1). Taxonomy (NCBI): domain Eukaryota; kingdom Metazoa; phylum Arthropoda; class Insecta; order Phasmatodea; family Phasmatidae; genus Dryococelus; species Dryococelus australis. Next base: position 118,457,681 of record CM056997.1, read on the forward strand.
GCCCTGTAGATGTCGCATCGATTCTTTACAGTGTAGCCTTGTGTACAATGTCTTCGTTGTTATATCTAATCTGTGTCACTCTGTATGTTAATAAAATGGCATCAGTTCGTTCAATTCAGCAAGTCGTGGATATACATCAATTACCTATGCAAGTCCCATAGAATTCCATTTCCTAAAAGATAATTATTACCATTTAGTAGAAACCTGGGAAACCACAAGTGACACAATACAGACTCTGCAACTGCTAACTACTCTCAACATACTAAAAGGAGAACAGTGACAGCTCTGTTTATGCATAAGTTTAATGAAGAATAAGTGAAAAAAGATAGCATGAATCAGATTAAGTTTAGTAGGTTCAGAAAATTAACAACCATAAATATCAGAAAATAGAGAACAAACTAGCGACAAGATCTGAAATCTGTTAAATGACGAAAGAAGTGAATGCTGCTCCTCGAAGTTGAACACCGGTAAATCTCCGCAGCTGTAGCAAGTCCTCGTTTATTACTGATCTTCCCTCAAATAAAGCTCGCGGGTTTTAGCGTGTGCCTCTACAATCCTTGCACACGTTAACATTACACATACGCAGGAGACGAATTCTAACTATTAAAAGTAATCACGCAGTTATCCGTCCAAGGCCTTTTCATTTCTTGAGATAACCGTACCCATCTTTTTACGTTATTCAGGCCTGGTTTATATACGGTGGACTCGCGTGCAGGCTAGAATTATAATAAAATCCTAGCTGAGCAGTCGACTATGACTTGCCTCAGCCCTAGCGAAAAATTTAACCTTTTCGATCTTTTCCATTTGTTACGTTCCAACCAAACTGCAAGGATTAATTAAAATGTGCAACCTTATTAAATTAAATTTAAAAATTTTAATTGGGTAGCTATTATCGCCTGATATTACATCAACAAAAGGTTGACAACCTTCATTTTCTAAGAGAAAATTAAGTTATTTCACATATTAATCACAATAAAACACACCTCTCTGGTATGTAAACAACATGTTGACAGCAATACTGGTAACAAACTTAATTAACATACAACACAACTGTCAAAAATAAATAAATAATTAGTACATATTAAGCTAAATGTATGCAATAATAGATCAAACATATTAAATTTCGTAAAGTTCAGACTCAATTCCAAAACCAAAACCATACTATTCGAAATAGAAGTGTTACAATAGTATGGATAAAATAGTTCGCAGGCTTTCGCGGCCGTTGTCATCAATTTATAGGCTTTTGTTTTTAAAGGCTAGAAATTTACGGCATGAGTAATAATTTTATAAATATACTCTGGAAATCTATTCTGGTCAGTGCAAAGTAATTTGATAGATAGACACCCTCCCAAACGTCATGTGACAATAACATTACATTGTAGTCCACAAAAATATTGTTTGTAATTACAGAAGATGCTCTAATTTCACAAGAATTGGCAAAAGAGGTTTACAGCCACTTTAAAAGTATTTCATCATCAACATAATATTTGGCTGAGAAAATGCACACATTTTTTTTAGTAAGCGTTCATTACTGGAAAAATGTATAATTATTTTTATAAAAAAAATCCTTTTTTTTCTCGTGCGTGGTGTGCAGTAGCCATTACAATTTCTTACACAATAATTTTATGTTACTTTAATAGGTTCTTAATTTTTACCTGGTTTCCGTAGATAGCTGTAATCTATAATGTTAAAGAAATTACTTAACACAACTCAATTGATTATCATACAATATTATTTTAAGCTGGGTTGTATTCTGGGATGTATGTCGTCGTTGCTGTCTTAGTTAAGGAAACTCTGAAATATTTATATTTAGTAAATTAACATGTAGAAAGCTAACAATGTTTTTTTTTCTGTTTATCTTCATTCCTGATAGTACACGTCAAACAAAAAAGCTTTCTGAATTCATCCATTGGAGAGATTCGTGTCTACCTCGACTTTGATAAGCCTGCAAATTCGGCTCATGAAAATCGTATTTTGGCGGAAGCGCCCTTCTTCAGCGAAATCGTGAATTTTGATTATTGCCCACGAAATTAATATTTAGTTTTAAATGAATGAAATATATCACATAATTTTTAGCTATCCAAACAACAATAAGCATATTTGATTAGAAGGTACAAACCTATAGCAAGAAAAAAATTGTATTTACTTGTTTCATTTTAGCGACAAGAAATTCACAACGAGAAAGATATGTAATAACCTACAGAATACGTGTTTGTATTCGATCAAACAAATGAATAGAATGTTTCACAAAATATCTCGTTGGCTTAAGAATATCCGAGGAACAATAACAATATTAGCTTCGGAAATTTAATAAAGTGTAGAAGTTGTTTTGCGAAACTGTTTTGTCAGATGAACAATTAAACCTAACACAAAACAAAACTTAGGGTCGGTTTCTTTCTCCCTTATAGCTAAATATAGAAATATTATGTTCTTATATTCATAAACAATCCAATTTCTTAAGGATACTTTTATAGTTCTGCGTAGTTATATTTTTTATTGATTAGTTTTGGGGAAGTAAGTTATCTAAAAGAAGAAAATTTTTAATATCTGAAATCGTAAGTATTAGTATTTTCTTGTGATTTTCGTAGTTAAAATTATTATACAATCTTCACGGTAAATTGAGCACTATTGGTACTACTTCTTAAGATTTACTCAACCTTAAATATACATAGTATCCTTTCATCACATGAAAAATTAACTTTGCTAAGGGCTTCATTACTTTATCCATGCGTCGGCCAAGTGAAACTGCGAAATTATTAGCAAAGTAAATATTTTTCCAAATTTCTTCATTCTTATACTTTTATTAATTAAAAAAACTGAAAGTAAAAATAAATAATTTCAGTCATAACTTTTAACTCAACACTAAGACGTCGAACTGCTTTACTTCCGTCGTTACCAAGATTACTGGGCACGTACCAGTCAGTGTTTCCGTTCAAATATATGCGGATAGGAACGGCGACATTTGTCAAAGGTTAATTTTCGAAAGTTCTCACTTTACTGTGAACAGTTCTTATCACAAGGAAAGTTTTAATTGCGTTTCTACTAGAGATGGCATCTATCGGGCAAAAAAAACTTTCGATTATAAACGGCGTAGCGTTTATTTCGAGAAAGTGATTGTAAGTCAGGCAACTTGCGCAGTATAGTCTGGTGGCGGCTTTTTGACTCTTTTGGAACTAAAATTTTGAAAAATGATTTCATGTATGACGTATTTAGTTATTTTATAAATGTGTCATGTGTCCCAAGCGTTTTATATCTCAGTTAACATAAAATCATCTTATGATTCGTTAAATTTAATTTTGACCAATATTTCACTTATAATTTATATTATTTCATTTTGAAGAAATATGTATAAAAATAGTGAGATAACATTTGTGTTGGTAACGCCTAGTAAGAAATAGTTCTCACTCAAAATATGATTACAACTGTGTGCGCACAAATTTGGCGCATTGTCCTATGGTGTAATTTTCTAGACTTACTTAAGCTTAGTTTGTACGAGGCAGAGGAATAATTTAGAAGTAGAACTTGAGTAGGTCTTCAGAATAGTGTGAAGTAACCGTTAATGGATTGTATACCTTCAGTGTTAAAGTCTGTTCACGATAAAGTGAGCTCTTTTGAAATCAACCTTAGAAAAAAGTCACTGCCACTACCTGCAAATATTTTAACAGGCGCACTGAGTGACATGCGCCCAGTAAAGTTGGTAACGGGCGGAGGGGAAGTAGTTCCATATCTTAACGTCGAATAAAAAGTGTCAGGTAACCATTTCTGATCACTTAAATTATTTCTTTCGCTTTCTGTTTTATTTTAATGAATCGAAGAGTAAAAGTTAGCAGATTTATAAAATATTTACGTTTCTAATAATTTCACGGTTTCACTTGACCGACGTACGAATAAGGTTATGAGTAGAGATATGAAAAATTTTCTAGTTCAATGACCTGTAGGCTAGACTACACAGTTATGTGTATACTCGAGCTTCAGGTGTTTGTTCAATGGCTGCTGCCACACTGTTACTTCACACCTGTCAGTATGACACTCGCTACTTGATTCCTTGCAAGTCTGCCATTGGCTCAGAGTCGTCCAGGGCGTGTCTAATAAACTGCGATCCAATTGCAAAGCCAACTTCAGTGTATACGTGTTTGACGTCTATCTTGTCCTGAAATGAACTCGCGAAATGTTCCTATCTCCAGTTATGAGGTTCATGACAATGTTAATCTTACATGAGGCGGAAGAATGCACAACGTACATGCAAGTAGATTTCTCAGCAGGGCTTTTAAAAGTGCTCATTTTACCGTGAATAGCCTATACGATTGCGTATCTTCGGACGGCGGCGGCGCAGCTCGCGCGAGTGCTTGGTATTCGTCGCTTAGTGAATTGCGGAAATGAGCATTGCGCAGGGGACGTGTTTGCAATGCAGGGAACGGCAGTTGGATGAAGGTCCGGGTGAATAGGGCGGGATGCCGTCGGGAAGGGCCCCGCGGAGCAGGAACGACGAATAAAGCGCCAGAACTCCGTGCAAATAAAAGACCAATTTTCTTGTATTTGTCATTCCGGTCGCGTTCGCGTTACGTCTACAAGTGCAGCCCACCCTATCATCCCCCCCCCTTCCCGCCCACCAACCACTTTAACAAACCTCCTGCCAGTTTCCGCATGTATAGGCGATGACGTGTTTCCAAGAGCGAGGAGGGGGCAGAAAAGGAAGTGAGCTTTTTTTTGTTGCTCAGTTGAGATGTCCCTTCGACTCTTCTTCTCCCCTGAAATCGTGGAAATCAGCAGATGAAAAAGTTCGGGAGTGCCCAAACATTCTTTCGCCAAGGAGAAGAAAAAGCAGGACGGGAGCTGCGTAGTGGTGTGTTTTACATTATGGATAAGGCTGGTTCCTGTAACCACCCAGCTCAACGAAGTTCGCCTTTTATTTCTGGATGAAAACGTATTTCCTGATTCTATCCACTGCGGCGACTGACGGTATGCATTGAAAGCAGTTCGTAATGCTTAAAAATGCATGTCAACGTAATTCACCACAAGGAAACTTCAAAATAACTTGAGGGCCGGTGGTGGGACATAAATTTCAAACACGTCAGTTGACCTCCATAGATTTTTGGAAGCCATCATAGAAATACCGAGAAAGCGCAATCTTAGGTAACGGTATATTTTCAATTATGTAAGCAAATATTTTGTTGGATTGATGCACTTATTTTGCGTGATATCTTTCACTTATGTGTGTGTACACACACATAAGTGAAATATATCACGTATATATGTATGTATGTGTGTGTACAGATACACATACACATACACATATATATATATATAATTAATTCTAAGAGGGCTTGCGGCATGCTACAAATTTCAATAGTATTCTAAAATGTTATGTAGTAAAATATTTACTCACAAATTGAGTGAAAATGACGATGTAGGATTAACCTTCCTATAGTTTTACTCTGTTGGATACAATAACATTTTAGAATACTATTGAAATTTGTAGCATGCCGCAAGCCCTCTTGGAATTAATTATCACGTGCTCTTTTTTTCAGACTTATTTCGCCTAACCTATGCCTGCGCAAACAAAAAAATTGAGTGGAGTAAAGAGGCATGGGTGGCCCTTAACATCGAGGTCTTGAGAGCCCATGAGGGTGGAGCGAGGTGAGCACGGAGCAGCGCCGGAATGAAAGGGTGGGGATAACGGGAGATCCCCGAGAAAACCTGGCTACCAGTGGCATCGTCTGGCACGATTCCCACGTGCGAGAGTTCAGGAGTGACCCGGCCAGGAACCGAAACCGGTTCTCCTGCTTGGCGGGAGGCGAGTAGTCTAACCACTACACCACCGCGGTTGAATGCGAGTTCATAGTCTGATCGCGACGGCGGCCCAAAAAATGGAAATGGTAAAATTATGTTTGGGGTGGTCGGCAATAATGGGCCTAAATAAGTTAAAGATTATATAGAACGCACTTACTAAGGATAAAAAAGAGTAACAAGTAGTTACCATATAATTTTCGTCTATGTAGATACATAGATATATGTACACGTAATTTTGATAAGGTACTTGAACACTTCAAAATTGTGGTCATGTTTAGTATAAAAAAGAAAATAATTAGAATATATTTTCCGCCATCTTTGTTAGTAATCGGTATAGTAGTTCTTGAAATATGATATAAGTACACAGTAAAAACATTTTGGTGACAGTGCCAACCAAAATGGTGGACGACTGATGCAATTTCTTTGATAATTTAATTTACGCAGTGGTTACTTCCGCGCACCAAAATTGAATTAAATCACCATTTGGTACTAAAGATGTAGCAATAAATACAACCAAACTTACAACCCCATTTTGAAGACCAAGGAGTACTATTGAAAGGAATTTAAGTGGACTTTCATAGTACTTCATACATGTACTACGTGGTGGTGAGAAGTTCAGGTGTGGTGGCATACAAAAAATTGTATCCCTTTGTGCATAAAATGAACACACGAAGAACTGTCAGTTTTAAAATTTTGGTTCAAGTAAAACTAATTATTCCAGCGACGTACATGCAACACAAATCTCTGCGAGGCAGCAACAAGAAAAAATAATTTATCCACTCAAAATTAGTGAATTCATTCTGTCTTCAGTCGTAGTATTTGTATGACAAATTACTGCTATTCGTTTAGGTAATTACTGAAATATTATATAAAACCTTTGTTAATAAAGATGAGGCTGTCTTACAAAATGGTGTAAAATTCCAATAATAAATAAATGTAGTGGTTTAATACACACTGCCATCATACAAAGATTCTATAATTAAGTAAAAATGTTTTGTTCTTAGGCCTGTGATGTGATAATTATTTACTGGGATACCATTAAAAATTAAGAGCTTAGTATATTGAAGTTATATATGATTAGGATAACCTACCATAGAACTATGCTTGTGCCAAATGCTATGGCAAATAGTTGAGTGTTATTGCAAATCGTATTAAAAAACTTTTGATTTTGGGTACCGCTGTTTTACAAAATATAAAGGGGGAAAAAATATATAAAAATCAGTGGAATCGCTCCAAAAAATTAAAGTATTTGACATTTTTCTAATTGAGCATACATGATCGATAAAAGTATAAACATTGGTTTTCTTTACTAATATCTATATGGGTATATAGTTGATTGAAAATGGTGCAAGGGTTCAAACGTTATTAAGACTGTTATAGATAGATACATACACACATACACGCATGCGCATTCACACAGATGTTCTCTGAAACCTATTTTTCCTTCGGAACGCGCGCGGAAAGAATATTCCTTTACAACATGACTTAACTTATGTCAAAATATTGCACAAACAGAAAATGCTGAATACCAGATACCTGCATCTATTTGTTAATGTTTACTTTTGTAAAAATAATTAGGGCCCTGCTTTAGAGTGTGTGTAGCAAACAAATGTGAAACATTAATTCGTACATAATTTGTATTGTTATATATAATACTTACATATATGTAAGTATTATATATATGTGTATATATATACACACATACGCACGGGTAATTGAACGAGCAGATGATAGCCTGTGTTATCCGCTTCATGTCAAGGTTTTATTTAATTTGACTTGTTTGTATGCATGATAGGTGCACTGAACTGGCATGCAGTCTGCCAGCAGCTCGTCACTATACATCTGGTTGCATCCCGTTGTGTGGAAGGGGCTACCAGTATTTAACTTCACTTTTTTAGTCTTTGTAGTCTCACTAATTATTTTTTGCATTACTGTTGGCCACATCGCAGCCCAAAGCATTTTTAACTGCACATTCTTAGTCCTTTTAATCCCTTCATTTCTTTTGTTTTTTTTAAATATGAAGGCAGACTTTATATATTCACGAGTCTTTGAATAAATAAATATTCTATCTACATAATAATAAAAAAAATTGAGACTAAAAATTGAAAAATAAATTAACTGTAAAAAACCTTTTAAAACGAATCTTGTATTTATAAATGCACTAAAAAGAGAAAAATAATTATAATCGTTACGTAATACGTAGAACTTGTGAGACGTTGTCGAAATGCCACGATAAACTTTACTAAACATTGATATTGTTGTCTGAATTTATATTTAGTATATAAAATCTTGGCGCATATAGTTAAGACCCTTAACGCAAGATATGTTATTACTACGCTTGCGCAAGTGAGTTATACGTTCTATATATCGCCAAGCTTTTATATATAAAATATAAATTGATACAAAAATATAAATTTTTAAAAAAGTTTATTAAGAATGTTCGACCACGTCATACAAGTTCTACACATTATGGAACTAGTATAATAATTTTTCCTTTTTCAGTGCATTTATAAATAGAAGGTTGGTTTTAAAAGGATTTTTTACAGTTAATTTATATCACTAATTTTACAAATAACTACTTTTAACCACCATTTTTTCACGGCGCGTCTTTGCTTGAATAATCAGGTTGGGCCACAGGTCATATTACGATCCCGATAACAAATTCTCTCACACAGTTTTCGCAGCACTGCGGCCAGGCCTGTCTCTGTACAGTGGATGTTTGCCCCAATCTTAGGACGCTGGGAGTTCGCAAGTCCCAGCCTGGACAACTGCACTGCAGCTGGCTTTATTCCAATTGGTTTCCCACACATGTGCTGGTGCAGTTACTGTAATTTAACAGTCCACTTCCGTGAGCTTCAGGGTAAGTTATGTTGCGCACCTAACAGCCGCGTAACGACATAACTCAAGCTTGCCACGCGGAATTTTTCTTAGTGGGTAACAGAGAACGGCGGGGCTCGTGACCGTGGAAAAGGATATTATTAGAGCGGGCGTTCTTCCTCCTGTAGTCTTGTAGGGTGCGAGATGTGGGATGTCGCTGTTTTCCAGTTTACTTGCGACTGTTTGATGGCAGTAGACATTATTAAAGGACCTGCACTCTAAAATTCGAAATTTTAAAACTGCTCCAAACAGGCGAATCTGCCTGAAGATGTGTCCAAACTGCTCCAATGGAATGAGTAAAATTAACCTGATTGTTTTAGTCCCTGATATGCATTGAAACAATGGTGACTTCTACTCGCCTGGCCCTAAAATCTCTCTGCATTCCACTTATTCGCCTGTAAGTTACATCTCGTTGACAAAAGATTGAGCAAGAGTACACTCTACACTCTAAATTCGAATCAGTGGGAAACCACTGATTCGCAGTGAAGCTCAACTACTCGAAGAAGTGAAAATGGCTCCACTTAGAATCAGTGGAGCATTGGCACAATGCCCATCGACCTTCCACTTACGCAGGACGAATACGACCGTTAATTTGGGCCTGTTTACCTACCGTGCAATCGCCCGGGTATACAGCCCACTGACATGGCAGCCCACAATCACGCCCTTATCGAAGTCCGATAGCTCTGTACCTCGTGGCATCTCCTTTTCAACTGGTTCTACACCGGCCTGCAGCGTATGGCGGCCACACAAGTCAACTGACGTACTAAATTACCTATCTTCACGGGTGTCCAATTACTTTTTCGTCGATTGTGAATTTATATTGAGCAATTTACCGTAATTTAAAAAGTAAAAAATTTTTGGAGGCAGCCGGGATTGAACTCATAAATCTTTCAGTCTGTAGGCCATTACCTCACCATCTGCGCTACAACGCCAACTTGAAATGACGAGAGAAAAATATGTGTCTTGTACTTTCGCCGCGAAATCGCGAAGAGATAAATTGTATGCTCTTACTATTCGTTTTTGGTTTAGTTGCTAATTGGTACCGTTACGACTGTTAAAACGAATTGTACATATGAGTGTCCCCTCTTAATTACATTACATGCATTCTAACCCTTCAAACAGAGCGCTGTGACGATTACATGAAAACGAAATGAAAGACGTAAAAATGGTATGAAAGGTTGTGCTCCTATTACCCGACAAAATGGTGGTGAAAGATGAAATACATTTTAGAAAGTATTTTGTATTGGTTTTATTATTTTATTCGTTGTTATTTCACTTGATACACTTTGTTTAAGGGCCATTTTTACACGCTGTTTAACTGATTCATCAGTCAAAAATTAACCACGGTGTAAAAGTGAAAAAAAAATGCCTGACGTATCAGTGGAAAATGTCACTGAATCAATAAGTGAAGTAAATCTGGCATTTTTTCACTGATTCATCACGTATATTCACAGAAGTGACTGTTGAATCAGTCAGATACGTTTGACTGATTGAAACAGTGATTCAGATTTAGGGTGTAATTACACTGTTTGAAATCACTTATTCAGGTTTAGAGTGAGCGATTACCATACTAGATGTTGCTAAGGCCCCCTTGGCCGAGCGAACCTCCAGAGTGTGTGAGTCCCGAAATTACCTCCTCACTTAAATGTCATTATGACTACCAATCTCAATGTCATTTCCCAGACCCTGAGAGGATATCTCTCTTACGTAATATATTAATCACCAGCAGATAAAACCCTGTTACAGGCCGGCTTTTAGACACTTGGCTTTGCAGCACTTAAGATCTTCCAGAGTTCCATCGTCCCAAGAACCTTTGCAAGGACCAAGATCTTATCCGATTTCTACTGCAATCCAGGACAGTTTCAGGGATTTAACATTATCCGGTTCAACCAGCAGGCATCCGGGCCTAAGCTCTTTGTGTAGCTAGGCCCTATTGTAGCACTCAGAGTTTCCAATTCTCCCCGCGCGGGTAAAATGTAAGTTTTGTGCTTCAGGTTGTTGTGCTAGTAGCCAGAACAAATTTCCACCGTACTTCGAGTGGTAGGTCTCGCAAATAAGGTCTTCGTACTCATCAATTCTTTTGTAATTTCCAGGTTGGGGATGGGGCATGTAACTTATGAGTCTTTAATTTTTGTTTCTTTGGATATAACTTATGCCAGATCACCATGATACTTGAATAGGTTTGATCACTCCCTTTAGTGTATTGATATGTTACGTTTCCTCTCTTTGCAATAAATCATTTTCGGTTTAATTCAAATTGAATAAGCAAACTATAACAAAAGTGGGGAAAAATTATTGTCACGGACTTAAAGTGCAAACTGGTATAAAATTATTCATAACTAAATTGGCTACTTTCATTATTGTGTCACAAATACTTGAAACCACTAGAGTTTTTTTAACCACTTGACTCAGAAATAGCTAGTTATTTACTAAACAATTTTTAGCAGTTTAAATTTGCTTTGTTTCGAATAAAGCAAACTTGGAATATATTATTGGGTTTTTCAAACACTATTTAATGATTTTTTTCCTACTCTGTATTTTTTTATTTTTAATTTTCGGAATTTAACAGTTATCCATCTGTTGGACGAATCCAGAACCAGCCTTGTTTTGACAAAAACATTTAAGCAGGGAGACATCAGTACTTCTTTTTTTTTTTAAACTGTAAACTAATTGTACCGATGGGGCCGCGGTGGTGCAGTGGTCAGACTACCCACCTCCCACTAAGACGAACCGGGTTCAATCCCCGGTCGAGTTATCGGACTTTCGCATGTGGGATTCGTGCCGGATGATGCCATTGATCGGCAGATATTCTTGAGGATCTCCCGTTTTCCCCGCTGTTTCATTCCGAAGCAGCTCCATACTAATATCAATCTCCCTCATCGGCTCTCAAGACCTCGCTGTTAGAGCCGCCCAAATCTCCTCACTCATTCACTCATTTCATGTCCGGGGATGACGGGTTCCCGCTTGAAAGGCCATCTTTAGGACTGTGACGACAACACGAAATTTATGTTTATTTGCAGATTAGCTTACTTATCACAATATCGATCTTTCACCAGCTATTCGAAATGACTGGGGAAAAAAAATGCTGTAAAAACTGTCAAGTATTTATTGTTCTGAATACTGAACTTTATGATCAAAAAATCATTGGTTTAGTTATTCGATGTATCCTGAAGCACTGTTGCTTGATTACTATTAAACCACTGCTAATGAATATTCCACTGATCATGTACAGCCTTTTTCGACATAACTAACATGACATAGTTTTAGTGAGAGTAAATTTCTTTGTAGTGAAGAGAGCTATTTAATGTTATTTTTGATATTTACGTTTTACAGTTAAATGGCACGATTTGTTCTAAAGTGCCCATATACATTTTTGTAATACTGCCAAGAAAATGCTACCATTTGGTCAAAATACATATTTTTTTAAGCAAATATATTACATGCATGTCGGTCTGCTCTGTTAACATCTCTTTTTCGAGTACATTATTGAGCATAAGAGTGACTGAAGAGATTTGGGTGACGCTTAATATCGAGGTCTTGAGAGCCGATGAGGGTGATTGAGGTGAGTAAGGGGCAGCGCCGGAATGAAAGAGTGGGGGAAACGGGAGATCTCCGAGAAAGCCCTCCGACCAATGGCATTGTCCTGCACGGTTCCCATATGCGAAAATCAGGAGAGACCCGGGCGGGGATTGAACTCGGATCGCCTTGGTGGGAGGCGAGCAGGCTAACCGCTCAGCCACCATGGCCTCTTCGGCATAAGAGAACGCATTATGCCTTGCCTGACAGGGTGACGTATTAAGTGACTTCAGTGTCTCTGCCCTACCAATTCGAGTGAATTTAGTTTTATTCTTTCCGTACGGTTGCAAGTAGTTATACGGTGTCTCATTCATGGGGTGGTGATGCTCTGGATGCGGCATCGTTCCCGCCCTACTTCTGGCATGACTCAGTTTATGACTTTTGCTGTGGTTGCCACCAGCAAGGGTTGCCAGGCTGCGTGTTAACGCTGAGTGCAGCGCGGCCTCAGTAGCCAGCCCGAGAAGTTATGGAAACAGCGGGGGAAAGGTATCCAAACAAGGTCGGGTTAGATCGTATATAAGGATCATGGAGGTAATATATGATGGAGTGGCAACAGCCTATCTTCTCCACGTTTATTAAGTGAAGTCAATGCCTTACCTGGCTTCTTTCAACTGCGCATGCGCAGACCTATTGTTTACGTCAGCCGCCATATTATGAGTGGCAAAAGTTACATAGTAAGCAATGTAAAACGTGCACATTTTTGCCATTACTTTCCCCGTCCTTTATCTTTCATTATCGGCTTCACTTTCGTGTCTCGGCTTCCATTCCATAGACTAATACCTCCATGATAAGGATGGGACAATGGCGGCTCGCGGTCATCTTGCTCCAGCTCGACGGAGGCCTTGCCTGCAGGTCGCCTTAAGGAGGACCACCACTCCCGAGGTCCTGAGTCGTCACCATCTTCAGCCGCCGTCGAGAGAGCCTCCACGCAGACGTCGTCAAACCCCCAGGGTAAATATATTTCCTGATAGGGTGAAATGGGTTGCGTGAGGCGACGGGATAAGCGAAGGCGAAGGAATCAGGCTCCTTACGAGCTAAAGCCTTTTATGTCACTCTTTACTATATTTCAGAGTAATTCTGCTACTAACTGTAGTATCTGCCTTAACTAAGTCGCATTTTGCTCAGCGGTACTTGTATTGATTTAGCATTGAATAAAGTAGTGTTTTGTAATCCTGAGTGATTTACTTCTGTCTACGCAGATACAACCTTTTGAGTGCGTGACTTCCTCCCCCTGGAACGGTCACAACACCTTGTATTACAAGTGGTTCGGAGCCCACTGTAATTATGAAACCCCGTCGTCTGAGCATAGCCGTGCTACTTAATACCCACACTTTAATTTTAAATGTTGAATTTTATTGGATTCGTTTTGATACACACTCGTTTGTAAAAAATATAATAATACCAGCTATATACAACGGAAAAGGGTACTACACTGCTCGTAAGTGTATTTACATAATCGTCAATACGGCGCTGCGAATACGATCAGCGTTATAAAGTGTGTAGTGTTGAAATAGGTGGAACAGAACGGGGTGGGTAGTGTTCGTGTTCTTGACGTGTATTAGATAAGCTCTAGACCTAAGTGACTGTAAGAAGCAGTATCGACTATGCTATGACAGGAAGAGTTATCTGGCGAATGGAGGCCAGTCAAACTAAGACGATGGTGTCTCAAGCCATGCCCTTAAAACGTTATTTAAAGTGTACGGCGGAGATTCCGACAAGGTGAAAATATCAGCCGAAACATCAGATGTTGGCTTCCAAGTAGTGAAATGCCACGAGAAGATGGTTATTAGATCAAAACTGATAGACGAAATAATCGGAGCACAGCAGATGACCCACGTTGACCTGAAAGTGGCCACAGGAATGAGCATTTTTTTTTTAACTTGGTGATAATGAGGGCTGTCATCATTGAATATCATTAAGCAGGTGATGGCGTTTTGGTCCGGGGCGACATCATGTTATTCTCATGTACACTTCTCACTGTGCTTGATCACGAGTCTACAGTAGACTGTAAGTACAGAGAAGTTATCCTCAAACCTTTCGGCAGGATGTTGAGTGGTGTAGTTGGTGCAAATCTTCCTATTTATGAATGACGTGACCCGTCCTGATTGGGCTGCATTATTGCATGACTCCCTGGAAACAGAAAACTGCACTCGTTTTGATTGGTCAGTCAGACCCCCCGTTCTCTGTCCTATCAGTTATGCTTGGGACACACTCAGGCTTTATATTGCGGATCCTTCACAAACCAACCAGGAACTTCAGCTGGCATTGTTGTGAAAATTATAGTCCATATGCTCGATAATCTTGCTGTCGGGATTGAAGCCCGTTGTACTGCATTTGTATTTGTCCTGTTCGTTCAAACGACATGTTGCGCTTTTCTACATATTTTACATCTGTGCACTTTTAAAAAAAATCCCTTCATTTTACGGAAAAGTTCTGGTAAAATTTTATCCAGAAGTGTCCGTAAACTCTCCGTAAAATTACAGACACATTGATTTTCAGAAACGGACTTTCCGTAAATTTCACGGAACCTCTCCGTTATTTTCCAAGTTAGTTTTCTGTATTTTCCGTTTAAAATAAAAATATATAGTAAAAATATCTTTAATTTTCGTTATGTGGGTGTTCTACCTTGTATAAAAAATGATATTAAAAAAGTTAAAATATTTTGTACGTAAGCAAGGTATGAACCCGAGTCAAAGGTTACCAGCCTAAGACTCTAACCTTTTTTTTTTTTTTTGCTGTTGTAGTTGTTGTTTAGCTTAAGTGAGACCACCTGTTGACAAATTCCCAGTGCGAGAAGCGAACTGAGAATCTGCTGCATCGGAGGCGCTGGGCAGCGAACTCGTGACCCTCCGACTACAGGTCGGCCACCCTACCCCTGAGGTACGGAGGTGGGGCTCCATTCATCTACAACTCTCAATTGAAAATTGTGGTATAACTTTGATATTTCATACATAAGACAAAAGTAAAAATTCAGTTCATTTTAAATTTAGTGTATTTTTAGTGTTGTCAAATGTTACAGACGCCTGATGCTATTTTTTAATATTTTTAATAATAGGCCATAGTCGCGTGGATAATCTTAAATGCCGCAGAAACGATAATTTTCTTGTTACAGTGGCGAAGAAAGCGTCGTGTAGAATCGGCATTTTTCGTCCCCGTAACTCGAAGCCAAAGGGGATACGGAGACTTTCCGTATTTTGTATTTACGGACTTAACGCTGTTTTTCGTCATTACGGATTGCCTTTCCGTATATACACTGTACATTTCCGTAAAACATTCCGTAAATATACGGAAATTTTTAACAGTGTGGCGTGACACAGTCCGAGGCAGATGTAATGCGGTTTATAATTGCCAGGCAGACTTTCGAGAGCATGATGGGCAACAATCAGTTACTTTGATGTGCTGTTGAACCAAACTAATACCGTTTTTGGCTCCTCGGGACTGTTGAAAAGAAATAACCTATATCATCCTCAACTGTCACTATAAAGTTAGTGTCTTCAAGTATCTTGAGATTTCAACATTTTATAAGGTCGTGGTTTCGTAATGCATGAATTCCATGGAAA
Organism: Dryococelus australis; assembly: GCA_029891345.1. Taxonomy (NCBI): domain Eukaryota; kingdom Metazoa; phylum Arthropoda; class Insecta; order Phasmatodea; family Phasmatidae; genus Dryococelus; species Dryococelus australis. The sequence goes on from CM056997.1 coordinate 118,473,484, forward strand.
TGAGTTGTCAGAGAGGAAATTATTTCTTTGGATTTCCGTTGAAAATATGGAAGATTCAGTAGTCACTGGTAATAACTATTCTTTGTAGCAGGTTAGAACAAAATTGCGTCTGTGAAAAATAAATACGCCTTATGAAAATGTATTTGAAACTTCTGGTGCCGTCTCACACAACTTAGCAATATGACACACAAAATAAAATTCCCCGTTGCAAAAATTCTAAGGAACCACTTTGCACTGAAAGAAAATCGAACAAAATATTTGTTTGCATAGGGCCAAATATTTATTTAGTGGCCCTAACAAAATATATTGTTGAACAAACAAAATTTGAAAAGCAAAACTTTTGTTCCTATAAACAAATATATGTTTGAATGAACAAAATCTCTGTATTGGGCCAAAAAAATTAGACTGTCAACTAAATATTTTGTTGAATCAACTGTATATATTTGTTTGGCCACTTATTTAACTGCCTTCGTTCGAAAATACAGTTAGAAAGTTTGTTTGAATTTTTTGTGATAATTAGGATAGTAACCGTGTTTGTTAGTGCATCAATTGTTGCTTCACAATCGTATAAACACATTAATAAAACAATACAACTAGAAACTGGCAATTAAAGCTGTAAAACTTGAAATATTTGTTTGCACACGCTGCTCAATTTTTGAACTATATCTATTTAAAAGCATTCCGAAGTAATAAGTTGTCACATTAGCTGAGATTACTAAAGCGTAGCACGTATGCGCTGGTATAGATTCGAAATTCAGTCGATCTTGTTAAATTTTTTTATTGGACCAAACTATTTAATGTACGTGTAGCCAAACAAATCTTTAGTTGCACCAACAAAATCCTACAGTTTGGGACAACCAAACGAGAACAAAAAAATAATTTGGTTTCATCAACAAAATATTTCATTGCCCCTATACAGACAAATAATTTTGTTGAACCAAACAAATATTGTTTGGTTCAACAAACCCTTTTTCTCAGTATGGGATCTTCAAATGAGAAGTTGGGTGTGTAACGAGTTGGTCTCGAGGCGAGGAGCTATAAATAAAGTATGGAGAGACGACGGGCAGTGGGCCTTCTAGTGACAACATCGCCATGGGTCCCGGGAGCCCGTCGATCGTCGACGTGGGAGCCGTGAATGCCGCCGACAGACACTGCAGGGACAGGACGAGGCGTATCTGCTCAATGGCCAGAAGGACTCCCTGGTCGCGAGGGCTCGGCCGGTGCACAATGCCCGGCACCGACGCAGCCATATCGCTCCAGCCTCACCCTCCCTTCTATTTCCGCCAACCCCTCCTACACCTCACCTTCTAACACTGCCTCTCCCTCCCCGCCACCATTAACCGTCCCTCTACCAACATACACCATGAGCCCTAAACCCTGGCCTCTGTATAACTGCTTTCACCGCCCGGACGCACGGGGCCTGGCAAGCCCGCATTCGCGGATTTGGAGTCCAGCAAATATAATCTATTCACAGTGATCTTCACACTTTTTCAAACAAACCTCTGAAAAATTATCCCATATATGACGTTTTTGGTTGTTTGCGTTTTCTACTTCTGTTAGCATAAAAGTATCTTACTTTTTTTATTGAAGTTTTACTTGTATTTTATCCACAAATTATATTTAAACTTTGGTTGCATGAGGCCGAGGAATAGCCAGAAAGTATATATTTAGCAGGTCTTCAATAAAACTGGAAGAAACAATCAGTGGACTATATTCCATTTTCCTCTTCTGCTGTGAAATTTTCTGCTATTCCTGTGTTCATATATTCGTTTTCTTCTTCACGAATACACAAAACTCACCTTGCAATCCAGTTCTCGATTAAAGTTTACTGTCATGACAATTTGGAAGAAACGAATGTCCTCTCACTGGGAAATATTGTTTGATACTGCTAAATTGTCCAGAGTCTGTAAGAGCTAGAAGCATTCGGATTAGTGTAATAAATTTTATTTTGCCCTGGGCAATTTTCGCTGAAGATATGGAGCTGTTTAATATCTGACGAAACATATTAATTAATGTAGGCAAGTAACAACGAACACGGCTGAAGCTGGCGTAAATAAAGTTAATAATAAAATTGATATTATTCATTATTACTATGATTTTATTACACATGATCACAGTAAATATTATGACTATACTTATTGAAGAATATTTTCATATAAATTCGGCTTTCTGAAGCATCCAACATGGAAATGCGTCTAAATTTAGCAAAACAATTCGGGCTTTAAAGATCGATTAATTTTTTACATTAAAAAAATATATTTTAGTCAAATTTTTTGAAATGTTGCAAAATATACGGGATGAGTCTGAAAGACACCAGCAAACGCCTGCAGGTGATTCCTTAGGGAAATATAAGATAAAAATGTAAGAAACACCGTTCTCTGAAAGTGATTATTAAGGGAGTTGTGCGCCCTCAAAAGTCGGATTTTGAAATGCCTTAAGTTAAATATTTTTGAAACTACTTGCGACTAAGCGACTAATCAGTGAATAGTGGATTTTGTAATAGAGATCGTTCACCTCGAGAAACGTGGTTGGTAATAGAATCCCCTTACATTGGGGAAATAGGGGTTGAAACTCTGTGTTTGCACGAATCGTGATAACAAACAATTGTAAGCGATTTATTGCATAAATTTATTTATCAGTGCGTCTGTATTAACAAAAAAGTTCGTCTTGTACGAACACTCTCAGGTGAACCATTTGCGAGAAATCCGTGACGACATCATTCAAAACAGAAAGTGAGTGGCCTGGCAGGTAGGCAATCCACAAGAAAACGGGACATATTACTATGATTAAAGACGGACAGTGCCGCTGTAGTTTACAAGCGCAAAGCGTCGTGTACATTCGTGAATTTAGGTAATTTATCGTGACTGTTCAATGAAACAGTCTTTCATCATAGTAACGAGATGTTGAGGTTAAAAATGTAACAAGTCAGCTAAACTACATGAATATAAATTCAAATAAATAAATGTGAATAGTTCCAGTTTGGAACGAAACAAAACACCCTGATTGACTATGTTAACTGTAGCACAGAATTTGTATTATGGAAATAGTTATTGGTATTGATATGTTCTGGTATTGATTATTTCGGTTGTAGCACGGTATTAAAAATTTCGTCATGTAAACATAAAACGTAAATGATACAACAGCGACCCGATATCCTCTAGGCATCCGCCCAGAAAATACCACTAACCACAGCTGCATGCAGTAACCAATAATCCGACTCTATAACCACACCATCCATAGTTATATAAGAGTATAAATTATTAGAAAGGAAAAAGGAAGTCTCGCGCAAGAACGTAGGGTGGTAGAGCGGTAGATCTGTTCATACTCTGTCATTCCGGTCGGCCGGTGGCCATCTTTTCCACCATGTTGTATGTCGGAAACCTTCACCTTGACCCTGCTGGATTGTCTTCCGTATTGAAGACGTGCAAAAATAGGGAATCTTTCTTTAAATATAATAAAAGTGATTCGGAACATATTAATTTAGCTAGTATTTGTCGGGTAAGTTGTGTAGGGGGCAGGTGTGGGGTTTCGGCTTAGAGTTGATAAGCAGACTATGGTATAAGTGAGTGAAGAGATTTGGATGGCTCTTAACATCGAGTTCTTCAGAGTCGACGAGGGTGAAGTGGGGTGGTGTATGGAGCAGCACCAGAATGAAAAGGCGGAGGAGACGGGAGATCCCCGAGAAAAACCGCCGACCAGCAGCATCGTCCAGCACGGTTTTCGCTTGCGAAAATCCGGATTGAACCGGCAAGGGATTGAACCCGGTTCACCTTCGTGAGAGGCGAGCAGTCTAACGGTTCATCCACTGTGGCCCCACGATGGTATTAACGAAGGAGAGTGAAAAGAGGGAAGGCATGCGCTGGCATGAGTGTTGGGGGGGGGGGGGGAGGTGGTGAGGATATTGAGGAGGAGGATGAGGAGGAGTATAATAAGGATGTGTGGACGACATACAACGGTATGAACGAAGGTGAGGGGACAGGTTGTGACGAGGAGGTCAAGGAGGATAAGGAGGAAGATCGGGTAGATGCGGGGGAGAGCATGAGATGTTATGAACGATGGTGCAGGAGAGGGAGAGAGGAGGAGGGAAGGAATTGGAGGTAGTGAAGGGTTAAGTAGGTGAGGGGGTTTTGCAATGAAGGGGGAGGAGGTGAAGAGGTGGTGGACCACTTGAGGAGGAGGTTGATGAGAGGCGATCAGGGGAGTGAAAGTTTTAGGTGTTGAGGGGAGGGGGGGTTGTCGGGGGTGGTGGTTGAGGCCTGACGACTAAACAGTCAATAAAAATTGATGAGGGTCAGTCGTCCGTTGGACGTGGTGCTGGGTGAACTTCCAGAAATGTAAGTTTTTCTATATACATTTAAAATAAATTATTAAAATAATATTTATAATTGTTATTATTGTTTCATTAAGTTGTAATTTACTTATACATTTTTGTCATTTTTATACATTTTTATAAATATTTAAATTATTTTTGTTATATTTTTTTAGAATTTTTTTATAGTGGTTATGAATTTATTAAATTTTTGAGGGACGATGTTATCGGTGTCAAGGTCAAAGGTCAAGCTTAATGTCAAGGACAACAACATCCAACATGGCGGTCAAGATGGTCACCGGGCGACCGGGATGGCAGAGCATGAACAGCTCCATCGCTCCACCATCCTACAATTTTGCACCAACCTTCCCTTTTTCATTCAAGTTGAATAATTAAGTGATTAACCACATCAGTATAATTATAGGAAAAGGAATAATTTAATTAAAAATGAACGAAGACTATTTTCATTTTTCATTTACAAATTCCAGGCCCGCTCGGACGTTATTTTTCCTCCTCGGCCCACAAAAAAAGTTTTTGACTATAAGAATTTATCTTGTAACATTATTTCAGATGTATACATGCCCATATTACAAAAAAATTACATTACTTCCTCCTGTTGAATAAAACATACAACACTGAAAGTATTTAACAAACTGAGTGCCAAATTACAATACGCAAAAAAAATTTCAGGGGGCTGTGATTTTGTCGGACTGGTGTCACAATGAACTTAACTTTTCACTGGCTGTTACTCAGATTTCTTCGTGTCGGGGATGTCGTGTCGGGTTCTTCGGGGAATTGTGATTTCAGCATTACAGTGAAATTCATCCGCACGATTCCTGCGTCGTCGGCTCTCCATCGAATCCACTAGGAACCATCTCTAGCGGGACTCTGGACTGGTAACCATTCTGATACAAGCAACTTCCCCTGGAACGAGGGAAATCCTTGAGAAACTCTGACTCAGAAGTTGTACTACATAGCCCGCCCGAGGATTCCGCCGTTCGAGTTTCTAGGATTGCGGTGAACCGCAGTGAGATGTCGGGAGATATCTGCGCCTAAAGTCTGCTTGTGGTCTCTTCACATATTTTGTATACAAACTTTGAAAAATCACCCCATGTATGACGTGTTTGGTTGTTTCATAAACATGCCATATATCACAAGGACATTATTAATTTGTTCATATAAACCACCGAATTTTTTGTTAAATTGAAATGTTATATTTATATTTTGTTTATAAATTATAATATTTCATTTATAAATAAATACAGAGAAAAAATTGGGTGTGGCTGTGTTGGGGACACGGCCGTTTGTTTTGCGTGGATACATCTACGTTGACGCACTCGGACGCCTTAATGTTTATTTTACGTTTCCAGCACCGCTTCACTCTATCATATGGGATTTTATGGTTATCGCTGGATTGCTTTTGAGGTGATCGTTCGAACCGTATACGATTTCTGTATTTCGACTTGGCTTTTTGACGAGTATAGGCCGAAATTGTGTTCAGATTTCTTAATTTCTTTACATTAACGCATACAATTTCGCCATAACCACGCCACACAAATGTGCTCATACACGCAATCGATTGATCTTGACGAGAACTGTCGATTGAATCTTAAACGAGCGTCGAAGCTTCTCCTAGTCAAAAAGTTGTACTACGCGGAAATTATAAGACGCAGCGAAAGGACTCAAAATTGCGCCCCCCCCCCCCCAACTCCTTCCCCAACACTCGCGATGCTTTGCATTCCTCACTCAACGTAATATATTCTTTATCCTTTGGCAATCGTGTGGTGTAATATAATTTTTAATTTAGACGATAGAGTCACAGCGGCAATGCCAAACTGTATCCCCCTATTTCGTTAACATCGCATTTTCTGGATTGCCTCCCACTATGGTTGCAAATTTAAAGACGTATCCACGTCAAAAATAGGTGTGATGGTAATGCCTAGAAAGAAATTGTGCAAAATATTATTACATTGGGTGTGCACGAATACCGTGCGATGATTCTTTGGTGCAATTTTCTAGAGAGTGTTAAGTTTTTTTTTGCATTAGTCGGAGAAATACCCGGAAAGCAGAACTTTGGTGGGGCTTCAGAAGAGTTGGACGTAACCGGTAATGGACTAAATAGTGTATTTGTGGTTACTTCCAACTTTTCTGGAGCTCTGCTGAAGTTCTACTTTCGAGCATCTCGGTGAGTATCCTTCCTCCTCACGTCAACATAACGAAACGAGTCTGGAAGAAAATGCCCAGGCGAAAAAACCCGCCTGTTTGTGCTCTCGACAGATAATCTAAAAATAAACACTTTTATAAAAAATAAACAATGAAATGTGTTTTGAACAGAGCAATCCTGAGAACTTAGATATAATATTAAAACGTTTCACTGTACAAATAACGCAACAAGAGTCTCTTCAATAATATTTCATATATTAACAAGCCTTTTGCTAAATAGCCATTACCAATATGCCCATTTCATGTGTGCTCTTAATTCATATTGACTATAAAATATTTGACGACCTCCGTGGTGTTGGTTGGTGCGCAACCGATCTGGGGTGTGGAAGACTCTGGGTTCAAATCTCGGGTAAGGCATTGGTGTTAATTTAAGTAAGGTTATAAGTTAGTCTCTAAGTCGTCCCCTACTACGCTTTCAAGAATAAAACCGGGGGACGTTGAAAAGCCCTATACTATACTATCAAATATTTAGAGAAAAAAAAAACATAAGTTAAAATTTTTTTCAACCATTTTAGTCATGGTGGTATACCTGCATATTGAAGTATATTGGCCGTTGCATATGTTTATGATCTACGCTGTACACTGTAAAAAAAACGGCGTCTAATAAGGAAATCACGTGTGGTGATATCAGTCGTTTTCGAAAGTATGTTCCGCAGTCTCATAAACAGTTGTTGCCATTAACATGAAGTACGAATATAAACATATTATGGTCCCAATGTATATCATTAGAACATTTTGTTGGTACGTGGTACTTGTACATTTCTCAACAAATAATTTGTGCGTTGCAGCGCATATATAATATATATATAATGGTGTTTATTTAAAAACGTGAAGAAATTGTGATCAGACTATATAAAACGTGTCGAGGAATAAAAATATATCAACCAAGGAAGTGACGTGAATTTCGTATGGTATGGGTGTGAAAATACTATAAATGCACGTTGGCGCAATCGTGTATGTTTTTCGTGTACGTGACTGTGTTCTGCATCCCGTGTGCTTTTGAAATTTGTATCGTGTGTATGCGTGAGCAGGTTCCGAGATACAGACGCCGAAACGTGTCGCGTCACATCCAAGTGACGAACTGTCATCGCCAGTCAACCGCAAACGCGCACTTGTAACACGTTGTAGCGCTGCTGTGTTGTGCAGCAGCATTGTTCAGGTGCGGCGGTGAAATATAGTACTATTACTGTCACCATGTCCACCCCTCGTCAGCGCGGTCCATCGAATCACTCTAGGCAAGCTGAGAACCACGTTGTTGTAGTTTATCAAGTGATGCGGTAAACGATGACCGGAACAGTAAAAGCGTTTGTCCTCGTGAGAGGCATTAATTCTTCATGCATTAAGGTTTACATTAAAAAATTCTGAAGTCTAAATACAAGTATAGGTGCTTCACGATTAACAGCATATTTTAAGGGAGCATCACTCGTCTTTATTTCTTACTGCATATACTGTATGTTTCCCGGCCAAATGTACAGCTAATATTGCGATACATCAAAAGACACTAGAATTTATATGTCGATCGAAGCACATTTCGTAGTTTACAGAAACATAAATTAAAGAAGTGATTACAACTGCCATTCATTCAACAATATGCACTTCTGATAAAACGTTTAAGGCGTGGAAAAAGTGATCCTAATTCACTGCCAAAATTTCAAATAGTGCTTCAGTCATTATTTATGTTAAAATATGTGCTGTAACAGGCCGAAGCTTCTATTTTTCAAAGGTTGATTTCAAAATTGTATGAAAAAACTGAACTGACTTCACCGCAAACTGGCCCTTGGTATGTGCCTTGGCACTGAGTTTGCTCCCGATAAATCGACCCCGGAGGATAAGCGCGGATAGAATGATATACTTCAACCTTTTGGAAATGTGGTGATCTCTGAGAACTTGGGGCCATTAATCTGAAGTGGAACAAAAGTGGTTCATGACTGTTCACTGCCATTTTAGCCAACGGAATCAGGTGCGGCTAGGGAACAGAAAATTTCTGTTACTGATCTGAGGTTAAGCTAAACTTCAGACTCGCATATATTTCTGTTACTTACTCAGCTATAATCGATTCACGGTTACTTGCAAATTTTCTGAAGCCCTGATAAAGTTCTACTTTCATGATATTCCTACGCCTCGTGCAGACAAAGCTCGACTAATTTTAGAAATTTACACCAGACGAACAACGCACCGCACTCATGCGCACACAGCGTAATAATATTTTACATAAGAACTATTTTTTACTAGTTAATGCCAACACAGCTGTTTTATTTCTGTTTTTATCCATATAAGTTATAAATTAAATAATACAATTTATATATAAAATAGTAACATAAACATACAGGTTAATTAAAAATAGTTTATTTTAATTTTAACAAAAGTATAAAACGGTTGTGATACATGGCATACTTAGGAAAAAAATAAACTCATCATATATGGAGTGTTTTTTTTTCTCAAATGTTTTAGTCAAAAAGTATTAAGAAAGCGTAAATAGACTATAGCAGTTAATAGCCACGTCCAAGAGGAGGGGCCGCGGTGGTGTAGTGGTTAGACTACTCTCCTCCCACCAAGGCGTACCCGGTCCAATTCCCAGTGGAGCCAACCCCGTATTTTCGTATGTGGGAATCGTGCCTGACGATGACGCTGGTCGGATGGTTTTCTCGGGGATCTCCCGTTTCCCTCGCCCTTGCATTCCAGTGCTGCTTCATACTAACCTCTCTTCTCGCTTCATCCTCATCGTCTCTAAATACCTCGATGTTAAGAGCCATCCAAATTTCTTCACTCACTAACTCACCCACCCAAGAAGTAGCAAACAGAGAAGTAAACAAGGACGGGATGCCACCAGGCAGTCTTTGAAATGCGAACTGTCGCTCCGAGTTGCACGGAAGGATGTAGTGATAGCGGTCGGTGCAAAGCTAAATCCTACCGTTCGGCTTTCTGTTTGTTTGAGCATAGAACCCATGATGGATATTAATCCGAGGAGCGTCGTACTCGAATATTAATATTGCCTTGACCAGGAAGTTCCTTGCAAAACCCGAAAGTAACGTTGTACAAATGTCACCTTGCCTGTCACTACTGTTCCCTTTGTGTGACCTATGAAAAAATTCTCCTTTCTCTTGGCATGTACATGTAGACCTTTCACAGAAGAATCTGCCCTTCAAGACAGTGCCAAGAACACCTCCTCCCTTATGATTCACTTCTGTTTAACGCTACGAACCATTGGGTAGGTATATGCTGTTGACGATTAATTAAGAATTTTATAAATAAACCTTTGGAAAATATCACTGCCCGTAGCTGCATACATTTAAACGGGCGCACTTACTGGCATGAGCCCAGTAAATTTGGTAACGATGTAGGGATATTAGGCCCATGTCTTAAAAACTTGAATTTAAAGTTTTCGATAACATTCACTAAATACTGAAATCATTTCTTCTGCTTTCCTGTTTTACATAATGCATGTATGTGTAATATTTATTATTTTTCTTCATAAACAGATGTTAAAGAAACCATTGGCAAAGCATGTAAAATAACTCAAAACAGAGATGTACAAAGTCCGGAGTTTGAATTTCTGAGCAAAGTCACTTGCAAAATCGTTTACCTTCCTTCAAGATGGTTTTAATAGTCAAAGAAGAATAATTACTTTATGTGCAAAGAGCACACTCCCTTTAATAGGTAGAATTAAATTTTTGATTAAGGTGAAGGGAGACAAAATGACTGGATAGTCTACCCACGAACCACTGGCATAATAACTTTTCGAAAGTAATGGCAGCCGCTTGCATGATTTATAGACTCAACCAGCATTTAATGCAGTCATTCCATTTATTCCATTTACTTGTTTTCCCACTTTTCTAAAAAGTATACCTGGCAAAGGAAATTCGGGTCCAAGAGCTACTGGATTCATAAAAGCAACTATTCTTATAAAATAAATCACCACTAACTGTTCATGTACATCGCGTTATAAAATAACGCCAAATATTAAAGGCCAATGAAATCGCGTTAACATGACATAGTGTGTTTGGCAAGAGAGCTTGGCAGAACGTGTGTGATATTTCCAGCTATTCTTTCGAAGGAAAACATTTTCTGGTTTTTACAGTCTGCGAATTCCTGCTGCTTTTTTAATTTCTGAGCATTATTATTGCCGTTGCTAATCCAGGAATATGCCCAGAACATGAAAAGAAGAAGAGCTCTGTCAAGGCCACCAGTTAATGCATTGGAAGTGGAAAAGGATTATGCATAAAATATACCTTATTTCGTAAATTACGAGCTCCCCGGAAATCGAAACGAGGATACCCTTGTTACAATGCAAACACGTTAGCCGTTGCCCTCAGTGCCTTTGAGCTGTTGAGGCTCTGGTTCTCTTACATTCATTAGTACCGAGTTAATCATTTCTGCCGGCATTTGAAATTTACATTCGTTTGGTTTGGCAGTGTACCGAACAATCACATCCTTGGCGACTTAATGCCTTGATAATTAGATCTTTGACGTTCTACCGGTGTAGCTGAATCTTGGGTAGAATAATAATTGTTTCAAGAAGGTCGACGAATGTAACTAAAATATACTCGACCATAATTATTTATCGCTACGTACTTCGCACCAGCAGTCATCCGGAACATATTAAAACAATGGCAAAATACCTCACTACAGCAACAAGTAATACCACGTAAGTGGGTGCTTCGACACCGTATTTCTCACATGAACAAACTGCTTCCGAAAAAAAGCTACTTCGTACTATCTCAACTGCTCTGCCCTACCGAGTGCTATTAATTACTAAGACAAGAAAATTTATACACATGGTTATTCTTGTAGATAACATATACAGAACTAAAGTATATATACATTTATGCCTCCTGTTCTCTGTATTATCGACCAATAAAATAATATTTACAAACATGGAGTAATTCCTAGTCATTCAAAAAGCAACATAATACAAATATATACCAGGATGGTGAAAAAAAAGTGGGCGATTAATTTCTCAATGAATTGAACATACTCTACTGCTCACAAGATAAACACTACTTATTTCCTATAGCATTCCGTTAAAATGGTTGCTAACAGAACAAACGCGATTAACTAAAAACCTGTTCCTGTTACACGAAATTGCCAACTTTTTAATCCTACCTTCAACATTTTGGTTATTCTTTGGTAAGGTAATCCGTAAACCAAGCTTAACTTTGTTAGAAGGGAAACCTGTTTATTGCAAAATTACTCCAGTACTAGTTCTCCAATATACTTCATCTCCGATCCAGTTTCACGATTGGATCATTTTAATCGTTATGCTTCTTAGTTGCCTGCCCACGAATCACGGAAGTTTACTGCTAGAGTAACTTAACTCTGATTGAGCCAGCATGTGAGAAGAAAATTGAGTTTGGCTGTGTTGGGGACATGGCTGTTTGTTTTGCGCGAATACGTCTACATTGACACGCTCAGACGCCTTGACGTTTATTTTACGTTCCCGGCACCGCTTCACTCAATCATATGGGATTTTATAGATATCACTGGATTGTTTTTGAGATGCTCTTTCCAACCGTGTACAATGTCTGTATTTCGACTTGGCTTTTTGACGAGTATAGGCCGAAATTATGTTAAGTTTTCTTAATTCTTTACATTAAAAGCATACAATTTCACCATAACCATGCCCCACAAATGTTTAATGCACGCAATCGATTTATCTTGACAAGATCTGTCAACTGAAACTTGAAAGAGCGTCGTAGCTGCTCCTTCTCAAAAATTATACTAAGCGGAAGTTATAAGACGTGGTGAAATGAACCGGAACAATTTACAAGTCCTACACGAGTGGAGAAGAATATTCAGAGTCCTGATCGGAATGTGTTGCATTGACTATTATTATAGGCATGCGCGAGTGAGCGATATGGATGGTGAGTTATCCAGCGTCTGTTCATTTAAGCTCAAGAATTAGTCTGTCAATAGCTTGTCAATCAGCATCTACCATGCGCCATACGGCAAATGGCTGATACTCAGTACTGAAGATTGTGAAAGAATACGGAAAGTTTGCGAAAGATTGCGAAAAATTACGAAAAAATTGATGGAGCAAGGGATCGATGGAGCAATTGATCTATGAAGCGAGTCATTTAGAGTCATTTTGTACTCATTTATAAGTTTTTTGAGTCATTTAGAGTTATTTTGGAGTAGTTTAGAGTCAAAGAGTCAAATGTCAAGGTCACCTGGGTCCAATATTACAGTTGGGTAATGCCATAACATGGTGGCTGGAATCAGTCGATTATGTTACATTGACAGATGGTAAGGATTATTGTGATATGGGTTGGTCTTGACGTATGGTTGCTTGGTTATACGTGATGATGTCTGACTTTCTATTTGGCTATTTTGAATTTTAAATATAATTCTGCTTGATCCTATTGTTTATTTGTAAGTGTAAGGTGAAGGTTACTCGAAGTGGTGATTGGCTGCAGTCTGTTTGAAGTGTGTTTCTGAAGTTTGGACGTGACAAATCACCTTAATTGGTTGAAATATTGCTGGACATGTAGGACATATGTGTGCTTAGGATAAATATAATTTTATATGGACTATGGTAGGTTAAGTTATGTTAGGTTATTTATGATTTTTTCTCACTGGTATAATATTTGGCTGGTGTCTGATGGTAATGAAGCCATGACAGACATGTTGTAATTACAATTTTTGGTAAATTTTTTCTAATTTTTTGTTATTTTTCTTTGGTTTGTAGTATTGGATGTTAGGTAGGTAAGGGTAGGGTTTGGTGTTTAGGGTGGTGGGATGAGCGTGAGGTTAATGTGACATTTTCTTATATTTGTTCGATTTTTTTTTAAAAGGTTTGCTATTTTTTTTGGGGGATTTTTATGTTTCTTTGGAATATTTTATAAATTGTTTGGTTTCTTTAATTTTTCCATTTTTTAAATTTGTTAATATGTTTTTAATATATTTTTAATTTTTGTTAGAATTCTTTGAGAAAATGTTTTATATATTTTTTAAATTTCTTTCGGATTTCAAGGTCAAACATCAATGAAAAGGTCACCTGGATAAAAGATGGCGGTCTTGTTACCGGAATGACAGAGCAAGAAGTTGGGAATCCTAGATGGCGGCTCGAGGCCCCTGAGGGATTTTCCTGGTGGAGCCCTTTTCTGTAGCTGGGCAAAATGGAAAATTTCTAGGTGATTTTTGGTTAAAATAATTGATTTCTGAAGTGACCTTTGGGTAAAAACAGGCGATTTTGAGTAAAAAAATTCAAAATGGCCCAAACTGTATTGGGGGTCAGAGCCCCGAGCACGAATCTTGGAATCTTTGTAATAAACCTGCATGGCCTTACTACTAATGAAAGTAGTTACAGAATTTGTAGAACTTGTAAGACATGGTCGAACAGTCGTAATAAACTTTATTACAAATTAATAAAAAAGCTTGGTGAAATATAAAACATATACCACTATTGCGTAAGCGTTGTAAGCACGTATCTTGAGTAAGGCTGTTTAACTATTCGCGCTAAGCTTTTACATATTAAATATAAATTGATACAAACATATTAATTTGCAGTTAAGTTTATTACGGCCACGTCTTACAATTTCTACAAATTCTGTCACTACTTTAATAATTTTTCTCTTTTTAGTGCACTTGTAAACAAATGTTGGTTTTAACTATTTTTTTTACATCTAATTAATTTTGTCTTTTTAGTCTCAACAATTAATATTATTATTATATAGGTAAACTATCTATACATTCGCAGACTCGTCAGTCATCGGTATCACTTGCGATCCCGGTGAAGGACTGGTCTGTGAATGTATAAATAGTATACCTATAAATGAATAATAAAAACAATTAGGGAGACTAAAAAGATTTAATATGTGAAGTTAAACAATGGTGGCCCCTTCCACACTTGCAACCTTACTAACAGTAATACACTGCAGACAGACTGCAAGCCAGTTCAGGGCATAGAGGTCGGACAGATACCTACCGTACATATAAAGAAGTCAAATTATATAAATATAAAATATTGTAATGAAAGCAGTGTCGCTGCAACAATTGAATAATGATTTAGACGCCAATATTTACGCTGTATCATGCGAAAAATTTGGTTAAACCTTTTGAAATGAAAATTACTGCGAGAAAATTTACGAATTCACAAGATGACGTGGCCGGATCTCCAGTAAATTCGAAATTCTGCAAGGAAATTGCGTAGTTGTCTTTGGCCAGCACGCGCCTATGTTTTTGTATACATCAAAGAGACCGACGCACTAGCTCGCTTCTGGTCTACGGAAACTCCTCTGCGATAACGGCTTCGCCACCGGGATGCCGGGGATTTTGAAAGGACGGGGCGAAAATCGCCTCCACCATCTCTTTCGACGTAATGGAAAGTCCGCGGCCCGCAATAAAAAAAAACACTCGCTCTCTTCGAGGAGGCACTTTGCGATGTCAATGCAGGCGGCGCGGCGCCGGGAGGAAAATTAGCGCCGCGTATATCCCGTTACGGCATCGGCAGTCATTAACGCCTTGACCCGAGGGCATTAATTGCCACCGACGAATACGGGCTTCCTCCCGCGTCCATCCACATCACCGCACCAACACCAACCAGCTCCTGTGAAGTCATTTGCATTGCCTAGCTTTGAAGCTAATGAAGGCACAACCCTCCACACTCTCCCCTCCCCCCACATCCTTTCTCCACCACTCTTATCCCTCGAAATACTCAAGAGGAAAAAAAATTAGAATTCCCGTAATTCAATACGGGTGGCCGTATTTCAAATGTTTAAGACTTTTCTTCGCTTCTTTTGCGGAAATACTTCGTTTTCGCGTCATAATTTCGGATTCATCGTAATAACTGACAATGTAGGATTGTAGAAAATTTATCTTATACGAGTTATTTAATATTTTCGTGCTTAATTTCAATAGCGTGATATCTGATACTCGTGAGAAATCAGGAACATATTTATAATTTATCACTAAGTTTCTGGACTTTGTGCAAGCAGGAAATATCACACAGTGAAAACTAAACACATAACTATTAAACAACTAGTAAATTGTAAATTTTCTATAGGAAAACATTTCCCGTAATACCTCTGAAGCTGGAATTATGACAAGAAAAAGAAAAATTTGTGCATAATATGTGAAGCCGAGCTTAAGGGATGAACGTCTTGCGGTAGTCCACGAACATCGAATGTTTTAAAATATTTATGTATTTAGAACATGAGAATAATTCTGTTTCTAAAGCAAAAATTAAAACTCCGTAGCCTAATATCGGGGCAACTGGCCCCATTATAACGGTTCTTGTAGACTATTCACTATAAAGTGAGCAATTTTGAAAGCCCTCTCTTTAGAAATAATAGTAAATAAATATGTTTTATTTTAGCCTTAGACGTTAACTTCCGAGTGGTGGAATATACATACGGTGTTTATTACTTACATGGCAATATTTATTTTAAAAAGTTGGCTAAAGGAAAAAGTAATGAGGTCTTCAAAAGTGCTCACGTTACCGTGAACAGCCTGCATAAGTTCTGAGGAATTATTAAACAGTAAACACTTCCTACGCCTGAAATGGCGTAACTGCCGAACCTTTCAAAAACGCCGTCTCCTAGTCACCTTATATTTGCGAAGAACTCAAGTTAGTCTCCAGAACACGTCTGCTTTTCTATACCAAACAAAAACGCTAAACAAGAGGGGCTTGCATGGATGATTGGCCGCTAAATTCGTGTTCAGATTAGCGGTGTGCGTGAATGGAATTTTGCCATCGGGAAAAATTCGGGCGGGAAACTCAACTTTCCCGCGGGAATTCGGGAAAAATCGGGAAAATTATTTAAATTTGTTAATGACGTTTGTGGATTTTTAGACCCAGTGAATAACATTCTATCAAGACTTATTCCATAAAAACAAAATATAAACCTAGAATAATGACTGTATGCGCTAAAAATTATATTTGAGCTAGAAAAGTTTTATTGTTCTATATTTTTATACACTTAGTTGTTGTACTACAAATGAATCCTCTGGGCTTAGAACACTTCTTTATAAAATACTTGCTTCAATTTTAATAGGAAAATCCATTGTAATAATTTTTAAATAACAACAAGAATTTGTCTTACGACATGAAAAACAAATATTTCACTTTAAATTGGTTTGAAAACTTTGCCTTGATGTTTTCAGTTCGCTGCTGTTTTCTTTATAATTTGATGACGTCTACTAAGGAACTTTTGCATAATTCGTTCCATTTTTGGTAGTAAAATATGACACAAATGTACTCAAATTAACTTTCAGTGGAAGTTTTAACGTCCGTAAACACAGTTACGCTTCTAATCACGTAGTGCATCTGCAATCAAAACCAAGTCGCATCGGGCAGGTTAAGAATTCATTATACAGAATCTGTATGCTAACAAAGCTGATCCTCTCTCAATAACGAAATTAAAAGTAGCTAAGTAAATTAATTATATTTCTCTCATAGAAAACTTACTACGTTTGGAGTTTGTCAACGTCTCGGCGATAAGTGAGCACAGCACACAATTAAAAACAAACACATTCCGAACGAAAAACAAAGACAATTTGTTGGCGTGTTACGAATAGTTTTAACCACACCCATATTTAAAAATATATAAAAAAAAAAACAATTTTAGATCTCAGTCAAACAGTTAAACATTTGGAGTCAAATTAAACATTCGTTGTGCACTAGCATAATTTTACATGAATGTTTAATGCAGTGCGCACGGTTCACCGTAACTTCATAATAGTGCAAGTTTACAATGAGTTTTGCTTAATTTTCGCAATAGACATGTAGTTTTAACGTTACATAATATATGACCTACAAAAATTATTTTAGCTTATGCAGCAAACTTTGAAATCTGCGAATAAGAGGAAAAAAAGGAATTTTCTCGACAAAATTTGAGTCATCAATTATAATCGCGTACGTAAGAGTTGATACAAAGCTTATCGTACGAAATCCGACTTGTAATTTAGTTGGAACAACCTACAAACGTGAGCATAAATTTTTCCCGAAAATATCGGAAAAATTTACATCCCGCCCGACGAGAAAATCGTTATGTATTCCCGAAATTTCTCCCGAAGTTCAGGATCCCGCACACCACTAGTTCAGATATAATAAGTTTCTGGTTTCATAGCTTACATACAACAATAAAAAACAATCCTTGTGATAAACAAATTTGCATCACTATAATAATTAAAAAGGTTATTGTAGTAAATCTGCATCGGTAAAGTGTCTGTTCGCTAAATGATACTACAAAAATCACAAGTCAGCCTGTACTTCTTCACGTACCCGGGTCACAATATTTTTTTGATTGTCTGCTGTTATAGTGAAAAGTGTTTTTTTTGTTTTGTTTTTATTCTGGGTTGCACGTAATAGGATCACGATGTTTCTTTCTGTTTGTTACTGGCTCACATTTGTGTAGTACGGGACGTAATAACCGCGATCAAATCACAAAGCAACAGCAAAGTAGACACGGATCTCTGAGAGTTATATTACAACTCGCTCGCAAATTTTACATTTGATGAGCTCAGGTAGGGTAACTGTGAATACGTTCATGTTTAATATTTCTTATTCTAAAATGGAAATCTGGGTAACTCACCGTGCAGGCTAGCTTTTTTTTTTTTTTTTTTTCCTTATGCTGTCAGTTCAGTTTTTTAGATTCCAGTGCCGTTTTTATGGGTTATCAATAATATTTGTAAAATAGGTACATAATTTTAGGTAGTACAAAGTGGTTGTACTGAAATAAATATTAAAAAATGGTTAAGTTTAATTTTTATAATTCTTCCCAAGTTACTTGTTTAGTCTGCTTGCTTAGTGTTTTTAAATGTTTTTAAAAAATTTGTAGTAAATTTTAAAGAGATCACTTGTATTATTCTATGTAATTTCATTTTAATGGTTAATTATGAACACAGAAGTGGTGTAAAAGTAACTTTTGATTCTTTCCATAAAGTATGTGTTCTATCAATTAGCAATAAATTTTAAATTTTGTTTACACATTTTTTTTAAGTAAGGGTTTTTACAAGCATTTAATTTTTTAATCAGAACAAATTATACAGAGTATTTGCAAACCACTGCAAGAGATATTCAGAATATTATTGCATGCGCTTGTGAACAGCTTGTTCCATATTCTATAAATAAATAGTTAGAACTTCTTTTTGTTTATTTAAAGTGATTTTCCAGCTGGTTCAAAATTATGCCAACATTAATTAATTCTTACTTCTCTGGGTAGTTCTGAAAACAGATTAAAAATAATCATTTTTTAGAATATGTGGTATTATTTAAGGTATCCTCTAAATGGGTAATGGAATGTGTAATTTTTTAGATCTAATTTTGAGATTTAAATAATATATTCCTATATAAATATTACTTTGCTGGAAAACGTTTACAACTATCCTGAGCCCAGCTGTTCAGAGTAGGGAAAAATAATAATACTCTAATCGTGAAATGGGCCCTAGCGTGCCCGTAGTGAACATAGTAAACAGTGCTTCTAGAATTGTTCACACTGAAAGGAATGATTTCTTAGTGGCTACAAAACTGTTTGGTTGATGCTTTCCAAGGCGAAATTTTGTTGCTGGTAAAAATTTGACTGTGGAGCCCAAAAACACGTAGATTGACAAATACCAACGCTATTTAGTGCTCACAAGCATATCTGTTTAGTAAAAATTAACTTATTGCCTGCTGCCACCAAAACATTTAGTTGGCAGCGTTAGTTTGTATTAACGCCATTCACAGTATTAACATTTTGCTGTAACTGCAATACTACATCCATTATATTCTGCGTGTGCGCTCTCGCTGGCATATTCGAAGTCACCGCCTTCTGCCTGGCCACGACGCCATATTTGCCCGAGTTCGTTTCTTTGCATCACTCTACGAATTGATTCATGAGAGATCTTCTTAATTACATCGTTTATATAATTACTTACTTCTAAATAAGTAAATGTTACACGTAAACGATTCCAGAAAACTAACTTTCCATGCAGTGAAGTGTGCAGGTCCTGTCATGTGTGCCACATATTAGACTTATGTTATCTACATGCTCCAGACAACACATTATCATCGAGCAAGGTGGCACAACGGTAAAGCAATGAGTACGCTTGTGAGAGGTCGAGGGTTCGAGCTTCGTTCCTGGCTATTCTTATCTTAGTTTTTAATTGTTTGGTGACCACAAACGTAATTTTGTTGTTGCCACTAAATACTGGAATGACAACAAACATGTGCTGGTACTAGAAACTATTTTGCGTTGTCTATATTGGCTAAATAATTTTGAGGCCACCAATAAAATGTTGTTGTTCACCAGAAAAAAGTTATTTCAGTGCACCTCCCAGAAAAAAATTTACTCTTTACTGGAATCAGTAATCTTGTGGACTCCGCAGTGAAATTGAAGACTTTGTGTGTCTTCCTGTTTCTTCTTCGTGGATTTTTTAAAGAATGATTTATATTTCTTCTCTTAATCTAGCTGATCTCTATCAATTGGCTATCTTCTCCATCTACTCACACATAGCTATACTCGAATTACATGGGAACAGTGGCATGTGGTGAACTGTTGCAAGGTGAGCTGGCGTTAGCTGTGTGCTGTGTCCTGCTGCTTGCTAGTTCACGCTCCCATCACTGAAACGTAGCTAGGCAGCTGACGCCACAGGACGTGAGTAATGGGTCCCTTGCTGCTCGCTTGTGAGTGGTCGGAATACATTCAGTTTACCTAGGCTGCATGGTGGTTACTGGCTCCTGCTGCATGCACCGAGAATGTACAGGAGCGATCAAGCATCAGCTTACCTTGCAACACTTCACCACACGCCACTGCATGTGAGTGAAATATTTGGAGGGCGATTAAGACTGTCGCCTGGTTGAGAATTTGGTATAGGAAAATACATGTTAATTAAATGCGGGTTTTGGCGTTTCTGTTAAAGATAGATATATACCACCAATGACTTTTTCGAGCAGAAAAATACGCGGTTATTTGCTATCGAAGCATTTTGTAACATTAATGTACAGCCTATTTCCTGTAAAAATTATAAACGTTTATAATTAGATGAAAAACTCCTTAAAAAATAATTGTAATATTTGCGTCGATACAGAGCTTGGGAGTTTCATTTCCCACAGTTAGGATTTTGCTTCAAGTTTTTATACTCAAAATTGGCTTTAAAAAAACGAATTTCATTAACATGTGTTACCCTATACCAAATTCTGAACCAGGCGACAGCCTTAACAACTGGTATCTTGAACGCCGAAGGGACGAGGAAATGGAAGTGATGGAATGCAGGGGTGAGGGAGAAACAGGAGAACCACGCGAGAACTAACGAGCGAACGACAGCGTCCGCCCCGTTTCGTGCGTTTGACAATCAGGTCTGGACACCAGTCTATCTAACAATATTAGCGAATTTACCCCATTATAGACCATTTTAGTTCATGCAGTAACCGCAGATCGCTGCAAGCAAACTAATGTTGTTAGCATTGCTTGTATAGGGATGACACCATAGAGATAATAATGTAATTGTCCCATTTTAAGAAAAAATTTCAATTCCCCTCCGTTTGCTAACCATGTCAAACAGCACTACTTCGGTAGTAATGCTCTGCGGCTGGGTTCGTGAATTACATAGGTCAATAAGGGCGTCAAATTTTCAAGCTAGTGTCCAGACCTGCCTTCTACGGCCGTGATCGGGAGAAACTTCGCTGCCGGTACACCCCTGCAGTTCCCATTCATCTCCGAGTGACGTGGAGTACGTTGGCACGGCGTAGCGTGCATCATCGCACGATAGGTAGGACAACTTGTATCACGAGTGCGGCAGAGTTGCGCAGTGAAGTCATGCACATAATCATAGGCTCTTCGCGGTAAAATAAGCACTTTTGAAAGCCCTGCTAAAGATCTACTTGTAAACACTTTGTGTGTTATTCCGCCTTATGTAAAATTTACATTGCCATGGGTCTCATCACTTTATTCATACGTTGGCCAAGTGAAACTATAAAATTTTTAGAAGAGTTAATATTTTACAAATCAGCTCATTTTTTACACTTTTATGCATTAATATAAACAGGAAGCAAAAGAAATAATTTAAGTTATCACACATTGTTATCCAAATTTTTTTGTTCAGCTTAAATATATGGGACTAATTCCCCCTCCCCCTCATCATTGCCAACTTTACTGGACACGTGTCACTCATTGCACCCGTTAAAATATATGCTCATAGGAGCAGTTAATTTTTTAATGGTTTATTTCAAAAGTGCTCACTTTATCGTGAGCTAACTTTACTCGTCACTCTTGCAGTTTTCCCTTTGGAGCCCTGCTGTGGAACGAACAGCTGTTAACACTCCCGACGTTATAACCACTCGTAGGAAATTATTTACGCACTATCCTTGTCTATCACCAACTGACAAATTCTACTTTAATGCACATAAATAATGATTATAGTCTATTCGCGGTTTCTTCACACTTTTTGAATCAAATTTTTGTAATATCACCCCATGTGTGCCGTGTTTAGTTACTTTCTAAATCTGCCGTGTATCACAAGCGTTTTATACCTCTGTTAACAAAAAATTATCTTATTATTAATTAAATTGATGTTCGGCCAATATTTTACTTAACAAATTATAATGTATCATTTTTAATAAATATGAATAAAACATCGAGAAAACATGTTTGTTGGTAACGTATAGTAAGTAATAGTTCTCATGCAAAATATTATTACAACTAAGTGCGCACGAATTCGGCGCGTTGTCCTTTAATGTAACTTTCTAGACTTATCTAGGCTTAGTTTTTACGAGACGGAGGAATAATCTAGAAGTAGAACTTCAGCAGGGCCTCAGAAAAGTCTGAAGTAGCCGTTAATTGATTATATACTTGTTAATCAATATGAACGATAAATGTAGCGTGGTTTCACTTCAATTTGTAAATGTACAGGTAAACGAAAATATTGTCATAATTAATTTTTGTTCATTCTGTGTTTACCTGTGCAGTTTAGTGTTTTATCGTGAATAACATGAGAAATGTAAGTAAGTTCGTAATTAATAACTGAAGATATGAAAGAGCGGAAAAATTTTTTGGAGAAACTTAGGTACTGGACCCTGTGAAATTTCAAACTTTAAACCGTCGTAATAACATTTTATTGCGACTTCGAAGAATGTGTCGAAAATTTGGACGTACCAAATGCGCCTACTTTATTAATTACTCATGTAGACTGTGTAGGAAACTACGCACCTTTAAAAAAGTTTTGCGTCACTGTGATTTCCGAGTTACTAGGTTGCTGACGACTCAAGAGAAAATATGGGATAGAAATACACGCTGTATGCACAGAATATCACATATGTCATTCCGATATCTATTTCTAATGTATCTACTGTCCCAATGAACATCCTTGCAATACAAATTACAGGTGATGCAAAATTTTTTTCAGTTGTATATATAGGATGTAAATTTATTATGTGTTAAACCTCTGGCTGCGTATTATTTACGAAAAAAAAGAGGCAAAACCATACACACGACCTTTGGTCTAAAGTTTGTCCCCAGGACGATACAATCCCTTGAATTTGAAGCAGAACGATGAAGTAACTGCACATTATATAGGCTATTCATGGAAGAGTGAGCACTTTTGAGGCTCTAGTTACATTTTTATTTCAAGCATGTTTAATCCTTTAACTACTTTTTTTAAATAAATATTGCCGTATAAGTAATAAAACACAGTGTGTATACTTCGCCGCACTTGGAAGTTAACGTCTAAGGTTAAAATAAAATATATTTATTGACTATTATTCCAGATGAGAGGGCTTTCAAAAGTGCTCATTTTACGGTGAATAGACTATATAAAAAGTATTCACAGTTGAACCAAGAGTTCCTGGATAATTTGTGACATATATTTACGCCCAGTGTAACGCCTTTTATCCATTGTCAAAGGGGCCGCAGTGGTTGAGAGGTTAGTCTGCTCTCCTACCACCAAGGCGAACCGGGTCCTATCCCCGGCAGCGTCATTCCCGGATTTTTCGCGAGTGGAAATCGTGCCGGACGATGCCGCTGGTCCACTGGTTTTCTCAAAGATTTCCCGTTTCCCCCGCCCTTAAATTCTGGCGCCGCTCCGTACTCACCTCAATCTCCCTCATCGGCTCTCAAGACCTTGCTGTTAACAGCAGCCCAAATCTCTTCACTCACTCTTCACTCCATCGTCAAAGTAATTCTGGGAAGAAATAGGTTTTGCAACCATGATTTTGCTAAAAAGTTTGTGATGCCAAAAGTTTATTGATTTTCAAATTAATTAACATGATAAAATATACGGAAATGGTCTCTTGCGCTACTCCCTCAAACTCAACTGTTTTTGAGACATCCGGGCATAAAGTTAAAAAATACCTAATGCCTTTCTCAAGTACTTTACGCATTTCACTTGGGATGATGTAGACAGACGTTATACTGGTCGCATATCTTTGTCTATTTACACATTGTTTCGAAGCTCATGGTTCGATTGTAAATACTGTTTGTAAAACTAGTAATTATCTCGTCATTCTGATCCAACTTCAAATGGGTGCACCACCCTAGGGACGCTCTGTAGACATGGGTCGTATGTATATTTTTGCCTGAATTTCTCATAAATAATATGCAGGCGTAATTTTTACATATAACTATGTTAAGACCTGTGTATGAGAGTTGCA
Source organism: Dryococelus australis (assembly GCA_029891345.1). NCBI lineage: Eukaryota > Metazoa > Arthropoda > Insecta > Phasmatodea > Phasmatidae > Dryococelus > Dryococelus australis. The sequence goes on from CM056997.1 coordinate 118,497,579, forward strand.
TAATCTTCTTATAGAGCATACACATGTGGGTTTTTTTAAATTTAATAGCATGCACGATGAACGACATGATAAATATTCTTGCCAAATGTGTCAGCAATTTTAATTACACCAAAGCTAGTCTACAGTAGAGGTCGTTGTGACCGCCTCCAATCGTGAAGTAGTAGGTTCAATTTTCACTTTGGTCACGTGAGCTCATGAAGTTCTTAAATTTCAGTAAAGTGACGTATCATAGTTTCCAAGGCACCTTAGAAACGGGAATTTCCGAATTTGATTCCTGTATAAGTTCTAGGTATCTATGTTGTTTTTAAAATAAACCCAAATTAATTTATTATTTTAGCCACCCTACTTCACCTACCCGGATAAAATGCCTCACTGAAAAAACGTTTTTTTGTGGTGAGCAAGAAAGTTTTATTGGTGGCTACAAAATTCTTTAGCCAATATAGACATCACAAAATTTTTTGTAGCACCAACAAATGTTTTTTTGTCATTCCAGTATTTTGTGGCAACTAAAAAATGACGTTTGTGGTAACCAACAATTAAAGGCTTAGTTAAGCATAGCCAGGAACGAGACTCGATCCCTTGACCTCACACACGCAAGCTCAGTGTGTTACTGTTGCGCCATCTTGCTTGAAGGTATACCGCAATCTGGCGCATGTAGATAACTTAAATATATATTTGGCACACATGACAAGGCCTGCACTCTTCACTTCATGAAAAGTTAATTTTCTGGAATCATTTACGTCTAACATGTACTTATTTAGAAGAAAGGAATGATATAAACGATGTTATTAAGGATATTATTCTTTAATTAGTTCGTAACCTGATGCAAAGAAACGAATACGGACAAATATGGCGTCGTGGCCAGACAGAAGGTGGCCATTTCGAATATGCTAGCTAGAGCGCACGCGCAGAATATAATGGATATAGTTTTTTCGAGTCACAGCAAAATTGTTTTACTGTGCATGAGATTAATGTTATTGCTGCCAACTAAATGTTATGGTGGTAGCCAATAAAATATATTATTAATAAACAGATATATGAGTGATCACTAGATAACACCAGTACTTATCATCTACGTGTTTATTGGGCACCACAATCAGTTTTTTACCAGAAACAAAATTTCACCTTGGAAAGCATCAACCAAACAGGTTTTTTAGCCACTATCAAATCCATACTTTCAGTTTAGGTCTTTCAAAAGCCCAGGTAAATAAAAACTACTAAGCGGTGAAATGAAAATGTAAGTCAGAGTCTGTATACACTCTCTGGAACAATACGAGGATTTTTCGCGGAGACGCGCAGGGTACAAGTCGTATCAGTACACAGAAACTGATTCATGAGCAGAAAGCTAAAATTGACAGCCCTCAAAAAATAAAACAAGTACTGAATAAATTGGTATTTACCAACTGAACGTAGATCGAGCAGGCTAGAAATGCCCTTAAGTCGGAAGCTGACGTCAAGCAGTCTCGTTCTGGAACCACACTACTACAGCCTTGGACTGTGCTCTGAAGATAAAATGCTCTGGCACCTCCCGAAACGTTTACTGCTACAAACAAACCTACACAGTCCAGTTCCGAGTATCTGTTAACTGACCCAATTGCCACGAAATCCTTCGAATCTCTAGTTAATGAATTGTTTATTTACTCCTCCTCAGAGTCAAAACATTGGCTAGTTTACAATGGGAACTCTATTTTTATTATAACAAACTAGTTACAAGGGAATCGTGAGGGATTTGTTAGTTTAGGAGGAAAAAAAACTTGTTAGAAAACAATTCTCTCTAAAGCTGGTTATTGGACGTGTTGTTAAATCCAAAATTATATTTATTGAAATTCAAGGACAAATTAAATTTAATTCTCTTATCGTAGGCCTTTTCATAAATCACAAATAATTTATACGAATGAGCTTGTGCATATCGATTGCGTTGAACTGTGATCATGAACGGAAATAAATTAACAAATATATAGGAAAAGATATCTTGGTACCTTGTGCTAAAAATTATTTTTTTAAATTTTAACCACTATACGGTGTCTTTTTAAGTCACTTTAAATAAATTAACTATGTGAATTCCCTTTAATGAACTGAAAAACAATCTGACATTTCTTCTAAGTTTCGAACTAAAGCTTTAGTATACATTTTGTATTAATAAGTAGGACTTAATGTTGATTAAGACGTGGCAGCACTGATATAGCAATTTTGCTGAGGGTTTTCATGTAGGTACGTTTCGATCTGCATGGACGGCGGACCAAGGCCTGAATAGCTACAGCCGTCGACTAGAGAAAGACGAACTTCCAGCCAGTGTTTACCCCGTGGTTTTGCCAGGATTGCGTCCAGGCCGAGGCGTGGTCTTGCTACTCACGTGGATTTGCTGGAGATATTTACCTTCCTGCAGCATGCAGTACGGCTCAGCGAGTAACACGGTGTCGGGGGCGGCGCTGCTCCGAGCAAACATTTGCATGAGAGGTCGGGTCATGTTTGCAGGTGTTGTGCTCTGCTCGGGCAGGAAGGGCGGAAGTTTGTAAGCATGTAGAGGCGGGAGGGGAGGGCGGTAACTGTCTTGTTACCAGCACCTCGTAATCTCGTGGATCCCGCTTGCGAGAGCCGCTCCGGTCCTTTTGTCTCGCTTAATCCCCGCGCCTCGGCAACCGCCGCCTACAGCGGGAGAAGATACTACCCGCAACATCCACCGCCTGCTTCGAGGGAGCACGCAACCCGCTACACGTCTCCGCGTGCTTCGATGGCAGATGCAACCCGCAACACGCCGTCGCTAAACGTGCAGGGCGGCATTCCAACACGTTATTCGGAGAGTACAGTAAGTAACAGAGAGTAACAGCTGAGGAAAGCAAGAGTAAACATGGTTTTGGAATGGTCATGATCTAAAGAGCACAATGTGTTTACGAAAAAAATGTACTGATTAAGCAACCAATGTAAATACCAAATGCTAACAATCACTGTTCGCAAATTTTTTCTTTAAAAAAATAATTATATAGATAAACCCCTTTTCTTGCTGTAACTTAATCATAATAATTACTTCATAAAATGCCACCTTTATAGAAGTGAACATTTAAATAAACTCTTAATTTGTAATTTTCACATGTGTTTCTGTGACAAGAGTATTAATAATTCCTTTCAGTTTTTTTAGTTCTATTAAACTTCCCGCAATTCTTAGTTTAACGCTTCCTGATCGCTGAAATAGTGTGTGTAAAAGTTTTACTCTGGCAAGATTCTCCGAGTAATTACTCTCCGTTTTGGGACACTGCTAAGAGTGAGTAAAACATCTACTAAAGTGTTTTGGGACAGCCAAAGAAGAAAGCTTATTCGCGGGGTAACATTTTGAAACACCGCGTCGCCCAGTCAGCCTCGCTCGGTTATATCGGCAGTGAATGCGCGCTAACAACCATCACTGATTTATTTATTTTCAGAGCCCTGTCCAGAAAGACAAGCAATTTCTTTAATGAGGAGGGGGATTGAAAAGGGATCAAAATACCCCCCTTCCCTTCCCAGCTGCTTCCTAATGAAGTGATGGATATAGTTGGTATATTGTAGAGCCACTTTATAATGGCTTAAAAAAGTATAGTAGTATTATATACATTAGAATAAAGAGAATAACCCATTAAGTCAGTAAGGGTGGATGGCAGGATCAACCGCGCCACACTCACCCTTCGAGCAGCTTGGCAGTAAAAACAAAAATATAGTTTTTAGTAATATACAACAATAGTCAATCAACGGGTGATGTTATATAAAGTAATAACAACAATAAATTAAAGTTACGTTGCCCCGAGAGAGCCAAAAGAAAAACAGTTATAAGATAGAAAACATAGTGATAAACTAAAGGAAATATGTATACCCTTGCATTACCCATAAAGGGCATAGGTGCAAGGATGAAAAGAAAAATATTGAGTTTCTGGCTGTTGCACTGAAAGAAAAATATTGATGTAGCAACCATAATTCTGTAGAAGTTACCCTGCAAAGCTGTTAAAATAGGAACAGCAGTCTGTTTGGTTATGGCTACCCTAAGAATATTGTTAAAGGGATATGGTAACCCAAACAGAACAAATTGTAAAAGGGCATTGCGTCACAAATCAGTGGCGTCATTACTTTCTACAGAATAGAATGCTCTCATTACAAACGAGTAGGGTTCTGATTGCATTCCAGTATGGTATTCCCTATAATGCTGCTCTGATGCCGCTACAGATCTCATTTTGCACCCGGCATCAAAATATTTTAGTGCTTACAATCTGCTCTGTTGGCTTTACTGAGCGGCATGGTTACCCTAGCCATTTTGGGTCGTCTGTTGTAATTTCCTCGTCAGCTCATCGAATACGTTGCTATTTGTACTTACTTTTCAGAAGTAGAAACGTTCCTTCTGGAAGCAGGCAGCCTCGAACGGCTGGACTTTATGATGAGAGACAGAGGCCTGAGACCACTCGACTATAATATCACTTATGATATTCGGGTTTTTAAATGATTTTTCTTGCTTTGTTTAAATTTATTTAAACCGTTTCATGTAACGTGTCTGCTAACGAATTTTACAAGACGAATTCACATATGAGTTAACTTATTTATTAAAAATAATAATCTTTCTTTTATGTTACATATATTTGTACCATATAACATTGGGTAACACCTCATATATAATTGTTTTAACTCTAAACGTTTGAGTAAACAGGTTTTCCTTTCACTTCAGATAATTTGTAGTACCAATAAAATATGGCATTGGTAATTGGTTTTTATGTCCTGTCTGTATAAGTGATATATGTCTTGTTAAAACAAATAGGGCGTTCCAGCACCCTTGTTGCAATTATTTCGTTTAACTCCTAACATAGCAGTGTAATATCTCGAGTTCTAGTATTATTTTGTTATTTCGAGTGACATAAAATTTCAACTCTACATTTATACTTTTCCATGACTACTAAATAGCACACAGTAGCAACTACGTTAAATAAATATAATGTAAATAAACTAAAAAAATTAAATAGTCACTACAATGAGAAATTTCCGGACATGTTTAAAATACAAGGCTTCTGGTACAAAAACATCGCATTCTTACCTTCAGTTTATTTAGTATACAGCTTTAATATAGTTTCCTAGTATCATCCAGCATTTAGCGCTAGATGTTCAAGTAGATTTATTACAAGTTGAGCAAATTTTTTAGAATAGCAAAACTTAGTTTAGTAGTTCAGATACGGTTTTTCTCGTTTGATAGGATTTTATCACTGTTTTATCTTCAGTCAGTGTAAAGAGTTTTTTTATAAACCCCGTCGTTTATATAAAACTATTTTTAACAATTTTTTAAAATTCTATTCACTTTTACGGATTTTTGTATGTGCTTGATCTTCGGATATTCCACCAGAATAATTCTCAGGAAATTGAATTGTGTAATGAAATTCATCCGTATAGGCAGTTAAAAGTGATAAAAGTAATTATTTGTACATTTTTCGAGTCGATAAATATTATTTCCATACATGAAAAATTACCGCAGAGGCGAAGTTGATTGCAAGAACTGAGAAATAAAAAAACATTTTGATTATATACACATTTACCTGTTTGGTTCATTTTCATACAAAGATAATGGACATTTTTTAATGCTTTACCAGTCACACAAAAATGTATAGGCTAATATTAAAGTGAAACCCTTAGTAACACAGTCCAGAGATTCTCATTTTAAGATGCTTTCCAATTGTGCCCTATGCTGTTGAATATTGAAACATTGGCTTTAAAAGAGGTGATATTTGCAATTGAATAATAATAGGAAGCGTTGTTTAGTGTTGTGCAGGAGTCTTCGTCTGTCAACGGTTCCTGCTCATATCAGTCAAGTATATTTATTTATCGTAATATATGTCTCGGATTAATTTTATTTAGTCATACGTACCATAAATTATAAGTGAACAGGTTTTTTCTCAAATATCAATTGAAGTTTTTGTGATCACTTAAAATGTTTGATATTACTGTTGTTTATTAAACCCCTCTCTAAACATCTTTCAGATAACTGCGAGCAACGTATACAACGATCCGTGCCTAATTTAAAAAATAGGCTGTAAATTCATGCATGGCTTACCCAGGATTGTGACATGCAACTGTGCTGTTCAAAGGCCAACATTTTATCCTAACTCTATATGTAGGGTAACTTGCGTGTGTATGTGTATGCGTGCGTGTGTTTGTGTGTGTGCGCGCGCACGCTATAGATTAGTTGTGTCGCTGAAGTAATAAGTGTGTCCTAGTTTCCATAAACAGAGTTCAAATCCAAACCCAAAAGCATTCATAAGCTTAGATAATTTGGACTTTATAAAGGGCTGTTTATAAACTTATTTAAGAGTAATGGCAATAAGTTGGACAGCAATCAGAGTAAAATCTGTTTTCTACGCTTGCTATAGGCTGTTAACATTAAAGTTAGCACATTTGAGGCCCTGGTTACTTTTTACTTTTACAGATATTTTTTATTCTTTAATCACATTTTAAAATAAATATTGCTATGTAAGTAATAAACGCAATGTGTATATTCCACCCCAATCGGAAGTTAGTGTCTAAGACTATTATTTCAAATCAGAGAGCTTTCAAAAGTGCTCTTTTTACCGTGAATATCCTATAGTTATGGGTGAACAAACAGTGATATTAATCTAAGATGTTAAACAAAATATCTCCCGAACCACTGAAGGTATCGACATTTTTATTTAAAATTCGTAAATGGCACTACACGGCTCATGACATACCGTATATATCTGTTCCAAGATGTAATTGAGTACTGATATGTCGATATCAACGTTTTCTTTTTTAAGTTGGGTATATTCCCGTTTCCCGTATCATAACATGTTACTAAGTAGCGAATTCAGAGACGTGATTATTTTGGAAACCCGACAAGCACTTTTTGAGAGATGAGGGGGTGTTCATTTGTTTATGCATTTGACCTTAGTTGTAGCGGGGTAGGTTTATACATTTGTTTATTCCACTCAATGTGTACAGTGAGATACGTGTAGGAACTCTCCACCGGACATCTCCCAGTGGATGACGCTACTTACCCCACCATAGCTACAGTCAACTGCATACGCCTATGAACACCCCCCTTATATCTCAAAAAAGGCTCTTCGGGTTTTCAAAATTATCACGTCACTGAACTCGCCGCTTGATAACATATTATGCAGGCAGAAATGTGTATACTCCCATTTAAAAATACTCTTGATATTATATCTGAGTTCTCAATTACATCTCGGAAGGGACATTGACGGTGCCTTATGATCCCCTTAGTGTTATTTACGAATTTTAAATCAACATTTCATTGGCGTCGGTGGTTCGAAAGATATTTAGGGTGAACATCTTGGCTGAATAACCTTGTATAGCTCATCACGTTTCCCCATTCACATATAAACAGTTTACAGCGTACCTTCTGGTTACCACATGGTAGGGGAAGCTCTGTTGTTGGTCTTTTGAATTTAACCTCTCCTCCTCATAAGCCAGGATCATTTCCACTTGCATTATCTCCTCAATTTTTCTCCATTTAACATATTCCCTAACTCGCCTCTCCGTAGATCAATCAAATCCATGCCCAACCGTTTCACCACACTACAGCAGGGGACATTGGAGAATGATCATTTTTCTCATGACTGGAAGAAAGATAACAAACACGTAAGAAAAGTAGTGCATTTGTCAGTATGCCGCTATCTTAGTTCCTAAAAACGGCGGCTTTTTCGTATCTTATTAGAAGACGATTTGAGTTTAGTATCATAATTTCTGATCAGGTTAGAACTTTCTTTGAAACGCAATGGCTCCGAATTACTGAGCTCTTAAAAATCCTAGAATTTGTTAAATCATGTATATTCTTGTACGTTTGTTACAAAAATTGCATTGGTTTGGGTAAGATCTATTTAAAATTTGAATTCTGATTTTAATACGAAGTGAACATGAAATGTATGAGTAGTACGGAAATGTAGGTTTGGGGACAAGGGGATCGAGGATCGGAGCCAAAGCCTGCCGTCGGCCATCTTTTTTTCCTTTTTCCCTCGAAATTTCCCTTTTTTCCTCAAAATTTCCTTTTTCCTCTCAAAATCTACCAAAAGATCATAAAAACTTCCCTTCTCCCTAAAAAAAAATTCATTTTTCCCTCAAAAAAGTTAGAAGACCCCAAAAACGGTAGAAGCCTCCCCGGTGCAAAAACAAGCCCCTGGAATCCAATTTTCGCCAATTTAGTTAATTTGGGGGGGGGGGGGCACTCTTCGGACCTACAGAGCAGTGGCTCCCATATTGGTTTATAGGCATATCCTATACCAAATCGATACAAGGTATGGCGGAAAGGACTCAGACCAAAGTATCAGCCATCTTGCATCCATATCGTATGCAGGTGACCTTTGACCCCGACCATGACCTTTGACCCGTGACTTTTGACATTAGACCTTGAAAATGCAAAAAATAAAAAATTACAAAATTAACCAAAAATTAAAAAAAAATTCCAAAAAACCAAACAAGTTACTATCAAATATTATTAGAAATTAATTATTACAAATTATATATAAATAATTTTACAAATTCTTAACCTACATTTCCGAAGGTTCCCCTTAGCAAAATGCTCAGCGAACGACTGTCTCCTCGCTCCCACTCCCCTCACCTAGAATCAATCGGTCATATTGATTTTTCGTTCGTCATTTGCTTACATACTACTGGATGCAGCCATCTCTGTTTATATGTAACAGGAGGCTGCCATATGTGTTTTTCGTTTGCTATTTGTTTATACATTACTGGCGGCAAACATCTTGGTAGGTGACGACAATCCTGGTAGTCATCACCCATCCCCCATATTGAATGCCTATGACCATGACCTTGAAGGACCTTGAAAACTAAAGCTTTGAAGAAAAATGCGCACAAGTCAGCAAGCACAATACATTATAGACTAGTACCACCATGTTAAATTCAGACTACCTCGACTTTGACCCCATGACCTTGAATGACCTTGAAAACCAAAATTTGAGAGAAATGCATAAAAGTCAGCAAGCAAAACACATTACATACTACTACAGCCATGTTAGTGGCAGACTACCTCGACCTTGGACCCAGGACCTTCAATGACCTTGAAAAAACTGGAGAAAAATAAATAAAAGTCAACATGCATAATACATTACAGGCTACCACCACAATATTGGATACAGACTACCTAGACCTTGACCACATGACTTCGAATGTCCTTGTAAATAAAAACTTGAAAAATAATACTTTAAAGTCAACAAGCATAATTAATTTCTGACTACCATCACCATATCAGATGCAGACTACCTCGACCTTGACTCCATGACCTTTTATGTCCTTGAAAATAAAAAATTCATAGAAAATACATAAGATTCAACAAGCATAACACATTACATTCTACCATCACCATATTAGACTACCTCGGCCTTGGCCCTATGACCTTCAATGACCTAAAAACAAGAACTCGAGAAATAATCTATGTGAAGAGGCAGAAGTTAGTCAATACTATCCACCTTCCACTCAGCTGCTGTCAAACTAAACCTCTCAGCTTACCTCCCTACTGCTTATAATATACAACTGTGCAATCCTTATGGCGTCATATTGACTTTCAACTAATCGTACTCCACCATTAATACATTGTGCAGACACCTACCAACCAATCACCAAGTTACCACATGATTGCAGCAAACCAATAAATCACATACGAGCATTGAGACATCACACACGGGCAGGTAGGCAGGCTTAGATACTAGTTCCTTAATCACATTTGCATGCAGTTATATCTTCAACAGTTTCGTCCGACAAGTTCTTCGCTCAATTATATATCATGGTCATACTTAAAGTAAACAACTGACTCCTGTTGACGGACCGACCCCTCACAAGACTGATCCCAGTGACCCCATCGATCCCATCAACTCCATCGATCCCATTAACTCCATCGATCCCATCAACTCCATCGACCCCCTTGATCCATTATGGCACATGACCTATAGTGACTCCTGATTGCGGTGATAATTGCCGTGCTGCAGTGCTAATTGTGGTGCTGCGGTGCTAATTGCGATGCTAATTGCAGTGCTGCAGGTATAATTGCAGTGCTGCTGTGCTAATTGTGGTGCTAATTGCGGTGCTAATTGCGGTTCTAATTGCGTTTTGTGTGTGAAGGTCTCAAGTAAAAAAAATTCCGGGTATTTTAAAATAAACTTAAATAGCCCTACCTCCAAGAGCTGAAATGTGAACATTTTATTTAATAATCTCGCTTTAAAAAGTATATATCCAGACCCCTCGGTAAATTATATCGCTTCCTGAGTAAACTTAATTTAAACTTTGCAATAAAAGTGCCCAGTACTACAAAAGGCTCCCACCATGCTTTCCCATTAGTCGAAGCGCAAAATGGTCTTTGTACTGAACATTGCCGCACCACGACGGGCCACCACCATGCTTCCCAATTGGTCGTAGTCGCGTGAAAAGGACTCTTCGTACGGGCCGTCCTCTCATGCCGACTTGCATTTTTTGAACATAGGTGAAAACCGTATCTCACCATCGTCACTGGTGACAAACAGTTAGCGATGATGCAGGTTCGTGGCTCCATTTTCGTCGAGGATAAAGGCAGCCCTTCATATTGCGCAATTCATCTTCTAGGTATGGCAGCACTCTGAGGAAATCACATATTCGTTTACCATGGAAGAACACATGCAGGTACTATCATAACAATATTTTATTTACATATGCTCGTAGGCATATGTACATACATATATATATACATTTAAATAATTTTTTTCATTATGTTTAGATATTTATGTATACAGACATTTAAATTAATTTGATATTCACATATTTATATCTACATACTTATATAAGTACATTAAAATTATTGATATATTCCTATATTTATATGTACATACTTATATACAATAAAATTAGTTTTATATTCACATATTTACATGGCCACACAACGCAATTAGCACCGCAATTAGAACCACAGCACTGAAATTAGCACCGCAGAACCGCAATTAGCACCGCAGAACCGCAATTCGCACCGCAGAACCGCAATTAGCACCGCTACACCGCAATCAGCAACACAGCACCACGATTAGCACCACAGAACTGAAATTAGTATCGCAGCACAGCAATTAGCGCCGCAGCCCTACAATTAGCACCGCAATCAGGGTTCATAATGATCATGGGTCATTATGGGTCAATGGGGTCAATGGCGTTGATGGGGTCAGTGGGATCGATAGGGTCGATGGGGTCGATAGGGTCGATGGGGCCGATGGGGTCGGGGGGTCAGTATTTTGAGGTGTCGGTCAGTCAACAGGAGTCAGTTGTCAACTTTAAGTGTGACCATTATATATAGGCGAGTGAAGAACTTGTCTGTAAGAAACTGTTGAAGATTAACTGCATGCTAATGTGATCAGGAACTAACATCTAAAGCCTGCCTACCTGCCTGTGTGTGATATATCAATGCTCGCATGTGATTGATTGGTTAGCTGCAATCATGTGGTAACTTTGTGATTGGCTGGTCGGTGTCAGCACAATGTATTTAATGGTGGAGTACGATAAGTTCAATGTCAATATGACTTCATAGGGCTTGCACAGTTATATATTATAAGCAGTAGTGAGGTAAGCCGAGAGGTTTAGTTTGACAGCAGCTGAGTGAAAGGTGGATCGTCTTGACTATCTTCAGCCTCTTAAGGTCAAGGTTGTCTGCATCTAATACGGTGGCAGTAATCTCTAATGCATTACGCTTGTTGACTTTTATGTATTATTTCTCGAAGTTTTATTTTCAAAGTCATACAAGGTCATGGGGTCAAGGTCATGGTAGTCTGATTCTGATATGGTGGCGGTAGCCAGTAATGTATTATGATTGTTGACTTTTAAGTATTGTTTCTCGGGTTTTATTTTTAAGGTTATTCGATGCTCATGGGGTCAAGGTCTAGGTAGTCTGTATCCAATATTGCGGTGGTTGCCTGTTATGTATTATGCTTGTTGACTTTTATGTATTTTTCGCGAGTTTTTATTTTCATTGTCATTCAAGGTTATGGGGTCGAGGTCGAGGTAGTCTGCATCTAACATGGTGGTACTAGACTGTAATGTTTTATGCTTGCTGACTCTTGTATAATATTTCTCGAATTTTTATTTTCAAGGTCATGCAAGGTCATGGTCATTGGCTTTCAATATGGGGAATGGGTGATGATTATCAAGATTGTGGTTGCCTACCAAGATGGTTGCCTCCAGTAAGGTATAAACAAATGGCAAACGAAAAATACATATGGCAGACTCCAGTTACATATAAACAAACATGCCTGCCTCCAGTACCATGTAAGCAAATGACGAACAAAAAAATCAACATGGCGGAATGAGTATAGGTGAGGGGAGTGGATGCGAGGAGTCAGTCGTCTGCTTAGCATTTTGCTGGGGGAACCTTCGGAAATGTAAGTAAAAAAAAATAGTGATTTTAAAATAATTTTTAATTATTTTAATAAAAATTATTTGAAAAATGTTTGCATTTTTTGTAATTTTTTGGCATATTTCGTAATTTGTAGATTTTTTATTTTCTGCATTTTCAAGGTCAAAGGTCATGGGTCAAAGCTCATGGTCGGGGCCAAAGGTCACCTGCATACAATATGGATTCAAGATGGCTGTAGCTTATGTATGTGTCCTATCCTCTATACTTTGTATCGATTTGGCATAGGGTATGTCTATAAACCAATATGGCAGCCACTGCTCTGTAGGTCGGCAGGAAGCCTCCCATATTAATTAAATTGGTGAAAATTGGATTCCAGGGGCTTGTTTTTTCACGAGGGGGGCTTCTACCGTTTTTGGGGTCTTCTAACTTTTTTGAGGGGAAAAAGGGAAATTTTTAGGGAAAAAGCGAAAATTGTATGTTATTGTTGTCGATTTTGAGGGGAAAAAGAACATTTCGAGGAAAAAAGGGAAATATCGAGGGAAAAAAGGGAAAACAGATGGCAGCCGTCCGGATCCGGATCTGATCCCTGATCCCCTGATCCCCTTATCCTCAAACGTACATTTCCTTATTACTCGTATGTATAATCATTTATTTTAATAAATAATAATACTCTAAGTGGTGTATAACTGGCATCATTTTGGCAGCACTACACAACACAACAAAAAACTTTTCTTATCCCTAACTGCTAGTCGTGCGAAAGTTGTGGTGTCATCACAAATGTCTTGTATTCGATTGGACCTTGGTTTTTAATTGTTGTGTTGCTAGTGCCGTCATTGTCGGAGCTGAGCGATTTCTGCATTAAGCGCCGTTCAAGTCTCCCTCTCCCAACAAATCTTCGGGTGACGATGGGTAGGCCTATATTAGTTAAGCAGTTTGGTCAAGTACACGCAGGAGAAAAATTTAAATGCCCCAACGGGCAGTTGGGATGTAAGGAAGGGATTTGGCTTGACGTCTCGTCGACAGTGAGATAGGAATACACGACAAGATAAAACAGGATAGCGGAAGGAAACGTCCATAGCCTCCATCCTGTTATTCGCCTGGGAAAACTTGTGGGGCTCGCTACGTCCTGCAACCAGGACAACACGAGAAATGCCACGTAACCAAGAAAATCACCAGTCATATGGAACCAGCAAACAAAACTTTGACTACAGTTTGAATCTCTATAAATTAGAAACATACACACTGTATGGGAAAGCTTTTGTATTTGAAAAGTATTTCATTACAAACCTTGCACAAGCACCAAATATTTACGAAATACTACTTCCGCAAAATATAGTGCTACAAAATTTCATTTGTTAATTAAAATTGGGTATATTTTGGCTATTAAATACTTTTATAGAGAGAGAGGGTGTACACTTCAAAGCTTAACAAAGCAAGATTAAAACAGCCCTCAAAATATCATAACACAGCATAAAAATTTAAACTTTGCATAAGGCTGAAAAATCACAACTTTTGAGTGTTAAAAACAGTAACTCCTTTTAAGTCGCTCATACCACAGCATGCTAAATTACCTTTTCCATTAATTAATGTGTATGGGTAATTCCAAAAAATATATGTTAAAAATCGTATAAGATTCTTACATTTTGCCATAAATTCCGGTACATTAGTATTTTCTCTCGAGTAGTTATTAAAAAACGTGAAAAAGATAATTCTCCTATTAAGCATAACGCTAAGTATTCCTTATACTTCTAATACTTAAAATATCTTTCAATATGACTTCCTTTCGGGACAAAGCAAAACTAGAAAATACTAGATGTTTTCTTGACATGACTTTGATTACCAACCTACACCAAGGCGGAAAACGCATTTTCTTAACATGACTTTGGTTACAAATCTAAGGCTGAAGCCAAACAATTATTATTATTATTATTAACTGCGTTTTGTTAATAAATTTTAATAAATGTAATAGCCATCTTCAATAATTTGCCTAGGCCTACCAGGATAATTTCTACCAGCAACATGGACAGGCAAGAAAGTCAATTTTTTCTACTTTTAACCTGGCCAGTATGAACCATACAGCATTATGTGAAATACTTAACTTAAAACGTGTCTGGAAACTAGCAGCCGAGTCTCTGGGGACCAGTCGGCTGCTGGGTTAATTTATAGTACAAGTTGGAAGGGGAAAATACCCCACTAGATTAGGGACAAACTGTTATTTTTTTAATTTAGCCAATTGCAAGCATCGGCACCTTCCAGAAAGAGTGAATTTCCTAAAAGTAAGGTCCTTGGGGCGCCATCTATAACGCGCATTACACGCTGGTACACACCCCTTCCGCTACAATAGCGCCCAAGGTGGCGAGTCAATGAACCATGTATTCTGGGCCGCTCAGATTAACCGCAGACTTACAGCATGACGGTCTGCTGCGGCTGGGGCTCCGATGAACAACGCGAAAACGTATATCGTTCATCGTGTACATCACAGTTCCAGTCAAGGTAAAAGTTCTTTATTTTTATTACGTCGCACAGTAGCGCGCAGGTCTTTTTGCGTATTTCCAATTCTAGGAAAAATAAACTTGGCTGGAATATTACGTCGTGCAGTGTAGGTAAGGCCAGTAGGTGGTCAGGCTAGCACTCAGGACGTCTGTTGTAGCGCCGCTCGCAGTCAACTTGGGGGCGTAGTTGGTAATTTTCCCCTTTGTATGACACTCACGGTCTGACTCTGCATTGATTTCAGTTTCGAAACTAAAAATTTTTGCCGCCAGGCTGCACTGTTATCGCGCGTGTATCGAATTATCCCTTTTCATATGTAGCCGGTAAATGGAATAATTGAAATTTTTAAGCAATACATATAATTGTATAAAGTATTCAGATTTGTGTTGTGCTAGACGCTACGTAAATAATATTATTATTTTTTTGCACTATTTGTGGAAATATAACGAGATATGTTCACACGTTTAATATTGTGCCGTAACTGGATTTACATTATTTAAATATGACCACTGAATAAAAAAAGATAGTGAAGTTGTTAAAAATATTGGATTTTACGGGTATCCTGCGTAGTTTCCTTAAGAGAAAAGAGAAAAGTAAAAAGTTCCTTTTGATGAGAGTTATATTATTTATTTTGCACACGTTCGAAACCTTTTTTTCCATTGCAATAATCGTGCTTATAAACGCTCAGTGCCAGATACAGTTGTATTTTAACTGTTTGCTTTGTAAACATTATTTGAGGGCGTGAACTATTGTTACGAAATAAAGTTGAAACTTATAATGTTGGCTCGGGCGTGTACAGGTCAAAATACAAGCAAAATACTAACTACAAAACAAAATACACTAAGAGACAAATACCGGAGAGATCAATACAAGTAACATAGGCATGTGTGCGAAAAAATTACCTACTTGCAAGAGGTGTTACTATTATTATATTTCTGGAAATATCGAAATAAATTGTGCTGTGGGGAAGGCTGTAAGATAGATAGCGTGAGAAATTATATTTAAACCCCACGTATGGGTATTAGCCGCTGAAATGAATTGAAGTATGTGAAGTATGTGAAGACAAATAGAGAGATATTTATATGTGTAATTATTATGCAACATGTAGGCAGGGTTTGCAAACAAACAACTGAATGTGTAGGAGACAGAACACACACTGCAAATTACTAAAACTCACCCCAAAATCATCAACATACTTACATCTTACCAGCATGTTTCCTTGTATCCAGACTTATCTCCGTCTCCACACAGCTATAAATATGTCACTCTTTAAATATAATCTGGGAAATAATAAGGAAACTAACTACTAGCATATCAATGTTTAAAGCAAACAAAATGGTTTTTCAATTTAAATAATATTTCCAACGTTATGTTGTAACCACAGAATATCTACAAATACCACGCAGCAGCTGGACTAGAATATTAAATTTGAAACTCTGTATGTCTGTCAAAAATAGCAATTATGTTTGTGTGCTTGGCAACCATATTTTAAGTCTTTGCAGTGTTTTGAAAGTCCGTACCAAATTAAAAATATTTTAGTGTGTAGAAAGTTTGGTTCATATTAATAGTAATCACATTCACACGTTAAATTTTACAAGAAATCTGCCTATGCATCTACACTGAATAAAATGTTTCTGGCTAGCAATGTCAAAATTCGGTAGAGTAAAATACGAGTTATTATTTTCAGGCTGTGTGATCAGCAAGAAATTGTTGTATTAAATGTGTAATTAACACTCCACAGGTGGACCTACGGTCACTTACTATGGCGGTGTTAATTAAGATACCTTATACTTCTGCGTTATACTTGAAGTTGCAAAGCTCCTAAGCCCTCTTCGGACAATTTGAAAAAAGAAAAAAACACTCTGTCAGCTAGTTACGTAAAACGGAGCATATTTTCCGGGGTCAAACTCACTTTTAAATTATAATTTTTCACTGTTCAGACGGAGCTCAGGTCTACCCGACCTGTTACGTTAGTGACCCATTTCAAACAAAACAGAGACCAGAACATTCTTCCAACAACTCAATTTGGCGTCGGTTATCTGATCTGAATTTACCTGCGTGACATACGGCTTACAACACGATGCATTCCTTATTATAACAATCAAAACGTTGTTATCAACCATTACCAACTTACACAAATTAACATGTAACTCAATACTTAACAATATGAAAATAGATACGTAATATTGAATATACTCAACTGCTGCGTGTACGATGATAATTATGTAAAAGAAAATAAAAATAAAATTACTGAATAATAAATTTATGTGTATAACACGTCACAACAATATCATTTCTATCAAATAAACATGTATACTCGTATGCTAGATTTCCATACCACTGTAAGGCTTAACAGTACTAATTAGATGTTCTACATACTGAGATATTACAATATTTCAGAAGTTATTTATTATTATCATATGTCAGTAAATATTTTCTCCTTCTGAAACACTTGACGTATTGTGAATTAGTTTTTGTCGTTTAAGTTTCAGACATTGTTAAATAAACTTACCATAGAGGAAAAAAATTTCGTCTTCATATCCACCATGTTGGTAACGAATTCTCAATATCTAAATAATGTAGTATTAAACACAGGTGGTGCTGTCTGCTGGCTGGAGGTTTCAAAACTGCCGGGTTTTCTCGCAGAAATCTTCAAGCTGTCCAGTACAGGTTTCTAGTGTATTTGGGGAAACTCAAAAAGAAAACAGACTTTCCCCGTTACCGCTAGCATAAAAACGAACTCTTTGGAACACCGACGCACTTTGCGGGTGTAATTTTTCCCTACACCAAACTCTCCTATAAGAAATCTCAACTCGTTCCTAGCCTGAGTGGGATAAACCTTACCGGGACTGATTTCGGGGACACCATGGAATACCGAAATAAGTATGACGGTGTCGGAAGATGAAACCGGTTGCTCTCGAATGCGATCCCAGTGATGTACCACTGCAGCATCTCGCTCGAAGGCAGCTAGGATGTGAGTTTAGGCGCTTAACTAACTTAAGAGATATATTACATATACAGAATGTTTCAGTGAAAGCGTGCAGATTAGAAACTGGGACTGCGGGCTGCACCACGGATCGTATTGAGATTGGGAATGTGCTGTCTGCGAAGCCAGGGAAAGGAGATATAAACGCGAACACGGCTAGAGACAGTTCACGGTAGACTGAGCACTTTTGAAAGACCTGCGTAATATCTACTTGTATGCACGTTGTCAACTATTCCGCCTTATATAAAATTAACATTGCCATGGGTCTCATCGCTTTAATCATGCGCCGGCAAAGTGAAACTGTCAGATTAATAACAAAATAAATACTGTACTAATTTGCTCATTTTTACACTTCGATGCATTAAGAAAAGCAGAATCCGAAAGGTAATAATTGAAATTATCACAGATGGTTACCTAGCACTTTTTATTCCTTTTTATTCGACGTCAAGATATGGAACTACTTTCACTTTACCGTTGCTAACTTTACGGGGCGTATGTCACTCAACGTGCCTTTTAAAATATCTGCATGCAGAGGTAGTGACTTTTGTCTAAGGTTGATTTCAAAAGTGCTCACTTTATCGTTAACAGCCTTTAACGAGAATACAGGTATCCGGATTGGTTGTGTGTATTATTGACATTGCGTGTGTACACCATTGGCAGTGCTGTGCAGGACCATTCAAATTGACGGATCTGCGTTAACGTATCGGCTTGCACATTGTAAGAGTTGCTCAAAGTGATGGCCACCAACCTCGAAGCAAAAACGACAACTGCGGTCGAGATAATGCCGCACCCGTTCAAATATCCCGTGCGTGTTGCGTCTGTAGTTGAGACACGCACGTACTGTGGCGATGTAGGGACGACAGAGCCATCTCGTGGACCATAGGTGAACCACACACACACACATCATGGGTCAGCTACATTACGCCCACGTCTCCTTTATCTGGCCTCGCGGACCACCTCTTCCCAAACTCAAAACATTCCATGGTGAGGTCTGTATTCCTAGTTTCATTTTCGCACGTTTCTACTGATAAGATCCTGCATAACTGAGGAGAACCACTTGAACCAGCGACCTTCAACGTTGTTGACCGCTACGCTAAGCTTCTAAACCGCAGTGGCCTGTCCCACTGGTGACTGCGAAAGTGTCCAAACACATTCCTCTGCCAGAACTCGCGCGCGAACAGCATGTCCCGCCACAATTCAAGCGCTGGTATTTTCCTGGAGGGTCGAAGGGCACCAACGTTTTCCAAGCGAATTTTCTCGTCCCCCTCCCAATCCCCCTAGAGAATGGTTAATTGTGTTAGAGTGCAAATTCTGGAGCGGAAGTTGGGACGCAAATTCCTGCGACCTCTCTTCATCTGCCGCGACATGCAGCTTCGGGTGCTTTTGTCCCTTCTGTACGGCAGTTTCAAATTGCAGGTTTTTTGGTCGCGCATAACGAAAGGATGACTGTGCACCTAATTTCATAAGCTACATTGTGGAGGTTTAACTGCGATGCCATGTTCTTACTTTTCCATTTCTGTAAAGTAGCTGTTTGAACATCTGTTCATGAAGTTGTTTTAATTTCTAATGAAAAGGGGAAATTCTATGCTCATAAATAGGATTTTCGGGTGCAGCTACTAGAAGTACATTTAACGCAAGCAGAGGAATCTCTTTGGTACTCAAAATACATGTTTTTAACGCACAAGTAGTGGAGTGCTTTGATGCTTACACATATGATACGAAAGAAATGCTTAAAATAAAGTGGAGACATTTGGGCGGCTTTTAACATCAGGGTCCTAAAGGTCGATGAGGGTGAAGTGAGGTGAGAATGGAGTAGCACCGGAATGTAAGTGCTGGGGAAACGGTATGTCCCCGAGAAAACGCGCCAACCAGAGGAATCGTCCGACATGATTTCCACATGTTAAAATCCGAGAGCGACATCGCCGGGAATTGAACCCAGTTCGCCTTGGTGGAAGGCGAATAACCTGTCGACTACATTACCGTGGCCCCCCTTAAAATAAGCGTGCGTGAGTGCAGTGGCCATACTGAATTTGTCGAAAATATCCGTACTGAAGGTGTTTCGACAGTTATACTCGGGATCTTCTATCTCTGAAGTGCTCATACAGGCGGTTCTTTTTTCAATCTTACGAAGTGATATCTGGATACTTATTCTAAACCTGTTTTATAATGATCCAGCAGACTTTTATTGTGCTCTATTCGAAAGCGTATTCAATGGCCAAAGTGCAGAATTTAGAAGTTCCTGTATCGGTGTCTTTTTTAAATGCTACATCAGGACTCTATAAGGTTTTTGCTATATACATAGTTCGAATACCAAACTTGCAAAGTAAAGGTGTATGGAATAATTGAATCAGTAATTTCTAAAAGGCCCTGTGTCCATTTTTGTCTAAAATGAGTTCTGGTTACCAGGTGATTCCTTATACCAAGTTGCACAGTTACATGCTACAAAGACTTTTCTGTGATCCTTAGTGCAGATACAAAAGAGAAAGTAATTTTACGATCATTTCTTAAATGCATTATCTCCACGTGTTATGGCCTTTCGGAAATTACCGCCTGAATTCCAATTTTTTGTGTTGGGTTTCTCACTTTTCGCATGGAAGACTAAAGGCACCGGGATTTCCTGGCTCCAAGCCAATTAGGGCTTTCGTACTGTGGCGAAATCATTAGTAATTTCACGCGATAGGCTGTAACTATAACCACCCATGCATACACGCAGACATTTAAACTTTATTTTTCGTGCCGAACATAAGAAGTAAGAAGCGAATCCCAGCTTTTCTTCAAGTGTTCTTACACGTGCATGCTAACCAAACCTAGTACCTCAGTTATAACAAGGAAGTTTGAAGTTGAAACTTAATAGCAAGTTGAGAATGTGAGTTCCCTAATTGCGTCGTAGCATACTCCGCCTCGCGTCTCGCCGCCATCGACTTGAACAAGTTCGGCCTGATCCGTCCCTGCAGCGCGAAAACTCCGCCGCTAACTTTCCCACTTAGTTACGCCTCGGCATAAGTGTTTTTGCCGTTCCCCCTTCTTTACATCTTCATCCCTCGCACGCCCTTCTTGGCTTCGTAGTTTCGAAACAATTTGAAGGCTTAACCACTGAATTTTTAATTTTTTCCTGTCTATAAAAAAAAGTCGCATTTTAATAACTTGGAGAAATTTGACACACAATTCTGGACTCACGATAGTCCGTCGCATCCATCAGTCGTCCGTCCGTCCGTCCGGCAGTCACGTAATCTTCAACCAATCACAAGGCAATTATTTTTTCTATCCATCTATCCGTCAAATATTTCCCAAATTTTAACTTTCAACGGACGGAAGGCTCACCGCCTCCTGATGACATTCCTTTGACACGAATACGCACTTTTAAATAAATTTCAAGACGATTGATCTGTGTTTATTTATCTTTGGTGATAAATTCATGACTTTTAATGAAAAAATATTGAGTGTAAATTCTTATCACGTTTAAAAAATTATTTCCCCAAAATAATCTTCTCATCAAAATGTATTTCCAACTTTAATATATCTCCAAATAAATAAACATCACAATGTTAAGCTGTCATACTGTAATTTTGCCGTACAGAAGGATTGGCGGTCGACGGATTGTTATGAATCGCTTTCAACTGATGGACGAAAACGACAGAAGGATACGACCGACTATTGTGAGTCGAGCCCGAGGAAGAGACATGGTACTACTCGCTGACTCACTGTCTCAATACCTTCTCACTCAGTACTTCTGAACTTTGTTACGTTTTATAAAAATGGGTGTAGTATTTTAGGGTTTTCATTAAACGTACAAGTTTTGGGTTAGGCGTAACTCAAAGGTGAACACTATTTATCTATATATCGTCCTGTATTGAAACCATATAAATTTCATCTCGTTTACAAACCTTTCAGTCAGTCTTTAACTGGGAGGAGCTCTTATTATATTAATTGGTTACATTGTGTTACTGAGTATTATTATATATTGTTTAATTACTTAATAACCTTAAAGCCACTCTCGATAATTTCTAAGGAACGTCGTCACCTAGTTCATGATGTCGTAGGCTGATGACTAGACGTATGTCAGTGGACAGCACGCCCCCATCTCTGGACATCTTCCTGGTGCAGTATTTTGACAACAAAAGATCTCGTTCGCTGTGTTTACAGCCGTAATATCAGGCCCGTGTTTAGTAACAACCGGCCCTGACTGGAGGGGTTTGTGTCTAAACGCTCAACGCTTCGTTCCACTTCCTCGTAGTTTGTTTGTTCTCTCGCAATCAGGCTAGCTTGCCTGTTGCTGCAAATAACAACATGCAGCTGACTTGCCTCTGATATGCGACCTCCGTTGTGCTAGCAAGCTGCATAAAGAAGGTATGAGATATAGTTGCCATACCAAATACGCGGCATCCAATCTCCGAGGTTCCAACATGGCGCTTTCCTCCCAACAGTACTGTAAAAATAACGTGGTTTGGAGTCAAGGTTATAAAACAGTAAATGTAAATCCGTGTTCTGAAATGTTATTACAGTCATTTGGCGTGGCTTTGTAGCAACCTGGCAACACTGTACCACATGTCTAATTTAATTTTACACAAGGCTCAAATAATTCATGTACATTGCATTACATTATAAATAAATTTTTTCACCATAAAGAATTCATCGAGAATAGTGTTGTATTAGTGTTGTACAGACTTCAATTTAAATAAAACTGTGTGATTACTTACTCATACTATGTACTAGCACAGAAAAGCCTTCTGACTTCATATTTTTTGCATAATTACATGCAAAACCACAATTTTAGTATTTTACGACGTAAAATAATAAATACTAACTCACTTACCGAAATGATAAAATACAGATTGAAATAAGATTCAATAAGTTACTTCAAGAAAAATTTACAACTACAATAAAACGTTTTCGTCATTTTTTAAAATTGCTAAAAATAATTCAATGTTTGCATAAATTTTATTTGTAATACTCTACAATTTTTTGTAAAACAAATTGTGTTAAACATGCATTAAAATGTATTAATACATGACCTTTTAGTCCCCTTGTCAAATTTTATGTAAATATTTTCGTATGTTTTATTTGTTCATACCAAAAACACTAATATTGTGATTTTGACGTGTTATAATGCTAAATCAATGTGATCTAGAAAATGTTCTATGCGAGTAAAGACTACTTACAATTTATGTCTACAAGTTGACAGATATTTCGTACAAATATACAAAATAATTGAAATTTCTGTGACAGGCGCCCTTAATTGATACAAACTTTCCTAAGTGACTGTGCATCCCATTTAACTCAGTCTTAATGCATTTAGTAAAGTAATGTTTAATTCAAGCACGAATATAATGTAAAGCGAGTCTACGTCGGTTTTTGGCGATGTGGTCTTGACAGTTATGAAAACGATAGACGTGTCAATTTCGGGAAATATACAGAATATTAAAATGAATCTAACTACTCTGTAGTCTACGAATATCTGCTGTCCAAACTAGTGTGCGAAGGCTCTGAGTCCAACTCCCGACGTAGCCGTGGCTGTCACGTTTCAGTTATATTAACCTAGAATTCCTGCAGCAGGTATTTACTTTAGGCTAATAGAGAAGGAAATTTCCAAATATTTATATTTTGAAAAAATCGCGGACGTGCTCTTTTGGCTACATGATCTGAATTTAGCTTCAGGTCACATGACGTGCAATAGAGAAAAAAAAGGAAATTCGCCCCCGTTCTCAAGTTAATTAACCCTAAGACCCTTATTCCCGCAGCTGCCAAAACCCATTCATATATTTTGATCACGACATTCGTAACGTTTTCGTAGCCAGCATTATATAGGCACGGAAAGAGGATTTTTGGCTGGGAACTACTGCAAATTTAACATTATTTCCGTTTATTTTTCTTGTAGAGTACTCTTCATATTGGCAAAGTCGAGAGTAGATAACAATTATACGGTACTATACGTTTCTAAATGGCGCGTGTAATCTAGTTGTTTAAGTTTTTGATGAAAATTTCCGTGCAGGACATTTGGGCTCAAAAAATATGTTATTATGGATCACGCATTTCGGCTCATAAAACACAAACACAAATTCATTAAACGTTAACCTATTAATGAACTTCTCAAATGTAGGCTCAGTTTTACATTTCATGTGATGTGAAAGAGCTAGTGTAAGTGACTTCGTATTTGAGACTAGTGAAATCAAGAGCGAAGAAGCATTTGGAAATAGAAACATTTTGAGGTCAGTTTCGTAAGTCAAATGTTTCTTTCTCATTTTTTCTATGGTTCACAGCATACACATTATTTTGTACCAACTGGATGATTGTAATTGCTTTTCATGCATGCAGATATCATCCTTCGGTTTTTCTCTTGCCGCTGGTTTTTTTTTTTTTTTTTTTTTTTTTAATTCTCCACCGTTTTTGTATATCGAGAAAGGGATATGTTTTGTTAAACCTTTTTCTTCAATGACTTGCTAAATAATAAATTATCACATTCATGTTACAGTGTTTGCTTAATCTCATATTCTTAACTTGCTCAAATGTTTGGTTATACACTGAACAAAGACTTTTAAAATTGTAACACGAATTTTAGACACACAAAAAAAAAAAACGACTATGACACGCAGTGTTTAACAACAGACATAACATATCGCACATTTCCTTGATTTATAATCAGATTCAGAATATTTGTGAGCTATATGATTCTTTCCCAAGTAACAATATCTCTCAAAATATTATAACTGTAAAAATTCAATAATTTTAATAGCTAATACTTGGGTATGAAGTTCGGTTTAGTCGGCTTTTATAGTTAAATGTAAAACTTTATTACAAAATATATACAGGAAGTAAGTTTGAAGACTGTGTAAAGTCTCTGCAATTAGTCAGTCATTTTCGAGCTGTATTTTTCTTTCCCAAGTAACGATATCTCTCAAAAGTGTGGTTGAAAGATATTATAAATTCAAAAATTCAATGCTTTTAATAGGTAATATTAGCGTGTGAAGTTCGGTTTACGTAACTTATTATAGTTGAATGTATAGCTCCATATTAAAATAGCTACAATAGCAAAGTTTGAAAACTGTAAATTCTCTGTTATTAGTCAGTAACTGCAACTACTTGAAAGCAGCACGCTATATTTCATAATATTATCAGTGATGAGTTGTGCACAAAAAGTATGATACTCTGTCGTTTTGAGAACTGAACCAGCAACTCCAAAAGGTTAACTGTCGACCGTACTTAATCACTTACGCCACACATCATAGCACTGCAATTCCAGAATTGAATACTAGTTTTCGATCGTAGTTTTAAAAAGCAGCTGTAGAGTTCAAATACTCGAATACTGCTTTTTGTAATATTTATTTAATAACTTTACAAAAGCAGAAAGAAAATATCATGCTAATGTGTTGTATTAGATGTTTTGTTTTATACATAAATTTTGTAGAATTTTTAACTATGTAATCATTTTCAAAGCAATATTTAAAACGAACTATTGAAAAACCACCATAGGAGAAACATGTCAACCTATTTTTCAAATAACTTGTATACAACAAATATAAAACACTGTGATTAACTTTAATGTATAGTATTCTTGAATAAATGAAATTTACTTAGTATCTTCTATCATTTGTAATATTTACTTGTATTTAATACGAATTAAGAACAGTGAGACCAGCGATGTGTTGGCAACGGTTAGTAAGAAATAGTTCACAGTTAAAACATCGTTTTAACAAAGTTTGTTGGTATGCTATTTGTAAACTAAATGCTGCCTTTTGATATATTTAAATGTTTAGGTAGCATTGAAATAAACATAATTCATTGTCAGAGTTAAAAATATCAGCGCAAATTACGGTGCGTAGGCCCTAATGAAATGGTGTTTTTTTTGTCCGAAGAAAAAACTTGAACGGTCGGAGCGGAGCTTGTCGCTCTCTCTCTCTCTCTCTCTCTCTCTCTCTCTCTCTCTCTCTCTCTCTCTCTCTCTCTCTATCTTTCTCTCTACCTATCTCTCTCTCTCTCTCTCTATCGCTCTCTCTCTCTCTCGGGAAGTTTCACACCCCTAGTAGTAGCAGGAAATTATACATGTTTTCTATTTTAGCATATTTCAAACTTATTACAGCAAAAATTATGATTTTTGAACTTGTTATCTGCGACTGAAAGGATATTTTATTGTTTGAATATTTGTGTTATAATATATATTTATATGTGATGGCGTGACGGTTACAAATCCGAAGTTGGCAGAAGTGGCGGCTTGGCGAGATGGCATGGTGTGTTGCTCAGTGAAGCGTTAATTTCGCTTCTTGTTAAAGAGTCGTACAAATTAATCAATAACGGAAGTTTTTGCACAAAAACGCTGTTTTTGGAGGGCCACTGTGGGTAGAACCGCAGCTTGCTAAGGAGGGGGGGGGGAGCCGACCCTTCCTCACTGACCCCCCATCATTTCTCTTTGAAACCCTCCCCCCCTCAATGGGTCCTCCCCTCCCTGGGAGGAGTTAGTGGGTCAAAAAGGGAGGGGGGGCGTGTTTTCCATTTTGTGGGACTAGGAGTGGTTTTTCGCCTTCAAATCAGCCTGGAAGGTGCTTTTTTCGACCGATTTACTTCAAATTTTGGGGAGGGGTGCTTTTCCGTGCCCTGCCCTCCCCCAACTGGCAGATAGGCCCTTCGTAAGCCTAAGGCCTAAGTATTAAGTCTTAAGTATTGAGTGTTAAATCTTGAGTTTTAAATCTAAAATTTTAAATTCTTACAATCACTATAATTGCAACTGCATGTCGGATGTGCGAGCAACCGCCGATAGGCGTGAGCGAGCACGTACCGAAGTTCCCAGACAACATTGCACCGTAAATACTGATTCACCTATGGTGGCTCAATCCGCGGATTCTACGGGCCACTCCCCTGGTAATTCTTTAAATGACCACATCAAGTTTATACACGTTGTGTTTTTTAAACCTACCTAGGCAAGCTACGATGTTGTGATAATTCTGTTTTCCCACGACAGAAATAGGTATACTGTAATGTGCGTCATGACCGCTGTGTGTGAAAGAATATTGCTGCCTTTATGTTACGGTGTGTGTCTGTGTGTGATTGCAAATATTGGATGTGCGAAAATTATACATTTTAACAGTGAAATATATTTTTAACGAAATTAATTTTTTGAAGACACGTCTATTTTTTTGTAACGACGTTGTATCTTTCCCCCCGGTGTCTGAAACACAATTGTGTAATGTGCTTACTTTTCTGTGACTTGAACGTTTGCCACAACCCCAACAAAATACTAATCTGTTCCAGATAAATTTCAATAAATTATGGAATAAACCTACAAAACAGGAAGTATCAATGCAAAGAAATATGAGCGGGAAAAAGTTACATTATTCCTATTTGTGTGCATGTGCACCAGTATATTTTATGTTTGTCACTGCTGCGTACAAAATAAGCGACACGAGTTGCGTGCTTGAATTTGCTGTGTATTTTCGTTGAACTGGTTGTTCTTTCGTTTTTATATTTATCCCAACTGAGGCCGTTCTTTTATCGAAACAACCCAACACATAACAATAACAAGATGTTAAGAGCTGCAGTTCTTTCACCCGCAGTTGTAACAGGCCTAAACACAGTTGCGGTAAATTATTAACGTGTACGCGTAATGTGCTAGGTCGTGTATAAAAATATATTAACAATGTAAATTTATAACCGAAAGAACTATCGTCAATACAGACATTTTTAAAAAGTCATAAAGCTGACCTAAATATAGTTATAGGCCTAAATTTTGAACAATCGTACGAAATGGTTTTTGAAATATGGCAGAATTCTTTGAACACCTGAGAACAGTAAACAAAGCATGCAGATCTTACGAGTAGCTTCATCAATACTCAGTTTACTATGAACAGCGTTTAGGATCCGGCGCTGAACCTTCGTAAATACTTTACTCGAATAAAATTATATGGTCACCACTTAAGTCCCATAGGTACACGCAGAACAATGATAACACTGCGCGATTTTTCTATCTGTTACGTTGGACACACAATGTTATAGAGTTTGAAACAAATTCAAGACCGACCGATATTAACGGAAATTAAGGCGATAACTGGGTGAATCGAAGATGTGTTATCTCACACAGTAGAAAGCGGATAGGGTCTGTTCCACGATTAAATGCACTTTTTTTTTACAGTTTACAGTTATGAAAATATTTCTGTATATACAGCTGTTTCCATGGCAATAGCAGTGTCTCTTTGTGCCACAGCTGATAATGTTTACAAAAACGTATTCTGCTGACTGTCCACCTGCCCTGTATGTTAATACAAAAAAAGTTATCATTGAAATAACTGTACACAGGAGACAGGACTACGTTCAAAACTGTCAACGAAAGAGGCCTATTTCGTAAAAATAGACTATATCAGTTAGGTTGCACGTAATCGAGTAAGTGGTGGAGCTACGAGTCCATGAAAAGCGAAGCTCTATGTGTGGGGGAGAGAGAGATTGTGTGTGTATGTGTGTGTGTGTGTGGGTGGGGAGGGTATGTACAGCTCTAAGGCCACGTGACCTATGGCCTTAGCAGGTGAGAAGAAGTTTAGTGTTGAGAAAGGGATGGGGGGAGGCTCATACTCCCCTATCTCGCCACACGCGCACTGCACCACACAGGACCACACGACCTCTAAACCTCACATATCACTACTCAGCCACCGAGAACGTGTGCTGCCAGGAGGGAAAGTGCTGGTTGGGAGACCGCGAAACCTCAATTAAACCACTTTTCCAAAGTTGTAAGTAACTTTCTTAATATTCTTGCAATCACCTGTGATAAACCGGCAATCAAACTGGTAATTTTACACACACTGTTATTTTAATCTTATTGCCATCGTCTTACATAGAAACATCCAAAGCAAGCTTATTGGAAAGAAGGGATCCGGGTTCGTTTCCCGGTCCGGTCATCTCGATCTTGGTTTTTCCAGGGTTGTCCGGAATCACTCCAGGCGAATGATGGTGTGGTTCTTCAGTGCAGGCCCTAACCGATTCATTCCCCATTCCTGAATATCTGGTGCTCACCTACCAAGGCCTTGTTGCTGTTCGGGGACACTTAAAACACGTAATTAAAAAAATATATCACTCTGAATGTAGAGATATTTGCAAACAGTGATCTGTTAGCTAAGATTATCCAAATTTTTGAATGTCGTCTGCTTTTTCAATTTTTAAACATAGTTTATAGTCAATTCATGGTTACTTCCAACTTTCCTGAATCCCTACTGAAGCTGTACTTTCTGGTTGATCCTCCGCCTCATGCAAACAAAACTTAACCAAGTCTGTAAAATTACATCAAAAGGACAACAAACCGCATTTTTGCACATTGAGTTTGATATAATTTTTCATGAGAACTGTGTATTGATTTCTAAGCATCAACAACATGCGCCTATTTTCTCTTTGTTTTATTCATACTAATCATACGGGATGATTCTCAATTAGACCGACAAACTTCGGCAGGTGATTATTCATGAAAAAGTAACAGGAAAACATATGTGGTGGTTTGCCAAAGATTTGATTCAAAAACTGTAAATATGCAGCGAATAGATTAAAGCACTATTTTTAACTGCTTTTAAAAATGTATTTTTAGTATGGCACATATAGCATACCGTAAATATTTTGTCACCTATTGTATGAATATTGTTTTTGGTTCTATGGAAAATAGCGTGTTCAGTGTTATAGGTTTGAGCATTCTGTTGGTGTGACATATACACACAAATCCCCAAGCCAGTTTATATTTACATGAAGTTTACTAAGACCCTTTAATCACACTATTGTACCATGAGTGGTAAAATATTATACTGTACATAAACAATACAGATAAATATGTTGACGATGCCAGATCAGCTTTCTATTTCAATTTCGACAGATTCGAATTCTTGAATTTTTTCGTGTTGAAATTTATTTGCATGTTAGAAATAAAAATAGACACGGACAGTTGTGATTCGGTATTTTTATTAGTACATTTACTTGCATGTTAGAAATAAAAATAGACACGGACAGTTGTGATTCGGTAGTTTTATTAGTACATTTACTTGCATGTTAGAAATAAAAATAGACACGGGCAGTTGTGATTCGGTAGTTTTATTAATACATTTACTTGCATGTTAGAAATAAAAATAGACACGGACAGTTGTGATTCGGTAGTTTTATTAGTACATTTACTTGCATGTTAGAAATAAAAATAGACACGGACAGTTGTGATTCGGTAGTTTTATTAGTACATTTACTTGCATGTTAGAAATAAAAATAGACACGGACAGTTGTGATTCGGTAGTTTTATTAGTACATTTATTTGCATGTTAGAAATAAAAATAGACACGGGCAGTTGTGATTCGGTAGTTTTATTAGTACATTTACTAGCAAGTACTTACTGTGTATAAATGGCATATCTACAGCGTGTGTCTAAGTTAAACCGACAATCGTCGGCTGCGGGTTAATCACGAAATAAGAAGGTGAAAACGTATATACAACGTATGGTCTAAAGTGAATCAATCGAAAGGGCTATATACATCTTTGAAATTGGGCTTGAAAGACTAGTTTATTATAAATACTGAAGAAACTTTTTAAAGACTGAACACTGAGTGTCTTAATCTTAACACGCGTATTTATAATCCATCTTTTGAATCCCAAATTTACTACAGCTTCATGGAGATTAAGTCGAATTGAGGGTAGTTACCGTAATTACTTCAATGAAACAACTTTATAACAGCAACAGACAGGTGTTGTGGTGTTCACAGATATTTGTCCCGTTATACGTTATCCAGGCACTCAATGTTGCATTATGAAAATTTTCTCCATTAGGTATTTCTAATAAACTATTGCTTCAGGTCCATATTCAAAGATATGCACTGTCCTTACGATTCACTTTAGACCATAGGTCGAATATACGTTTTCGCGTACTTTTTTTCGTGACTAACCTGAGATGCCAAAGTTTGTCGGTATAATTTAGATGCGTCTTGTATACAGTACTCGAAGCTGCAACTTGTTTACTTCTCCTTTTACATCACATATTATCATTCCGTTCACTGTTAACACATTTCCCACTGTGCAAGTTGACATGAATATAATGGTTACAATACGCAATGTTTAATGAGTGTTCTTTGTGTGTTAGAACCACGATAAAGCTGCGCAGTTAGAGTTTACGTGTTTTCTTTGCTCCATTGTGGTTTTGCCAAAGAATTGAGCTACTGTATATTAAAAAGTAAAAATATTTTGGTATTATATGCATCCAAGTGTGTACACCCGTGGATGTGTTTAATCGAGCTTCATCTCGTTGATCGTGGCCAGTTTTAAACGTGGTATGTTTCTACATTTGGGGCAGTGCAACGTTAGTCTACTAGTGGCGTTCAAGAGTGTTCCTGTAAAAGCTACTTGTAAAAAGGGTGTTGTGAACTTCTGACATAGCACATGGTATGTCAGAGGACCCATAGCGCCCACTATACAAACTGTGGATTTTTTTTGTTGTTTTCATACCATTAGTATTCAAAATGTTAAGTTTTATTTTCATGATTGGTTGACTTAATAAATGAGGTCTAGCCTCAAATGCTAAAGCTTCAAAATATCGACATCGTAAATGCCATAGTGGCACTTTGGTAATGTAACTGCCGTAAGGTTCACCGTACCAGATTGACTAAAGCATGTAGACTAAATTTTTTTATTATGTAAGTATTTTGTTAGGTCACTATAAAACTTAAAACTCAACGAATAATTACTAATTAGTTTACAACTTCGGTGGAAATGTAGTACAAACCACAGACACCCAAAGAATGGTGTAAATTGTCCTTGTGCCTTATTTCATGACCTTAACTTTGCGCAATTGCGAAGCTGTTGCCATGAATGACTAAATATCCATTTGTGTTTGTAATTAAATCTCTGCAAGTACTGTAAAAATCAAATAAATCGTTTGTTTATTTTTAAGCAGTAATGCCTATTGTAAAGTAATTTCAGTACAGTAGAGTTATTTTTTTCTTATTCAAATCAGGAAATCCAGGGGAAGCTATTATAAATCGTTTATATCGAGGCCCGTTGTGGTATGTGCATATAATATTACTTCACGAAAATAATGAATGCTCGAATACACGTACACTTCTCGCAAAACTTGAAATAATAGACGTGGTACGTTTGAACAAATAAATATAAATTCCTAAGTTGTATAATTAAAAATAAATAGTTCACTTACGCCGCTGAAAGATTTTCAGATAATCTCTTTCAAATGGAACAAGGCAAAGAGAGTTCATAATCACGTTTCGTTGGCATACGTGCCAGACCAGATAAAATTCCCAATGCTTGCTGTGGTTAGTTTTTTTTTTGTTTATGTCACTGAAAATTTCGTATGGTTTTCGAATAATTACAGGCTGTTAGCAACGTGTACAGTGGAAACAAAATTAATATGCTTTAAATATTTACTGTAGAAATTCTAACACATAAAATACAACATTGATGGAAATTAAATACACGTAAGTAAACACAAAAAATATTTTATATTTATTTTTATAAATATAATTTAGTCGGAAATGTTAGGTACGAGAGTATATAATTAAATGAGGAAGCCCTGGATGCCAACTGGAATTTCAGAGAAAATCAAAACTGTTTTATTTTTAAATGAAATTAATATGGTGTGTGTATTTTAGCTAGGATACCTGTGCCTGGAAATCACACTTTGTATACGTTATTAAAAATAACTTTACTCTGAAAACTTCATAAATAATTGATTCTCCAACATAATTAGCTAGCATTATAATTAATAAAACCAGAAATAAAAAAAGGTTCTTAATCTCTGCAAAATTTCGTAGTAAGGTAAGGCTGAAGTAGAACATATTTCATTCTTATTGCAATATTTACCTTCATGACTGGTGATAGAACATTATGTTGTAAGTTTCAAAATTCATCCACAACTGAAAGTGCATTGCAAATTTCGAGTACTTCGTGATTTCTAAGAGATTAATTATAAGAATGGTTTTTAATACTAGCACATTGTCGCTTCTGTGTGAAGGAAATATTTTCTAAGTAAGAACGTGTACACTTTCCCTGCATTTGATCCCATTTGTGCTTCTCAACTGGCAACCCTGCTAGATATTTTTTCTTTATGGCCTGTGTTGTTATGCAAATGCTTTCCTGCGTTATACACTAGTTCTTTACATTTGTATTATTTGTTTATACTTCTGCAAATGGTTGCATAATTGCACTATTCTTACTTTTCTCATGAAGACCTATCTTACAGAAGGTCTCATACTGCAAGATTTATCTTTCTTTTATATTTGATGTGCTCCTCTGAGTTCTGTTTGAAGCAGTGTGATCTCTGGATGTTTTATATCAGCTTCACTGTCTTCCTTTACAGCCTGCCTCATGTTTGCGCCGCTCACAAAAAAAAAGAAAGAAAGATGAGAAGTAGTTATTTTCTTTTAACATCAAAGTGAAATTTGTTTATTTTGTATTTAAGCATCATATCTGCATCTCAAATAATTATACAGTATTGCTCATCTAATATGGAGAAATTTCTTTACGTCGTGTAGCCATCGGACTTTGTTCAGTGTTGATGAGTTACGTTTGACTACCTAGAAATGCAATTAAACATCGTAAAAATTAAATAAGTAAACAATCTAGTGATCCTGTGAAAATTTTTTATATCGTTCATTAAGCAGAATAATAATATTGACGAATCGGTTTTGCATATTGACTAGATCCACAGCAAATATATTAACGGTTATAACTGTGTAACTGTGTCGTCATTTGCATGCATTATTGCCACTTAAATGTTCACCACTCGCCATAGAACTGCGATCATTCCAGAGATGCGTTTCAGGACATTTGCCTCATTATATTAAGATAAGAAACAATTTGATGATATTTATTTCAATTTGTAATTAGCATTCGTAAATGGATCAAACCTGGTCAAAAATTTTCATGTGGCCATACGCATTGAATGGCATTCGTTAGATACTAAAACTATTAAGTCAAGTAACAACTAATATTATTAATTTTATTACACAGTATACTATTTTATATTATATTATTAAAATACGAATCGAATAATATATAAGTATGTAAAATACACTGTTGTTTGTGTTGACATCTCGGCTCGTACATGGCATGCTGCTACGACAGTGATGCGTGTGGGGCACCATTGAATATAAGAGGGTCGTACGCAGCAACGAACGGGTACTGGATGATGCGATGCGACCACAGCACGGGATGACCACCATCTTGTCCGCATGGCCGTAATGAACCGTACAGCCCCGTCCACAGTGTTGACTCGCTAGAGCACTGCAATGGGTGTAGACCTGTCTACGTCGACGGTTCGACGCCGTCTACTGCGAGCTGAACTGGTGGCATGCATGACATTGCGTCGGCTTACATTGTACAGAAACCACAAACTCCTCAGACTGCAATGGGCACCTGAACGCCGTCGCTGGCGTGCTGAGTGGCAAAATGTAGTGTTTTTGGACGAGTCCCGCTTCAACTTGTCCGACAGTGATAACCGTACACGTGATAGACGCTACCGTGGTGACAGCAATCTGGCAGCCTGCATTGTGGAGTGGCATACCGGGACAAACGCTAAGTGTAATGGTTTGGGGCGCCATTGGATACAACATGCAATCTTGACTCCTACGTACTGATGGAAATCTGAACAGCAACCGCTACATCAGAGAGGTTTTAGAGCCCGAGGTACTGCCCCTCCTTCAGGTGACTCAACGAGCCGTATTTCAGCAGTACAATGCTCAACCACATGTGGCGAGGAATGTGCAAGCCTCCTTCAATGAATGACGGGTACCACTGCTTCCCTGGCCTGCACGTTCGCCGGACGTGTCAACCATCGAACATGTTGGGGATATTTTTATAGGAATAATTTTATTTCCACTTCAAACAATACAAGTCCAAGCCTTTGATTTGTAATATTACAAGTAAATGTTTCAAAATATTTGTAAGATTTTTTTTTTGGATACGTACAAAAAATCTTGGCGATGCGTTTCCAAAAAAATTTCCAGTACACTGTGAGAAATAACAAAAAATATTTCTTTGTATTTAGTCAAAAATGTACTTAGTTGCCTGAACAAAATATTTTGTTGAATAAACAAAACTAGAAAAGCAGCAAAATTAATTTTGTTCATCTGACGAAATACATGATTGAATTAACAAAACCTCAGTGTTGGGCCAAAAGAAATTAGTGTCAACAGAATATTTTGTTTAATTAACTGGAAATTTTCGATATGCCACTCATTTGATTGCCTTCGTTCAGAAATACAGCTCGAGAGTTTGTTTTTATTTTTGTAACCATTAGGATAGTAACACTGTTTGTTTGCGCATTTATTGATCCGTAATAATGCTATAAACATCCTAACCAAACAAGTTCAAGGAGAAGCTAGAAAGTCAAAGCTATAAAACTTAAAATATTTGTTTGCTCATGTTGACCAGTTTTTTAAATGCATGTCTTTGAAACCATTCCACTTTTATCGCCAGACACGTCAGCTGAAGGCGTTAAGGCGTAGCGCTCGGACGCAGCTGGTCTGGATTCGAATCTCGATCGGCCTTCAAGTTTTTTATGTTAACCAAGACTGTTGAATGTACGTAGAGCCAAACCAATCTTTAGTTGCACCAACCAAATCCTTGTTTGGGGAAATGAAACAAGAATAGGTAAAGAAGTTGTTTGGTTTCTACAACAACATATTCAATTCATTGGTTTGGTAGTGCGAAATCAAACTTACTTTGATTCAGCGGAATATTTCCGTCAGTGTAAAAAAATATATATATTTCTTACAGTTCAGGAGGAATACCCCCTTCTCGCCAGGCCTGACGTTTTCTCACCCCTCCAGAGGGAAACCCGCTGACCAACCTACCATTACGGTGGTGGCTGCCCCATCTCGCAAATTCCAGGCGACCGTAAATCACGATGTGGACACTAGGGGTCGCGGCAGTAAAAACCTCCGGCGCTGTATGCGCGCGCATCCACCTTACCAATCTACTGACCGCGACACGAACTGTGAGAACATTTTTCAATGTCCCGTCCGGCGAACCTTTTCCTGGTTCACCGCCGCCGAGTTCGCGTCGCGCGACTGTCGCCAAACATCCCACTGATATTCACCCTACCCCGTCCCTCGCACAAATCCCCGTCGCACGTTAATTGATTTGCGAATGGCGGTATCGAGTTAACACGGCTGCCATGTCGGCTCGGTTGCTCGTATATAAAGTTCACTACGGCAAATTAACAGGGGCGCTCAACTTTGTATACAGTCTGTCCACTGTAAAATGACCGCTTTTGAAATCAACCTTTGAAAAATATCACTCCCCTACCTGTGTATACGTTATCGTGCACAGTTAGTGGTATGGGCCCAGTAAAGTGGGCAAACTACCGAGGGAAAGTAGTTCCGTGTTTAATGTGGAATTAAAAGTATCAGTTAAGCATTTGTGAATTCTAAAATAGTTTATTTTGCTTTCCATTTTCTCAATGAGTGTAAGTGTAAGAAATAGCAATTTTTAAAATATTTACTTCTCTAATAATTTCATAGTTACACTTGAGCTACGCGTGGATAAAGTGATGAGGCCCATGGCAATGTTATTTTTACATATGATGTAAGAATATACAGTGTGCATAGAAGTAAATCTTAAGCAGGGCTTCCAAAAGTGGCCAGTTTCCCGTGAACAGCCTATATTGGAGGCTATGAAACACACAGCAGTAGCATAAGTTGTAAGAACGAGTAGGCGTTTTAAAATGAAGAGGTATGGCTTGAGATAAATTAAGGTGAGACGTCCATACGTTGGATTATAATAAAGTTTATACGTATGTGATTTTATAATAGGAAAGTTAAGTGGCTTCTCAAAGAGGAATCTTAGCTCCACTGCCAATAGAATCTAAGAGAAATCCTTGCTAGATATTCCTTATGTTATGCTCGTTCACATCAAAAGCTTTCAAGTGTCTAAAATTAATATATTTTTAGTATATTACATGTTTAGTTGTGCTAAGATATATTAGATCCAAAATTATGGCGATTGCAGAAAATTACTTTTTTAAAATGAAATAAATAAATGATTTTTATTTTATATGGTTTTATACAAATCTCAAAATTACACACTACTTAATACGTTAGGTTCCAGATCAAAATAATGTTTCATGTTATTAGAATGTCGTGAAATATAATTTGTTTTCGAAATTTGTTAAGCGTTTTGATCGAAACTGAATATTACATTTCAAGATAAAATTGAGAAAAAAATTATTCTGAAAGTAAACGTTTACCGCAGTTTAACCAAATATGAGATTTAAAACTAATTGCCGCTGTGTTGCCCCCCATCGGCTCTCAAGACCTCGTTGTTAAAGAACCACCGGTATCTCTCTTCTCCTCTCCTCTCCACCTGCGGAAGCCTTAAGGAAACCAACACAGGATGCATACAAACAATAAATAATAAACAATGGTTGAATGATTATAAGCTGTTCACGGTAAAATGAGCACTTTTGAAAGCTCTGTTTAAGATCTACTTGTATGCACTTTGTGTATTCCTCCGTCTTATGTAAAATTAACATTGTCATGGGCCTCAACACTTTATTCATGCGTCGATCTAGTGAAACAGTGAAATTATTAGAAAACTAAATATTTTACAAAATTTCTAATTTTTACTCTTCAATGCATAAAAAAACAGAAAGTTAATGAAATAATTTAAGTTATCACAAATGATTACCTAACACTTTTTATTCGACATACGAAATGGAACTACTTTCACTCCATCTTTACCAACTTCACTGGGCGCATGTCACTCAGTGCGCCCGATGAAATATTTACAGGTAGGAGCGGTGACTTTTATCTTAGGTTGATTTCAAAAGTGCTCATTTTTTTTATCGTGAACAGCCTTTACTTGTTGTAAACGGAAAAGTTTGCATTTCCAATTGTGCTAGTAACCTTCCTGATGCTCTCAGACCACGCAATCACACGATACGTTAAACGTGGAGGAAAATTCCACCGAGAAATTGACAGTGGTGCAGGAGTTGTTTTACAAACGGCAATCCACTGATACTAGCGCTTATCTGGAGTAGAGCAAGGGACGCTAAATTTGTTTTCGAGAGCCTTAGCAGTTAGGCAGCCCCAATATTTGGTTGTATCCTTTAAGGAGACTCTCGAGTAAACTTTTTAAACTGTTCAACGTCACGGAAGGCCATAAGGAAGTATGGCAATGGGTGTGCCCTCCGAAGGTAGTAATATTAATTCGCGGGGAGCTGAACTTCTCGCAAAATAAAAATAAATAGCAAACGAATTTAATGTGAAGAGGAAATATATGAATTTATATTTTTGAATAAAGTAAACAAGTGAGTATTTTGTTTTTAAATAAAATTTTAATATAAATTAAAAACTTATTTAAAAAAGGTATGTAGAATGCATTCCTGTATAATTAGGTAATAATTTACATAACAAGATACACGATTTTATTATGCTCGCAGAACCGATTTACAATTCTCTGAACTTTGACTTTACAATTGTATTGTATATTGGTAGTTTCGCCAAAGGAAAGGAAATATAAAGTCAAATGCTAAAGTTTTCTGTTGTGTAAGGGTCTTGATTCTTCTGTAAAACAGTTAGTGAAGAGATTTGGAAGGCTCTTAACATCGAGGTCTTCAGAGCCGATGAGGGTAATTGAAGTGTGTATGGAGCAGCGCTGGACTGAAAGGGCGGGGTAAACGGGAGATCCCCGAGAAAACGCGCCGACCAACGGCATCGTCCGTCCGGCACGATTCCCACATGCGAAAATGCGGAGTGACTCGGCCGGGCATTGAACCCGGATCGCCTTGGTGGGAGGCGAGCAGGCTAGCCGCTAAGCCACCGTGGCCCCTCTGTAAAAACAGTGTTTCAAGCCATAGCAACAATGCTGTCTGCGCCTTTCTTGAACAGATTGTTGTATCAGAACCTTATAGTCGCCGCCTAAAATTCTGAGGAAGCAGAACACATGCGAAGCTTGTTTACGTTTTTTCCATCGCCGTGACGAGGCTTTTAAAATTGTTTGCTGGGAATTCCTCTTGAGGCCGTGGATGCAGAACTACTTCACTTCAAACATGTTCGGCATGACACGCGGTTACAGTGGCTCCGAACTTGCTCCTACCGCGGTCACTTATGTCCCAGAGTACACAGGATGTGAGAGTACATCGGAATGACTTTTCTTCTGTGTTGCACTCTCATTGGCTGCTGAGAAGTAAATATAAACTTTAATTGAAATGGCTGAATTTGGCGTGAATTTCTACATTCGTTTAAATAAATAGTAAGCCACATCAAAAAACAATATTCGCTAATATTGTTAGAGTAAAAAATAAGGTCAATTTCGTTTGAAAATTATAAAACACTTTACCATGATGAGTGGTGAAAGCGATTATACGTAAGTAATCATTGGAGTGTGTTTTAGAGGTTAGGATTTCCTCTTGTTTACATTCAGTTTTAGAGGTGTATCCACTGAAACTAGTTCCGCCCGCAAACTTGTTCAAACATGGCGGCTGAAATAAATTTACAACGAATACGTTCGGACTACTCACGTTAACTCGGACTGAAGTTTCCAAACTGAAAGTAATCACATACTGCTATCGTTAGTGGCACTGATCGGCAGTGGTGGCAACCTAAGCCGAGAACTCCTCAAGCTGGTGGAATGCCTTGTTCACGTGTGCACCGATCAGACAGAGCGGAAGACTACACTCTAA
Source organism: Dryococelus australis (assembly GCA_029891345.1). Taxonomy (NCBI): domain Eukaryota; kingdom Metazoa; phylum Arthropoda; class Insecta; order Phasmatodea; family Phasmatidae; genus Dryococelus; species Dryococelus australis. Next base: position 118,537,035 of record CM056997.1, read on the forward strand.
GAAAATATTCGTGTATTTACCATACAAGTGTATACGCCTAGTGAGAAAGCGGGAATGGTAATTTTATCCCCTATACATTCATTGTAGCCTTCTTATATTTGCTTAGTAGACAGTGAAATGCATAGGGAAGTTACCAACTTTGTACAGTAGCGATGCTAAACATTCGTATATATGCAGCTTGATGTGTGGTTCTATTACCATACAGTGTATGTGTTAAAAACTTCCATTATAGTTTAGAAGTTTACCAGGAAACTTTTTACAATGTGGAATAGCCAATCAGAAGCCATCCTCGGTTTCCGTGCGAGTCGTGCAGAAAAGTTGAGCTCACGCCGATATTTTTTGCTCGCGGAAAGAGCAGACATCGATGATATTGCCCAGAAGTCAGCTGGTTCACATATTTTATGCTCTCAATTTCTTGAATAATCGAAGTGTTCTGGTGTAAATGTGTAGGGTAGTTTAATGTACGTATTTATAATTAAATACAATACGTGAATATAAACGTTAATTTTATTCAGCATTTGTATGAAATAAACGTAGTTTGAAAATGAACCCCAAGATAGCACTACAACTGTAAAATATTATTGGGTGTAAAAAAATTACAATCTATTGTAAATCATTTATTAAATAAATCGCATTATAATTGAATGAAATAACTAGAGTAGAAAGACTATAGCATCTAGTTTGTTATCTATAGTTTGTTTTAGTATGTTGGCGTTAAAAATCACGGATTCAACAGCAAAATGGCTACGGAGAAATTGTGCTCACATGAGAACAACCATCGGTTCTGCCTTGTTGCGGGCGCGGGTAAACGTAACTGTAGCGCTGGCCTACACGTGCCAGCCACGTAGAGAAGCGACACTGTACTGAGGGCGCGGCTACAGGCAGAGAGACATTTTGGAAACACGGGAATGTTTGTAAATCCGCGGCGAGTACTCAGCGCCGGCAGAGGCTCGTAGCGCGGTCTTACCACAGCCAGACTACGGAGACGCGAGATGGAGCGACGAAGGCTGTGCCGAGAAGCACCGTAGCCGAGACTACGTGATCAGCAGCGACAATAAGGTGATAACGTTCCGGTGGTACAAGTAGAGACTGTAGTTAACTATGGCGTGGGCGTGGCTTGGCATAACGTAATGACAGTAACTTAAAGGCTGTTCACGGTAGACTGTGCACTTTCGAAAGCCCCGCTTAAGATCTACTTTTATGCACATTGGGTATTCTAACGCCATATCTAAAATTAACATTGTCGCCAGTCTGATCATTTTATTTATGCGTCAGTAAAGTTAAACTGTGAAATTACTGTAGAAGTAAATATTTTACAATCTTAGTAATTCTTGCACCTATATGCATTAAAATAACTGATAGTAAAATTAATAATGTCTGTAATCACAAATGTTTACCTAACATATTTAATTCAAAGTTAAACCATGGAACTACTCTTCCTCCGTCATTGCCAACTTTACTGGGTACATGTCAGTCAGTGAGTCCGTTATAATAATGCAAATAGGGCAGTTATATCTTTCAAAAGTTGATTTCAAAAGTGCCCACTTTACCGTGAATTGCCTATAGTAGTAGTTATAATGTATTTAACTCCTCCGTTTTAAGGTAACTTATTGTTCAGTGTTGAGTGTAATTTGATGTAAACGTTGTACTTTCAAAGCTTTAAAATATATAAGACATAGTAGTAAAATGAGAGACTACCATCTGTCTACGTTTCCTCACTTACGTAGTATGGCCCCCAATATAAGGGGACCATAACATTGGTGGAAGCTTGGGCTTCTCCCCGACTTTTCTTAGCATGCAAAGCTCCGACAATCCCTTTTAAATAGTTTTGCATAATCTAAATAGTTATAAATTTTATAAATTTGTAGGGGCCACAGTGGCTGAGCGATTAGCACGCTCGCCTCCCACTAAGACGAACCAGGTTCAATCCCCGGCCGGGTCGCAAGTAGGAATCGTGCCAGACGATGCAGTTGGTCGGCGGGTTTTCTCGTGGATCTCCCGTTTTCCCCGCCCCTTCATTCCGTCGCTGCTCCATATTCATTTCACTCACCCTCATCGGTTCTCAAGACCTCGCTGTTAAGAGCCGCCCAAATATCTTCCTTCTCCTCCTCCTCCTACTTTATAAATTGGTTTGCAAAGATTAACATAAGTATAAAATTTTGCCTGCCCTGTATGTTTGACATGTTCGGCGTACATGTGAATGAAGCACAACAGTTCGACTGAACGCATGCCAATGCCCGGTCAGGCGTCGCTGCCAGTCGAAGCCGCACTCGGGTGTTAATGTGACGCAGGCTTGATGCAGCCGCGTCTAGGCGAGCGTGTTTTCCGCCCAATAAGTTTTATTGCGCAGCTGGTCTGGCCGCCGGCCAACTCCGCGGTCGCCCACATTTTGTCCGGCCGTGGCTTCTGCTTCCGGCTGTAAACCAAAGATGAGGTAGACAGACGAGTTTTGTGTTCTGCGCGTGTACCCAACGTTGACCTACCGCACACCAGTACAACTGTGGAATCGTGCGGGTTTTTTCGGGGATCTCCCGTTTCCCCCGTCCTTCCACTCGGGCACTGCCCCATACTCATCTCTCTATAACCTTCATCGGCTCTCAAGACCTCGATGTTAAGTGCCGTCCAAATCTCTTCACTCACCTATCCACTTCGTTTATGACAGTCGCGTTGGCAACTGAGGAGTCCAATGTTGGGACACGGATAGTGGCCATTGCTCATCTCTGGTGCACACTCTACCCCATCTTCTGTCTACTGTACCGACCATTATCGCCGGAACACATTCGCAGCAGCATTACACTACAATAGCTTCTCTCACTCTTAAGATTGCAATACAGAGTACATGGTGCCTCTGTTGCCAGATGGGTACGCTACCGATCAACAGTCAAGAAGCTACACTGTGTTGAAAAAATAAGTACAGACGTTATAAAATTTGTATTGTAATTTCACAAGAATTTTTTTTGAAAACGCAGTACTCAATAAAATAATTTGTAGAACTGCAAGCAGTTTTCTTGTAAATCTGCAAAACATATACTTGTTATATTACAAATGACGTAGGCTTGTGTTACAACTTATATTATTTAGTAGTGGCCATAAATTAGTTTTTTCTTCTTAAAACAAATTAGATGAATTAATAACAGATGATAGGAAAACATTTATTTGAAAATGTACTTCACAAAAAAAAAATTATACGTTTCCGGCACAGCGACTACAAGCTACGTCCATTATCTTACTGTCACACACACTTAAGGGTGAAGTTAAGTAACTGCCTATGGAGCACTGCACCCGACTATTCAACGTGAAGAACTCAAAATAAAGTAGTACACACACCATTAAAATTGTCAGAAAAGTGCGATTTATGCTGTATATGAAAGAAGAATGTTTATATCTTGCAACTTTATAAAATATTTTACTAAAATATACTTTTTAAGTGTAAAAAATTAATAGATCGAGAGAGTCCGCATTTTAACCAAATTTAAGCTCATTTCCTTTGTGGATCCTTCAGAAAGCAGAATTACAATAAAAATCTTCTTTAAGAAAGACCTTCATAATATTTACTATGTTTGCATATAAGAAAATTGCAATAATAAAGTAGTAAATGACTTTTAGAATTGATTTTATGTGCGTACATTTGTCGCAAACATTTATGGCTGAAACTGGCGTAAATAAAGTTAGTTATAAAATTGATATGATTCATTATAAGAAATTAGTGGCAGCATGTAACAAATATGCCTACACGTTGGGTAGTCAATTATTTATATAAAGAAATGATAGGAATGTTAAACAGACACAATTAATGGGAGATGTTAAAGTCCCGACGTTCGGAAAGCGAATTATTTCTGTAATGAAGTGTTTTAGGAAACTGATCAACTTTACAGAAAATAATATCTGTATGTGTGTGAATAACTCAATGAATATAAACATGTGTAGTCAAAATTAGATAGTGTGCATGTGGGAATCAGCACAAATCATAGCAATACGTACCACTTCTTTCCCATGTCATAATCAGGAAAATTGATTAATATGCACAGACTATTATAGATTGCAGAAAAAGAAATACTTACTACTGGCATAATACAAGGAAACACTTGGAAGAAAATTTGGGAAAATATAATTAAAGAAATAATGGAAAATCTAATTTTCTACTCACTTAAGACATCTTTAGACACTTTTTAACAGAAGCCATCTAATATTTAAATATGCCGATGTCAGTTGTCAAAGAAAAATTTGTTATGTAAAAAATAATAATCTGTGACAAAATATACAATTGATTTCCCTAAAATAATTACACAATAGCGCTGACAAATTAACAAACATATTATTTGACTGCTAAAATTAACTGAAGAATATTCTTCTGTGGACAACCAGGCTTTGTTCATTAGTAGAGCTTAAGAATCAAAGTCGTTCATGGTAATTTAATACCACACACTCGGACCACTGGACTTGCCACATTATTAAATTCCACATACAACTTCATAGCAATGTTTTGAATGATTAAATAGCAAAGAAAAACCTTACTTGAATAGTTCTGCAGATATTAAGGCACAATAGCTGGTATGCCAGACTGCCTCAGAGCACCAACCGGGAAATGCATAATGAATAATATTCCTGCATTTAGATACTCTCCGGTGTGTTTAGCAGCGATATTTAACACTGCTTAGCCTCAATACTGACATCAGACACATAAGTCATACATGCTACTTCTGCATGGAGGCAATTTGTTCCTGCTTTAGAATATTTTTACACAACATAAAATTTTCAGTCAAGTCCTTCCTAACAAACAAAACATGTCTACATTGTCACAATCCAAAATCACTATATTTGTTTTCTGCTGAGCACACTTTCATATACCTCTCACCAATGAGAAACAGATAAACCACTATTGAAACATTAATTTCCATCATTAAAATTTATTGAACCAAACTAAGAATCTAGTAGAGTGTTGATAAAAATTGCAGTATTGTTTTTGACATAGTTATCATTGACTGATTTAAATAAATTACAACATCTGAAAATACCTCTTAATTAATGTGACATGTAAAATAATTCAGATTAAGTAATTCAAATGAAGTTAATAACATATGTTCACAATATTTAAATAACCATAAATGATGTGTGTAGAAATTTAGAAACAATAAATGTCATATGGAGACTCCCTGTAAGGAAACTCCTTACAACAGTATTATTACAATTTTATTACATGCAAACATAGCAATTATGATGACGATCTTTCTTGAAGAAGATTTTACTGTAAATTCTGCTTTCTGAAGTATCCAGAATGGAAATGCCGTTAAATTTTGTTTAAAAATGCGAACTCTATCGATCGACTATTTTTTTATATTTAAAAAGTTTATTAACTTTTTAGTAAAATATTTTATAATTTTGCCATATATATACATTCTTCTTTCATATAAAGCATAAATCGCACTTTTCAGACAATTTTCATGGTGTCTGTGCTACTTTATTATGAGTTCTTCACATTGTATAGTTGGGTGCAGTGTTCCATATGCAGTTCCTTTACTTCAACCTTAATGAGTAACAGCGTCATGTCTTATTAAAATTGTTGTTTTATCATTACTTTATGAATTTTTTATGTGTTTTACGTTATGAAAACTGTCAATGACATTTTTGCACGCAAATTAACTTTACATCAGCTCTAGTTACTGCACAAACAGCCATATAGAGTTTTACGTTGTTGTATGTCCGCCATTTTGCTTGAGCTTGTGAATACGGGTTAATATAGTACAGACATTTCTTGAGGTCTATTAGAAACATGGCTCTTGTAGTTTTACAAACTAGTAATTTTACTAAAGAGGAATGGAAATATTTAGGCGGATCTTAACATCGAGGTCTCCAGAGACAATGAGGTGAAACGAGTTGAGTATTGAACAACGCCGGAATGCAAGAGGGAGGGAGGAGGAGATCCCCGAGAAAACCCGCCAACCAGCGGCATCGTTTGGAATGATTCCTGAAATGCGAAAATCCGGGGATTGAACCCGGTTCGCGTAGCTGGAATGTGAGTAGTCTAACCATTGCACCGCCATAGCCCCTAGTTGTACAAAATAAATTATTGTACCGCTGCCAAAATTTGTAAATTTACAAACAATATCTTAATAAAATTACAATTTGTATTACAGTGTACTAGCCAAAATACGTAACAAATCCTTCATAAGGGAATACCGATCCTCAACTGTAAATACTTTACATGAACGGTGACTAGCTTACATACAAAAATTTTGACACCAGATTTCAAACAGTAAGTCTAAATATTAATATCTTATTATTGGCGTAGTATTTGAACTGGTATTCCTAACGGTTTTTTTTCTTGTGTTGTACTCAATAGAGATTCGAGCATATATACTTTGAGAGGTCGTTGGTTGTTATTTGCAATGTTGTGCTGTGAAGCTCAGCCAGCTGACGTAAGGCTTTTCGAGGCATTTGAGCGATTTAGTGCAATGTATTCATGTATGGATTCGTTTCGAACAACTCCATGATCGTTAGGTAGTAACAACAGTTTTATATTTCATGGCCATGGTATTTTGATCAGAAACTTTGTAACTCTTAGTGTCAAGTATTTGTTGTTTTTTACATCTATTGTTTTCATCGCCATTAGCGTATCGTATATAACTCGTTTTGAAAAATCCTAAAAACAAATAAAAGTACTTTCTTTTCACGTAAAGCCTCTTGTAACGTCGTAAATTTGGACTATATGTATAATGTAAATTATTTACTTATTTGTGCATTTTCAAGACGTAATCTGATTTCATGTATGTTATTTTTATTGGTTCATTAATAATGTTAATTAATAAGTAAATTCACTACTCATATAATTTTCAGATTTTATTTTGTTTTGCAACACAGTTATGTGTCTTTCCAGTCTGTTGGTTTTGTAGTGTGTTTAGAAAGCCGTAGTTTTTGAGCCGTTGCCACAGTAATTAAGTAAGTGATGAATAATTCTTGCTTCTGGCACTCTCGGGATTTGTCAGTTTTCGATGGCGGTATTTAATTAAGCTTTTCGAACGAGATTTCAGCCATCTTGGTTTCTTACTGCAGGACGCTTACCCACGTGGGTTCAGCCCGTAGAGACTTTATTTTTTATTTTTTTATATATATATATATATATATATATTTAAAATGAGGTCACCAGTTCAGACCTGTAAACAGGCCGTTTCGAACGAGACGAAAATCCGAGAGCACGATTAGTAAAAAACAGGCGTGTATCGGTCGCCGCCCGCGTTATTTTACAGGATTAATTAGGTCCAACTACCGCGGTATGTACAGTATGTGCAGGAACTGTATTATCACTGTAGGCCCGAGAGTCTAATTAGGGAAGCCAGCGAGAATAATTATATCGTCCTGCATCCAGGTGGATGCTACTTCCGACGACCAGGTCGACCAGAATTTCAAGTAGGTCCATATTTCTCCATATTAAATTATAATCACCCAAGTCATCAAATTCATTATTTTTAAATAATCAGAAACGAATTTTTCAACTTAAACTGAACCTCGCTAATGTTAATCACGAACCCCCTGGCATTATCTATTCGTGACTCCCTGAGCTAGATTACAAAAAAGACACTAATGAACTGATTTTTCTTTTGAAAGTTTAAATTTTAATTGCCACGCTTAAAGTTAATGGAATGTATCAATCCCGAGGGGACTAGTGTTGCTGAGGCCGCTAATGAGATTCTATTTGAAAATTGATTATACATATATAGTAATAGATAATTGATAACAGGAATATTGATTTAATTTTACGTTTTGCTTCAAACGGCTCTGCTGAGTTATGATTTCTATTAGAGATGCGAAATTTTCCTTGTGATATTCCTGTCTTAAATAATTGAATTTTGTAGTTTTCTTCGTGAGTGTTCTTCTGCCACACACATCTGTCTCTGCACTGTATCCAGTCTTTACATCTGTTGTCACACTGTGTCTCTCTACACACCTCACATCTCCATATATTATATATTTTCACTGAAACTTTACATAGTCAAACATTATCTACGGCTTCATGACGTTAAAATATTGGCAGTGTTTTTAAAGGCTGTTCACGATAAAGTGAGCACTTTCTAAATAAACCGTAGAAAAAGTCACTGTTCCTACATGCATATGTTTTAACGGGTGCCCTGAGTGACACGCGTCCAGTTAACTTGGTAGCGATGGATGGAAAGTAGTTCCGTATCTTAACGTCGAATAAAAAGTGTTAGACAATCATATCTGTTAACTTAAATTTATTTCCTTCGCTTTCTGTTTTTTTTAACGCATCGAAGTGTAAAAATAGCATATTTGTAAAATATTTACTTTTCTAATAATTTCACAGTTTCACCTGACCAACGCACGAATAAAGTGATGAGGTCCATGGCAATGTTAATTTTACTAAAGGCGGAAGAATACACGACGTGCATACAAGCAGATCTTAAGCAGAGCTTTGAAAAGTGCTCGTTTTATCGTGAATAGACTATAAGACTGTGTACAAGTGCCTACAAAGTTTTGGTTTAACCATTAAAAATAACAATAATAATGTAATCTTTAATTTCGCCCCACTATTGTTAAGTGCTTCACAAGAAATTATGCACTTATTTATCTGTAATGAGATGTATAACGAGGCGTTATAATAATGACGGGCGATGTTTATAGCAAACTTAATTTTTAGCGCCCAACAGAGGGTTCCTCAAAGGACAGAAAAATAACCGAGCAGTGCTTTCAAAAGTTGTTAATGCGAGTTCAGTTTTCTTTTGTGTACGTTAAAGGCCTCGCTGGCCTGGCCCTGAAAGGGCGTTGCGTGTGTTTGAAATCCAGTTGTTCTTTACGAAACTATAAAACGTACGTCCAACGTACTGGTCTATGGAAAGAACACGCATTTCCGAATATGCCTGTTAATTACTTTCAAGACGTCACTCACGTTAGAAACACCATTTCAAAGCACTACAACAGAGCTAGAAAAGGCTTTTTGAAAACCTTGTATCTCGAAATATACGCGTTATATACACACAGAAGTACTCGAGAGGCATGCAGTGAACCTTGCTAAAGGCTGTTCACGATAAAGAGAGCACATTTGAAATGAACCTTAGAAAAACGCCACTGTCACTACCTGCATATATTTTAACGGGTGCACTGAGTAACATGCTCCCAGTAAAATTTGTAACGATGGATGGAAAGTAATTCCATATCATAACGTCGAATAAAAAATGCTAGGTAACCATTTGTGGTAACTTAAATTAAGTATTTCGCCTTCTATTTTTTATGCATCGAAGTGTAAAAGTAAACACATTTGTAAAATATTTACATTTAAAAAAAATATCACAGTTTCACTTGACTAATGCATGAATAAAGTGGTGAGGCCCATGGCAATGGTAATTTCACATAAAGCAGAACACATGACGTGCATAAAAAAATATCTTAAGCAGGGCTTTCAAAAGTGCTAATTTTACCGTGAATAACCTATACAGACATAAGGCCACTGTGGCTGAGTGGTTAGCCTGCTCGCCTCCCACCAAGGCGAACTGGGTCCAATCCCCGGCCGGGTTACACCGGATTTTCGCATGTGGGAATCACGCCGGACGATGTCGTTGATCGGTGGGTTTTCTCGGGATCTCCCGTTTCCTCCGCCCTTTCATTCCGGCGCTGATCGATACTAATCTCAATCACCCTCATCGGCTCTCAATACCTCAATGTTAAGAGCCGTCCAAATCTCTTCACTCACTCACGTGCTACAGACTTTTCACTAACAAAATTTTTTGGGTCACCTCACGACGAGAACACTGCACGCCAGTTCAGAGCCCCTGCGCATAGAGGCGATGGCGCACTTGTAGCGCGTGCCAGTGTAGTCCTTATATCTCCCGCGCTTCTCAGTCTCAAAAGCGGAAAAATCGCTCCAGGCAGGCGAGCGCCTTAAATTGAGCGCACTAAGAGAGGGACGGACCTCCTTTTTTTGTGAAATAGTTGTTTGCGCTAAAACGCTTATCTCAGTAAATAAATGTTGTGCAAATACGGCTTTTTATCAGAAAAGATAAAAAGCAATTATCTATCTCCCTATTTTTTTTTACTTGGTGAAACAAAAAGTGGATGTAAAAAGGAAGTTCTGGCTCAACAAAACATTATTCGTCAATTTCCTCTAAAAAAAATACAAGAAAAAACCAAATAACAACTATTTTCTGCTATTTTTAACGACAGTACAAGGAATAATTTAAAAAGTTTAAAAATCAAATCCAATGAAGAATCATTCAAAATCAAACAAATTAAAGGCAAAACCATGTAATTTCATGGCTTTTAAGTGGCTTTTTCAGCAAATTTAAGCTAAAAACTATTTCCAGTTATATTTAACGAAAGTACAAAAAAATAAAAACTCAAAATTAGAAATTCAATGGAAAAACGATCAAATTTAAGCAAATTTAAGTCAAAACCAAGCAATTTTTCCCGTTTTCAAGCAACTTTTTCATGTTCTTAGAAGCCTCAGTTTTCAACTCTCGAAAGTAGCTAATGTACTTCCAAATCAAGCAAATTTAACCTAAAAACAAGCAAACGTTACCTCTTTTTCAAAAACTGCTCGTGCACGATTTGTCTTAAAAAACAGCAAATTTTAAGCCAAATCTGGAAGCTAAATGAAGTAAAATAATCTAAAATCAAATTAAATATTAAAAAGATTATTGATTTAATTTATAAATTTTATTCGACAAAAGTAAAACACCAATAAGACCCTTTAAAGTCTAAAAATAAAAATAAATCTGAAGCATATCCATTACTGATTCCATAATCCCAACCATAGCAACATTCCAAATCATAAACAACTTCTTCAAATTAGAAAATTTATTTGATTTATGTGCGGGTGGGGAAATTTTCCCCACCTGCAATATTATGTAAAAATCTAAAATATATTCAGGAACCAACATATATTTTTAATTTTCTTCTTAATTTTATTTCTTTATTAATTAAACTAAAATGGAATCGCTGCTCAACAAATTTAACAATTCATTCTAATCGACTAAACTACAAGATCTATAAAAAATTAAAAAGTATGGTGCTACAGATTTTCAAATTTATGAATCTAAGTATGGCAAAAATATTAGTTGTATTCTTGATTCAAAGTATAAAATTGCCTTACCTGATTGATATGCAAATATGTTTGATGAAAATAAATTAAAATTACTAAATAATATTAGATTTTTTAAAACATATGAAGGTTTAAAAGAAATGAAAAATGGAAAAGCTATGCATGATTTAGTATTATCTAAAAATGAATCAATTGTATTTATTTGAATATATATAAACATATATTATTTTTTTAGTATTTCATTCCATTTTAGATTAATTTATTTCATTTAGCTTGCAGATTTGGCTTAAAATTAGCTGTTTTTTTTTTCAGACAAATCCAAAATGAACAATTTTTTTTAATGGTTAAATTTGCTTAGTTTTGGGGTAAATTTGCTTGTTTTTGGAATAAATTTGCGGTTTTAAATGGAAGACAAATCCTGCACAAGCAGTTTTTGAAAAAATAGGTAAAATTTGCTTGTTTTTAGGTTAAATTTGCTTGATTTGGAGGTAAATATGCTTGTTTTCAGAGTTGAAAATTGAGCCATAAAACACGAAAAAGTTGCTTGAAAATGAAAAAAAATTGCTTGGTGGTGACAACTGTGCTTATATTTGATCGTTTTTCATTGAATTTCTAACTTTGAGTGTTTTATTTATTTTTTGCATTTTCGTTCAAAATAGCTGGAAATAGTTCTTAGCTTAAATTTGCTGAAGGAGTCGCTTGAACGCCATGAAATTAATTGGTTTTGGCTTTGACTTGTTTGATTTTGAACGATTTTTCATTGCATTTCTGATTTTTAAACGGTTTAATTTATTCCGTATACTTTCATTAAAAATAGCAGGAAATAGTTGTTAAAAATTTTTTCTTGTATTTTAAGAGGAAATTGACGAATAATGGTTTATTGGACCAGAACTCCCTTCATACAGCTGCTACGAAATAGTAAAAATGGTTAAATATCGCTTTTTTAAAGCTTGTTTATGCAGTTTCCCTAAGCGGCGTGTAATAAAATCCCACTGCTACAGATCTAATTTGCACAGTACAGCGTCACGACGGAAGCACTGCACGCCTTGCACGTAGGAGCGATGAGGCGCTAGGCGTGCGTGTGACTGGAGCCCGTATTACTCCCTCGCTTCTTGACCTTGGACGCGCAGCTACATAGTCCCCTTAAGGCCAGGTTTTTAAAAGTGGCCAAGTGGCGATGAACGAGCCTTGCGTCAGTTCCAGCCAGCGGCTGGGGCCAGGAGAGGACGGGGCATTGTGTAATGTGCGCTTCGTTGACCGCGCGTAGTCTCTGGTTTTCGCCAGCAAATTTACGCCCTTGGCGTCTGCAACCTGCAGAGCGTATCGCCACTACTCCGATCCCCCTTCTACCACCTCCCCCCTCATTCCACAAACCCGTTCTTCTTTCTCTGCTACATACTCTTCGCTTTGCTATCTTCTTCTCTCGGCCCCGCGGCAAACACTGAAAACCCCTACTGTTCTTCAACATTCGCTTGGCCCATGGAAGGAAAAGGGGTTGGTGAGGGGGGAAGGTGTCAATTAGGCACCTCTCCTTGCTCCAGAGTTGTGGTATACTATATTTCATAAGAAGACTACATTTAGACAGACAATGTGACCAACCCACACACTACGTAAACAGTAAATGCTCTCGTTCGCAAAGTAGTGTATCAGCTGATGAGTTTTTGCGGAATGTATGTTGTTATGTTGGCGATTTTGATGCTACTTAAGTAAGAAAAGTAGTACTCAGAACTAAATGTTGTAATTTAAAACATAAATTAAATTAGACGTACAGATTTTATGGTTTAAATGAGATTTCTAAAGTAATGCACAGTTTGGCTTGTAGCGAATTGGTATAAAAATATGTTCAGGAATTATGTCAGAGCATGCGGACACTTACGATTTGTGAACAGTTTTCCAGCTCGAAGAACGCCATTGTGCGTGTGATATTTTTGTTGTAGCGGTACCTTTTTAGTGCGTTTTCTTGGGTGAAATGTAATATTATCGTCACGTGTATGGCTTGGACCGCCATTTTTCCTATCGCCATGAAGCGGTGCCGTTTATTTCCGCTCCGCAGTTGATTAGTTTCGGAAAGCCCATGAAGTGAATTTACAGAATAATTCTGAAAATTATTTTGTATCAGTGGCAGACAAACGTGTCCAAGGATTGCAATATAATAACACGTGTTAATAGTTTCAAATAGAAATTGCGAACAGTAAGTCATTGTAATTTGTAAATAACGTAGTTCGAAACGGTTATTAGAATGTTTTAAATGTACGTGGTCTAGAAAACCATCATTTCAACTCTGTTTTGTGGTGTAGAAATAACACGACTGTTTTAAGAAACTCCACTTCCGTCAAAAATACTTACGTACCGGATGTGTTAATATTCGAATCGCCACGAACTGCACATTTACCTCGTTTTCTCTTTCGGCGAGGTTAACAATTTCCATGTTATAATTATTTGAATGTTACTTCCATACGAGAAAAATTTTCCACTGATCTATTAAAACAATACGTAATTTAAAATGATATCGCCCCTAAAGAAGAGCTGCAAATAAATGCCGTCTTATGCAAGAGGTTGGGCTTAAGAATTCCCCTTGTCTCTAAGTCCCATCCACCCGCAATAAAATAAACGGAGCCAGGCCATAACAAAAGTAAAATAAGTTACAATGGTAAGTAACCTAGATTGATCGTAGCCTTTGTTTACACGCATTGTTTTCTTCATATAAAGAACAGCTGTGGCTTAAGAATACACTGTGACAGCGCTAATTTTCTATAAATGTCAAAATTTAGTGAACTTGTATAAAATTGAGTATACCTCCGACCCATTGGCGTGACTACAGCGTGGTACGGGTACGAACATTTTTTTTTTGTAAACTGCTTCAAGTAAAGTTGGTTAAATAAAATCGGATGGTTCTGACGTCACTGAAACATCACGTTTGTCTGAGAAATATGGCTCCAGTTTCCATCATTGCGCCGGTTTTAAAATTTAAAAATTTCTCTAATGTTCGACAAGCTCATCCAATTATGCATGACAAAAATGGCAGACTTCACGGATCACTTTAAAATAGCGAACGAAATAAGGTAATTAAAAAATAATTTTTTCATTTATATATATATATGTAAACAGTGTCGATTCACATTATTATGACCACCTGCTAGTATTCAGAGTACCCGCCCTTCGCAGCACAGACAGCAACTAGACGAGCTGGCAGTGCCTCAATAAGTACTGACAGGTCTCCACGGGTATCTGGAGCCATGCTGTCTGCAGTGCGTCCCACAACTGTTGAATCGAGATCGGGGCTGTTTGCGAGCCAGGGAAGATATTTTAAATCTTGATAGTGCTTTTCCACTCCACGAGCGGACACTTATAGCTGTGTGGCAAGGCGCATTATCGCACTGGAAAATACTATTTATGTAACTACCTTACTTTCCTTGCGGTCGATTACAAAAATATTTGGAAAAAAAATAGTTAAATTTTTAACTATTAACATTAACGTGTTTATGTTTGACTTTTCAACATACTCAGACTTTATATTAATGAAATTCTTTGTCCAACTGGAACGTATTCTACTTGCATTAAAAATACGTTAGAAGAAGTGTTCAAATATCTCAAAAGTATTTGGTTACATAACTAGCGTTCTAACCTCAAATCCTTTCCGTATCGTTTCTGATACTGATGTTTGCAGTGAAGCAGTCCTATGTGTAAGAACACGGAGAGCACTCGCATGCTATCCTCATTTTCCCTCTAAGTTGCTACTGCCGGCTGTCTGTCGGCAACGAAAGTTAGGACTCTGGGACCGAGTTATTGCGTGCGTAGAGGAGAAAATTTTGTAGAGCGCTCATGCGAGATGCGCAGCAGCTTTTCTCTGTGTTCCGACATTCAACTGCCTCTCTGCCGACCGCGCCATCAGAAACAACGGGCGTAGGATTTGAGGTTATAATATATTTTAAGTACGTAAATGCACGGTTACTTCCTACTTTTCTGCAGCCCAGGATATTCTTCCGCCTCAACAAACTAAGCTTAACCGAGTCTAGAAAATTACACCAAAGGGAAAGCGGACATTATTGTGCACACTCGGGGTAATATTATTTTGCACAAGGTATATTTATTACTAGGCA